>CM042686.1:86328526-87528526 GCA_023614405.1 Avena insularis
TTGGAATTGGACGGGACAAAAGCCAAAGTTACTATTTTGCCGGAAGACTCATGGAGCCAGAAGAAGAGTCGGAGAGGGGCCACAGGGTGGCCACCCCCCTTGGTGCGGACAACCCTAGGCCGCGCCAGGGCATGGTGTGGGCCCCCTGGCCAGCCACCGACCTTGCCTCCTTTGCCTATAAGAGCCTCCCGATACCAAAACCCTAAATGGTCAATCAGAAATCCACGAAAAGTTCCGCAGCGCCGCCGCCACCGAAGGGGAGATGGGGGACAGAAAGTCTATTCCGGCACCCTACCGGGACGGGGAAGTGCCCCCGGAGCCATCTCCATCGATCTCCACCACCATCTCCACCACCATCTCCATCACCGTTGCTGATTCCCATGATGAGGAGGGAGTAGTTCTCTCTCGAGTCTAAGGGTTCTACCGATAGCTATGTGTTCATCTCTCTCTCTATGCGTGATCATACTGTGATCATGAGCTTGTAATCTATAGATCTACCTTGCTACTCAAGTGCTTTAATAGATCTCTGCTCTCCCCATGTGTGTGAAAGTGACAGCGTGCACACCATGGTGACACTTAGGCTAGAGATTACAAATACTTGTTATGAGTTATATTTGGACTTGGATCTTTCTATGAAATTGTGGTGTTTGTTGGAACCATCTACTGCTCAAGGTGACAGTGTGGGGATTTCTAGATGGGAAAGGCTTACTTTGAGGTGTGATGTTATAGCCCTACCATCGATTAGAGTGTTCAACCGGAGAGTAGTTAAGAGTAGTATCATAAAGAGAAGATATTTATATGAGAGTGTTCACTAGTGAAAGTATGATCCCTAGGCCTTGTTTCTAAGCATTGATACACCATTTACAATTAGATCTATTACATGTTTGCTTGCTTCCGTCTTTATTTTAGTTTTTCTTTAGTATTTTCCACGCCATCAAGCTATTTTATAGCACCGTTACCACTTATAATTATCCATACCACTTGTATTTAACTATCTCTTCGCCGAACTAGTGCACCTATACACCTGACAAGTGTATTGGGTGTGTTGGGGACACAAGAGACTTCTTGTATCTTGATTGCAGGGTTGCTTGAGAGGGGATACCTTTGACCACTTCCTCCCTGAGTTCGATATACCTTGGGTGATCCACTTAAGGGAAAACTTGTTGTTGTTCGGCAAACCTCTGCACTTGGAGGCCCAACAACTGTCTACAAGAATAGAAGTGCGTAGACATCAGAGATGGATAGAGTTAATCAAGGATTATGACCTTGACATTGATACATTGCAAATGTATCTATAATTTTTTATGTTCCATGCTTGGTTTTATCTACTTTCTTGTGTTTTGTCCATACTTGGGAGTACTTTTCATATGATTTCTTGGATTAACCTATTGACAAGAGCCACCCACGATTGCCAATTGCTGTTTTCTGCTGTTTTTGGTTCCAGGAAGTCAGAAAATGAATATTCTCGGAATTGGACAGGACAAAAGCCAAAGTTGCTATTTTACCGGAAGACATCTGGAGCCAGAATATGAGACGGAGAAGGGATAGGGCCCAGCCACACCACCTAGCCACACGGCCAGGCCTGGCCCGCGCCAGGGGGTGGTCTGGCCGACCCCAGCACCCCCTCGGCCTCTCCTTCCGCCTATAAATTGTCTCCGATACCAAAACCCTAAGTACCCGATCAAAAATCCACGAAAGAGTCTGTAGCCGCCGTCATCTCCATCCCTAGATCGGGAGGGATCTGAAGCTCCTCCCGGCACAGCACCCTACCGGAGAGGGGAATTCACCCTAGAGGCCTTCTTCATCATCATGCAAGCCTCCAGTGTGATGCGTGAGTAGTTCATCTCTAGACTACGGGTCCATGTAGTAGCTAGATAGCTGGTTCTCCTCCTTTGAGCTTTCATGTTTAGATCTTGTGAGCTCTGTTCATGATCAAGATCATCTATTTGTAATCCATACATGTTGTGTTTGCGGGGATCCGATGGATATTGAGATGCTATTTCAGATTGATTATTGATTCTATCATGTCTTTGTTATTTGTGATCTTGCATTCTTTCTGTTGTTAGTAGTTATCTTGGCCAAGTAGATGCTAGCAACTCCAAGAGTTATTATTTATGCTCGATAGTGGGTTCATGCCTCCGTAATGGGAAGTGATGAAATCTCTAAGGTACTAGATGTGGTGTTGCTACTAGGGAGAAAACAACAATCCTTTGTTCATAGAATAATCATATTGTTTACTTTACACGCAATTCGTTAAGCAATAATCTATTGCTTGTAACTTAATATTGGAGGGGGTTCGGATGATAACCTGAAGGTGGATTATTAGTCATAGATGCAGTTGGATGGCGGTCTATGTATAATGTTGTAATTCCCAATCGAGTCTCAAAGGAGTCAAGATGATTGGTATATGCTTGTATGCTTTCTCGATGTTTGTCAATTGCCCCGCTGTAATTTGTTCACCCAGCATGTTATCTATCTTAAGGAGAGCCACCTCTAGTGAACTATGGACCCCGGTCCTTTCTTTTACATTCAATCTACAAACTGTTTACTGCTTTGTGTTTACTTTCTGCAAACTATTACTTCCTTCCATTCGATACGTTTAATCCTTTGTTCTCAGCAAAACCGGTGAGATTGACAACCTCATCGCAAGTTGGGGGCAAAGTTCTGTGGTTGTGTTGTGCATGTCTCCACGTTGCTGCTGGCACTGGTAGTGCGCCCTGCCAACATTCAGCTAGCTACACCTTTGGGGTGTTTCCTTGCTCCTACTGGATTGATAACCTTGGTTTCATACTGAGGGAAAACTTGTTATTGTGCTCATCATACCTTCCTCTTGGGGTTCCCCAACGAGCTCGATATATTTTGGGCTATCATCAAGATTTTTCTGGCGCCGTTGCCGGGGAGTCAAGGACATCTTCACATGGGGAGTCCCTCATAACCAATCTCTTTACTTTGTTATTTTTGTTTTGCTTAGTTTCTTTTTGTTTTGTTTGCTTGTTTCTTTATCAAAAACACACAAAAAATTAGTTTGACAAGTTTTCTTTCTTTATAAAAACACAAAAAATGACTACTCTTGAAAACACTAAGTGGTGTGACTTCACTAGCACCAACAACAATGATTTTATGAGCACACCTATTGCTCCACCTGTTCCTGAAGCTACTTTCTTTGAGATTAAACCTGCTTTACTCAATCTTGTTATGAGAGAACAATTTTCTGGTACCGGTAATGAAGATGTTGCTGCCCATCTAAATAACTATGTTGAACTTTGTGAGATGCAAAAGCATAGGGATATAGATGGAGATATTATCAAGTTTAAATTGTTTCCTTTCTCTTTGAGGGGAAAAGCTAAAGAATGGTTGAATTCCTTAACTAGGAATAGTATTGATTCTTGGACTAAATGCAAAGATGCTTTCATTGGAAAATACTATCCTCCTGCTAAGATTATATCTATGAGAAGTGAAATAATGAAGTTTAAACAATCTGATAATGAACATGTTGCTCAAGCTTGGGAAAGAATGAAATCTTTGGTAAAGAATTGTCCCACTCATGGACTAACTGCTTGGATGATCATCCAAACTTTTTATGAGGATTGAACTATTCTCCAAGGAACCTATTGGGTTGTGCTGCTAGAGGTACCTTTATGACCATTACTTTGGGTGCTGCAACAAAGCTTCTAGATAATATGATGGTTAACTATTCTGAATGGCATACTGAGAGAGCTTCTAGAATTTATTAGTAAACAAACTGCTTTCAATAAAACTATTGAGGAAAAACTCTCTAATGCTGAAAGAAATATAGCATCTTTGGCTGAAGCTCAATCTTCCTTGAATAAAATGGCTGCCAAACCTGAAACTAATGATAATCCCTTTGCAGCTACTAATGCCATACAAGTAAGAATTGATGAAAATGTTAGACTATTAGCTGAATTACATGCTAAGTGGGAAAGAGAAGATGAAATTGCTAGAAACGTTAGTGTTTCTACTATCACTACCACTAGTGTTGAGGCTAGTAATGGCTCTACTACCTTAGATGATAATTATGGTTTTGATCTTGATGGTTGCAATATCTCTGAAGTTATTAAGTTTCTACAAAAGCTTGCTAAAAGTCCTAATGCTAGTGCTATGAACATGGATTTTACAAAACACATTACTGATGCTCTCATAAAGATTAAAGAAGAAAAGATGAAACATAAAGCTTCTATTCCTATAAAACAAGAAGATGGCTGGGATCCCATCATTAATATGAAAGTGAATGACTTTGATTTCAAAGCTTTATGTGATCTTGATAGTAGTGTTTCTATTATGCCTAGAAGGATTTAGGATATGCTTGATTTGCCTCCTCTTGAAGATTGTTATTTGAATGTCCCACTTGATGATAATGCTAAAAAGAAACTCATGGGGAGTATTAATGTTGTTCTTATTATGGTTAACAATGCCTATGTACCCGTTGATTTCTATGTTTTGGATGTTGAATGCAATGCTTCTTGTCCTATTACTTTGGGAAGACCTTTTCTTAGAACTGTTGGTGCCATTATTGATATGAAAGAAGGCACCATTAAATATCAACTCCCACACAAGAAAGGTATAGAACATTTCCCTAAGAAGAGAGAGAAGATTTATTTTGCCTCTCCTATGAAAACAAAATTTGCTCTTAATGCTTCTTCATTTGAGAACACTTGATTCTTTTTCTTGCTTCTTATGCCTAACTTAAAGGCGTTAAAGAAAAGTACTTAATGGGAGATAACCCAAAAGTTTTAGACTAGTCTTGGAAGTTATTACTTCAGTAATAACCTATCCTTATCCTTTTTATTTGCTTTTTGTGCCAAGAGTAACCTCTAATGAGAGAGAAGTAATGATTGGGAAAGTTGCTGTCCTGAAACAGATTTCTGTGCTTCACCGTAATAATTCATGTAAAACCTCTGTACGTCCTTTTGATGTGTGAATTTTTTTGCTTCTGCCCTAGGTTGTTATCTAACTTTAGTTATTTCAAAACTTTTCGATTTGAGCAACAGAAGGTCTTCGAAAAAAATCGTCTTTACCTGCTGGTCTGTTTTGACAGGTTTCTGCCATTTTCTGCATTTGCTTCTTGTTGGTTCCTTTTTGAGTTCTTTTGGGGAATTGAGCTTTTTGAGGGAAGTGCTACAGTATATAGTGTTTTAATGGAAGTTTTATTGGTGTTAGAACTTAACCTAAAGACGTATTATCTTGAGTGCACTAATGTTGCTAATAAAGATTGTGTGAAGTTTTGTATGAAGGAAAAATTTCAGGTGTATGGAAGGAATGAGTAATGAGATGAAGGATGGACTAAAGCTCAAGCTTGGGGATGCCACGCGTGTCACCCCAAGAAATATCCAAGAAGTACAAGCGTCAAAGCTTGGGGATGCCCAAGGCATCCCCCTCTTCATCAATAAAAATCCCAGGTTTCTTTCAAACGCTTCATTTTTATTGTTTCATGCACAGTTGTGTTGTTCTTGGAGCGTCTTCTTTTTCGTTTTCGTTTTGGTTTTTCGTTTGCTTCGTTTGCTTAGTTTGCTGAATAAATTGGTTGGACCCCCTCCTTCATACATTGGTTTTCAAATAGTTTGGTTTGTTTTGGAAAAGAGTAGGAAAGTTCATGCTTAAGTGGTAAAGAGAGCTTGTTTTTGACTGTGGCCTATGCTTTGTCATGCCATGCTTGATATTGTTTTGGCTTTATGATTAGTAATCTTTGTTGTAGCATGACTTGTTATAAACAATTGAGATTCCTTAATGTGCCTTGGATGAATCATGCGTTGTTTTAGCATATTAAAGCATAGTATAGTGGTATTCTCCTTTGATGCTTTATTTGGATTGACTTGGTGCATGCTCACACCATGTTATGACTATCTCAAGTCATCATAGCCTTTATGATCCTTTAGTTTTCAACTTGTAGTATCACTTTATGCTTTGATCAATGATGTTTTGTCGCTCTGCATGATTATGGCCATTATTGCTCTCTTAGTTTGTCGCTCCGAGTCTTTTAATACCCTCCACAACCAAGTATGAGTTCCACTCATGCATCCAACTCCCTAAACCAAGTTATTCCAAAGAGTCCACCATACCTACCTATTAGCATATGCTATTCAAAGTATATTCATGTTTTTGTTTACCTTCCAAATTAAACTTGTTATGAGAAAACTAGTGATTAAAGCTCTCACGAACTTGATGGCACACTTTACTTTTTGCATTTAATAAACCTGAACCATTGGGTCCTTCTTTGTTGCGTATATGCTTGCATTTTATAAGTTGAAGTTAGCAGAACCATGTATCATGGGGAACGTTTTCAACATTGCACTTGTACTTTGTTCCCCGTTGATATCATGTTCTTTTGCTTATGGATCCCGACGGTGTGAAATAAAAGTGGAACTTGTAAGATCATGGAGTTTGTATGTGTGCTAGAGAAACGCCTGGGCCGCTAGACTAAGCCATGCCTAATCATGGTGGAAACTTGCAGCATCACCATAATGAGCACTCTATGAAGCATCCTCAATAAAAACCTATGCAAATAGCAAATAAAAAGATCGCTGAGATGCTCATTGTCTGCTTGCCTTGTCATTTTGATTATGGGATAGCTCATGTATCATGTGCAAGGGGTACCCCATTGGCGGTTCTTTATGATACATATGTACTTACAATGACAAGAGCTTACTTGTGACAAAAGTTGAGTAGCATGAGGTTCGGTCTTCGTAAGTAAGGGGCATCAGATTTCGGTTTATAACTTGTCAAGCATATCCTCTTAGTTGTGTCACTTTAACCTTAATCACCTTCCAGATGCTTATGATAGGGGCAATGAGAGCTGAAAGCTATAACTACCATAATTTTTGGAAGCTCTTTATGAGACTTGAATCCCTACTTCCTTCTATGAAGGCCTTTCTTCCACCATTATATTGAGTATCCACCTTCTATCTTTATGCACCTACTTTGAGAGCATAGTGGCCATTCTTAGTTCTATGTGCATTGTCCCAAGACTAGTTGATTGATGCATACCTTGTTATTGCTTGTTTTAAACTATTTCTATCTAGTCACTCTTATGGACTTTGAAGGTGTCCTATGCATTTATATTTGCTACTCTATGAGGGACAAGCTGAATACTATTATGCTATGTTTTCTTTATGTGAAACAAATAAACGTCTTGCAAAGCATTGTTATTCATGAATCTTTTGTTTGTGCGTTTTCATGTTGCATCATAGTTTCTTTGTACTATTGCTAGAACTTTGTCTTTCATGTTATGATTGAAGTACTATGATCCCAGCTTTGAATGTTTTACAAATACTTTGATCAAGTTTATGATGGTGCATGTCACCTCAAAAATTATTCTATCTTTTTATCACTTACCGACTCGAGGACGAGCAGGAGTTAAGCTTGGGGATGTTGATACATTGCAAATGTATCTATAATTTTTGATGTTCCATGCTTGGTTTTATCCACTTTCTTGTGTTTTGTTCCAACTTTGGAGTACTTTTCATATGATTTCTTGGACTAACCTATTGACAAGAGCCACAATGTCAGCTGCCTGTTTTCTGCTGTTTTTGGTTCCAAGAAGTCAGAAAATGAATATTCTCGGAATTGGATGGGACAAAAGCAAAAGTTGCTATTTTACCGGAAGACATCTGGAGCCAGAATACGAGACGGAGAAGGGCTGGGGCCCGGCCACACCACCTGGCCGCACGGCCAGGCCTGGCCCGCGCTAGGGGTAGTCTGGCCGACCCCAGCATCGCCTCTGCCTCTCCTTCTGCCTATATATTGCCTCCGATACCAAAACCCTAAGTACCCGATCAAAAATCCACGAAAGAGTATGTAGCCGCCGTCATCTCCATCCCTAGATCGAGAGGGATCTGAAGCTCTTCCTAGCACCCTGCCGGAGAGGGGAATTCACCCTGGAGGCCTTCTTCATCATCATGCAAGCCTTCAGTGTGATGCGTGAGTAGTTCATCTCTAGACTACGGGTCCATGTAATAGCTAGATGGCTGGTTCTCCTCCTTTGTGCTTTCATGTTTAGATCTTGTGAGCTCCGTTCATGATCAAGATCATTTATTTGTAATCCATACATGTTGTGTTTGTGGGGATCCGATGGATATTGAGATGCTATTTCAGATTGATTATTGATTCTATCATGTCTTTGTTATTTGTGATCTTGCATGCTTTCTGTTGTTAGTAGCTATCTTGGCCAAGTAGATGCTAGTAACTCCAAGAGTTAGTATTTATGCTCGATAGTGGGTTCATGCCTCTGGTAATCTAGGGAAGTGACAGAAATCTCTAAGGTACTAGATGTGATGTTGCTACTAGGGAGAAAACAACAATCCTTTGTTCATAGAACAATCATATTGTTTACTTTACACGCAATTCGTAAAGCAATAATCTATTGCTTGCAACTTAATACTAGAGGGGGTTCGGATGATAACCTGAAGGTGGATTATTAGTCATAGATGCAGTTGGATGGCGGTCTATGTATAATGTTGTAATGCCTAATCAAGTCCCAAAGGAGTCAAGATGATTAGTATATGCTTGTATTCTTTCTCGATGTTTGTCAATTTCCCCGCTGTAATTTGTTCACCCAGCATGTTATCTATCTTAAGGAGAGACACCTCTAGTGAACTATGGACCCCGTTCCTTTCTTTTACATTCAATCTACAAAATGTTTACTGCTTTGTGATTACTTTCTGCAAACTATTACTTCCTTCCATTCAATACGTTTAATCCTTTGTTTTTAGCAAAACCGGTGAAATTGACAACCTCATCGCAAGTTGGGGGCAAAGTTCTGTGGTTGTGTTGTGCAGGTCTCCACGTTCTGTCGCTGCACCGGTAGTCGCCTGCCAACATTCAGCTAGCTACACCTTTGGGGTGTTTCCTTGCTCCTGTTGGATTGATATCCTTGGTTTCATACTGAGGGAAAATTTGCTGCTGTGCTCATCATACCTTCCTCTTGGGGTTCCCTAACGAGCTCGATATATTTTGGGCTATCATCAGACATTCACTATCACCCTGGCAAAGCCAATGTGGTAGCGGATGCTCTTAGCAGATTGCCGTGTAGGCTAAACACCATGATCAAGGAGAAGCAACCAAGTTTGTATGAGGAGTTGGATCCCGACGGTGTGAAACAGAAGTGGAACTTGTAAGATCATGGAGTTTGTATGTGTGCTAGAGAAACGCCTGGGCCGCTAGACTAAGCCATGCCTAATCATGGTGGAAACTTGCAGCATCACCATAATGAGCACTCTATGAAGCATCCTCAATAAAAACCTATGCAAATAGCAAATAAAAAGATCGCTGAGATGCTCATTGTCTGCTTGCCTTGTCATTTTGATTATGGGATAGCTCATGTATCATGTGCAAGGGGTACCCCATTGGCGGTTCTTTATGATACATATGTACTTACAATGACAAGAGCTTACTCGTGACTAAAGTTGAGTAGCATGAGGTTCGGTCTTCGTAAGTAAGGGGCATCAGATTTTGGTTTATAACTTGTCAAGCATATCCTCTTAGTTGTGTCACTTTAACCTTAATCACCTTCCAGATGCTTATGATAGGGGCAATGAGAGCTGAAAGCTATAAGTACCATAATTTTTGGAAGCTCTTTATGAGACTTGAATCCCTACTTCCTTCTATGAAGGCCTTTCTTCCACCATTATATTGAGTATCCACCTTCTATCTTTATGCACCTACTTTGAGAGCATAGTGGCCATTCTTAGTTCTATGTGCATTGTCCCAAGACTAGTTGATTGATGCATACCTTGATATTGCTTGTTTTAAACTATTTCTATCTAGTCACTCTTATGGACTTTGAAGGTGTCCTATGCATTTATATTTGCTACTCTATGAGGGACAAGCTGAATACTATTATGCTATGTTTTCTTTATGTGAAACAAACAAATGTCTTGCAAAGCATTGTTATTCATGAATCTTTTGTTTGTGCGTTTTCATGTTGCATCATAGTTTCTTTGTACTATTGCTAGAACTTTGTCTTTCATGTTATGATTGAAGTACTATGATCCCAGCTTTGAATGTTTTACAAATACTTTGATCAAGTTTATGATGGTGCATGTCACCTCAAAATTATTCTATCTTTTTATCACTTACCGACTCGAGGACAGGGAGTTAAGCTTGGGGATGTTGATACATTGCAAATGTATCTATAATTTTTGATGTTCCATGCTTGGTTTTATCCACTTTCTTGTGTTTTGTTCCAAATTTGGAGTACTTTTCATATGATTTCTTGGACTAACCTATTGACAAGAGCCACAATGTCAGCTGCCTGTTTTCTGCTGTTTTTGGTTCCAAGAAGTCAGAAAATGAATATTCTCGGAATTGGATGGGACAAAAGCAAAAGTTGCTATTTTGGGAAGACATCTGGCAGAATACGAGACGGAGAAGGCTGGGGCCGGCCACACCACTGCACCTGCAGCCAGGCGCCCGCGCTTAGGTAGTCTGGCCAACCCCAGCACCGCCTCTGCCTCTCCTTCCGCCTATATATTGCCTCCGATACCAAAACCCTAAGTACCCGATCAAAAATCCACGAAAGAGTATATAGCCGCCGTCATCTCCATCCCTAGATCAAGAGGGATCTGAAGCTCTTCCTAGCACCCTGCCGGAGAGGGGAATTCACCCTGGAGGCCTTCTTCATCATCATGCAAGCCTTCGGTGTGATGCGTGAGTAGTTCATCTCTAGACTACGGGTCCATGTAATAGCTAGATGGCTGGTTCTCCTCCTTTGTGCTTTCATGTTTAGATCTTGTGAGCTCCGTTCATGATCAAGATCATTTATTTGTAATCCATACATGTTGTGTTTGTGGGGATCCGATGGATATTGAGATGCTATTTCAGATTGATTATTGATTCTATCATGTCTTTGTTATTTGTGATCTTGCATGCTTTCCGTTGTTAGTAGCTATCTTGGCCAAGTAGATGCTAGTAACTCCAAGAGTTAGTATTTATGCTCGATAGTGGGTTCATGCCTCTGGTAATCTGGGGAAGTGACAGAAATCTCTAAGGTACTAGATGTGATGTTGCTACTAGGGAGAAAACAACTATCCTTTGTTCATAGAACAATCATATTGTTTACTTTACACGCAATTCGTAAAGCAATAATCTATTGCTTGCAACTTAATACTAGAGGGGGTTCGGATGATAACCTGAAGGTGGATTATTAGTCATAGATGCAGTTGGATGGCGGTCTATGTATAATGTTGTAATGCCTAATCAAGTCTCAAAGGAGTCAAGATGATTAGTATATGCTTGTATTCTTTCTCGATGTTTGTCAATTTCCCCGCTGTAATTTGTTCACCCAGCATGTTATCTATCTTAAGGAGAGCCACCTCTAGTGAACTATGGACCCCGTTCCTTTCTTTTACATTCGATCTACAAAATGTTTACTGCTTTGTGATTACTTTCTGCAAACTATTACTTCCTTCCATTCAACACGTTTAATCCTTTGTTTTCAGCAAAACCTGTGAAATTGACAACATCATCGCAAGTTGGGGGCAAAGTTCTGTGGTTGTGTTGTGCAGGTCTCCACGTTGCTGCTGGCATCGGTAGTGCGCCCTGCCAACATTCAGCTAGCTACACCTTTGGGGTGTTTCCTTGCTCCTGTTGTGTGGCGCCCCGCAAAAACCACTACTAGAAAATCGCGTTATTTTTTGTGCATTGCATCATCATGACCCCATGCTCATGTCATCATGCCACCTTGCATTTGAGCATCGTCATCATCTTGCATGGTTGTTTAAAAACTATTTTCGAAAAGTCTATTTTTGTTTTCGGAACGCCCCGTCTTTATTTCAAAGCAAAACCCGGGTCTCCGGAATCTTTTGTTTTGTCTACCAACGGCTTGCAAAAAACCCCGTTTTAAATAATAAAATGTTTAATTATTTTTAGGGGGCAGCCGTACCGGGCCGATCCGACCCAGTCGGCCACCCCCAGTAAAAAAAACTACCCACGACTTTTCCTACCTAACCCTAACCTACCCAGCCCCAGCCACATCACTCCCTCCAATTCCATCACGCCACATCACCCCTGGCCCAAACCCCTAGCCAATCCCGCTGCCACCGCCTTGCCCCTTTTGGCCCCCCCCTGCAGGTGACCCACACCCCCTAGCGCCACCTCATCTCCCGCCCCACCTGACCACCTCGGAACCCCGCCCCGGGCCCCACCTGGACAGCCCCACGTCCCGCGCCCGACCGGCCGCCCCTGGGCACGCACTCCCTGCCCCGAACCACTCCCCTGGCCCCACCCCGTCTCTCCCTTCCCCACTGACGCGCCCCACCTCCTCCTACCTCCTGTCCCCGCGACCTCCTCCGCCGCCGCCCTCTGCCTCCTGCGCGTCCGCCGTCGATCCGCCCGAGCGCCGCCGTCGTTGCTCACCACCCCGAGCCGCGGTCGACGGCCTCGTCTCCTCTGGCCGCGAGACCCCCTCCCTGTCGTGCGCCCGCGTCCCCATGGAGCCTCCCAGGTCAGCGCCCGTCTTCCTCCGGCGCCAGCGCCGACCCTCCCTGTCCGGCCGCCGCTGCCGGCCCCTCGTCTCTTCGGGCGCTCTTCGCCGGCCATGGTCCCCTGCCCGTCCTCGGCCTCCCCAAGATCCACCAAGCCCCGCTGTCACCTCCGCCGTGTCTCCTCCCTCCTCCGCAAGCTCCTTGTGGCGCCGACGGGTCCTCCTCGACACCGTTGCCCTGTGTCCGGCCGTCGCCTCCTTCCCCCGCTAGTTGGCTGAGCCTAGCGCCGTCGAGGCCGTCCCGCTGGAGCCCTGCGCCAGCGCCTCCCCCTGCAACCGTCGGCTCCCAGTCCTACCTCTTCCTCGACCGGACCTCCTCCAGCGACCGCGCAGACGCCGCGGCCCAGGCGTGCGCCCTCCACGCTGCCTCCGTCCAGCGACCCTGTCACCACCTCGACCCCGCGTGGCCGCGTCGAGGCCTCCTCATCGCCAGGCTCCCCATCCGCTGTCTTCGGGTGCTGCCATGCATAGACCGCATCTCTGCTTTTGGTTGAGTTCGTCGAAGGGACTCCTCTATTCTCAGAGAGTGGTGAGCTGATGTCGATGCGAAGCGAGTACCACAACCATCCGATTACCATGTTTGTGGTGTTGTCGCCAATAAGATCTTCTCGAAGCTGGAACCACAAGAACTTCCCCTATCCGAAGCCTGACCCCGAACCCCGTCGAACCCCCAAGATCGTCTCTCGGACGCCAAGTGCTTCGGCCCAGAAAACCGACGACCCGACCAAGATCCGAAGGCCGAACCCTCGCGCGCCAAGTTCTTCCCCTCGGACCCGAAGACGCCGAGACCTGGGACGCCAAGATCTCCGCCGTGAGACGACCAGACCGATGACATGCCCCGACGACCCCGGATGCGACAAGACCCCTTCCCGGATGCCAAGGTCGCCGACACGGATACGCCAAGTTCTTCCTCTCGGATCCGAGGACACCGAGACCCCGGTGCGACAAGTACTCCTTCCCGGACGCCAAGTTCGCCGAGAACCCGGATGCCAAGGTCACCGGCACGGAACGACAAGACCTCCTTCCCGCACCGATGCCGACGACGTCGCACGCCAAGTTCTTCATCCCGAACGCCAAGACCGACTCGGTTGCGCGGAACCGACAAGATCTTCGTGACGACAAGATCGACACCGACCAGGACGAATCCGATGCGCCCCGACGCCGCACCAAGTCCTTCTTCGCGGAACGCCAAGATCTATTATGTTATCCGAGGACGATCCCGCCGAGACCGAACCCCAGATCCGGACCCTGAGACCCGAACCCCGAACCCCTCGGAGCCAAGTTCGCCGAACCCTAATGTGTGACCCCTTTTTCCGAGACCCTATTTTTATAATATTACATTATCACCTTGTTGCATTAAAACATTCATGTCGCATACATGTGTGTGGTTTGGGGGCCTTATGCCGATTCACCTTATAATTAAATATGGGATCAAATGCGGGCTTATCTAGTCTTATTTTGGCCCCATTTAAAATTGTGTAGCAAACCGGTGATACTTTTTGCCATGTTAAAGTAATATTTAAATTGTGGGGTATCTAAACAACTTGAACCACTTAAATATTTGCCGGGACCCGGTTCCGTTAGTATGGCCTAGATGCATCGCACCTTTGCCATGTCATACATCATACATGCATCATGCCCGGTCTTCTGCCGTAATCTTAAATAGTGCATCCGGTGTTTTCTTCTAGTGCTTTGTTTCTTCACGGATTAGGCCGATGAGTTGATGCGAGTGTCGACCCGATCTTCGGATGAAACTTCGGCAATGTTTTCAGGCGAGCATCTCCCCCTTTCTACCTATCTTACTTTTATAGTATTTATTCCCTCCTGTTGATCTATTGCTATCTGTGTTGCGATGCTCTAGTTTTCGTGCCCGTGATATTCCTTGCAGCCTTATATTGCCATGGACACATCCTATTACCTGTTGTTTGGTAGATAGTTGGACTTGCGCGTCGTAGTCGCTTGCTCAAGTGTTGTTGTGTGTCGCCAAGTACCACAGTTGTTGGAGTATGGCCGCATGTTTAATGTTGGAGTTGATCAAGACTTTAATTACTGTTTAATAACTAAAATTGAAGTAGGTAATGCAGAGGCACCGGTGGGTGATAGACAATATTTGGTTTCCGACCGCTCCTTTGGTGTCCCGTGGGACCCGAGTTCTTGACACCTGTTCCGATATCGAGCGCGCTAACCACATGTGGGATGTGTGGGCACCCCATCGATTAGTACCTGATTTCAAAGTATTGTACTGGGGGCCACAAACTAGTTTGAGGTTTTATTTACTATCCTGTACTTATACCATGCTTTACTGCTTTATTTAAATTGTGCGAGGTACTGCACACTGTACTGTTTAGGTAAGCGGAGTGTTTTCGCGGTATCGACAAGCCCAGTCACATTTTCGGGTTCCCAGTCGTTTACAGCCACTGACGCAAACCCTGAGTCCGTCTCGGAGCCCGGCCGACTTCGTTGCGGGTAGACTTAGTGGGGTGGCCCCCGTGTACTTGCTTTGGGTCTGGGAAACGTCATGACTTAGGCCCCGCCGACATACCGATGGGTGTATGTTAATTGATCTGGCAAAAAGGGTCGAAGTGCGTGTGGATACTTTGGTGCACCCCTGCAGGGTTAAATCTTTTCGAAAAGCCGTGTCCGCGGTTATGGACGACTTGGAGCACAGTTCTCGATCATAGACAACTATAACTAAAGTTTACTGTTATAATTTGACTTGTATCCGATGTGACTAGTAATCAGCTCAACTACAACGGAATGGCTAAATAAAAGTACCAACAACTGCTGGGTTTTGGGATATCTCATGCTAATTGTATTTGACTAGTAAGTGTCGCAACTACAACGGATTGGTTAAATAAAACTGCCCACTGCTTATTTATCAGGATGACTATCTATACTTGACTAGTAATTGCTGCAACGATAACTGAATAAATAAAACTGCCAACTGTGTGAGTTCCTCGGTTGACTTCCTCGTTTGGTCTCGAAGGGGAAATACCAGGATGGGTATGTTTGGTGGTAGTATCAGGTTGGTTCCGAATAGGTCTTTCTTATCCCTCTCTGATAGCCGACAGTTATATCGAGTCTCTATAGGTTGTTTAGTGCATGCCGCGCTGCCGCTTCAGTCCACCATACCTATGTAGGCGAGGCCGAATTCTAGTCTCGTGTCTTGGCCTCGATCTTGGCTCCTCTTTTTCCTTTGCCCTTTGTCGGCACCCCTTTTGTTTTAGCAGGTTTCGACGTCGTTAGCAGGGTTACCCTTCCGGCTTGGCCTGGGCAGGGTTATGGACGCCATTGGTTATTCTTCAGGGCTCTTAGCCCCATTTGCATCTTGTCCGTAGACGGACGCTGTTTCGTTTTCCAGGTGGTTCGGATCTTTGTATATTATATCTGTATTCTTGACTCATTGAGTCGCAGTTGTATATATATCTGTTCCGTGGGTCCCATCGAGGACTGTTGTGTAATGTTATTACTTCGTTTTCCACCCGCACGAAAGTGCCTGGTGGGCGTCCTTAAATCGTTTCTATGCGGGTTTGGCGGGAAAGGCTAAAACTTGCATAGGGCCGATTTGAGGGTGTTACAGAGTGGTATCAGAGCTCAGCAGTTGCGATACCCCACAAGTCCAGCCTGTAGGATAACCTAGCTAACGGCCGAAGTAGAGTGTCAAAACTATTTTTGCAAAATCGGTTGGATAGATCTGATTAGGTCTGCTTTTACTCCTTACCCCTCTGCTATTCTCCTCTTACCTCTACGCGTTTTGAATCCGCTCTCTTCTCTCTCTTCGAGTCCAGGATTTCTCGTGGTTGGATTCCATCGTACCTTCAGGGTTTCGCTTCCTCCTTTGGGTAACGGTGTTGCTACATCTGGTCTTCATGCTACCCGAGGAATCCTTCGTCTGGTGGATTTCTCTTTGTTCCTTCTCGTGCCTGCCGGTGTTTTCCGACGCGACGACATCATCTATGCCAGATCCGATGCAGAGTCTGCATCACTCCTTTGTTTCTGAACCTAGATTGTCGAGATCTTCAGTCTGATTCCGAGAATGGTTGCATGCTTTTCTACTGATTGTGCAGAGTAATAGTTTGGGTGCGTGATGGATTGGCCCCCATGCCGACTACCCCTTCTATTCGCTTTTGTACATTGAAGTGGATGAGAATGCATCGGTTCCCTCTTTCTATCGAAGCTAGAGGTGGCTTTATTTGTTGATACCTCTACCTTCGACCTCTTGTTCCCGGAGTGTTCTCTCGACGATCACGGACAATGACCTATTGTTAGTGGTGTCGCGAGGTTCTACCCGAAGCAAGAAGACGCAGATCATCGACCTTCCTTCCGGTACCACGAGGCGGATCTCGAGGGCGAGATCCATTGTTAGTGGTGTCGAATTGTGGCGCCCCGCAAAAACCACTACTAGAAAATCGCGTTATTTTTTGTGCATTGCATCATCATGACCCCATGCTCATGTCATCATGCCACCTTGCATTTGAGCATCGTCATCATCTTGCATGGTTGTTTAAAAACTATTTTCGAAAAGTCTATTTTTGTTTTTGGAACGCCCCGTCTTTATTTCAAAGCAAAACCCGGGTCTCCGGAATCTTTTGTTTTGTCTACCAATGGCTTGCAAAAAAACCCGTTTTAAATAATAAAATGTTTAATTATTTTTAGGGGGCAGCCGTACCGGGCCGATCCGACCCAGTCGGCCACCCCCAATAAAAAAACTACCCAAGACTTTTCCTACCTAACCCTAACCTACCCACCCCCCAGCCACATCACTCCCTCCAATTCCATCACGCCACATCACCCCTGGCCCAAACCCCTAGCCAATCCCGCTGCCACCAGCCTTATCCGCGCCACCTCATCTCCCGCCCCACCTGACCACCTCGGAACCCCGCCCCGGGCCCCACAGACAGCCCCGTCGCCCCAAGGCCTGACCGCCCTGCACGCACTCCTGCCCGAACCACTCCCCTGGCCCCACCCTGTCTCTCCTTCCCACCAGACGCCCCACCTCCTCCTCCCTCCTGTCCCCGCGACCTCCTCCGCCGCCGCCCTCTGCCTCCCCCGCGTCCGCCGTCGATCCGCCCGAGCGCCGCCGTCATTGCTCACCACCCCGAGCCGCGGTCGACGGCCTCGTCTCCTCTGGCCGCGAGACCCCCTCCCTGTCGTGCGCCCGCGTCCCCATGGAGCCTCCCGCAGGGACTCCGGCGCCCCCGTCTTCCTCCGGCGCCAGCGCCGACCCTCCCTGTCCGGCCGCCGCTGCCGGCCCCTCGTCTCTTCGGGCGCTCTTCGCCGGCCATGGTCCCCTGCCCGTCCTCGGCCTCCCCAAGATCCACCAAGCCCCGCTGTCACCTCCGCCGTGTCTCCTCCCTCCTCCGCAAGCTCCTTGTGGCGCCGACGGGTCCTCCTCGACACCGCTGCCCTGTGTCCGGCCGTCGCCTCCTTTCCCCGCTAGTTGGCTGAGCCCAGCGCCGTCGAGGCCGTCCCGCTGGAACCCTGCGCCAGCGCCTCCCCCTGCAACCGTCGGCTCGCAGTCCTACCTCTTCCTCGACCGGACCTCCTCCAGCGACCGCGCAGACGCCGCGGCCCAGGCGTGCGCCCTCCACGCTGCCTCCGGACAGCGACCCTGTCACCACCTCGACCCCGCGTGGCCGCGTCGAGGCCTCCTCATCGCCAGGCTCCCCATCCGCTGTCTTCGGGTGCTGCCATGCATAGACCGCATCTCTGCTTTTGGTTGAGTTCGTCGAAGTGACTCCTCTATTCTCAGAGAGTGGTGAGCTGATGTCGATGCGAAGCGAGTACCACAACCATCCGATTACCATGTTTGTGGTGTTGTCGCCAATAAGATCTTCTCGAAGATGGAACCACAAGAACTTCCCCTATCCGAAGCCTGACCCCGAACCCCGTCGAACCCCCAAGATCGTCTCTCGGACGCCAAGTGCTTCGGCCCAGAAAACCGACGACCCGACCAAGATCCGAAGGTCAACCTCACAGCCAAGTTCTTCCCCTCGGACCCGAAGACGCCGAGACCTGGGACGCCAAGATCTCCGCCGTGAGACGACCAGACCGATGACATGCCCCGACGACCCCGGATGCGACAAGACCCCTTCCCGGACGCCAAGGTCGCCGACATGGATACGCCAAGTTCTTCCTCTCGGATCCGAGGACACCGAGACCCCGGTGCGACAAGTACTCCTTCCCGGACGGCAAGTTCGCCGAGAACCCGGATGCCAAGGTCACCGGCACGGAACGACAAGACCTCCTTCCTTTGCCGTCTGCCGACGCGTCAGCCGCCAAGTTCTTCATCCCGAACGCCAAGACCGACTCGATTGCGCAGAACCGACAAGATCTTCGCGACGACAAGATCGACACCGACCAGGACGAATCCGATGCGCCCCGACGCCGCACCAAGTCCTTCTTCGCGGAACGCCAAGATCTACTCTGTTATCCGAGGACGATCCTGCCGAGACCGAACCCTAGATCCGGACCCTGAGACCCGAACCCCGAACCCCTCGGAGCCAAGTTCGCCGAACCCTAATGTGTGACCCCTTTTTCCGAGACCCTATTTTTATAATATTACATTATCACCTTGTTGCATTAAAACATTCATGTCGCATACATGTGTGTGGTTTGGGGGCCTTATGCCGATTCACCTTATAATTAAATATGGGATCAAATGCGGGCTTATCTAGTCTTATTTTGGCCCCATTTAAAATTGTGTAGCAAACCGGTGATACTTTTTGCCATGTTAAAGTAATATTTAAATTGTGGGGTATCTAAACAACTTGAACCACTTAAATATTTGCCGGGACCCCGGTTCCGTTAATATGGCCTAGATGCATCGCACCTTTGCCATGTCATACATCATACATGCATCATGCCCGGTCTTCTGCCGTAATCTTAAATAGTGCATCCGGTGTTTTCTTCTAGTGCTTTGTTTCTTCACGGATTAGGCCGATGAGTTGATGCGAGTGTCGACCCGATCTTCGGATGAAACTTCGGCAATGTTTTCAGGCGAGCATCTCCCCCTTTCTACCTATCTTACTTTTATAGTATTTATTCCCTCCTGTTGATCTATTGCTATCTGTGTTGCGATGCTCTAGTTTTCGTGCCCGTGATATTCCTTGCAGCCTTATATTGCCATGGACACATCCTATTACCTGTTGTTTGGTAGATAGTTGGACTTGCGCGTCGTAGTCGCTTGCTCAAGTGCTGTTGTGTGTCGCCAAGTACCACAGTTGTTGGAGTATGGCCGCATGTTTAATGTTGGAGTTGATCAAGACTTTAATTACTGTTTAATAACTAAAATTGAAGTAGGTAATGCAGAGGCACCGGTGGGTGATAGACAATATTTGGTTTCCGACCGCTCACTGGTGTCCCGTAGGACCCCGAGTTCTTGACACCTGTTCCGATATCGAGCGCGCTAACCACATGTGGGATGTGTGGGCACCCCATCGATTAGTACCTGATTTCAAAGTATTGTACTGGGGGCCACAAACTAGTTTGAGGTTTTATTTACTATCCTGTACTTATACCATGCTTTACTGCTTTATTTAAATTGTGCGAGGTAATCGCACCTTCTTGTTAGGTAAGCGGAGTGTTTTCGCGGTATCGACAAGCCCAGTCACATTTTCGGGTTCCCAGTCGTTTACAGCCACTGACGCAAACCCTGAGTCCGTCTCGGAGCCCGGCCGACTTTGTTGCGGGTAGACTTAGTGGGGTGGCCCCCATGTACTTGCTTTGGGTCTGGGAAACGTCATGACTTAGGCCTCGCCGACATACCGATGGGTGTATGTTAATTGATCTGGTAAAAAGGGTCGAAGTGCGTGTGGATACTTTGGTGCACCCCTGCAGGGTTAAATCTTTTCGAAAAGCCGTGTCCGCGGTTATGGACGACTTGGAGCACAGTTCTCGATCATAGACAACTATAACTAAAGTTTACTGTTATAATTTGACTTGTATCCGATGTGACTAGTAATCAGCTCAACTACAACGGAATGGCTAAATAAAAGTACCAACAACTGCTGGGTTTTGGGATATCTCATGCTAATTGTATTTGACTAGTAAGTGTCGCAACTACAACGGATTGGTTAAATAAAACTGCCCACTGCTTATTTTATCAGGATGACTATCTATACTTGACTAGTAATTGCTGCAACGATAACTGAATAAATAAAACTGCCAACTGTGTGAGTTCCTCGGTTGACTTCCTCGTTTGGTCTCAAGGGAAATACCGGGATGGGTATGTTTGGTGGTAGTATCAGTTGGTTCGAATAGGTCTTTCTTATCCTCTCTCGATAGGCCACGGTTATATCGAGTCTCTATAGGTTGTTTAGTGCATGCCGCGCTGCCGCTTCAGTCCACCATACCTATGTAGGCGAGGACCGCCGAATTCTAGTCTCGCTGTGTACTGGCCTCAGTACTGACGCTCCTCTTTTTCCTTTGCCCTTTGTCGGCACCCCTTTTGTTTTAGCAGGTTTCGACGTCGTTAGCAGGGTTACCCTTCCGGCTTGGCCTGGGCAGGGTTATGGACGCCATTGGTTATTCTTCAGGGCTCTTAGCCCCATTTGCATCTTGTCCGTAGACGGACGCTGTTTCGTTTTCCAGGTGGTTCGGATCTTTGTATATTATATCTGTATTCTTGACTCATTGAGTCGCAGTTGTATATATATCTGTTCCGTGGGTCCCATCGAGGACTGTTGTGTAATGTTATTACTTTGTTTTCCACCCGCACGAAAGTGCCTGGTGGGCGTCCTTAAATCGTTTCTATGCGGGTTTGGCGGGAAAGGCTAAAACTTGCATAGGGCCGATTTGAGGGTGTTACATGTTGGATTGATATCCTTGGTTTCATACTGAGGGAAAACTTGCTGTTGTGCTCATCATACCTTCCTCTTGGGGTTCCCTAACGAGCTCGATATATTTTGGGCTATCATCAGACATTCACTATCACCCTGGCAAAGCCAATGTGGTAGCGGATGCTCTTAGCAGATTGTCGTGTAGGCTAAACACCATGATCAAGGAGAAGCAACCAAGTTTGTATGAGGAGTTGGAGCAGTTTAGAACTGAGCTAGTTAGCAAAGGATTTTTAGCTAGCATTGAACTTCCACCCACCTTGATTAGCCAAATCAAGGAAGCCCAGAAGGGAAATGAAAGTATCGATGGAATCAAACATCGTATTGGTACAGGAAAGATACCTGGATTCACTGAAGACGAAGAAGGAGTTCTGTGGTACAAAGGACATATCTATGTGCCAGCAGATTCGGAACTGAAGCAAGTTATAATGCAGGAAGCTCATGATACTCTTTATTCTATCCACCCTGGAGGAACAAAGATGTATCAGGATTTGAAGGAGCAATTTTGGTGGCACAAGATGAAGAGAGAAATCAGAAGCTACATCGCCAAGTGTGACATCTGTCAGAGAGTCAAAGCGAAACATCAGAGACCCGCAGGACTGTTGCAACCATTGCAGATTCCGGAATGGAAATGGGACTCCATCGGAATGGACTTTATCACCGGTTTGCCTACTTCTAGTAGGGGAAATGACTCAATCTGGGCCATCGTTGATAGACTGTCCAAGGTAGCTCATTTTATACCTGTCAAGACAACCTACCAGAGTTCAAAGCTAGCAAAAATGTACATTGCTAGAAACGTCAGTCTACATGGAACCCCCAAGACCATAGTATCAGATCGAGGAACCCAATTTACCTCGAGATTTTGGCAGAAAGTCCAAGAAGGATTAGGAACCAAGTTGAATTTCAGCACAACTTATCACCCGCAAACCGATGGACGGACTGAAAGAGTCAGCCAAATTTTAGAAGATATGTTAAGAGCTTGTGTGTTAGAGTATGGATCAAAATGGGAAGATTGTCTGCCTTTCACAGAATTCTCATACAACAACAGTTATCAAGCCAGTTTGCAAATTGCACCATTTGAGTTCTTATATGGAATAAAGTGTCGTACCCCTTTGAATTGGTCGCAAGTAGGAGAGAGTCAGATTTTTGGACCCGACATCCTACGAGAAGCCGAAGAGAAGGTTCACAAACTCCGTGAGCACCTCAAGACCGCCCAATCCAGACAGAAGAGTTATGCTGACAAGAGAAGGAGAGACCTGACTTTCAATGTCGGAGATTTTGTGTGTCTCAAAGTTTCGCCATTGAAGGGAACGCGACGTTTTAGTCTGAAAGGAAAGTTAGCCCCCAGATATATCGGACCCTTCAAGATTCTGAATCATCGAGGAGAAGTATCATATCAACTGGAACTGCCAGAAGAGATGTCAGCCATCCACAATGTGTTCCATATCTCGTTACTTCGCAAATGTCTAGAAGTGCCTGAGAAGACTGAAGTTTTCAAGAACATCGATCACCGAGCTATGGATATCAACAAGGATCTGACGTATCGTGAAGTGCCCATCCATATTTTGGAGGAAGCTTACAGAACCACCAGGACCCGGAGTATCAAGTTTCTCAAGATTCAATTGACCAACCATACCGAAGAAGAAGCCACTTGGGAGCGAGAATATTACATTAGGACTGAGTTCCCAGATCTCTTTAGTTCCTAGTTTTCTTTCTTAAATCTCGGGACGAGATTTTGTTTAAGGGGGGAAGGTTTGTAACATCCCAAAACTTTAATCCAAGTGATCAAGATCGAAATCACCCAATTTAGGGTTAATAAAAAAATCCATTAAAAATCTTTAAGCATGCATATGATTGTTTGTTCTAATGGTTGTAAAATTATTCTAAGATGAATGCCACATCATCTAGATCATTCCCAAGCAAAAAACCAACAAAAAAGAAATCAAATACAATTAATAAAGGGAATGGTCACTTTTGCCATTTTAATCAACTAGCCCACTTTGGGTGTTCCTAGCACTCAATTTCAAACAGAAACAATTGTGGATCTTTGTACCCCTTTCTAGAACAAGTTAAGATGGACCAAGGCCCACTTTGTGATCTTCCAAAAACTTTCAAACTCTAAATTTAAATGACATTTGAAAATGGAATCTAGTTCATATGTATAGATCACCCTTTTTCAAAAACCTCTCAAATGAACTCAATTTGAAAATCCCAAGCAACCAAAGATGCTTAAGCATGTGACAAACCACTCCACCAAAAATCTCTGAAAAATTCAAAAGTTTTCTTCATGCGGCCATTTGATCAAACACTTGGTATGCACTGATCACCCTCTAGTCTAGCTTCACTGTTTCTACAAGGTTTTGCCACCCATTTGACCCCAAATCACTCCATCTGTCCTTCTTTGATCAAACCAAGCCTTAAACAACCCACCCCCTAGTCCCTAGCAGCAGTGCACCGCCACCCCGAGGCCATTGTCGTCGGTCGATCATGCGCAGCTCGTAGCAGACCGCTAGCCCCTCTCCGCCGCTCCAGGAAGGCAGCCGCCACCTCACCGCCATCCACGGTCCACCCCACGACCATAGATAGCCCCTGGACCACCGAAGCTAAGCCCCGCACTAAGCCTTTGCGCAGTGCCAGCACACGCCAGAGCGCCATCACTGCCAGCACGCCACACGCCACGCCTCGACACCAGACCACGCGCGCTGCTCCGCCTTGACCACCTCAACCCGCCAGACACGCCCTTGAACCGCCGCTCGACCCACAGTCGCCGGGAACCACGTCGAGCACCACCCTTGTCTCTCAGAGCGCGCGACGCCCCTGACCACTATCCACCGCCCCTAGCACCACCATTATGCCGTAGCTGACCACCAGGGAACCGCCCACCGTCCACCTACCTCGCCCACGCCGCTATCCCCCTGTGCCGTCGTCACCTACGAGCTCCGCCCATGCCTCACTGCCGCCTCACCGCGCCTATATAAGGAGGCCTTCCCAGCATGAATTCCTCACACCCTTAGACTCCCCTCTCTCCAATGATCCATCCCCACCTCTCGCCAGAGCCACTCAAGTAGCCAGCCGCCAGAATTTCGCCGGAGGTAGCCGCAGCAGAGGAGGAGACGTTGTCGTCGATTTCGTCCACCCCCGGAGCTGCCACGACTTCGCCTGAGCTCGCCATCGTCTCCTCGTTCGTTTGCCCCGCCTCGCCGCACTCGCTGGAGCCCTGGTACACCCTCACTGTACCCCCACCAAGCCACTAGGGTTCAGCCTCGCCGGCGAAGAGTCCATCGTTGACGATAAGCCCCAGCCGTAGATTCTGTTCTAATCCTACGGTCCATCTCGCCCCATACCGCTTCGCGTTTAATGAGCCACTAACAGGCGGGACCCCCTCTGTCAGCAGTCCTCAGAGCTGCGGAGTGAATTTGGGTCGGCCCGTTAGTGTTCCCACGCGACCCAGTAAATTCAAATCTAGATTTTTCTTTCTAGACTTAGACTTAGTTCTGCCCCTTAGTTTAAAAATCAATTCAGAGAGTTTTACAAATCCAAATGAAGTGATTCCAATTTTTTTGGAAAGGTAATAAAAATATCTATCCAAGCCCGTTGGATTTAAATCATTTAGAGTTAGAGATCTCTCCTAGATAAAATAACAAGTCAGAAGCTTTTGCACATTCAAACATTTTTATAAAATCAACCATAATAGCTTTTGAGTTGATTCCAACTCTCAAAAATCACATTTAACCATACCTATCTAATAATATTAAGGTTTGCATGCAGTGACTTTGGACTAGTACCAAAATAATGCTATATAGGCATTTCTAGTCACTTTAAATCATTAAATATTAATCTTAAACTTTATAAAATGTGATCCAACATTTAAATCACATTCCCATGCATTAGAATATGTGGTGATGACATGTGTCCATATGATCCCATATTTTAATTGGAGAATATTAAATCTTAGTTAATTTCAATGAGTAGAAATTACTTTTCTCAAATAAAATAAATGAAACTAGTTCATTAAACCTTGTGATGTTTGTGATGATAATAGGTCATCAAATGTGTGCCTTAGTGTGCTAAGTAGACTAGTTAAGTATTGTTGGTGATTGTGTATTCCGTATGTATTTATAGACGATAGTACTGACCAAGTCTACGAGGAGGAGGAGTTCTACCAAGAGGAGGAGGAAGAGAATTTCAACCACTGCACCAACCAAGGCAAGCCATCATTAACAATGCAAGCTAACACTTGCAAGCTAGATAACCTAATAAAATGCATTAGGCATGCTTTGGTTATACCATTTTGACTTATACCAACTCCAAGTTTTATTTACAAGCTTTACTTTCTTTACTTTACCAAAGTTCTTTACCTTGTTTATAGGTAGCATAAAGAGTATAAAACTTGGCGTATCTAGTTAGACTTAGATGTCATTCTATGGCATGAGATTGATATTTAGCATCCCACCTTAGTGAACACTCTTAACTTAGTAGTTTAGAGCTAAACCAAAACTTGATCACTCTAGATGGGAATACTTGGTGAAAATGACTTGTGAAAACCTTGGAATGATCAGTCATTCTATTGAGATGTTTTGCCATGTGTTGAGAAACACAAATGGTTTATGATGATGAAAATGTTGAGGCATGAGCCTTAGCCCTTTTATAAAAATTGATGGTTGGGTTCGGATGCGATACCATTCCAATTTTACCGTACAACCACAATACCTGAATTGGGTAAGGCTTAGCCGGAATTTTATATGCATTAGTATTAGTTCCCTCACGGGAGAGGTTTGAGCTGAGGCTACCTCTCAATGTTGTCCACCTATGCAGTGCCCAGGATGACAGATGGTCATGGCTGGGAGGCCAAGCTCATAGGAGAGGTGCTTATACTAGAGTGTGTAAAGGAAAGGTTATGTTTGATTATCTGCATACTAAGTATGATGATTCAGGGTTATCCCTGACAGATGTATGGAATTTTGTGGTGAAAGTGTACCACCTCTGCAGAGTGTCAAACTATTCGAATAGCCGCGTCCACGGTTATGGACAGTTGGAGTGGCCATACTGTTCCGTTGTCAGATGTTTTCAAAATGACTTATGAAATGAGTTGTGACTTGACTTGACCACAACAGAGTTGTGACTATGACAACTAAGTTCCCACTTAGGTGATTTAGAACTTTATTTTATCTTTCTTTGTTTCTGAACTCAGCTTAGGTTTCAAACTTAACTTTACCAATAAACTTAGAGTTAGCATTCCTACTATCTTACTTGTTAGTGGTAGTTTGCGAGTACTTAAAGAGTACTCATGGCTTTTGTCCCTGGCTATTCCTATGGCCAGACTATGAGGAGGACTACCCTAAAGGAGGACAACAGGACGACTACGACAACTAGGATCATCTCCCATCATCAGCATTGCCTGTGACACTGAAGATGGACCCCACCGCTACGCTATTTATTCAGCTACTTGATTATACTAAGACTGGATCATGAGATCCTTTTTATCTGTGTAATACCTTATTATGGTTTGTAATGGATGATGTACTATGATAGCCAATCTGTTATGTCTCGCAAAAATGGTAATCCTGGGATTGCGATGTATGGCATAACAGGCATCTGGGATTAAAAATCCGGGTGTTGACAGGCCCCTTGGCCGCCCACCGACCTTGCCTATTTGCCTATAAGATGCCTCCCGATGCAAAAATCCTAAAGAGACCAGCCTCCAGCCACGAAAAGTTCTGCAGCACCGCCGCCACCGAAGGGGAGATTCGGGGGTGATACATTGCAAATGTATCTATAATTTTTGATGTTCCATGCTTGGTTTTATCCACTTTCTTGTGTTTTGTTCCAACTTTGGAGTACTTTTCATATGATTTCTTGGACTAACCTATTAATAAGAGCCACAGTGCCAGCTGCCTGTTTTCTGCTGTTTTTGGTTCCAGGAAAGTCAGAAAATGAATATTCTCGGAATTGGACGGGACAAAAGCCAAAGTGCCTATTTTTCTGGAAGTCATCAAGTGCCAGAATACGAGACGGAGAGGGGCTAGAGGGCCACCACACAACCTGGCCGCGCGGCCAGGCCTGGCCCACGCCAGGGGGTGGTGTGGCCGCTCCCGGCACCCCCTCGACCTCTCCTTCCGCCTATATATTGCCCTCGGGACGAAAACCCTAAGTGCCCGATCAAAAATCCACGAAAGAGTCTATAGCCGCCGTCATCTCCATCCCTAGATCAGGAGGGATCTGAAGCTCTTCCCGGCACCCTGCCGGAGAGGGGAATTCACCACAGGCCTTCTTCATCACCATGCAAGCCTCCGGTATGATGCGTGAGTAGTTCATCCTTGGACTACGGATCCATGTAGTAGCTAGATGGCTGGTTCTCCTCCTTTGTGCTTTCATGTCTAGATCTTGTGAGCTCCGTTCATGATCAAGATCATATATTTATAATTCTGCATGTTGTGTTTGCGGGGATCCGATGGATATTGAGATGCTATTTCAGATTGATTATTGATTCTATCATGTCTTTATTATTTGTGATCTTGCATGCTTTCCGTTGTTAGTAGCTATCTTGTCCGAGTAGATGCTAGCAACTCCAAGAGTTAGTATTTATGCTCGATAGTGGGTTCATGCCTCTGGTAATCTGGGAAGTGACAGAAATCTCTAAGGTACTAGATGTGTTGTTGCTACTAGGGAGAAAACAACAATCCTTTGTTCATAGAACAATCGTATTGTTTACTTTACACGCAGTTCGTAAAGCAATAATCTGTTACTTGCAACTTAATATTGGAGGGGGTTCGGATGTTAACCTGAAGATGGATTATTAGTCATAGATGTAGTTGGATGGTGGTCTATGTATTATGTTGTAATGCCCAATCAAGTCTCAGAGGAGTCAAGATGATTAGTATATGCATGTATTGCTTTCTCGGTGTTTGTCAATTGCCCCGCTGTAATTTGTTCACCCGGCATGTTATCTATCTAAGGAGAGCCACCTCTAGTGAACTATGGATCCCGGTCCTTTTTTCTTTACATACAATCTACAATCTTTTACTTCTTTGTGTTTACTTTCTGCAAACTTTTACTTCTTTCCATTCGATACGTTTAATCCTTTGTTTTCCGCAAAACATGGTGAGATTGACAACCTCATCGCAAGTTGGGGACAAAGTTCTGTGGTTGTGTTGTGCAGGTCTCCACGTTGCTACTAGCACCGGTAGTGCGCCCTACCAAAGCTCAGCTAGGAATACCTTTGGGGTGTTTCCTTGCTCCTACTGGTTCGATTAAACCTTGGTTTCATACTGAGGGAAACTTGCTGCTGTGCTCATCATACCTTCCTCTTGGGATTCCTAACAAGCTCTACATCAACACCGCCATCAAGCATTTTTCTAGGCGCCTTGCATTGAGCCATCAAGCATTTTTCTGGCGCCGTTGCCAGGGAGTCAAGGACATCTTCACAAGGGGAGTCCCTCATAACCAATCTCTTTACTTTGTTGTTTTTGTTTTGCTTAGTTTCTTTTTGGTTTGTTTGCTTGTTTTGTTATCAAAAACACAAAAAAATTAGTTTTACTAGTTTGCTTTCTTATTTGAAAACCCAAAAAAATGACTACTCTTGAAAACACTAAGTTGTGTGACTTCACTAGCACCAACAACAATGATTTTATGAGCACACCTATTGCTCCACCTGTGCCTGAAGATACTTTCTTTGAGATAAAACCTGCTTTACTCAATCTTGTTACGAGAGAACAATTTTCTGGTATTGGTAATGAAGATGCTGCTTCCCATCTAAATAACTTTGTTGAACTTTGTGAGATGCAAAAGCATAGGGATATAGATGGTGATATTATTAAGCTAAAATTATTTCCTTTCTCTTTGAGAGGAAAAGCTAAAGAATGGTTGAATTCCTTAACTAGGAATAGTATTGATTCTTGGACTAAATGCAAAGATGCTTTTATTGGAAAATACTATCCTCCTGCTAAGATTATATCTATGAGAAGTGAAATAATGAAGTTTAAACAACTTGATAATGAACATGTTGCTCAAGCTTGGGAAAGAATGAAATCTTTGGTAAAGAATTGTCCCACTCATGGACTGACTGCTTGGAGATCATCCAAACTTTTTATGCAGGATTGAACTATTTTTCAAGGAACCTATTGGATTCTGCTGCTGGAGGTACCTTTATGACCATCACTTTGGGTGCTGCAACAAAACTTCTGGACAATATGATGGTTAATTATTCTGAATGGCATACTGAGAGAGCTCCACAAGGTAGGAAGGTAAATTCTGTTGAGGAAACTTCCTCCTTGAGTGATAAGATTGATATTATTATGTCCATGCTTGTTAATGGGAAGCCCATATTGATCCAAATAATGTTCCTTTAGCCTCTTTGGTTGCTTAAGAAGAGCAAGTTGATGTGAACTTCATAAGAAATAACAACTTTGGCAACAATGCTTATGGTGATAACAATTATAGGCCCTACCCTCCTAATAATACTTATGGCTATAATGGTAAACCTGGATTACCTAGTGAAGGAAACATTTTAGAAGTTGAAAGAGCCACTAAAAACTTCATGCAAATGCAATATGAGCAAAATAAACTATTCACTAAAACTATGGAGGAACAATCTACCATTTTGAAGAACATTAGCCATCAACTTGAGAGTCTAAATAGGGAAATTCCTAGTTTACAATTGAAACTCTCTAATGCTAAAATAAATATATCATCTTTGTCTGAAGCTCAATCCTCTTTGATCAATAAAATGGCTGCGAAACCTGAAACTAATGATAATCCCTTTGCAGCTACTAATGCTATACAAGTAAGAATTGATGAAAATGTTAGACTATTAGATGAATTACATGCTAAGTGGGAAAGAGAAGACGAAATTGCTAGAAGCATTAGTGTTTCTACTATTACCACCACTAGTGTTGAGGCTAGTAATAGTTCTACTACTTTAGATGATAAGTATGGTTTTGATCTTGATGGTTGCAATATCTCTGAAGTTATTAAGTTTCTACAAAAGCTTGCTAAAAGTCCTAATGCTAGTGCTATGAACATGGATTTTACAAAACACATTACTGATGCTCTCATAAAGATTAAAGAAGAAAAGATGAAACATAAAGCTTCTATTCCTATAAAACAAGAAGATGGCTGGGATCCCATCATTAATATGAAAGTGAATGACTTTGATTTCAAAGCTTTATGTGATCTTGATAGTAGTGTTTCTATTATGCCTAGAAGGATTTAGGATATGCTTGATTTGCCTCCTCTTGAAGATTGTTATTTGAATGTCCCACTTGATGATAATGCTAAAAAGAAACTCATGGGGAGTCTTAATGATGTTCTTATTATGGTTAACGATTCCTATGTCCCCGTTGATTTCTATGTTTTGGATGTTGAATACAATGCTTCTTGTCCTATTACTTTGGGAAGACCTTTTCTTAGAACTGTTGGTGCCATCATTGATATGAAAGAAGGCACCATTAAATATCAACTCCCACTCAATAAAGGTATAGAACACTTCCCTAAAAAGAGATAAAAGATTTCTTTTGCTTCTCCTATGAAAACAAAATTTGGTCTTAATGCTTCTTCATTTGAAAACACTTGATTCTTTCTTTGCTTCTTATGCCTAACTTAAAGGCGTTAAAGAAAAGTACTTATTGGGAGATAACCCAAAAGTTTTAGATGAGTCTTGGAAGTTATTACCTCTGTAATAACTGCTCCTTATCCTTTTTATTAGATTTTTGTGCCAAGAGTAACCTCTAATGAGAGAGAAGTAATGGTTGGGAAAGTTCCTGTCCCGAAACAGATATTTGTGCTTGACCGTAAAATTTCGTGAGAGAGCTCTGTATGTCAGATTGAGCTGTAATTTTTTGTGCTTCCGCCCCAGGTTGTTATCTAACATTCGTTATTTCAACATTTTTTGATTTGAGCAACAGAAGGTCTTCGAAGAAATTCGTATTTACCTGCTGGTCTATTTTGACAGATTTCTGCATTTTCTGCATTTGCTTCTTGTTGGTTCCTTCTTGAGTTCTTTTGGGGAATTGAGCTTTTTGAGGGAAGTGCTACAATAGTTAGTGTTCTAATGGAATTTTATTTGGTGTTAGAACTGAACCTTAGGACTTATTTATCTTGAGTGCACTAATGTTGCTAATAAAGATTGTGTGAAGTTTTGTATGAAGGAAAAATTCCAGGTGTATGGAAGGAATGAGTAATGAGATGAAGGATGGACTAAAGCTCAAGCTTGGGGATGCCACGCGTGTCACCCCAAGAAATATCCAAGAAGTACAAGCGTCAAAGCATGGGGATTCCCAAGGCATCCCCTTCTTCATCAATAAAAATTCCAGGTTTCTTCTAAACGCTTCATTTTTATTGTTTCATGCACAGTTGTGTTGTTCTTGGAGCGTCTTCTTTTTTGTTTTCGTTTTGGTTTTTTGTTTACTTTTGTTTGCTTAGTTTGCTGAATAAATTTGTTGGACCCCCTCTTTCATACATTGGTTTGCAAATAGTTTGGTTTGGTTTGGAAAAGAGTAGGAAAGTTCATGCTTATGTGGTAAAAAGAGCTTGTTTTTGACTGTGGCCTATGCTTTGTCATGCCATGCTTGATATTGTTTTGGCTTTATGCTTAGTATTCTTTGCTGTAGCATGACTTTTTATAAACAATTGAGATTGCTTAATGTGCCTTGGATGAATCATGCATTGTTTTAGCATATTAAAGCATAGCATAGCGGTATTCTCCTTTGATGCTTTATTTGGGTTGACTTGGCGCATGCTCACACCATGTTATGACTATCTCAAGTCACCATAGCATTTATGATCCTTTAGTTTTCAACTTGTAGTATCACCTTATGCTTTGATCAATGATGTTTTGTCACTCTGCATGATTATGGCCATTATTGCTCTCTTAGTTTGTCGCTCCCAGTCTTTTGCTAGCCTCCACAACAAAGTATGAGTTCCACTCATGCATCCAACTCCCTAAACCAAGTTATTCCAAAGAGTCCACCATACCTACCTACTAGCTTATGCTATTCCAAATATATTCATGCTTTTTTTTACGTTCCAAATTAAACTTGTTATGAGAAAACTAGTGATTAAAGCTCTCACGAACTTGATGGCACACTTTACTTTTTGCATCTAATAAACTTGAACCATTGGGTCCTTCTTTGTTGTGTATATGCTTGCGCTTTATAAGTTGAAATTAGCAGAACCATGTTTCATGGGGAACGCTTTCAACATTGCACTTGTACTTTGTACCCCGTTGATATCATGTTCTTTTGCTTACGGATCCTAGCGGTGTGAAATAAAAGTGGAACTTGTAAGATCATGGAGTTTGTATGTGTGTTAGAGAAACGCCTGGGCCGCTAGCCTAAGCCATGCCTAATCATGGTGGAAACTTGCAGCATCACCATAATGAGCACTCTATGAAGCATCCTCAAAAAAACCTATGCAAATAGCAAATAAAAAGATCGCTGAGATGCTCATTGTCTGCTTGCCTTGTCATTTTGATTATGGGAAAGCTCCCGTATCTATAATGTATCTATAATTTTTGATGTTCCATGCTTGGTTTTATCCACTTTCTTGTGTTTTGTTCCAACTTTGGAGTACTTTTCATATGATTTCTTGGACTAACCTATTAACAAGAGCCACAGTGCTTTGCCTGTTTTCTGCTGTTTTTGGTTCCAAGAAAGTCAGAAAATGAATATTCTCGGAATTGGACGGGACAAAAGCCAAAGTGCCTATTTTTCCGGAAGTCATCAAGTGCCAGAATACGAGACGGAGAGGGGCCAGAGGGCCACCACACCACCTGGCCGCGCGGCCAGGCCTGGCCCGCACCAGGAGGTGGTGTGGCCGCTCCCGGCACCCCCTCGGGACGAAAACCCTAAGTGCCCAATCAAAAATCCACGAAAGAGTCTGTACCGCCGTCATCTCCATCCCTAGATCGGGAGGGATCTGAAGATCTTCCCGGCACCCTGCCGGAGAGGGGAATTCACCCTAGAGGCCTTCTTCATCACCATTCAAGCCTCCGGTGTGATGCGTGAGTAGTTCATCCTTGGACTACGGATCCATGTAGTAGCTAGATGGCTGGTTCTCCTCCTTTGTGCTTTCATGTCTAGATCTTGTGAGCTCCGTTCATGATCAAGATCATCTATTTGTAATTCTGCATGTTGTGTTTGCGGGGATCCGATGGATATTGAGATGCTATTTCAGATTGATTATTGATTCTATCATGTCTTTGTTATTTGTGATCTTGCATGCTTTCCGTTGTTAGTAGCTATCTTGGCCGAGTAGATGCTAGCAACTCCAAGAGTTAGTATTTATGCTCGATAGTGGGTTCATGCCTCCGTAATCTGGGAAGTGATGAAATCTCTAAGGTACTAGATGGGTTGTTGCTACTAGGGAGAAAACAACAATCCTTTGTTCATAGAACAATCGTATTGTTTACTTTACACGCAGTCAAAGCAATAATCTATTGCTTGCAACTTAATCTTTGGAGGGGTTGAATAACCTGAAGGTGGATTATTAGTCATAGATGCAGTTGGATGGCGGTCTATGTATTGTGTTGTAATGCCCAATCAAGTCTCAAAGGAGTCAAGATGATTAGTATATGCATGTATTGCTTTCTCGGTGTTTGTCAATTGCCCCGCTGTAATTTGTTCACCTAGCATGTTATCTATCTAAGGAGAGCCACCTCTAGTGAACTATGGATCCCGGTCCTTTTTTCTTTACATACAATCTACAATCTTTTACTTCTTTGTGTTTACTTTCTGCAAACTTTTACTTCTTTCCATTCAATACGTTTAATCCTTTGTTTTCCGCAAAACACGGTGAGATTGACAACCTCATCGCAAGTTGGGGACAAAGTTCTGTGGTTGTGTTGTGCAGGTCTCCACGTTGCTACTAGCACTGGTAGTGCACCCTACCAAAGCTCAGCTAGTAACACCTTTGGGGTGTTTCCTTTCTCCTACTGGTTCGATTAAACCTTGGTTTCATGCTGAGGGAAACTTGCTGCTGTGCTCATCATACCTTCCTCTTGGGGTTCCCAACGAGCTCTACATCAACACCGCCATCAAGAATTTTTCTGGGCGCCATGCATTGAGCCATCAGGGGAACAGATAGTCTCTGTTCCAGCACCCTGCCAGGACAGGGAAGTGCCCCCGGAGCCATCTCCATCGATCTCCACCACCATCTCCATCACCGTTGCTGATTCCCATGATGAGGAGGGAGTAGTTCTTCCTCGAGGCTAAGGGTTCTACCGGTAGCTATGTGTTCATCTCTTTCTCTCTATGCATGATCATATTGTGATCATGAGCTTTGTAATCAAGTAGATCTACTTTGCTACTCAAGTGCTTTAATAGATCTCTGCTCTCCCCATGTGTGTGAAAGTGACAGCGTGCACACCATGGTGGCACTTAGGCTAGAGATTACAAATACTTGTTATGAGTTATATTTGGAGTTGGATGTATTTATGAAATTGTGGTGTTTGTTGGAACCATCTAGTGCTCAAGGTGATAGTGTGGGGTTATCTAGATGGGAAAGGCTTACTTTGAGGTGTGCTATTATAGACCTACCATGAATTAGAGTGTCCAACCGAAGAGTAGTTCAGAGTAGTATCATGAAGATAATATATTTATATGAGAGTGTTCACTAGTGAAAGTATGATCCCTAGGCCTTGTTTCTAAGCATTGAAACACCGTTTGCAACTAGATATGGTACATGTTTGCTTGCTTCCATCTTTATTTCAGTTTGTCTTTAGTCTCTTCCATGCCATCAAACTATTTTCTGGCACCGTTGTCTTATATCCATACCACTTGTATTTCACTATCTCTTCACCGAACTAGTGCACCTATACACCTGGCAAGTGTATTGGGTGTGTTGGGGACACAAGAGACTTCTTGTATCTTGATTGCAGGGTTGCTTGAGAGGGATACCTTTGACCACTTCCTCCCTGAGTTCAATAAACCTTGGGTGATCCACTTAAGGGAAAACGTGCTGCTGTTCTACAAACCTCTACACTTGGAGGCCCAATAACTGTCTACAATAATAGAAGTGCGTAGACATCAAGCTATTTTCTGGCGCCGTTGCTGGGGACTGAATAATAATAAGCTCCCACGTCAACCACGTGCCAGCAAGTATTTTCTGGTGCCGTTGCCGGGGAGGTAAGGTAAAAGGTACTCACATCCTCTGGTGTGAGTGCTCTAAGTTATTTCCTTTAGATTCTACAATTTTGTCTTTTTGTTTCTTGTTTTCACTAGTTAGGTTTAATGGAAAACAACAACAAAATTAGAGAGCTTTATAGTATTTATCTTGAGTTGGGACATGAAGTGTTTGAAGAGAAAATTAAAAAACCTATGGAACTTTATTTGTATGCTAATAGCAATGTTGTTAGTATGAATTCTTCAGACACCATTATTGCTAATGCTATGGAAAAGTCTAAGCTTGGGGAAGTTAGTTTTTATGAAAATGATCTTTTTAGTTCCCCAGCTTTGGAAGATAGCTATTATATTGCTTATGGTGATACCAAACCTCCAATATATGATGATTACAATGATGAATATGATATTTTCAGTCCACCTACTATTAAGGAGAAAATTAATGATTACAATATACGTCCTATATTTGATGATTATGGTGATGAGAATAATAATGATGGCTATTATGTTGAATTTTCTCCCACCATAATTAATAAGAATGACTATGCTTATGTGGAGAGTAATAATTATTTTATGCATGTGGCTCATGATAAGAATGTTTCATGTGATAGTTATATTGTTAATTTTATTCATGATGCTACCGAAAGTTATTATGAGAGAGGGAAACATGTTTTATGCATCTCAATAATATTAAGTTTCCCATCTTTATGTTGAAAGTCTTGAAGTTGCACTTGTTTTGCTTTACTATGCTTGTTGCTCTGTGCTTTTATGACTTGTTTCTTTACAAGATTCCTATGCATAGGAAGTGGGTTAGACTTAAATGTGCTTTGAATTTGCTTCTTGATGCTCTCTTTTACTTCAATTCATATTTCTTATCTGAGCATCTTCTCAAACTATCATGCCTAACTTAAAGGCGTTAAAGAAAAGTACTTCTTGGGAGATAACCCAAAATTTTTGGTTGAGTCTTGGAAGTTATTTCTTCAGTAATAACCGCTCCTTATCCTTTTTATTTGCTTTTTGTGCCAAGAGTAACCTCTAATGAGAGAGAAGTAATGCTTGGGAAAGTTGTTGTCCCGAAACAGATTTCTGTGCTTCACCGTAAAAATTCGTGTAAAATCTCTGTACGTCGTTTTGAGGTGTGCATTTTTGTGCTTTTTCCCCAGGTTGTTATATAACTTTCGTTAGTTAAACACTTTTTGATTTGAGAAACATAAGGTCTTAGAAAAAATTGGTTTTTACCTGCTGGTCTGTTTTGACAGATTTCTGCCATTATTTGCATTTGCTTCTTGTTGGTTCCTTTTTGAGTTCTCTTTGGGGAATTGAGATTTTTGAGGGAAGTTCTACAGTAGCTTGTGTTTTAATGGAAGTTTTATTGGTGTTGAAACTTAACCTAAAGACTTATTATCTTGAGTGCACTAATGTTGCTAATAAAGATTCTGTGAAGTTTTGTAGGAAGGAAAAAAATTAGGTGTATGGAGAGAATGATGTAATGAGATGAAGAATGGACTAAAGCTAAAGCTTGGGGATGCCACCCGTGTCACCCCAAGAAATATCCAAGAAGTGCAAGCGTCAAAGCTTGGGGATGCCCAAGGCATCCCCTTCTTCATCAATAAAAATCTCAAGTTCTTCCAAACACTTCATTTTTATTGTTTCATGCATAGTTGTGTTGTTCTTGGAGCGTCTTCTTTTTTGTTTTTGTTTTTGGTTTTTGTTTGCTTAGTTTTCTTGAATAAATTGGTTGGACTCCCTCATTCATGCATTAGTTTTCAAATATATTGGTTTGGATTGAAAAAAGAGTAGGAAAAGTTCATGCTTAAGTGGTAAAAAGGAGCTTGTTTTTTACTGTGGCCTATGCTTTGTCAGGTCATGCTTGATATTGTTTGGCTTTATGCTTAGTGATTTTTGTTGTAGTATGACATGTTATAAACAATTGAGATTGCTTAATGTGCATTGAAAGAATCATGCATTGTTTTAGCATATTAAATCATAGTATTGTGGTATTCTCCTTTGATGCTTTATTTGGGTTGACTTGGCGCATGCTCACACCATGTTATAACTATCCCAAGTCACCATAGCCTCTATGCTCCTTTAGTTTTCGACTTGTAATATCACTTTATGCTTTAATTAATGATGTTTTGTCCCTTGGCATGATTATGGCCATTATTGCTCTCTTAGTTGGTCGCTCCCAGTCTTTTGCTAGCCTCCATAACCAAGTATGAGTTCCACTCATGCATCCAACTCCAAATAAAACCAAGTTATTCCAAAGAGTCCACCATACCTACTTATTAGCATTTGCTATTCCAAGTATATTCATGTTTTTATCTACCTTCCGAATTAAACTTGTTATGAGAAAACTAGTGATTAAAGCTCTCACGAACTTGATGGCACACTTTACTTTTCTTGCCCCTAATAAACTTGAACCATTGTGTCATCTATGTTGTATATGCTTGCACTTATATGTTGGGGATTAGCAGAACCATGCTGTCATGGGGAACGCTTTCAACATTGCACTTGTACTTTGTACCTAGTTAATATCATGCTCTTTTTTCTATAGATGTCGTCGGTGTGAAATGAAAGGGGAGCTTGTAAGTCCATGGAGTTATGTATGTGTGTTAGAGAAACGCCTGGGCCGCCGGTCTAATCCATGCTGTCATGGTTGAAACCTGCAGCGTAACCATAATGAGCTGTCTATGAAGCATTCTTCTTATAAAAAAGAGTCAGATAGTGAGAAAAAGAGAATAGGAAAAAAAGAGATATGAGAAAAGAGGAAAGAGATGAAAAAATCACCATTTTCCCATGGTAAATAAGAAGATTGCTGAGATGCTCGTTGTCTGCTTGCCTTGTCATTTTGATATGGGGATTCTTCCGTATAATCGGGCAAGGGGTACGTCGTTGGCGGTTCTCTATGATACACATGTACTTACTATGACAAGAACTTACCGGTAACTAAACTTGAGTAGCATGAGGAGCGGCCCTCGTATTCAAGGGACATGAGATTTCCAACTTATACTTTGTCAAGCATATACTCCATAGTTTGTTCACTTTAACCTTAATCACTTCAAGATTCTTATGATAGGGGCAATGAGAGCTGAAAGCTAATAAGTACCATAATTTTTGGAAGCTCTTTATGAAACTTGAATCCCTGCTTCCTTCTATGATGGGACTTTCTTTTACTTTTATGTTGAGTCTCCACCTTATATCTTTATGCACCTATTGAGAGAGCATAGTGGCCATTCTTAGTTCTATGTGCATTGTCCCAAGACTTGTTGATTGATGCATAACTTTGATATTGCTTGTTCTTAAACTATTTGTATCTAGTCACTCTTATGAACTTTGAAGGTGTCCTATGCATTTATGTTTGCTACTCTATGAGGGACAAGCTAAATGCCACTATGCTATGTTTTCTTTATGTGAAACAAACAAATGTCTTGCAAAGTATTTTTATTCATGAATCTTTTGTTTGTGCCTTTTCATGTTACAACATAGTTGCTATGTCTTATTGTTAGAACTATATATTTCATGCTATGTTGAAGTACTATGATCCTAGCTATCAATGTTTTACAAATACTTTGATCAAGTTTATGATGGTGCATGTCACCTCAAAAATTATTCTTTCTTTTTATCACTTACCTACTCGAGGACGAGCATGAGTTAAGCTTGGGGATGTTGATACGTTGCTAACGTATCCATAATTTTTGATGTTCCAGGAAAGTCAGAAAATGAATATTCTCGGAATTGGACGGGACAAAAGCCAATACGCCTATTTTTCCCGGAGCAACACGGAAACACGAAGCAGAGACAGAGTAGGGCACCAGGGTGCACACACCATATGGTGGCGTGGGCTAGCCCTGGCTGCGCCACCAGGTGGTGTGGACCCCCTGGCCGCCCACCGACCTTGCCTCTTCGCCTATAAGATGCCTCCCGATGCCAAAACCCTAAAAAGACCAGCCTCCAGCCACGAAAAGTTCTACAGCACCGCCGCCACCGAAGGGGAGATTCGGGGGACAGATAGTCTCTGTTCTGGCACCCTGTCGGGACGGGGAAGTGCCCCTAGAGCCATCTCCATCGATCTCCACCACCATCTCCATCGCCGTTGCTGATTCCCATGATGAGGAGGGAGTAGTTCTTCCTCGAGGCTAAGGGTTCTACCGGTATCTATGTGTTCATCTCTCTCTATGCATGATCATATTGTGATCATGAGATTTGTAATCAAGTAGATCTACTTTGCTACTCAAGTGCTTTAATAGATCTCTGCTCTCCCCATGTGTGTGAAAGTGACAGCGTGCACACCATGGTGGCACTTAGGCTAGAGATTACAAATACTTGTTATGAGTTATATTTGGAGTTGGATGTATTTATGAAATTGTGGTGTTTGTTGGAACCATCTAGTGCTCAAGGTGACAGTGTGGGGTTATCTAGATGGGAAAGGCTTACTTTGAGGTGTGTTGTTATAGCCCTACCATGGATTAGAGTGTCCAACCGGAGAGTAGTTCAGAGTAGTATCATGAAGATAATATATTTATATGAGAGTGTTCACTAGTGAAAGTATGATCCCTAGGCCTTGTTTCTAAGCATTGAAACACCGTTTGCAACTAGATCTGTTACATGTTTGCTTGCTTCCATCTTTATTTTAGTTTGTCTTTAGTCTCTTCCATGCCATCAAGCTATTTTCTAGCACCGTTGTCTTATATACATACCACTTGTATTTCACTATCTCTTGCCGAACTAGTGCACCTATACACCTGACAAGTGTATTGGGTGTGTTGGGGACACAAGAGACTTCTTGTATCTTGATTGCAGGGTTGCTTGAGAGGGATACCTTTGACCACTTCCTCCCTAAGTTTGATAAACCTTGGGTGATCCACTTAAGGGAAAACTTGCTGCTGTTCTACAAACCTCTGCACTTGGAGGCCCAACAACTGTCTACAAGAATAGAAGCGCGTAGACATCAACATCTATGATCCACCGTAGATCGATTGGGCAGCAATAAATAAAGCTCAACAAGAGAGAGAAGATCGCAAGCCACATGGAAAAGGGCGTGTGGAGACGGTTGATACATTGCAAATGTATCTATAATTTTTTATGTTCCATGCTTGGTTTTATCTACTTTCTTATGTTTTGTCCACATGTTGGAGTACTTTTCATATGATTTCTTGGACTAACCTATTAACAAGAGCTGCAGTGCCAGCTGCCTATTTTCTGCTGTTTTTGGTTCCAGGAAAGTCAGAAAATGAATATTCTCGGAATTGGACGGGACAAAAGCCAAAGTCGCTATTTTACCGGAAGTCATATGGAGCCAGAGTACGAGACGGAGAGGAGCCAGGGGGCCACCACACCACCTGGCCGCGCCAGGGGGTGGTGTGGCTAGCCCAGGCACCCCCTCGGCCTCTCCTTCCGCCAATAAATTACACACGGGTCCAAAACCCTAAGTACCCAATCAAAAATCCACGAAAGAGTCTGTAGCCGCCGTCATCTCCATCCCTAGATCGAGAGGGATCTGAAGCTCTTCCCGGCACCCTGCCGGAGAGGGGAATTCACCATGGAGGCCTTTTTCATCATCATGCAAGCCTCCGGTGTGATGCGTGAGTAGTTCATCTCTGGACTACGGGTCCATGTAGTAGCTAGATGGCTGGTTCTCCTCCTTTGTGCTTTCATGTCTAGATCTTGTGAGCTCCGTTCATGATCAAGATCATCTATTTGTAATTCTGCATGTTGTGTTTGCGGGGATCCGATGGATATTGAGATGCTATTTCAGATTGATTATTGATTCTATCATGTCTTTGTTATTTGTGATCTTGCATGCTTTCCGTTGTTAGTAGCTATCTTGGCCAAGTAGATGCTAGCAACTCCAAGAGTTAGTATTTATGCTCGATAGTGGGTTCATGCCTCTGGTAATCTAGGGAAGTGACAGAAATCTCTAAGGTACTAGATGTGGTGTTGCTACTAGGGAGAAAACAACAATCCTTTGTTCATAGAATGTTCATAGAACAATCGTATTGTTTACATTACACGCAATTCGTAAAGCAATAATCCGTTGCTTGCAACTTAATACTAGAGGGGGTTCGGATGATAACGTGAAGGTGGATTATTAGTCATAGATGTAGTTGGATGACGGTCTATGTATAATGTTGTAATGCCCAATCAAGTCTCAAAGGAGTCAAGATGATTAGTATATGCATGTATGCTTTGTCGATGTTTGTTAATATCCCCGCTGTAATTTGTTCACCCAGCATGTTATCTATCTTAAGGAGAGCCACCTCTAGTGAACTATGGATCTCGGTCCTTTCTCTTACATACAATCTATAAATTGTTTACTATTTTGTGTTTACTTTCTGCAAACTATTACTTCCTTCCATTCGATACATATAATCCTTTGTTTTCAGCAAAACCGGTGAGATTGACAACCTCATCGCAAGTTGGGGACAGAGTTCTGTGGTTGTGTTGTGCAGGTCTCCACGTTGCTACTAGCACCGGTACTACGCCCTGCCAAGGCTCAGCTAGCTACACCTTTGGGGTGTTTCCTTGCTCCTACTGGTTCGATTAAACCTTGGTTTCATAACTGAGGGAAACTTACTTCTATGCTCATCATACCTTCCTCTTGGGGTTCCCAACGAGCTCATCAATCACGAGCCATCAAAGTATTTTTCTGGCGCTGTTGCCGGGGAGTCAAGGATATCTTCACAAGGGGAGTCCCTCATAACCAATATCTTTACTTTGTTATTTTTGTTTTGCTTAGTTTCTTTTTGCTTTGTTTGCTTGTTTTGTTATCAAAAACACACAAAAATTAGTTTTACAAGTTCGCTTTCTTTATTAAAAAACACAAAAAAATTAAGTCTTCTATAGTGTTTACCCCTTCCTTAGCACACCATGTTGATCCCTAAATTCACCCTGAAAGACCTTCAATAGGTAGTGGTTCTATAATTTGAAAAGATAATATTGAAAAATTCTTCAATCATGTTAGCAAACATGAGGATGTTGAGGATAGATCCCTTCCAGAACTTGCTCTAAACTATGAAATTGCTACAGCTTCTTTAGTTCACATGTTGGAAGCTAGGTTTGTTAACCTCAACCCCTTAATGCAAGTAATGTTTCTTAAGCTTAAAGAAATTGAGGACCCTGAAAAGAGGGATTTTATTCTTGAAACTTTGCTTAAGGAATTCTATGATGTTTCCAAGGAAGCTAGAAAAGTCTTTGAATGTTTCAGTATGCTAGGCTCATGGGTAGATGTTGTTGGTACACAAGAAAAGATGAACAAAACTGAACCTAATGGGGAGGAAACGAAGATACCAATCCCCTTTAAACTGGTAGCAATACATGAGGCCATAGAAAAGAATCTTGATTGGATTGTTCCTGAAAACCATTTTGATGAAAATAGTGAACCTAAGAGCATTGAGAGAGGATCCTCTAGAACCTATTTGGATGATATACCTTGCCTTGTTGAAGATATTTCTGGTATTGATCTTAATGCTTCTTCATTTGAGAACACTTGATTCTTTTTGCTTCTTATGCCTAACTTAAAGGCGTTAAAGAAAAGTACTTATTGGGAGATAACCCAAAAGTTTTAGACGAGTCTTGGAAGTTATTACTTCAGTAATAACCACTCCTGATCCTTTTTATTTGCTTTTTGTGTAGGTTCCGCAGCATAGAAAACAAAAAAATTCCTACGGTGTGAACTACAAGCCAAGATCTATCTACTAGGTACAAAGCAACGGGTGGACATACATCCAACGAGAACTTACCCTCGTAGACAACGAGCTTTGTTAACGAGTAGGAACTCGTGGTTGATGTAGTCGTACACTTGCCGATCTCAAGATCGTGATGAAGTCCAGCAGGTCCGGCTCCAGCACGTCCATCAGATCCAGCTCTAGCACCACCAAGTCCAGCACCACAAAGCAGTGGTGCATCCGTGATCGCACACACGTCCGGTACCCCGATAACCTCCATCCCTCGCTCCGGCAAAGCAGCGGAAGCAGCAACTCCTTTCCAGATAAAGCCATCGGGAACATGTATCTCGCTAATCCGAGACCATGGGGGAATAATACTAGAGGGGGAGAGAGATCCTTCACAAGGAGGTGTGAGTGAGAAGTGAGGAGAGGGTGGCCTTTTATAGGAGGAGGGGAGGGTACCCCTCCTTCATGGCCGACGCATGGGGGAGGTGACCCTTCACCTCCTCCATTCATGTGGTGGTAACCCCTCCACATTAAAATGCCCCTTCACATTCTCTTTTAAAGTCTCCACTTTAAATGCATTAAATTTCTCCAAATTTAATGCTCTCTCATTTAATAAAACTCTTTTATTATTTTTATTCAGAATTTTGTTAATTACTTTAATTAACAAACATTCACATAAAACCCCCTGCAACATTTCAATATTACATGCAGAACCAATTTCAGCAATTTCACCCGAAACAGTTTCGGTGTCTATTGAAATAATTCCAGCGCTTTCTTAAATCTTTATCTGAAACATATTTGCTCCAAATGGTGTCGGTATCCCTTAAGTGTGTCACCCTACGGTTCGCGAATAATGCAGACATGATCGAGACCCTCTCGATCAATCATCGAGCGGACTGAGATCCATCTTGACTCCTACACATTCAACGATGACTTCTGTGATCGTGAGAACCTTTAACGCTAGTAACTAAATCCCTTTGTCCCGCGATATATTACATGTCCGAGATTCGATCATCGGTATCTCCATACCTAGTTTGATCTCGTTACCAACATGCACTCTTTTCTCGTTCCCGTGATATAACATTCTAGTGATCACATCACTTGCTTGCAAGCTATTTCAATGTGATATCACCGAGAGGGCCTAGAGTATATCTATCCGTCATCGGGATGGACAAATCCCACTCTTGATCCATGAGCCTCAACATAACACCTTTGTAGCACTGAACCCACCTTTATAGTTACCCTGTTACGGTGTGACGTTTGATGTTATCAAGATACTCTTCCGGTGTTAGCAATTAACATGATCTCATGGTCTAAGGATAAAGATTACTTCGTATGATGTTATAGCAATATAAACATAATGACTTTGATCGTAATGCTATACTTCGGATGAATGTTCATCACATCATTCCACCAATGGTGTGACCTTGTTATTAACAACATCCAATGTCCATGATCAGAAAACCTTGATCATCTTGTTAATCAACAAGCTAGTCTATAAGAGAGGCATAACTAGGAACCCTTTTTGTTTATTAAACACACATGTATTGATGTTTTCAATCAATACCACTTTATTATTGCCTCTCGGGCATATTCCCTTCAGTCTCTCACTTGCACTAGAGTCAATAATCTAGTTTGAAAAACTTTGCGTATTGAACACCTATGGCTTTCTGGTGTTGCATATACGCTATTGCTAGTGGTTAACATAATCTCCGGATCTGACAGTTTCAGGTCCGTGTGTATTTGCATGTCTTTGCGTCTCTATGCATCACTCATTCTCAAATGAGATGGCATTGTTTAAATTTGGTCCTCTGGTGAGACCTTTAGTTCGTTCGGCTCAAAATATGTCGATATTATTGTCACACAATATATCTTCATAGTATTAGCCCACTTTTAACCACACCTAGTTTGATAACAAACTACTTAACACAAATGCCCTCCTTTGCTGCTACTATAGCAGTCATATACTTAGCCTTTTGTTGTAGTATTTGTCACAATGTCTCAACTTTGGAACTCATCCAAATCCATCATGGAACATCCTTTCATTACATTGTGCCACCCATAGTCTAAATTGAGATAAATTTAATTTGTATCTTGTGACAAAACTAGTATCAATGTAACACTTTACAATGAACTACCTTTAACTATTTGTCACTTGTACATTATATATTCTTAGTTCTTCCAAAGCTCATAAGAATATCTTTACTATTGTCCAATGATCATCTTATGAATCATTCTGGTATATGCTCATAACATTTAGAGCATAGGACATTCTAGATATATACATATCATGGTATAATCGATCAAAATCTTCATGTGATTTTACTCACCAAGTGTTGAAACACTTGAATTTTGATACAATCCTTTCCATGCAGCAAGAACCTTTCTTGTTGTTTTCCATATTGAACCCTTTCAATATCTCATATATGTATGTCTGGCACAACCATATTAGCGCCTTAATCTATCCATATAGATATTGATGCCTAATATTCCGGGTTTTCCCAAGTCTTTCATCGAAATCTTATTTTAATGAAATTCTTAACTTGTGTCAATACAAGATACATCATTTCCAATCAACAATATGTCCTCTACATAATGTATTAGAAATATGTCTCAGCGCTCCCACTTAATATCTTGAAAATGCAAGCATCTTCATCATCTCCGATGAATTTAAACTCTTTTAACAGTTTCATCATGGTGAAGATTCCAACTCCGCTATGTTTACTTCAACTATTGAAGTTTACATGCCCTTTTAGCACCCTTTGAATTAACAAAACCCTTCGGACCATGTCATGTACATGTCCTAGGTTACCGTTCTATTAGAAGAACCTTGTTTTGTTTATTCAACTACCATATACCAAATTATATGTAGTGGTTGCTACATTAATCCGTCAAGACTATATATCGCTATGAAAGATCAAATCTTGTCATAGTCAATTCCTTGAACATTGTCGTAAACTTCTTTCCGACATGTCAACTATTTCATAGATGTTAAACATCCATGTCTTATTTCTTTATAGATCCAAACACGACCGATAGGCTTCACGCCTTTCCGGAGGGTCTTCCAAGTCTGAAACTTGTTCCTCGTGTATGGATACTATCACAGATTCTATGACTTCTAGTCATTTTATGGAGTCAGGGCCCATCATCGCTTCTTTGCATGTAGTCGGTTCATCATTGTCAAAACAATAACGACTTGCTTATCAAATCTTACTATTTGATTCTTAATGACCCACACGGTTCTATAGGAACTCTAATCTCCGAGATCACACCTTTTGTAATCACGAGATCCATGAGCATTGTGGCTGCCACCGGGACACTTTCCTTGCGCTACTTACTTAGCACATATAGCTAAGGTTCAACAACCTTATCAAAGTTCTATTGTCCTCCCACTTAACTTTTCACGAAAAATTCCTTCTCAAGAAACTTGACGTTCCAAGTAACAAACTCTTTTGTCCTCGGTGTTATGGAGAAATTCCCAACAAATTCTTTGGGATAACCTACAAAGACGTGCTTATCCGACTTTGGTTGTAAACATTTTACTTATGCATAGCATACCAAAATTTAAGAAAAGACAATTCGGGTTTTATCCCAAACCATAACTCATATGGTGTCATTTCAATGGATCACGATGGTGCTCTTTTCAGTGTAAAAGCGGTAGTCTCTAAAGCTTCAATCCTTAAAACATAATGGCAGTTTTATAAATGACACCCTTGATCTTACCATGTCAAACATGGTTTGATTTTATCTCTCAAATATGCCATACTCCTATGGTTTATCGGGAAACACAAATCATGGAACAATTCCTCAAGTCTTAGGTGTTTTTGCTAAACATGTAACTCAAATATCTTCCTTTATGATCGAATCATAAACTCTTTATTTTCTTGTTACAATGATTTTCCACTTCATCTTGAAAGTCTTTGAACAATTTTCAAATGTTTCATACTTCTTCCTTATTAAGTAAATATACAGATATATTCACTCAAATTTTCGGAGAAAGCATATGAAGCAAAAAGATCCATCGCATATGGCTACACATAATGGACTATGCACATCAGCATGCACAATTTCCAATAAGCTAGTCATCCGTTCCTCTCTGGCCTATGGACGGAGTTTCAATTATCTCGAGGAAAGTCTCACATGCATCAATTGATCAAAATCAAAGACTCCAAAAATCCATCAACATGGAGTTTCTTCATGTTTTCTTTCAAATATAATTTAAACAGCAATGTCACTTCATAAGTGATCTTTCAATCATTTGTCTTGTGACATTTTAGCAATAGTGTTTATGGATGTGATTTCTCCAACTAGACTTGTAAAAGTGCATCCATCCTTTATGGAATACGGTAATTATTTGAACAACCATTGTTCTCATGATACCGGAACAAAATAACAATTATTTAAACAAATCTTGAAGGCTTGGTTTGATGACAACGAAAAACACAATAACACTTTATTTGTTTTCGATGAACATCATCACTCATTCTCTTGCTGGTTACTTAGGCCATTGTAGTTCATGAATTGCGTTGTCCTGTATGACACTTCATACCAACCAATTCGGTATCCAATACCGGTATCCAATACCTAAGAACCACATTGTTTAACAATCAAGGAATATAGCCATAACATGTATATCTTCTATATACCTAAGTTGGACATCTCCAACCTTTTATTTTCTGCCAAATATTTTATAGATTCTCTTTCAGCAATTCCTTTTCTTTTAAAAGAATCTATCAACATCAATAGTGGTGTCATCAACATGACACATGGTGCAAAGCGTATATAGTCAAATACTAATACCTATGGACTTGCACTTTGAAGTGGATCACCATCATCAAATGTTTGGTGTTCTTTCAAAAATCCATTGTTTAGTAATCTATTAGTGTAGTAAACATTTTACTTACATCTTCTATTCATCCTTATCATGACAACTTTCATGATCAAGCTACTATACCTATAAGGAAGAATCGCGAGTATAATATCAGTTCCCAAAACCTTTTTGGTAGATTCGGATGCCTAGCATCTCCATCCTTCACAAATTCTCATACAATATGAGAACATGTATTTTGCTAAATTATACTATATCATAATGCAACCAAAAAACATTATTTCAGATATCACAATATCTTTCACACATGATGGTTTCTGAAACAATTTTCAGCTCCAATATAATCTTGATATTAAAACAACTTTTTGAATATCAATAATCATGGAGGCAAACATGATACTTTAGATACTAACATTGGAATTCTTACTCTTGATTTAATACTACTTATTAAACTTCATGGAGTAAATAGAGTTTGCTGAAAGTTTGCAATAGGACTTATAAACTTTAAATTGACATTCAAACAATACGATACCGGTTAGAAAGTAAATATCCAGAATTCTATAGTTCTATTATCTCAAATAAAAACTAAGCATAAGGTAGAAAACGAATGCCAATGACTACAACAAACTATGCAAATTCACTTTGATTTAATTTATGACAAATTTGGTTCGACTAATCCAAATTAGAAATGAACTCCCACTCAAAAACGACATCCCTCGTGCCTTTTTGGTGATTACATGAACCAAATCCACTACACCAAGTCCGATCATCACGTGAGTTGATGTAGCTTCAAAGGCGAGCATCTATATGGGCATCATATCAACTATATGAGTCATGCTTAACCTTTTGGTCCGTGTTCCGAGGCCATGTTTGTACATGCTAGGCTCGCCAAGTAAGAACCTTAGTATTCGCGTGTGTAAAACTGTCTTACACCCGTTCCTATGAAAGCATAGATTCGAGTACACCCGATCATCACGTGATGTCTTGAAACACGATCCACAGAACGGTGCATACTTAAGGAAGAACACATTTTTATCTTGATATCTAAAAGAGGGATCATCTTACAATGCTACAGAAAGTGCCAAACTAGTAGTATAAGATGCTAACATCTAATGTGTAAAGTGAGATGATATGGTCCATGCATTTGATCTCTATCATTTGCATCATGGTATGATCTCTATCATTCCTTTGTGTGTAAGGCCAAGGTCTATGGAACTTACACATTGAATGTGTTGTAAGAGTATCTGTCATACATCTACTTACAACAATACCATATCAATACACTAGCCCAACAACGATCTAAACTAGACGCCTCTAATTTATCAATTGCATGTTTTACGTGGCTTAGGGCTTTCGGAGATAGAACCGTTCTCACCTACGAACATGAACCACAACGAGGATAACTAAGTTATTAGCAACTCGTTGTAAATCAGATATTGACTATAGTAGGAGAGACAGACACCCGCCAGCCACTTATGCAAAACAAGTTGCATGTCGATTGGAACCGGTCTCATGTATGATGACATGTAAGGTTGGTCCGGGCCGCTTCATCCCACTATGCCACCAATATCCAAAATACATAGAAGATGCAATAACATGATCATCATTGCCCACATATCAACATATGTGTACTACCCATGCTAAGCACCTACGCATAGGTCAGGCTCTGATACCACTGTAGGGTCCGCAGCATAGAAAACAAAAAATTTCCTACGGTGTGAACTACACACCAAGATCAATCTACTAGGTACAAAGCAACGGGTGGACATACATCCAACAAGACCTTACCCTCGTAGACAACGAGCTTTGTTAACGAGTAGGAACTCGTGGTTGATGTAGTCATACACTTGCCGATCTCAAGATCGTGATGAAGTCCAGCAGGTCCGGCTCCAGCACGTCCATCAGATCCAGGTCTAGCACGTCCATCAGATCCAGCTCCAGCACCACCAAGTCCAGCACCACAAAGCAATGGTGCATCCGTGATCGCACACACGTCCGGTACCCCGACAACCTCCATCCCTCGCTCCAGCAAAGCAGCGGAAGCAGCAACTCCTTTCCAGATAAAGCCACCGGTAACATGTATCTCGCTAATCCGAGACCATGGGGGAATAATACTAGAGAGGGAGAGAGATCCTTCACAAGGAGGTGTGACTGAGAAGTGAGGAGAGGGTGGCCTTTTATAGGAGGAGGGGAGGGTACCCCTCCTTCATGGACGGCGCATGGGGGAGGTGACCCTTCACCTCCTCCATTCATGTGGTGGTAACCCCTCCACATTAAAATGCCCCTTCACATTCTCTTTTAAAGTCTCCACTTTAAATGCATTAAATTTCTCCAAATTTAATGCTCTCTCATTTAAGAAAACTCTTTTATTATTTTTATTCAGAATTTTGTTAATTACTTTAATTAACAAACATTCACATAAAAACCCCTGCAACATTTCAATATTACATGCAGAACCAATTTCAGCAATTTCACCCAAAACAGTTTCGGTGTCTATTGAAATAATTCCAGCGCTTTCTTAAATCTTTATCTGAAACCTATTTGCTCCAAATGGTGTCGGTATCCCTTAAGTGTGTCACCCTACGGTTCGCGAATAATGCAGACATGATCGAGACCCCTCTCAGATCAATAATCGAGCGGGACACGGAGATCCATACTGACTCCTACACATTCAACGATGACTTCTGTGATCGTGAGAACCTTTAATGCTAGTAACTAAATCCCTTTGTCCCACGATATATTACATGTCCGAGATTCGATCATCGGTATCTCCATACCTAGTTTGATCTCGTTACCGACATGCACTCTTTTCTTGTTCCCGTGATATAACATTCTAGTGATCACATCACTTGCTTGCAAGCTATTTCAATGTGATATCACCGAGAGGGCCCAGAGTATATCTATCCGTCATCGGGGTGTACAAATCCCACTCTTGATCCATGAGCCTCAACATAACACCTTTGTAGCACTGAACCCACCTTTATAGTCACCCTGTTACGATGTGACGTTTGATGTTATCAAGATACTCTTCCGGTGTTAGCAATTAACATGATCTCATGGTCTAAGGATAAAGATTACTTTGTATGATGTTATAGCAATATAAACATAATGACTTTGATCGTAATGCTATACTTCGGATGAATGTTCATCACATCATTCCACCAATGGTGTGACCTTGTTATTAACAACATCCAATGTCCATGATCAGGAAACCTTGATCATCTTGTTAATCAACAAGCTAGTCTATAAGAGAGGCATAACTAGGAACCCTTTTTGTTTATTAAACACACATGTATTGATGTTTTCGATCAATACAATTCTAGCATGTAAAATAAACATTTATCATAAACATGGTATAAGATAATAACCACTTTATTATTGCCTCTCGGGCATATTCCCTTCATTTTGTGCCAAGAGTAACCTCTAATGAGAGAGAAGTAAAGACTGGGAAAGTTGCTGTCCTGAAACAGATTTATGTGCTTCACCGTAAACATTCGTGTAAAATCTCTGTACGTCCTTTTGAGGCGTGAATTTTTGTGCTTCCGCCCCAGGTTGTTATCTAAGTGTAGTCAGTTCAACACTTTTTTATTTGAGCAACAGAAGGTCTTCTAAAAACTTCGTATTTACCTGCTGGTCTGTTTTGACAGATTTCTGCCATTTTCTGCATTTGCTTCTTGTTGGTTCCTTTTTGAGTTCTTTTGGGGAATTGAGCTTTTTGAGGGAAGTGCTACAGTAGCTAGTGTTCTAATGGAAGTTTATTGGTGTTGGACCTGAACCTAAAGACTTATTATCTTGAGTGCACTAATGTTGCTAATAAAGATTGTCTGAAGTTTTATATGAGAAAATATTCCAGGTGTATGGAAGGAATGAGTAATGAGATGAAGGATGGACTAAAGCTCAAGCTTGGGGATGCCACGTGTGTCACCCCAAGAAATATCCAAGAAGAACAAGCGTCAAAGCTTGGGGATGCCTAAGGCATCCCCTTCTTCATCAATAAAAATCCCAGGTTCCTTCGAGACGCTTAGTTTGCTGAATAAATTGGTTGGACCCCCTCTTTCATACATTGGTTTTCAAATAGTTTGGTTTGATTTGGAAAAGAGTAGGAAAGCTCATGCTTAAGTGGTAAAGAGAGCTTGTCTTTGACTGCGGCCTATGCCTTGTCATGCCATGGTTGATATTGTTTTGGCTTTATGCTTAGTATTCTTTGTTGTAGCATGACTTGTTATAAACAATTGAGATTTCTTAATGTGCCTTGGATGAATCATGCATTGTTTTAGCATATTAAATCATAGTATAGTGGTATTATCCTTTGATGCTTTATTTGGGTTGACTTGGCGCATGCTCACACCATGTTATGACTATCTCAAGTCACCATAAGCCTTTATGATCCTTTATATTTCAACTTTTAGTATCACTTTATGCTTTGATCAATGATGTTTTGTCGCTCTGCATGATTATGGCCATTATTGCTCTCTTAGTTTGTCGCTCCTAGTCTTTTGCTAGCCTCCACAACCAAGTATGAGTTCCACTCATGCATCCAACTCCTTAAACCAAGTTATTCCAAAGAGTCCACCATACCTACCTACTAGCTTATGCTATTCCAAGTATATTCATGTTTTGTTTACCTTCCAAGTTAAACTTGTTATGAGAAAACTAGTGATTAAAGCTCTCACGAACTTGATGGCACACTTTACTTTTCTTGCCCTTAATAAACTTGAACCATTGTGTCGCTTTGTTGTATATGCTTGCACTTATTTCATGGGGATTAGCAGAACCATGCTGTCATGGGGAACGCTTTCAACATTTCACGGGTACTTGTACCTAGTTGATATCATGCTCTTTTGTCTATGGATGTCGTCGGTGTGAAATGAAAGGGAGCTTGTAAGTCCATGGAGTTATGTATATGTGTTAGAGAAACGCCTGGGACGCTGGTCTACTCCATGCTGACATGGTGGAAACCTGCAGCGTAACCATAATGAGCTGTCTATGAAGCATTCTTCTTATAAAGAAAAGAGTCCTATATTGAGAAAAAAGAGAAAAAGAGATTATGAAAAGAGGAAAGGGAGAAAAAAGCACCATATTCCCATGGTAAATAAGAAGATTGTTGAGATGCTTGTTGTCTGCTTGCCTTGTCATTTTGATATGGGGATTCTTCCGTATCATCGGGCAAGGGGTACCCCGTTGGCGGTTCTCTATGATACACATGTACTTACAATGACAAGAACTTACCGGTGACTAAACTTGAGTAGCATGAGGAGCGACCCTCGTATTCAAGGGACATGAGATTCCTAACTTATACTTTGTCAAGCATGTACACCATAGTTTGTGCACTTTAAACTTAATCACCTCAAGATGCTTATGATAGGGGCAATGAGAGCTGAAAGCTATAAGTACCATAATTTTTGGAAGCTCTTTATGAGACTTGAATCCCTACTTCCTTCTATGGAGGCCTTTCTTCCACCATTATATTGAGTCTCCACCTTCTACCTTTATGCACCTACTTTGAGAGCATAGTGGTCATTCTTAGTTCTATGTGCATTGTCCCAAGACTAGTTGATTGATACATAACTTGATATTGCTTGTTTTAAACTATTTGTATCTAGTCACTCTTATGAACTTTGAAGGTGTCCTATGCATTTATATTTGCTACTCTATGAGGGACAAGCTGAATGCCATTATGCTATGTTTTCTTTATGTGAAACAAAGAAACGTCTTGTAAACCATTGTTATTCATGAATCTTTTGTTTGTGCCTTTTCATGTTGCAACATAGTTTCTTTGTCTTATTGCTAGAACTTTGTCTTTCATGTTATGATTGAAGTACTATGATCCCAGCTTTGAATGTTTTACAAGTACTTTGATCAAGTTTATGATGGTGCATGTCACCTCAAAAATTATTCTTTCTTTTTATCACTTACCTACCCGAGGACGAGCAGGAGTTAAGCTTGGGGATGTTGATACATTGCAAATGTATCTATAATTTTTGATGTTCCATGCTTGCTTTTATCTACTTTCTTATGTTTTGTCCACACTTTGGAGTACTTTTCATATGATATCTTGGACTAACCTATTAATAAGAGCCGCAGTGCCAACTGCCTGTTTTCTGCTGTTTTTGGTTCCAGGAAAGTTAGAAAATGAATATTCTCGGAATTGGACGGGACAAAAGCCAACGTCGCTATTTTACCGGAAGTCATCTAGAGTCAGAATATGAGACGGAGAGGAGCCATGGGGCCACAACACCACCTGGCCGCGCCAGGGGGTGGTGTGGCCAGCCCAGGTACCCCCTCAGCATCTCCTTTCGCCTATATATTGCCCTCGGGACTAAAACCCTAAGTACCCAATCAAAAATCCATGAAAGAGTCTGTAGCCGCTGTCATCCCCATCCCTAGATCGGGAGGGATCTGAAGCTCTTCCCGGCACCCTGCCGGAGAGGGGAGTTCACCCTGGAGGCCTTCTTCATCATCATGCAAGCCTCCGGTGTGATACGTGAGTAGTTCATCTCTGGACTACGGGTCCATGTAGTAGCTAGATGGCTGGTTCTCCTCCTTTGTGCTTTCATGTCTAGATCTTGTGAGCTCCGTTCATGATCAAGATCATCTATTTGTAATTCTGCATGTTGTGTTTGCGGGGATCCGATGGATATTGAGATGCTATTTCAGATTGATTATTGACTCTATCATGTCTTTGTTATTTGTGATCTTGCATGCTTTTCGTTGTTAGTAGCTATCTTGGCCAAGTAGATGCTAGCAACTTCAAGAGTTAGTATTTATGCTCGATTGTGGGTTCATGCCTCTGGTAATCTGAGGAAGTGACAGAAATCTCTAAGGTACTAGATGTGATGTTGCTACTAGGGAGAAAACAACAATCCTTTGTTCATAGAACAATCCTATTGTTTACATTACACGCAATTCGTAAAGCAATATTCTGTTGCTTGCATCTTAATACTAGAGGGGGTTCGGATGATAACCTGAAGGTGGATTAATAGTCATAGATGCAGTTGGATGACGGTCTACGTATAATGTTGTAATGCCCAATCAAATCTCAAAGGAGTCAAGATGATTAGTATATGCATGTATGCTTTCTCGATGTTTGTTAATTGCGCCGCTGTAATTTGTTCACCCAGCATGTTATCTATCTTAAGGAGAGCCACCTCTAGTGAACTATGGATCGCGGTCCTTTCTCTTACATACAATCTATAAACTGTTTACTATTTTGTGTTTACTTTCTTCAAACTATTAGTTCCTTCCATTCGATACATTTAATCCTTTGTTTTCAGCAAAACCGGTGAGATTGACAACCTCATCGCAAGTTGGGGACAGAGTTCTGTGGTTGTGTTGTGCATGTCTCCACGTTGCTACTAGCACCGGTAGTGCTCCCTGCCAAGGCTCAGCTATCTACACCTTTGGGGTGTTTCCTTGCTCCTACTAGTTCGATTAAACCTTGGTTTCATAACTGAGTGAAACTTACTTATGTGCTCATCATACCTTCCTCTTGGGGTTCCCCAACGAGCTCATCAATCACGAGCCATCAACGGTCAAGTTCATCACCACGGATCCAAGGCTGCAGAAGCGTAAGGAATTATCTAATATTGGTGTAGGTGTTAGCAAGGGAGCGAAGGCACCACTCTCGAAGCCGACCATTGGAGCTCGTATGAAGGTTAAGCCTCAAGAGGAGTGGAGGTACGGTTTCGAGTTCCCCGATCCATCCATTATGTATGAGAAAGAAGAAGTTGTCCCTAGGACCAAGGATCGCATGCAGGCACTAGAGATATATCAGAAGCAGGAACTACTCCATCGTGTTGAAGTCCATCACCATATCAATGAGATGGAGAAGAAGGAAGACCTCCTCCCATTGGTGACTAAGCTCGCAGATAGAGTGGACACTCTGCAATGTGATCTGTGCAGGTGCTATAGCCGCATAACTGCTCTAGAAGAGACCAACAAGAAGCTACGCACCGCGGTGTAACATGCCATGGCGCCATAGTGATCTACGACAATCACGGTATCAAATAATCGCAAGGTATTATTTGATCTCGCCTGGCTTGATTCCAAGCTTGGGGAGATATTTAAGACCTTGTAATATATCCTATAAGTTCTCATTACTATTTTCATATTAGTTCAAAGTAGTAATAAAGTTTGCATCATTGGAATTCCCTTCAGGAATAGTCGATCCTTTTTATGAAATTCCGAGTTTATTATTATATATGGAGCGATATTGAGTTTGTGTTCGCTTTATTGATATATGAATGGCTTGAGTATAATTTTTTACTTGCACTTGATGATAGCAATAGGAGTCTTCCACACCATTGGTATTAATGGAACACATAAAGATAATTTGGTCAATATGTTGTAAGTCTACGGTTTTATTTACAAAGAAGAAATATCTATACGGTTAAGTTGAAAAAGAAACCTTGAACAAAGGAAATGAAAGTGCTATCAAAATAGAGTAAGAACAAGTCGAGGTAGAATCTTCAAGTCATAAGAATGTTTCATATACAATTGGAATTTGATAATTGAGATCGTTAAACTTTGAATTCCTACATGAAGTGGAATGTATGGCTAGCTCCTTTGCACAACACTTAAACAAAAGTGTGAGCATATATATAAAAGAAATAATAAAAAAAGGGCGAATGTGCAAAGAGCAAGTAGGCATATACTACTGTATTGTAGTATGACAAAGAGACACTTTTGAGATTTTGAATCCCAAGTGAATACGTTGATCCTAAAAAACACTTGGGACTACCTCGCTAACTTATTCGGTTGAACCGGATACTTTTACATTATGTTAAGATTCATCTTTTATGAACTGTTGATCATTAAGGTGTGGAAGCCTGCTAATACTACTCAGAGGGTTCGAGTAAGGTACTATTCATGAACTTATTCCTATGTATCGTATATGATAAACACATGCTACAACTACCTCATTTATTTTATCGACCCAGCTTCATAAATATGAGGATCACATCCATTAAGCTAAACTTGCTTGGGACGAGCAAGACTCTAAGCTTGGGGAAGTTGATGAGTGCATATTTGCATCATGTTTTACATTATTATTTTGCATTATAGATGTAGGATCATGGTATTTTACGGCACTCGCGCGCAAATTTTATGTCTGTTTTCACCAGGATCAGGACATATGATGGATCCAATGGATACAATTCTTGGAGCAGTTGTACTGAGGACAAAAGGAGTCAAAAACAACGTAAATCGCTTATTTAGGAAATATTAATAATACCAGAAGAAAACCAGAAGTGAACAAAGGAGACAGAGGGTTCAACGACCAACTATACGACCGGAATAAAATTTCCGGCCATATAGTTCTGGCCGTATAGTTGGTGTCGCCTCCGCCTCCTCAAATAGTTTCACCCCATGCAACTGGATCGGGGAGACTACATACAGAACACCCAGAAATCACAGAAACCTCACCTCCGGAAGGCATCTGGAGGGGGAACTCATCCACCGGGGAGCCATTTTCGTCCTGCGCAGATCAGGGAGGCTAACGCATCAATCTTCATCATCTATCGCCGCATCACCACCATCTCCATCCATCCCATCTACATCTTGTCTAGATCTTGTTGTAATTTCCATACTCATTGTGGATTTATACAAGTACTATTCATCTATGATAGATTCCGTTGTTATTGCCATCATGTTGATTGCCTCCATGTGTGAGTAGATCATTAGTTCTTGGGGAGATGGAGAACCCCTAGTATGAGATTGAAATAAGATAAAGTCTATTATGATATTCATTGTTGTGACCATGTGTTAGATTTTCTACATCTTGATGTTGAGAGAAGTCGACCTCTCAATATTTGCCTCGCATGGAGACTTGATGGAGGGAACAACTTGTTGGTAGACGGAGGTGTGCTAGCACTTACAGTGACTATAAAGTTGTTGGCACCCCTTACGTATTAACTTGGGAAACCGAGGAAACTCACGGAACACTATCCATGCCATGGGATATGTCCTACGGGATTATGACCCTTAATAGCGTAGTAACTCGATTGATATCGATTGCTGACTGTTGTGGTTATGAGGATGATGTGAGCAGCGGTTGATGCCTATTTGTCCAAATATAGAGTTCCTCCCACACATACATAGTTGAGAATGTTCATGATGATAATCTTTATCTTAGATCCTATAATGCTAGTGGTGTATCCGCTACTCCTTGAGAACACTTTTTCCCTATTGTAGTTTCAATCTCTATTACATGCGCGAAACTTACTTTTTGTATTATGTTATTTTACTTTAATTTATTGTTATTCTTATACCTAAAACCCCAAAACACCCTTTTACACAATACTTGCATTTTACCTTGTTATTTAGAACTTTATTTAGCATTTCTATCGTAATATTTATTTCAAGAGTTATTAGACTTCAGACTCCTGCTCCCAGTGAGATCGATATATTTATTTAGAAACTAGCTACAAACAATCTGTGCACTTGCAGTCATCAAAAATCTCCTAAAAATAATAATCTAGGCAAGAAAATCATGGCAATTGGTTCATAGTAGGTCTCACCCTAGATTGATAATAATAATAGATCGATGATGAATTTGCAAAAAGTAATTGGAGGATCGGAGGAGAAACATACCGTAGATCACTTGTGTGCGAGGAAATCGAACGAAATTGAGTAGAGATGAAGATCTCTTGAGGTTTTGAGAGAGTTTGGAGGTAGAAGAGAGAAAAGGATAAAAGTTTTGGAGTTGGAGGTACCTCCCGTGTGTTTTTGTGGTCGAACGCAACTATACGGGCGCAACTATACAACCGGAACAATGCGTTCCTACCGTATAGCTAGCCTTCTGTCAAAATATTAGGGTTTCCTCCTGGCGGTGCAGCTATACGGCCAGAACTATACGGCCGGAACAATATGTTCCTGCCATATAGTTGGTCGTCAAACTATCTGTCCCTTGGAAAGAAAATATACAAAGGCATTGATATCTATATGACCAGAACTATTTGGCCAGAATTTTTATTCCTGCCGTATAGTTGGTCGTTAAATTCTCAGTACATTGGAAAATAATTTGTGCGGAGGCACCGATATCTATACGACTAGAGCTATACGGCCGGAATTTTTATTCCCGCCATATAGTTGGTCGTTAAACTCTCAGTACATATGAAATAAAAATTGTCTATGGCAAAGATATATATACGACCGGAACTATATGGCTGGAATTTTTATTCCTGCCGTATAGTTGGTCGTTAAACTCTCTGTATGCATAAAAAAAATGTTTCTTCGAAAATTATTTATTTTCCTGTAATTTAGTGATATGCCTTGTTTTTGATAGAAAATTTACAGTAAATATTATCGACTAACAATAGCATGAATAAAGCAGGATTTTTAGTACTACCGAACTTCTTCTCCTCAATTGGAGTTTTCTAGCACTCTTTATTGAACATAAACTTAAACTAAAACTTAAAATCTTTACTCAAACCTTTATTTCACATGGGTTGCCTCCCATTAAGCGTTCTTTTATGTTCAATAGCTTGACCTCAATGTTGCTCACTTGGGCCAGATGAGTGGAACACCCACTCCAAAGTAGTTGGCATTCAAAGTGATGGCCTCCTTTTCATCATGCTTGACTTTCTTCTTCCTAGGGAAATGAATAACAAAAGGATCCCGCGAAGGCAATTGAAGCTTCATGTTCCCTTCATGTAGATTAATCAAAGTCTTAATAGTTCTTAAGAAAGAGCGGCCTAATATAATAGGAGTAGTAGCATCTTCGGGCATGTCAACAATAACAAAATCAATGAGAGCGGGACATCCTTTAATGTGTACTAAAGTATTCTCCTTAATTCCTACAGCTTGTTTGTAGGTAGAATCTACTAGATGCAATTTTAACTCGGTGATCTCAAAAGAGCTAAGATTTAACTTATTAAAAAGACTCTTTGGAATTGTTGGGACACTTGCACCTAGATCACTAAGTGCAGCTATCTCATTGGTTCCAATTTTAATCTTAATAGTAGGCTCAAATATGTCATCAAGATTCACATGTAATATTTCAGCAATTTGCTTATATTCTTCTTCAAGCTCACGTACGTTAATTGCTACCTGATTAACAAAGTTTTGGTACATAGCTTCCTCACTACCTTCACTTACCGGAATCTTAACATTGATCCTTTTTACGAGATCTTCAATGGTGTAGCTTGGTGAAGGAGCATTACTATAATCAAGTTCTTTAGGCTTCTCCCTCTGAATTCTCATCATTTTGAGGTCTTCAACGGGATTGGGCTCAGCTTTGCCTGCAAATTTGGCTAGAATGAGAGTTTGACTCTCGGTTATCTTACCTAGTTATGCCTCAACGATCCTCATCCTTTATTGGAGGGCCTACAAATAATTTCTCAAACTAACAGCTTGGTTAGATAATTTACCAAGCATAGCATCATGGTTCTCTGTTATTTTTACAAGAATATTGTTTTGCTCATTTTGTGAGTCTATAAAAGACTTTAGTGTTTCTTGGAGACTACCATTACTAGTTCCCATATTATTATTAGTTACCTACAGGACTAGAATAATGTTTCTAAAAATTAGGATTATAATTCTTCTTCGAAGCAAGGTTATAATCATTACGAGATACGAAGTCTACTTCTTCAATTTTTATTTCAGGGATAGCTCTTACCTGGGTTTCCTTACCTTTTACGGCTAGTATGATCTCATCCAACTTAGCATTGATTTCTTCATTTTCTTATGGTGATACGGAGTTCACCTTCTTCATGTTCGATCTATCCACATGCCATTGGGCATGGTTGTCTTGCATATTGTCTAGCAGCTGCTTTGCTTCGGTAATATGTTTACCCATAAATGTTCCTCCAGCTGCAGTATCAAGCATAGACTTAGATACAGGGTTAAGAGCATTATAAAATAAATGGAGGATTAACTAGTCTTCCATCCCATGACTATGACAGTTTCTCATGCATTCTTTCATCCTCTCCCATGCAAGCGCTAGTGACTCACGCTCTTCCTGTCTAAAACCAGTAATATTAGATCTGAGTAGCATAGTCTTTGCAGGTGGGAAAAATTTAGTCATAAATAAAGAAGTGCATTTCACACATGATGTAATAGTATTTCTAGGCAAAGATAGCAATCATTCTTTTGCTCTTCCTCTAAGAGAGAAAGGAAATAGACTCAATTTGACCGCATCGGGGTCAACGTATGTTATGCGCATCATATCACATATTTCAGTGAAAGTATTCAAGTGCATACCTGCGTCTTCAACAACAGAGCCTCCAAATTGATTATGGTGAACCAAACTTAAATAGTAGGACTTAATTTCATAGTCATCAGCAGCAACTGTTGGCTGAGTAATAGGAGTACGCAAATAATCATTGTTGGGAGTAGCAAACTCCCCAAGCTTCTTTTCAGCCATATTTCCTATGTTTTTTGGTTTTCTTAAACAAAGAATTATAATTGTAAAAGCAAGAATTTAAAGGCAAACTATTTTTTTGGTTTATCAAATAAAGACTGAAAGCAAACTAACAAAATTAAAAACAAGAATTAAAACTAGCAAGGTTCCTAATAACCTCACCAGGGTAGCTATTGCTTCCCCGACAACGACGCCAGAAAAAGGGTTGATACCTTCGATCCGGATTACGGATGTAGTATAGCTTCTTTTTCCCTAGTAGACCTAGATTATCGAATCCTCGGGAAGCAGATGCGTAGTGAAGTTACTTTAATGGACCTTCGGGAGTTTTAGAATTCCTTTTGTGTTTTTACCGGACCAAGAGTTTGCGTATTTTTGTTGTTGTTGATGATGGGGAGAGAGGGCCTAGGGAGTTCGTTTTCACCTGTAGCTATGCAAAACATCTGATGAGAATAAAATATAAAGATAAAGTATGCATGTAATTGTTAGAGGAAGATAAATTATATGTGGGCAGTGCATCCATAATTGTTATTGCCTCCGCTACCCCTTATAGCAAAAATCTACTAGTCTCATCCATAGAAGAAAGAGAACTAATGATATGCATAGTGATGTCACCGTTAATCCCAAGTAAATCCCTTACATACAGTCGTACTACCATTCTGTCACTGAGGTTCCCAATAGGCAGATCAGTCATTACTCATACTCCCTATACCTGGCTCAACCCTTGGGGTCTTGGGTACCTGACAAGTCTTTAGATTGAGGCAAGAGAGGATACGATAATCATCATGTCATACAAACTAATACATGATCCCATCTATGATAGATAACATGCACAAATGCTACATGGCTAGGCTGAAGCCCTTAGCCCAAGGAGAATTACTCACACATAGAGATGAGATTAACAATCATAAAAATTGCAATGAAAATCATGACATTGATAGCAATAGTCTTATAATGTTGCCAATCGAAGAAAAGATCTACTATTACAAGTGGTGGAATATGGCTATGGAGATGGAGAAGGGTTTTGAGATCTAGAGGCGACTGGTGATCTGGGGCAGAGACTTTTGGGCGAGGCTGGCTTATTTTCTTGTTTCCCGAGACTTCTTTATATAGGGGTCCTTTCACGAAAGTTGTTCTGTGTAACCTAACTGTGGTGGCGCCAACTATACGACCAGAACTATATGGCCAAAATTTTGCTCCGGTCGTATAGTTGGTTGTTAAAGCGTCTGCCTCCGCTTCACGGCTCCTGGTTTCTTCTAGTTGTTGGAAATCTCGTATCTTTGAATTTAATGTAGTGATTCTCATCTTTAAATGACATTATCTACGCAGGAAAAATATAAAAAGAAAGGATTGCATACCCCTTTGAATATTAGGCATTAGTGGCAGGGTTTAGAGAGAGATTTCATAAAAAATATGAATAATATCCAGTTTAAATGTGGACATGGATGGCTATATTTCAGAGCCATCAGTGGGAAAACATAGAAAATGTGTTTATATCATGTACTTTTGCTACCCTTTTTGGCGCTTTGTGAGCTTCGATTATGACTTAGAAAATCTCCACTCATTGGAGGTGCCCATGCCGAAATACGGCGAATTTTCTTGTCAGATGGATGAAGTTTTTGGCCTGGGGGCGTAAAACTTCCTAGTCGTGAGCCTAGGCATCGCCGGCAAAAGCACTTGAATTCTCAGAATTTAAATACAATTTAGGCAAAAAACAAGCAAATTTGGGCAAAAAATTCGTACTAATTTGGTGATATATAGCATATAAGGAAAAATTTGTTCATACATAGGGGGATCGAACATACATAGGCTATTTAGGAAGAAAATTAACTAAAACAGGATAAACACTAAATAGTAGTTTGCCGGTGCAAGACAGACAGACACCCCCCTAAGCCACTTTATACGGTACAAGCCGTATGTCAAGCGTGGACCAGTCTCGTGAATGAACGCGTAAAGTCGGTTGGGGGGCGCTTCATCAAGCATTACTGCGGTATACACAAGTACACGTGGGGGGGTAACAACTAAAAGATCAACGCCCACACGCTACATCTCGTGTGTTCTACCCGTACTAGCATTACTACGCATAGATCTAGCTCTGATACCACTGTTGGGGTTCCGCGTATGAAAACAATAAATTTTACTCTACGCCCCTGAACCCCTGAAGCTGCCAGGACCTATCTATTAGTAATATAGTAACGGGAGGGGCTTTTCGAGAACTTACCCTTGAAGACCGAAAAGCGTTGTCAACGCTCAGGAGAGCGTGGTTAATGTAGACGAGCCGAAGCCGACCTCAAGGTCGTGATGAAGTCCTTGCGCTCCCTTGGCTCCAACGACTTGAGTGCCTCAAGTGTGACACCTCGCGGGGAGTTACACACGTCCAGTGCCTGACGATGACTCCCGCTTCCCCGATCCAACAACAGTTGCGGAAGTAGAGCTCCCGGGTCCGAATCCCGCAGCACGACGGCGCACCGCGATGAAGATGTCTCTCATTCGCGCAGTCCAGACTTGGTACCACGGTCACGGGAGAGAGAGGGGAAGAGAGAAAATATCAATTAGAGCTCCTCCCAAAAGTGAGAAGACCTTTATTGATTATTGGTGTATTTTATTTGGCCAAATACCCCCACTATATATAGGGGGAGGGGAGGTACTACCTCCCTCAAAGTCCCGGGGTGGGACTAAAGGAGGAGGGGAGGGTGGCACCGCAGCCACCCCATGGGCCCCAGGGGGGAGAGGGGCTGGCCTACTAGGGCGCGAGCCACCCCTTGGCCCCTTCTCCCTCTCTCCTTTCCCTAATGGGCCCTCTCCCCTTCGGGAATTGGCTCATTAAGCCGTTGACCATTTAAATTGATTTTTCTCTTTATTAAATAATTATGAATAAATGATTAAATCAATATTTAACATTCATTCACATATTATTCAACCTCCGTGGTTATGGAACACTTCCACCTCCACTCCGGACATCCTCCGGACTCACCGAAACCCTTTCGGTTTTCTCTCTACAAATCTTTGGCGATTCTACCGATCCTATAAACACTCTCTAAGCATCATCAAGCCCTTAAGCGTGATACCCCACGATTTGGGAACACTCTAGACATGGTCGGGACACTCCCGCACCAATGATCGACAGAGGGACCTGGATGGCCATGTGACCCTTGTGCGTTCCACGAAGATCTTTCGTCGTTTGAACCGGGATAGTTGTGTCTTATTCCCTTTGTCTCTCGATACTTGCATTGCCTGAGATCTGATCAATGACATCACCATGTCGTGTTCAATCTCGTTACTGAACAATGCTACTTGACTCGTTCCGACAAGCGATATCCCCGTGATCAAATCACACGTTGTGTAGCTATTGGATATAACTTCTCCGAGTGGGCCCTTTGAGTATCTTCCCGTCACATGGAAAGACAAATCCCGCCCTTGACATATATTGCTTCTACGGTTTCATCCGAATACCTGAACACACCTTTATAACCACTGTATTACCAAGTGGCGCTTGATGCTATATAAGCACTCTCGGGAGACAGTGATTGATATAGCCTCACGGTCTAAGGAATAGTCTACGAGGATCCATTTCTAATCATCGTAACTTGAACTTCGTGACATGATCGGGTCATGATGTTTAGGTTGGGTATTGGTTCATCATCTCATTCTCGGAATGAGATGACTCCATTTCCAACTGGCATGAATGCCACATCATCAGGAAACATGATCATCTATTGACCAATGAACCAGTCACTAGAGTTTCACTGGGAACCCCTGGTTGTTTGTATATCACACGTGTATTGATGTTTCCACTCAATATAGTTATAGCATGATATAAAACTTAATCATAAACTATATGAAATATGATAATAGTCCTTATAACTATTTGTCTCTAGGGCATATTTCCAACAGTCTCCCACTTGCACTAGAGTACAAATACACTAGCTGCATTTGTTCTCAATCATTGGCACCATATATCCGGTACCCTGAACATGCTTGCTCATGGAAGAGGTTGAGTCTCGGGTCTGTACTTTATAGTCCCAAATCCTTTGCAACTTACTAATGTCACCTTGATTGACATTAATACTTTATCATCACATGGTAGCATCTGTGTATGCATCGTCGCTATGGCAGCAGAACGAGGCCTGATTCCAGGAGCCTACATTGACTTTAGATCAACCTCGAGGGCTTTCTCATGGGCACTGTGCCCTAGGACACTTCATTCTACATTAAAAGCGAACTAGCCCCACCGTAACATTATACAACACTTTAGATGGTACCCTTATCTATTATTATAAATGTATTCATCGAAACACTAGTGCACTCTGTGCAACTTTCGATGTTTTTGTTCACCTCACTTCCTATTTGACTTTAATCATTATTCACAGGAGTTTCCAACATATTCGCTTATAATATAACTCTTTATGTTTTAAGATATGTCATCCTTTATGGATTTGGAAAACATGTCTACAGTTCTCTGTTAGACACTGCAGACAAACTTAGCTCAACGTTTTATGATTCGAACTTAATCACTTTTAAACGTTCCTTATTTGGATCACATATTATGCTAAGTTATCATCATGGTTTACTAAGATAGAACCTATGTCTGAACATAGTGGATGATGATCATCCTTTTCTTTCTTTCAACCATTGATGTTCAACTTAATACTATTCCTAATTTGAGTTATTAAGGACTAGTTCCTTAATTAACTCCTATTCTGAAACCCTTTTCAAAATCCCTTAAGGAATACTACATAATATCATAATACACCTCTTATCAACTTATACACCTTATAAATCATTATTTATAATTACTTGCGCTTTTATTCTTAACACACTTAAGAATGACTCCTATAAGCTCCCACTCAAAAATATGTCAATCACATATTGTTTTAGGAAGACTTTCATAGCTCCCACTCAATTTCATGCAAATTGCATATCTACTCACTATTTTGAACAACTTCAAATCCTTTGATCATATATCAAAGTGAGAGATTTACTATGAGACACTAGTACTTTTACTAGTCTTAAATCCACCAGACATTTAGCACACTTGAATCAAATTCATTTGAATTCTTCCAATACTTGACAAATTGTGCTTTTGTCATTCACCCCTTTTTTTCACTATGGCTTTGCAGTCATTTGGGAAAATTCAAGTAACCCCTTTTACTTGTGAGATTCAGCAACGAATTGCTTTCTAATCTCATGGGAATTTTTGCTATGGGATTTCTCATAACTTTTAGCTTACCATTATTTCCTTAGTAGTTCGTAGGTATGTCATATTCCAAGAATCATGACAAATGATTCACAAATGTCTCCATACAAGATATGGGTTACATTTTGAATCCTACTTCATATAGTGAAAACACTAATGGGGAAACACAATGATCAATATCATTGATTCTTTCCTTTGTGAAGAGAAACATTCAGGAACATTGTCCGTTGTGCTTCTCAACACTCTGATGCAGGGTTTTGAATCCTCGTCATGTTTTACACTATCTTCCATTTGCTCCATAATTGAGAAATATCACTAAAAGTGAGCTTTCTCAAGAATGTACCAGAATCCAAGCAATACGAATTTTGCTTTCCTTTTGGTTTCACATATGGGTTTCGTATTCGAAGTTTCCAATGAATACTCTACAAGGATTTATTCGCTATTGTTTTGGTTATATCGAATAACCCCCAAAACACTTACGAATTCAAATGGTTCACTATATGTTCTAATTGAGTGCTAACTATTTCTAACTAATGGCCTCTACATCTATACTACAACGATTTATTTGGTGCCATCTATCAACCCACTTTGATATCTAATATCACATTGTGATGCTTTGCATTTTGATGTTTCAAAACGCTTTGCATTCCACAATTTCTTTTAGGCCATTCTTATAAAGTCGAATTTCATTACTATTGATCAAATCATAGTAATTAGATTCTTATTTATATTTATACACTTTGTTGATGAAACACTTTGATCAAATCAAATAGTTTCATATTCATGTTTCCTTTGGTAAACTTCTTTACACATTTAAATAATCATATAATGATAATTACCATTTTCGTTAAAACACAATACATCGAATATGTATTTACTTTTAACAATTCATCAAACACTTTGTATTCAAATAATACACGGTGTTCAAGTTAATTTGCCGAACTTAGGCATGATTTGTTGTGATAAGAAATCGAATGACTTTCACATATTATCAACATAACTTTTGAATTTAAACATGTTGGGTCCGCAGCATAGAAAACAAAAAAATTCCTACGATGAGAACTATACGCCAAGATCTATCTACTAAATACAGAGCAACGGGTGGACATACATCCATGGAGAACTTACCCTCGAAGACAACGAGTTTTGTTAACGAGTAGGAACTCGTGGTTGATGTAGTCGTACTCTTGCCGATCTCAAGGTCGTGTGGAAGTCTGAGCGCCACAAATCAGCAGCGCATCCGTCCTCGCACACACGTTCAAGCCAGCAGACAACCTCCACCTCCTCGCTCCAGCGAATCAGCGGAAGCAGCAACTCCTTCCAGACGCAAGGCCACCGGGAACATGTATCTCGCTAATCCGAGACCATGGGGGAATATCTAGAGGGGGAGAGAGATCCTTCACGAGGAGGTGTGTTTTGTGAGAGGGGAGAGAGGGGATTTATATACGAGGGAGGGAGACCCCTCCCCTCCCATAGCCAGCGCATGAGGGGGGGGGAACTCCTCCCCTCCTTCATTCATGTGGTGAACCTCCACTCATATAAACATGGCCTCCACCCAAAATCCCACTCACATGTATTTAATTTCCACCAAATTAAATGCAACTCTCAATTAATAAAACTCTTTTATTTATTTTATTCAGAATTTTGTTAATTACTTTAATTAACAAACATTCACATAAAACCCCTTGCAACATTTCAATATCACATGCAGAACCACTTTCTGCAATTTCACCCGAAACAATTCCGGTTTCTATCGAAACAATTCCTGTTTCTATCAAAACATTTCCTGCGCTTTGCAAACCTTTTGTCTGGAACATATGTGCTCCTAAATGGTGTCCGGCAACCCTTAAGTGTGTCACCCTACGATTCGCGAATAATGCAGACATGATTGAGACTCCTCTCAGATCAATAATCAGAAACGAGACCTGGAGATCCATACTGACTCCTGCATATTCAACGATGACTTCTGTGATCGTGAGAACCTTTAATGTCAGCAATTTAATCCCTTTGTCTCATAATATAATACATGTCTGAGATTCGATCATTGATATCCAAATACCTAGTTTGATCTCGTTACCGACATGCACTCTTTTCTCGTTCCCGTGATATAACATTCTAGTGATCACATCACTTGCTTGCAAGCTATCTTAATGTGATATCACCGAGAGGGCCCAGAGTATATCTATCCGTCATCGGGATTGACAAATTCCACTCTTGATCCATGAGCCTCAACATAACACCTTCATAGCACTCAACCCACCTTTATGGTCACCCTGTTATCGTGTGATGTTTGATGTTATCAAGATACTCTTCCGGTGTTAGCAATTAACATGATCTCATGGTCTAAGGACTAAGACTACTTTGTATGATGTTATAGCAATATAAACATAATGACTTGATCGTAATGCTATACTTTGGATGAATGTTCATCATATCATTTCACAAATGTTGTGACCTTGTTATTAACAACATCCAATGTCCATGATCAGGAAACCTTGGTCATCATGTTAATCAACAAGCTAGTCTATAAGAGAGGCATAACTAGGAACCCTTTTTGTTTATTAAACACACATGTATTGATGTTTCCTGTCAATACAATTATAGCATGTAAAATAAACATCTAGCATATACAAGGAATACATAATAACAACTTTATTATTGCCTCTCAGGGCATATTTCCTTCAGTCTCCCACTTGCACTAGAGACAATAATCTAGTTCACATAGTGATAAATCTAACACCCATGGAGTTCTGGTGTTGATCATGTTTTGCCCTATGGAGTACTTTGGTCAACGGATCTGCTACATTTAGGTCCGTGTGCACTTTACAAATCTTTATATCTCCATCCTTGACATGCTCGCGGATGGAGTGAAACCAGCGCTTAATATGCTTGGAATTCTTGTGATACCTTGGTTCCTTTGCGTTGGCTATGGCTCCATTGTTGTCACAATAGATCACCATCGGGTCCAACGCACTGGGAACCACACCCAGTTCCGTAATGAACTCTTTCATCAAAGCGCTTCTGCGCGCTTACGAGCGGTAACATATTCCGCCTCCGTTGTTGATCTAGCCACCACAGGTTGTTTGGAGCTCCTCCAACTAACTGCTGCTCTGTTCAAGAGAAATACGTATCCGGATTGAGACTTAGAGTCATCCGGATTAGTGTCAAAACTAGCATCGACATAACACTTAGCGACTAGCTCTTCTTCACCTCCGTATATAAGAAACATATCCTTAGTTCTTCTCAAGTACTTAAGGATATTCTTAACCGCTATCCAGTGTTAGAACACGGATCAGATTGGTACCTACTAGTCAAACTAATAGCATGTGCATCCGGTCTTGTACATAGCATGGCATACATTATAGAGCCTATGGCTGAGGCATAGGATCTTATCCATTATCTCTCTTTCTTCCGCCATAGCGGACTTTGAGTCTTACTCAATGTCTTGCCTTGCAACATAGGTAAGAACCCTTCTTACTTAGTCCATATTAAACTTCTTTAATATCTTATCAAGGTATGTACTCTGTGATAGCCCAATTAGGCGTCTTGATCTATCTCTATAGATTTTAATGCCTAATATATATGAAGCTTCACCAAGGTCCTTCATCGAAAATTTCTTTAGATAACTTTTAACCATTTAAAAGATCTAAATCATTTCAATCAATAATATGCCATCCACATATAATATCGAAATGCCACATTGCTCCCTCACTTTCTTGTAAATACAAGCCTCTCCATAAGTTTGGACAAATCCAAACTCTTTGATCACCTCATCAGCGGAGATTCCAACTCGAATGCTTGCTTGATCCATAGATGGATCGCTGAAGTTTGCACACCGTATCAGCATCCTTAGGATCGACAAAACCCTTAGGTTGTATCATATACAACTCTTCTTCAATATTACCATTGAGGAATGCAGTTTTGACATCCATCTGCCATATTTCATAATCGAAATATGCAGCAATTGCTAACATAATCCTAACCGACTTAAGCATCGCTACGGGAGAGAATGTCTCATCGTAGTCAACTCCTTGAATTTGTGAAACCCCTTTGCAACAAGTCGAGCCTTATAGATGGTTACATTACCATCGACATCAGTTTTCTTTTGAAAATCCATTTATTCTCAACGGCCTTTCGATCGTGAGGTAAGTCCACCAAGGTCCAAACCTGGTTTTTACATGGATTCCATCTCGGATTTCATGGCTTCTAGCCATTTGTTGGAATCGGGGCTCATCATCGCTTCTTCATACGTCGCGGGTCATCTATTTCATCAATCATGAAATTCATAACAGGATTACGTGCAGTTCGGGGCTGCACATGTCTGCGACTGCGAGATTGATGAGTGTCCTCTTTCGGAGTTTCATGATCAATATCATTAGCTCTCTCTTCATTAGGTGAAGTCAACTCCGAAACATCTTCCGGTGCTGTGCTACTCGCCATTTCATGAAGAGAAGGTTCAATAACCTCTTTGAGTTCTTGGTGGGGTCTACTCACACCTTTCACGAGAAACTCCTTCTCAAGAAAGGATCCATTCTTGGCAACAAAGACCTTTCCCTCGGATCTGTGATAGAAGGTATACCCAATCATTTCCTTAGGGTATCCTATGAAGATGCATTTTTCCGCTTTGGGTTCGAGTTTATCCGGTTGAAGTTTCTTCACATAAACATCGCATCCCCAAACTTTAAGAAATAATGACTTAGGTTTGTTTCCAAACCATAATTCATACGGTGTCTTTTCAGCAGTTTAGATGGTGCCCTATTTAAAGTGAATGCAGCGGTTTCCGATTGCATAACCCCAAAATGACAGTGGCAAGTCAGTCAGAGACATCATAGATCGAACCATATCCAATAAAGTACGATTACGACATTCTGACACACCATTACATTGTGGTGTTCCGGCAGGCGTGAGTTGTGAAACTATTCCATAGTCTTTCATATGTGTGCTAAACTCGTAACTAAGATACTCTCCTCCAAGGTCGGACCGTAGAAATTTGATCTTTCTGTTATGATGATTCTCCACTTCATTCTGAAATTCTTTGAACTTTTCAAAGGTTTTAGACTTATGTTTCATCAAATAGATATACCCGTATCTACTCAAATCATCCGTGAAAGTAACAAAATAACGATATCCACCTCGCGCCGACACACTCATTGGTCCACACATCGTATGTATGATTTCCAATAAATCATGCCTGTTCCATTGAACCGGAAAACGGCATTCTAGTCATCTTGCCCATAAGGCATGGCTCACATGTATCCAATGATTCAAAATCAAGTGATTCCAAAAGTCCATCAGAATGGAGTTTCTTCATGCGTTTAACGCCAATATGACATAGACGGCAGTGCCACATATATGCAGATATATCATTATCAAGTTTAATCCTTTTAGCATCAACATTATGAATATGCGTAATACTACTATCGAGATCCAACAGAAATAAACCATTCAACACAGGTGCATGACCATAAAAGATATTATTCATATAAATCGAACAACCATTGTTTTCAGACTTAAACGAATAACCAGTTTGCCTCAAACACGATCTGGATACAATGTTCATGCTCGTCACGAGCACCAAATAACAATTATTCAGGTTTATAACTAATCCGGCGACATATGGAGAGGCAGCGTTAAGCGGCGATCACATCAACTCTTGATCCATTGCCGACCCGCATCATGACTTCATCCCTTGCTGGTTGTAAACATTCGCAACCCACGAACGAGTTACATATATTAGCAACCGATCCCGTATCAAATACCCGGGGCTCTGCGGTACTAGTCAAGTACACATCAATAACATGTATATCACATATACCTTTGTTTGCCTTGTCGGCCTTCTTGTCGCCAAATACTTGGGGCGATTCGCTTCAATGGCGATCCTTGCAATAGTAGCACTTTTCGATTATCGGACTTAGGGCCAGCTCAAGGTTTTCTTTTGATGACAACAACAATTTGCCGCCCTTCTTTCCATACCTTGCCTTTCTTGTCCTTCTTGAAACGGTGGTCTTATTGATCATCAACACTTGATGTTCTTTCCTAATCTCCACTTGCGGTCTTAAGCATTGTGAAGCTCGGGAAGAGACTTCTTCATGCCCTGCATATTATAGTTCATCACGAAGCTCTTGTAGCTAGGTGGCAGAGATTGGAGAACACGATGTATGCCTAAGTCAATGGGAATCATTATTCCCAAGGACACAAGCTTATCGGCGTACCTAATCATTTTGAGTACGTGCTCACTAACGGAGCTGTTCTCTTCCATCATGGAGCTAAAGAAGTTTTCAGAAGCATTATAACTCTCTACGGCAGCATGGGTATCGAAAATCATTTTCAATTCTCCCATGGTATCAAAAGCATTGCCATTTTAGAAACATTTTCGAAGTTCTGGCTCTAGCCCATACAGTATGCCGCAATGAACTAAGTTGTGGTCCTCCTGACGAGTTATATAGACGTTCTTTTCCTCGTCAGGGGCATCAGGAGCTAGTGGGGGGCCTAGCGGCGCCTCTAGCACATATTGCTTTTGTGCGGATGAGGAGAATCCTCAAATTCATAGCCAGATTGGTGAAGTTGCTACCATTATGACAAGCTTCTCTTTCTCCATGAACACATTGAAATTAAAAGCAGGTGGTGCCATCTACAACAGAATTTGTAAAATATATTTAGACTAAGTTTATGATAGATTGAGTTCAACTAATCCAAATTACTAATGAACTCCCACTCAAAAACGACATCCCTCGTGTCCTTTTGGTGATTACATGAACCAAATCCACTACACAAAGTCCGATCATCACGTGAGTCGGTGTAGCTTCAAAGGCGAGCATCTATATGGACATCATATCAACTATATGACTCATGCTTAACCTTTTAGGTCCGTGTTAGAGGCCATGTGCGTACATGCTAGGCTCGTCAAGTAAGAACCTTAGTATTCGCGTGTGTAAAAGCTGTCTTACACCCGTTGTATGAAAGCGTGAAAGTCGAGAACACCCGATCATCACGTGATGCCTCAAAACACGATCCACAAAACGGTGCATACTTAAGGAAGAACACATTTTATCTTGATATCTAAATGAGGGATCATCTTATAATGCTACCAAAAGCGCCAAACTAGCAATATAAGATGCTAACATCTAATGTGTGAAGTGAGGTGATATGGTCCATGCATTTGATCTCTATCATTTGCATCGTGGTATGATCTCTATCATTCCTTTGTGTGTAAGGCCAAGGTATATGGAACTTACGTTAAGTGACTTGTAAGTATCTATCATACATCTACTTACAACAATACCATATCAAGACACTAGCCCGACAACGATCTAAACTAGGCGCCTCTAATTTATCAATTGCAAGTTTTCGTGGCTTAGGCCTTTTGGAGATAGAATCGGTCTTACCTACGAACATGAACCAGCGAGGATAACCAAGTTATTAGCAACTCGTTGTAAATCAGATATTGACTATAGTAGGAGACAGGACACCGCTAGCCACTTATGCAAAACTAGTTGCATGTTAGTCGTGGAACTGGTCTCACGTGCGATGACATGTAAGGTTGGTCGGGCCTTCATCCCACTATGCCACCAATATCCAAAGTACATAGAAGATGCAATAACATGATCATCATCGCCCACATATAAACATATGTGTACTACCGTGCAAAGCACCTACGCATAGATTAGGCTCGATACCCTTTGTTGGGTCCGCAACATAGAAAACAAAAATTTCCTCTGATGAGAACTATCGCCAAGATCTATCTACTAGATACGAACAGCGGGTGGACATACATCCATGGAGAACTTACCCTCGAAGACAACGAGTTTTGTTAATGAGTAGGAACTGCGTGGTTGATGTAGTCATACGCTTGCCGATCTCAAGATCGTGTGGAAGTCGGCGCGCAAATCGAGCGCGCATCCGTCCTTGCACACTGCGTTCAAGCCGGACAACCTCCACCACCTCGCTCCAGCGAATCAGGAAGCAGCAACTCCTTCTAGGCCTTAAGGCCACTGGAACATGTATCTCGCTAATCCGAGACCATGGGGAATATCTAGAGGAGAGAGATCCTTCACGAGGTGTGTTTTGTGAGAGGAGAGGGGGCTTTATATAGGAGGAGGAGACCCTCCTCCATAACCAGCGCATGAGGGGGAACTCCTCCCTCCTTCATTCATGTGGTGAACCTCCACTCACATAAACATGGCCTCCACCCAAAATCCCACTCACATGTATTTAATTTCCACCAAATTAAATGCAACTCTCAATTAATAAAACTCTTTTATTTATTTTATTCAGAATTTTGTTAATTACTTTAATTAAAAACATTCACATAAAACCCTTGCAAGATTTCAATATCACATGCGAGAACCACTTTACGCAATTTCACCGAAACAATTCCGGTTTCTATCGAACAATTCCTGTTTCTATCGAAACATTTCTGTGCTTTGCAAACCTTTTATGCAGAACATATGTGCTCCTAAATGGTGTCCGACAACCCTTAAGTGTGTCACCCTACGGTTCGGGAATAATGCAGACATGATTGAGACTCATCTCAGATCAATAATCAGAAGCGGGACACAGAGATCCATCTTGACTCTGCATATTCAACGATGACTTCTGTGATCGTGAGAACCTTTAACGTCAGCAATTTAATCCCTTTGTCTCATGATATAATACATGTCCGAGATTCGATCATCGATATCCAAATACCTAGTTTGATCTCATTACCGACATGCACTTTTTTCTCGTTTCCGTGATATAACATTCTAGTGATCACATCACTTGCTTGCAAGCTATCTTAATGTGATATCATCGAGAGGGCCCAGAGTATATCTATCCGTCATCGGGATTGACAAATTCCACTCTTGATCCATGAGCCTCAACATAACACCTTCATAGCACTCAACCCACCTTTATGGTCACCCTGTTATGGTGTGATGTTTGATGTTATCAAGATACTCTTCCGGTGTTAGCAATTAACATGATCTCATGGTCTAAGGACTAAGACTACTTTGTATGATGTTATAGCAATATAAACATAATGACTTGATCGTAATGCTATACTTTGGATGAATGTTCATCATATCATTTCACAAATGCTGTGACCTTGTTATTAACAACATCCAATGTCCATGATCAGGAAACCTTGGTCATCATGTTAATCAACAAGCTAGTCTATAAGAGAGGCATAACTAGGAACCCTTTTTGTTTATTAAACACACATGTATTGATGTTTCCTATCAATACAATTATAGCATGCAAAATAAACGTTTATCATATACAAGGAATACATAAAACAACTTTATTATTGCCTCTCAGGGCATATTTCCTTCAAAACAATGGTTTCATTCATTAATGAATATATCATTAAGTTGGGTATTTTAAGGCATTTCAATGTTTTACAAATGTTCATGCATTATCAATTAGTTTCAAACAACAAGGATAATTCACAAGTAATCAAACAAGATATGAACACAAATAGAAATCATTCATAAAAGTAGAACAACTATTTGTTAAAAACTGATATGAATAACCGTCTCACAAAATGTGAGACACACTAAAGAAGTTCACAATCTATTGATTACATTAACTATCCAAACATAAACTAAGTGATAAATGTTGAGGGAGAGTGTCGTCGGCCATCATCATCATGCTCGCCATCAACACGCAACGTCACCTCCTCTCCAGCAAACACCTCTCATGCAGAAGGACCTGTTTTCAGCAAAACAGAACAAGTATCAAATATACTTAACACTGCAAATGTGTTTGCAAGATTATAATATTTATAAAACTATATATCAAATATATACCTTTGTCATTGATGACCTGAGCGACATCTGGTTTAACCAACATATTCCTGAGATGTGTCACGAACCGGTGGAACTCCATTGATTCCGCGTCGCCCCTCATAATGCAAGTCCTGACTTGTGCTTGGTAGCTTGGTGGCAGCGACCATAGCACAACACCGTTTGCAAAAGAGCCCGTCATCCAGCTATCCAGGAAGTATGCAGGCCTCATGTACACATCATGCATGCGCTCCAAGTGGTCGTCCAGTGATGAGTTCTCCTCCATCTTAATGGAGAGGAAGTCTCCCATCAGCTCATGCTCCCATATGCGTGCTTGTTCCACGAAATGTGTCCTAATCTGTAGCATCACCGAACGAGGGTTGACATCACCCACGAAAGGCCATAGCTCATCCACCATTCCGAAATGCATAGTAACTAAAATGAAGGAGGCCATCTCACGACAGAGATAGCGGTCTTTCCACTGCTCTAGGGTCTCTAGGTCAATGGGCTGATCCAAATCCATCCTGTCGAGTATGTAGTCGACCACGTCATTCTCACTAAGGAGAACGTGGAGACGCACAACCCATGGAGAAGTTTGATCCATCTAATCTGAGCTTCTCCCCTTCTAACCAATCAATCGTCAACAGGAAAGGTGGCATCTACATTTACAATTGCAAAAGGAATTTAGACTAAGTTTATAATTAAATGAGTTAATAATAACTCCACTCAGAAACACCTATCCCTAAAAGGGTTCCTAGTGATAACATGACCCCTATCAGCCACATCTCCCCCGATCATCACGGCCATCAATGTGGGTTCAAGGGTGGACGCTAAACGTCGGTCAGATCATTCATGCGACTCGTGCTCGATCTTTCGACCATCCGTGTTCTAAGGCCATGTCTATACATGCTAGGCTCGCCAACTCAACCTTAGTGTATTCGCTGTGCAACATGGCTTACACCCACTGTATGCGAACGTAGATATGTCTGCCACCCGATCATCACGGCCTGCCTCATACCAAAGAACTTTCTTGGTGGTGCACACTAAGGGGGAACACAATCGTTGGTAATTTTAACAGGGATCATTTTATTAGGCTACCGTCGAGTATCTAATACTAGCACACAATAAGATATACAAACAATAAAATTGAATGTAAATGCGATGTGATATGGTCCTTCACGTCGTGATCTCCATCCATCGTCACCGGATTCCGGCGCCAGGGTTCCAGCATCGTAGACACCAGCGTACCGGTGTCATTCCGGTGTGGCTGAATGGGCCTTTGCCTTTGCCACAACCATATCACAAAGCAACGCCCCCTCTGCAAAAGGTAATCTACTACTACGTAATATAAGGTAATCACTTTACCTTTGCCACAACCATATCACAAAGCAACGCCCCCTCTGCAAAACAAAGTTAGACGCCTCTACTTTATCTTTGCATGTCTTACGTGGCTGAATGGGCTTCCGCACAAGAACCATCCTTACCTACGAACTTTCAGCACAACGTTGATCAAGTAGTTGTCTCTACTACACCCCTTTAGGGGCCCTCCGTTGCAAATGGTATACCAACTAATGCGAGAGAGATAGACACCCCCCTAAGACACTTTATACGGTACAAGCCGTATGTCAAGCGTGGACCAGTCTCGTGAATGAACGCGTAAAGTCGGTTGGGGGCCGCTTCATCAAGCATTACTGCGGTATACACAAGTACACGTGGGAGGGTAACAACTAAAAGATCAACGCCCACACACTACATCTCGTGTGTTCTACCCGTACTAGCATTACTACGCATAGATCTAGCTCTGAACCACTGTTGGGGTTCCGTGTATGAAAACAATAAATTTTACTCTACGCCCCTGAAGCTGCCAGGACCTATCTATTAGTAATACAGTAACGGGAGGGGATTTTCACGAACTTACCCTTGAAGACCGAAAAGCATTATCAACGCTCAGGAGAGCATGGTTGATGTAGACGAGCCGAAGCCGACCTCAAGGTCGTGATGAAGTCCTTGTGCTCCCTTGGCTCCAACGACTTGAGTGCCTTAAGTGCGACACCTCGCGGGGAGTTACACACGTCCTGTGCCTGACGATGACTCCCGCTTCCCCGATCCAGCAGCAGTTGCGGAAGTAGAGCTCCCGGATCCGAATCCCGCAGCGCGACGGCGCTCCGCGGTGAAGATGTCTCTCGTTCGCACAGTCCAGACTTGGGACCACGGTCACGAGAGAGAGAGGGGGGAAGAGAGAAAATATCAATTAGAGGTCCTCCGAAAAGTGAGAAGACCTTTATTGATTATTGGTGTATTTTATTTGGCCAAATACCCCCACTATATATAGGGGAAGGGGAGGTACTACCTCCCTCAAAGTCCCGGGGTGGGACTAAAGGAGAGGAGGGGGAGGGGTGGTACCACCGGCCACCCCATTGGGCCCCGCGCGGGGGGAGGGCTGGCCCACTAGGGCGCCGGCCACCCCCTTGGCCCCTTCTCCCTCTCTCCTTTCCCTAATGGGCCCTCTCCCCTCCGGGAATTGACCCATTAAGCCTTTGACCATTTAAATTGAATTTTATCTTTATTAAATAATTATAAATAAATGATTAAATCAATATTTAACATTCATTCACATATTATTCAACCTCCGTGGTTATGGAACACTTCCACCTCCACTCCAGACATCCTCCGGACTCACCGAAACCCTTCCGGTTTTCTCTCTACAAATCTTCGGCGATTCTACCGATCCTATAAACACTCTCTAAGCATCATTAAGCCCTTAAGCGTGATACCCCACGGTTCGAGAACACTCCAGACATGGTCGGGACACTCCCGCACCAATGATCGACAGAGGGACATGGATGGCCATGTGACCCCTGTGCGTTCCATGAAGATCTTTCGTCGTTTGAATCGGGACAGTCGTGTCTTATTCCCTTTGTCTCTCGATACTTGCATTGCCCGAGATCTGATCAATGACATCACCATGTCGTGTTCAATCTCGTTACTGAACAATGCTACTTGACTCGTTCCGACAAGCGATATCCCCGTGATCAAATCACACGCTGCACTGCTATTGGATATAACTTCTCTGAGTGGGCCCTTTGAGTATCTTCCTGTCACATGGACGGAAAAATCCCGCTCTTGACATATATTGCCTCTATGGTTTCCTCCGAGTACCTGAACACACCTTTATAACCACTGTATTACCAAGTGGCACTTGATGCTATCTAAGCACTCTCGGGAGACAGTGATTGATATAGCCTCACGGTCTAAGGAATAGTCTACGAGGATCCATTTCTAATCATCATAACTTGAACTTCGTGACATGATCGGGTCATGATGTTTAGGTTGGGTATTGGTTCATCATCTCATTCTCGGAATGAGATGACTCCATTTCCAACTGGCATGAATGCCACATGATCAGGAAACATGATCATCTGTTGACCAATGAACCAGTGACTAGAATTTCACTGGGAACCCCTGGTTGTTTGTATATCACACATGTATTGATGTTTCCACTCAATACAGTTATAGCATGATATAAAACTTAATCATAAACTATATGAAATATGATAATAGTCCTTATAACTATTTATCTCTAGGGCATATTTCCAACAGGATATACATCCAAAGAGAACTTACCCTCGAATATCAACAAAGCGTTATGAGATTTAATCTTGTGGATGATGTAGTTGTTCACTTGCCGATCTCAAGATTGTGATGAAGTCCAACACCGTAAAGCGACAGCGCATCCGTGATCGCACACACATGTAGTACCCCGACCATCTCCGAGTCTTCACTCCAGCAAAGCAGCGGAAGCAACAAATTCTTTCAGAGAAACCACCATGAACATGTACTTCGCTAATCCGAAGACATGTAAATATTCTAGAGGGGAAGATAGATCCTTCACGAGAAGGTGTGATAATGGAGGAGGAGGTGGTGGCCTTTTATAGGGGGAAGGGGCAGCCCCTCCCATGGACGGCGGCCAAGTTGGTGCCCCGACCTCTCCCTTCATCCATGTGGGCGGAGGTCCACTCACATAATTCCACCTTTACTCAAAATTCCACTTACATGCATTAATTTCCACCAAAATTAATGCATCTCTCATTTAATACAACTATTTTATTTATTTTATTCAGAATTTTATTAACTACTTTAATTAAAAAAATTACATAAACCCCCTTGTAATACTTCAATATTACATCTGAAACCATTTTTAGCAATTTGACCCGAAACAATTCCGGTGCAAACCTAAGTCCTCAACAAATGAGCCTCTAAATTGATTCCGTTGAACCAAACTCAAAAAGTTAGGCTCAATTTCATAAGTTTCCGTATCAACAGTGGACTGAGTAATAGGTGGACGAATAAATTCATCAGTGGGAGTAGCATACTCTCCAAGTTTCTTTTGAGCCATGACTCTTTTCTTTTTGATGTTTTTGATATGAGAGAAACAAATAAACAAGTAACTATTTTTTGGGTTTTTAATAGATAACAAAAAGTAAACTAATAACAGGAAATAAACTATAAAAAAAATAAAACCAAAAATAAGGTCTCTAGTGACCTCACCAGGATAGCGAATTGCTTCCTCAGCAAAGGTGCCCGAAAAAGGGTTGATACATTTGATCCGGAATTACGGATAAAGTATAGTAGCTTTTTCCCTAGTAGACCTAGGTTTAATCGAATCCTTGGGAAACAATTCTAAAACAAAAATAATAAGGCACGTCTACAAGACTTGTTTCTTTGTTTTACTTTCATTCACCGGACCTTTCTAGTTTACTTTGGATCATGGGTTGTTTCAATGGATGGAGATATGCCAGGATTGAAGATTCACATGCAGCTGCATATCATATGGGATAAAGATAGTAATACGCATATTTATATATAATGATTTAACAAAGATAAAATTTGTGGGCAACACATACCGATATACTAGAGCCCTTGCGAGTCACATGCATAGCAATAGTCTTTTGATCCAACCATTGTAACCGCGAAGCATCGGTTACAACAATTATTAAGTGAAAACACAGATCAAAGTCTTAAGAAGTGATGTTACTGTTGTTCCAAAATGGATCGCTAAACGAAGATCATACTCCCTTTTTTGTCACTGGGTTTCCTACAAGATCGCCGCTCACCAAGTATCTCACTTCAAGCCTTTATCAATCTCTGGGATCTTAGATACCTACACGTCTATAGATCGAGACAAGAGACGAAGAAACAATGATATAAATCTCTATTTAATCAATACACAATGCTCCCATGAATTAGATGTACATAATCACTGTGAGGTTTCACCCCAACCCATAGCCCGTGATGACTAATCACTCATAACAATAAGATCAAGGATAGAAAATATTTGCAAAATACTTAGATTGAAATCAAATATTCTTACAATAGTCGCCGAATCACAAGTAGATCTCAAGTACAAGCTAATGGCTATAGCTATGGAGAGGATGAACTATGGTGGTGGATCTCCTTTGGTGTTGTTGTGATGCAATCTGAGAATAACGGCCCTCTACGCAGCGGCTGGGACCTCAAAATATATAGGCGCCTTCACAAAAGTTGTAGGGTTTGACGAGGCGAAGCCAACTCCACATGGTACGGGCTGGCATTGCCCGTACCAGTCGTCGTTAAGCCCTCTGTCGACTGGTTTTTACTCCAAGATTGCTTGACCATGTAGACTTTCTTAAAATCTTCATTCATGGCTCCTGATTTCGCCTTAAAAGCATGATTTCCTGCACAATATAATTCAAAACAATGGATTGCACATCTTTGCAATAATTAGTTTAGTAGCAAGAATAGAGATATTTTTGGTTAATTTCTTGACTAAAAACAAAGTTTAAACAGGGAGAAAGATGGCTATTTTCAAAATCACCAAGTATCAAGCCATACTACAAATTATAACATTACCATATCATAACACTTACCTAGCAATAACAAAACTAGACGCTTCTAATTTATCCTTTGCAAGTTTTTACGCGGCTTGGGGTTTTCGAAGATAGAACTGTACTTACCTACGAACATGGTACCACAATGATGATAATCAAATTATTAGCAACTCGTTATAAATCAGATATTGACTATAGTAGGAGAGACATACACTCGCTAGCCACTTATGTAAAAATAGTTGTATGTCAAGCGTGGAACATATCTCATGTGCGAGGACATATAAAGTTAGTCTGTACCACTTCATCCTGCTATGCCACCAATATCCAAAATATATAAAAGATGAAATAACATAAGCATCAACGCCCACATAATCATGTGTTCTACTCGTACAAGCATATAAGCATATATCTGGCTCTGATACCACTGTTGGGTTCGCAGTATAGAAAACAAAAAAATCATATGATATGAACAATTAAGCACCAAGATCTATCTACCTAGATACAATCAACGGGTAGATATATATCCATAGAGAACTTACCCTCGAATGTCGACAAAGCATTATGAGATTTAATCTCATAGATGATATAGTCGTTCACTTGTCAATCTCAAGATCGTGATAAAGTCCAGCACTGCAAAGCATCAGTGTATCCGTGATCGCACACACGTGCGGTACCCTGACCAACTTCGAGTCCTCGCTTTAGAAAAGTAGCGAAAGCAGCAAATCCTTCCATAGAAACCACTGAAAACATGTACTTTGCTAATCCAAAGGCATGTGAAATATTCTAGAGGAGGAGAGAGAGATTCTTCATGAGGAGGTGTGAGAATGGAGGAGGAGGTGGCCTTTTATAGGGGAGGTGGGGTTGCTCCTCCATGGCCGATGGCCAAGATGGTGCCCCCACCTCTCCCTTCATTCATGTGGGTGGAGGCTCCACTCACATAATTCCACCTCCACTCAAAATTTCACTCACATGCATTAATTTCCACCCAAATTAATGCATCACTCATTTAATAAAATTATTTTATTAAGAATTTTGTTAATTAATTTAATCAACAAACATTTACCCCTTGCAATACTTCGATATTACATATGAAACCATTTTAAGCAATTTGACCCGAAATAATTCCGGTGTTCATCAAAATAATTCCAACGCTTTTAAATTATTTCTCTGGTATCATATTTGCTTCAATTAGTGTCGGTATCCCTTAAGTGTGTCACCCTACGGTTTACGAATAATGCAGACATGATCAAGACCCCTCTCCTATCAATAATCAGTAGCGAGACCTAAAGATCCGTACTGACTCCCACACATTAAACGATGACTCTAGTGATCGTGAGAACCTTTAATATTATAACTAATCCCTCTGTCTCACGATATATTACATGTTCAAGATTCGATCATCGGTATCCCCATACCTAGTTTGATCTCGTTACTGACAAGTACCGTTTTCTTATTTTCGTGATATAACATTCTTAATGATCTTATCACTTGCTTGTAAGCTATGTCAATGTGATATCACTGAGATGGTCCTTAGTATATCTCTCTGTCATCGGGATAGACAAATCTTACTCTTAATCCACGAGCATCTACATAACACTTTCGGAGTATCTGAACCCACATTTATTGTCACCCTGTTATGGTGTGATGTTCGATGTTATCAAGTTACTCTTTTCGTGTTAGTGATTGGCATGATCTCATAGTCTAAGGGCTTAAGCTACTTCACATGAGTGATCGTCTTACTATACTTCAGATGAATGTTTATCACATCATTTCACCTGTGTTGTGACCTCGTTATTAACAACATCCAATGTCCATGATCAAAAAACCTTGATCATCTTATTAATCAACGAGCTACTTTATATGAGAGACATAATTAGGAGCTCTATATATATATTTATTAAACACATGTATTAACGTTTCCCGTTAATACAATTATAGCATGCAAAATAAATGTCTATCATATGTTTGAAATAAGATAATAACAACTTTATTATTGCATCTCGAGAATATTCCCTTCAGATAGGTGAGCCGCGCCATGTTGCCAGCCTCGATGTGCTTGAGGATGGCGATGAGCGTGCGTCCTGGCACGCCCCACCATACGTGCCGACCTACGGCGTTCCTCCTGACCGGCGGTGGAGGCGGGCCCTTGTAGGCCGTCATCTCCCGCTTGTGACGCTCGCGGAAGTACTCCGTCCACGCCTCGTGGATGTCTGTGTAACACGCGCGGGAAATCGTGTGGGTGAACCCCGAGGCACTGCCTGCCCGTAACTATGCCGCGTGGACGGTAATTTGACGCGTCAGCCTGTCACGTCTGGGGAAAGGCTGGCCGCTGGCGCCATTGATTCGCGAGCGACCCGAGGCAATAAGAACGCCGTTCTCACCGACATCTTGGTCCCACTTGACGGGTCGGCTGTTTCCCTAATTTTGCTCTTTGAGAAAAACATCGGCGAGCCGATTTATCCATGGTACAGCATGCACACAAACCATGAATCCGTGGACCGCCACGCCTACCCACAACACAAGCGCTTGCCCGGACCGACGTCACTCGTCAGCACGGCGGCTAGTTTTTTTTGCCCTTTCCCTCTGTCCACGCACCGCTTTCCTCATTTCTTTTCGCCATTCACGCCTGGGGATATTTTTCGCTCTAGAGACCAGGCCAAGCGACCGGGGATATTTTCATCTCGCGCCCCGAATCCTCTCCGAATCCATCCTGTCGGAGGGAGGGCTCCAGGGACCTCGCGCGCGATTCGAGCCGCGGTGCCGGTCAGCACTCGGCAGCTCGAGGCATCGCTGCTGCCCCCGCCGCTCGCGACACTTCAAATCGACGTGCGTTTTTTTTTCCGCTCATGCTTCTGGGGGGCTTTGTTTGGTCTTTGCTACGTTTTGTGATTCCTCTCCTCCCTGCTGCGCTCGTTTGAGTCTGCTCGTCCGGGTTCAGTATCGGGGGGACTGGCTGGCTCTCTGCTTCGTCGCCGCCGCTCGCGACAGTTCCCATCGGCGTTTCAGTATCGGGGGCTGCCTGGCTCCCCTGCTTCGTGCGAAGGCCGTGGTTTGCAAGGTTTTGGCCGGTCGCCGCGTTGCGCTGCGGCAACCCCCGTGGCTGGATTTTTCGCGCTTCGCTCTCTCGTGGATTCACGCGATTTTCCGTGCTTCTCTTGTTCGCAGGGCAGGGACGATGGCGGCTTACTTGAACGACGACTTGGAAGACCTGGAAGACGACTATTTCGACTTTGACAGGTTTGCCGTCTCCGGCAGTGGCGACTACGATCCCTCCACGCTGGTATGATTACACATGTTGTCGATAAGGCGCAGCGTGAGTTGCTTAAACACGAAATCAAATGGATTGATTGATTGTAGGTGCAAAGTAACAGTGATTTTATCCAAATAAATAAGGCATTGTTTAAGTCTCAGTTGACTGAGAGTTGACTATGTGTCAGTCGAATTTAGAAATTTGTTCATACATGTCTGAAAGAACATTCACATAGTGTAAAAAATGTACTCATGGTTGAAAATATGAACAATGTACAGAGATGACTAAAAGCAGCAACAGTTTGTAAGGATACCTAAAAGGCAACAGAATCTGCCTCATTGCCTTGCCAATGGAAGTTGGTGTTAAAAGGCAAAGTTAGTGGCAGGATCAATTTATGTAGAGCCCACAGAAATGCCACATCACTAATTGAGGTGCATACCGTGGCATCTTTGATGGCAACAGGCCAACGACTGCAGTACCTACAAAATAATAATGTAGGAATGTGAACCGAGATATTTGGGTTTCCTCAGGTATACTGTTAGTATGGTTTGATACACTATAGTATACACATGGTTTAACCTTTTCAGATCTATTACATTATGTCGTTGTTAGACTACCGTGGACTGTTTTGGTTGTCGCACAGTTGTAATTTTCCTGTTTTTCAAGCCTAATAAGACCCCACCTTTTTTCTTGTTGTAGAATAAGCATAAGAATGATACTTCAGCCGTGGAGCACAGAAATGGTAAAGACATGCAAGGAATACCATGGGAGAGGTTAAAATACAGTAGAGACCAGTATCGCGAGATGAGGCTGAAGCAGTACAAGAATTACGAGAATCTCTCAAGGTCACATGAGGGGTTGGATATGGTGAGATTTAGTGTTCTGCACTTTTGCATGATTGGCATGTTCTACTAACGAGTAACGACTATGGGTGGAAAGGGACTCTGCATGTCAGTTGTAATGATAATCAAATATAATTTTCGTCTGTCCAAATTTTTGAAGTACGAGTGTTGGTTTGAAAGAAGTCATCTTGCATTTTTTTTAATCTAATGGCCAAAAATTTAAGTTATATGTAATTCTGTAATAACACCGTAATAGTTACCATTTACAACCCTTGCTTCAGGACATGATTATTCCTTACTCACAAGCTATGTTTGCTGTCTTTTCATCTGATGTGTTACTATGAGTGTTTTAGTTGTCATATAATTATTTAATATTGTTACAAATGTCCCAATTTCACAAATATAGAAGAAAAACATCAGAGTAGAATTCTAAATCAGGTGGCATTATGGGTATGTTTGGCTGATGTCATATCCTGCCCTACCAATTTTAGTCATCTATCGGCTAGCCGAAAATCTGCAAGAGATTCCTTGACCCTTCGTTAGTCAAAATTCTATGAAGGGGGTGTGAGAAGGGTGGACAGATTCTCATAAATAACCAAAAAATTGACAAACTAACAGTAAGAGCCAAAATATCATATGCTACCACATTTCATACATTTGACACAACGTGCATACAAAACACGTGTATGTTTGCTAGATGTATTACTCCTTGAAATACTATGATATTTTTCTGTTGCATGTTTGCTTCTATTTCTCACATTGGACGTAGTCTACTTACTAACTAGTACTGTACTAAGCATCAATGACGTAAGTGTTTTTAAGCAACCTTTTCACCCCCACATCTTTTAGCACAACTTATTAGAGTTGTTTGCTGACTCAAAAATGGTCTTTGTTCTGGTATCTATCTCTGGTTCAACTACTGAGGTGACACTCATATTTGTGAACTAAATCAATTTTCCAATAACACCATAAGGCATATATGTTTATTTCTTATACGGTTAAAATTTATGGCAACCTTTGGCTGTAGGAGTGCAAACAAGTGGAGAGAAATGACAAATTTTATGATTTCTGCTTCAACACAAGACTTGTGAAGTCAACGGTTGTGCATTTTCAGGTACCTGCCTATTCCACTTGTTGTTATTGGTACTTCTTATATGCATTTGAACACCAAATGTGCTCAAAATCATATTCATTAAGTTAACTTTCACAAATTTTGTGATTGCTACTCATACAGTTAGCTGAATTCTTAACATTCTTAAAGGAAGAAACATGCACTCAAACTGAGTGGAATGTTTTGCTTTTGTAACAACAACAGAAAAAATGATCATAAGCTCTTAATATTGCTACCTTGAGTTACTGTTTAATAATCCATCGCATTTTTACTCCTCACGAGTATTCACCTCATATTTACCTCTTCTAGCATAAGCCTGCTGAACTGCCCCCTCCCTTTTTCTCCTTTTATTTCTTCGTTCCAAAAAAAGGAGGAGCAAAATTTATGCCAAAAACACATAGATAATAACTGATGGATCCCTGAAATACTCATGCCATATAGCCTTTTCCATTTTATGTTCTTACTCTGTTTTGTAGATGTTGTGACATTCTTGAAGCTTTGACCACTTTTAGGTGAAGCTTCTAATCCTCATACATGTTTATTCCATTAGTATAGACTGCAATTATAGAAGCGTAACACTGATTGCAGGTGGTTGTAAATTGTGTCTGATCTGTTAACTGAAATTGTAGTTTTCATTACTGAAACTAAAGAGTCTTGTATATTAGGACAGAACTGCAATACAATTGTTTCAACAGGGTTCTTAAGCAGGTGGATGAACATCCTCATTGGCTGGTGCTGTTATATGACATCTTTGGAATATGGTATGATAGGTTGCTTTAGCAAGGATCAGTTAGATAATTCATATTCCTGCTCCCTTTTTGGCAGGTTGAACATTTAGAGAAGGGCTAACAAAATTTTATGCAGGACTATTTATGGTATTAACCTTTGACCTGTTATAAGTGCTCGAATGCTCTTATGCATTATTAACTGATGAAATATGTGGGCACGGGTACACTCTTGTAATACATCGTTCTGTTAATTATTTTACTATTTGGTATTTTGATGACATTTTATTTCGATAAGTTGGCTCATTGTTATGAGTTTGGGTTCCTTGAAGACGTTATCTGCTCATTCTCTTTTAAATTCCTATAAAGTGAGTCACCATAAGCTGTTACATTGGATGTTTTCAGTTAGTGTCAGGTAAAGAAGATAACCAAATGCTTCTTCAAATGTATTTGTTAGGAATGGTTAGATGGTGTTCTAGACATTGCTAATCGTGTTACTGCATCTTGAGATACACCAAAGTCCCAGCACTATAACAATAATTGGTAATAAGTTACGGTTTCTAGTGATCAAATGAGAGTAATGAACAGGAGACCTTGAAATGAGTTGATCATATGAGAGTAATTCTCGACTGCATACATTTGATTATTCGCATTACTTTATGGTGACAAAATGTGCTTTCATCTGCTATTTTACGATGCTCTTTTTGTTCTCTTTCTTGATGCAGTCATTGAGCAGATAATTTAACTAATGTTGTAAGACCATAGAGAACTTAGCTCTCATCATGTTTTCATTATCAGTAGATTGTTGTCAAAGGTCTAATTTTCAGTACTTGGTTGCCAGTCTCAATTTTGTGCTTTTGTTTTTGAAACAAACAGCAGTTAAGCAATGTTCATATTTTCTACTCCAAAGGTGCTGACCGTTTCAGGATATATTCAGCTAAGGAACCTTGTGTGGGCCACGTCAAAGCATGATGTTTACACGACACAGAACAATTCAGTGGTGCACTGGTCTTCTCTTCTTCAAAGAGGAAAAGAAGTTCTCAACGTGGCAGGCCAAGTTGTTCCAGATCAGGTTTTACATCTCTTAAATATGACCTTTTTTCTGTTATTCGTTGTATACCCAAATTCCAATTTATACTCCCTGCTATACAGGAGGGCCATGGAGCTCGGACACTCTCCAGGGTGCAGATCAGCACGATTGCCCTAAAGAACAATCTCATGGTAGCTGGCGGGTTCCGCGGCGAACTGATTTGCAAGGTATTGTTTCAAGATGTGGTGCTGATTTTTCAGCCATTTTGTGTATCTTCTAGGTCATTGATTTGTTTTTCAACAGTATCTTGACAAGCCTGGGTTGGCATTCTGTACAAATGTTGCGGACGACAAAAATTCCATCACCAATGCTGTAGATGTGTATGAGTCTCCTAAGTAAGAGCTTCACAGTTTTGTTGGCATTTTGATTTTGATTTTGTTAGCAGTACATGATTAACTATCTGATTTTCTGTCCTCAAAACGTAGTGGGGCTACTCGAGTAACGGCTGCCAACAACGACTTTGCCGTCAAATTTTTTGATGTTGAGAGATGCAGCCTGCTCAGTCGCTTTACTTTCCCATGGTCGGTCAATGTAAGTTAACTCAAGTACTATTCATGTAATCTTTAACTTGATCTTTGGGTGAATCATAAGATGTCATGACCTTCACAGAACACATCAATGAGCCCTGATGGCAAGCTTCTTGCGGTTCTTGGTGACAGCTCTGACTGCCTAATAGCAGACGCCCAATCTGGCGAAGTACGCATCAGATCACAGCTTCAAATTTCCTCCCCATGCCTTTGTCACACCCGATAGTAAATGTTCACAACGCTCTTCTTACATTTCCAGGAAATAGCAACACTCAAAGGGCACCTGGACTACTCGTTCTCATCAGCCTGGCACCCCGGTAGCCACGTCCTGGCGACGGGGAACCAGGACACGACGTGCCGGCTGTGGGACATGCGCAACCTCTCAGCTTCCTTCGCGGTGCTGAAGGGTCGGATCGGCGCAGTTAGGGGCCTCAGGTTCTCTTCGGACGGGCAGTTCCTGGCGATGGCAGAGGCGGCAGACTTTGTCCACGTGTATGACGCATGGGCGTGTTACGCGACCGTGCAGGAGATCGACCTTTTCGGGGAGATTGCAGGCGTGGCGTTCAGCCCGGACACGGATACACTGTTCGTCGGGGTCGCAGACCGGACCTACGGCAGCCTGCTCGAGTTCAGCAGGAGGCATCGGCGTGCTTACCTGGATTCGTACATGTGACGCCATCATGTCTTGACGGTGTCGCTGCTGTGCATGTACATGCTAGATGTAGCATATGGGCAAGTGGTTTTCGGTTTTGTAAAGTTTAAAAGATGCAAACGCTGCAACTGGTGTACATATGCTGCAGAATTTGGACTTGTGCTGATTCAGGTCAGCGGGTACAGAATATGGTTTCAGAAGCTGTCACATCGTTTTTTTTTTAACAACAGAGGGTGTACAATGAAATTACAGAGGGCCCATTAAAACAGCAAATAACACATGGGTCCCTGGTATTTGTAGATAGAACCTTGCTAAAAGATTTGCAATTACAATCTAGCCCTATTTCTTTCCCACCGCGGAGCAGAGGAAGACGAGCGCTGCAGCCATGGACGGAGACGGGGACGAGACCACTTGTCTCCAGCCTGGCGAAGCCCTCAGCGCCGGACCTCGAAAAGGGCCTCCCGACGGAGGTAGATGCTGTGCCGGAGCTCACCAGCCTAGAGTAGGCCATCTTGGCCACGAAGATCTGGGTCTTCTTGGACGCCAAGGAAAAGCTCTAGAGAAGGCTCCTATGCTCCTTTGCCGAACCAGCCAAAAGCTAACTCTACTACCGCTTTCCCCCATCCCCACCATGGAGATCGAAAGGAAGAGAGGAAGCAGGGCAAGCAGAAAAGCTAGAGCAGCAGGGGCACGCTAGCACCGAATCAGGGAAAGTGGCTCACCATCAAACACCTGGAGCCTGCCACGAACCAGGGGAGGTGGGCGTAGAAGATGGCGGTGGCGACGTACCGGGGCAAAACGGATCTTATTGAACGGGCAAGTGGTGGTCTTCTCCATCACCGGCCCTCCCCACGAGAGCACCATCAATGGAGGAAGAGGGACCACATCGAACTGGGCAAGATCCGACGTGCCCATCTTGAAGCACCCAAGGTAGGCCTTATTTAGAGGGATGCAGGCCTTCCACCAGCTCACGAGCACCACCACTTGCCACCAGCAAGGAGCAGTGAGATGGGAGAAGAGCAAGACGCAGTGGACCTGGCCGACGAGATCCACTATCCTACCCTTACTCGCCACAGGGGTAGACGCCATCAGAGGCAAAACAGCAGAAGGACCTAAACTACAACCTAAACTAAGGGCCAGACCACCTGAACCATCCGCTCGCTGGCCAGCAGAGCCGCCGGAGAGAGGGGAGGTCGTGGCCTTGAGGCGAGTCGACTCTCAAAGGGTGAGGAGGAAAGTCGGTAATTGCGCTTCGTAAGTCTCCTAATCCACTCATTGTCACATCATGAAGCCGTCGTGGGAAGAATACTAAGTAGTCTTCTGGTTTGGGCGGTTTTGGAATAGATACTTGCCAACTACTAGTACATACGGTTACTTTGGTTTCCCACATGACAGGGTGACTCGAATCATCTCTTCTTTCGGTTTTGACAGCCAAGGGAATGTAGCAAATAGCGTGGAGGGAGCTTAGGATGGCCTTGCTGGATACGTTGACAGACGAACCCGACAAAGTGGCATGAAGACTAACTCCATCTGGATCCTTCTTGGTTGGCTCGGCATACCGGGCCCTTTTCGGGAGGGAGAGCCTCCCATGGATCAAACCTCTCTGGAAGGCCCCTCTCCCCCTCAAGACTAAGATATTCGTTTGGCACCTGTTGCGCGATCGGGTCCTCTCGGGGATTGAGGTGACCAAGCGGCATGGGCCGGGGGACGGGTTGTGTCCATTGTGTGGGATCCCTGAAACGGGCACCCACATAATGTTCGCTGTCCCACGGCTCGGTTTCTGTGGAACTTCACTAGAGATGCGTTGGGTCCGGACTGGCGGGCCCATGATCTCGGAGAGTTCCTAGAAACCCAGGCAAACTGTACAGGAAAGGGCCATCGTCTTTTCTGGCTAGTGTTTTCCACAATGTCCTGGCCTCAATGGAACATTCGTAATAAGATGGTTATTGAGAAGATTCTACCTCGACGTGCCTCTGACTCGGTTTTCAAACTTCTGGCGTCCTTGCAGCTCTGGTACCCGCTCTGTAGACAGCGGGACAAGACGAGGCTGGATGAGATTCTTCAGCGTCTCCTGGAGGCGGCACGGCGGCTTCCCCCATAGTCTGACATAGCTTTCCCTTTTTCGATGTTTCTCGCTTGGTGTGGTGGTTTTTATTTCTCGTTGGGTCGTCTTGTGCTGTGGCCCCAGCAAGTGTTATGTTGTCGTTCTAAACCTTATAACTCTTTGTGGATGGTTGCTTTATTTATAAAGCGGGACGAAAGCTTGATTCGAGGGGAACTAGCAAATTGCAAGTCTTCTCTAGCGAATAAACGCACGTATCAAAGACCTAGCCACTACTTGGGCAGCAAAGGAATGTCCATGGGAATATTTCCGTTGATGCTCTCTCACACCATTTCTGTGTTAATAGGCCCCATTCGGAGCTAGATTATCGTTTCAATACCGCATATCGCCTCTTTGATCTCAATGTAGAAAAGAACTTGCACTTTCGTTTCACCAACACTAGGGCACCTTTTGGCCGGTTTACGCGGCATGGCGTGTCAGGTGAATTTTTTATGGATTATTACGGTCGTTCTTGAGCCAAGTTTTTGAAATTACTTGGTACGCGAGCAAAAAAAAAAAAAGGAGCAGCGAGTCAAACAGATACCTAATGTTTGGCAAACGGCCATGTGCGAGCTTAGCTTCTTCACGACTTTCTCTGTACAGTACTAGAAACAGACCCACCTTCCGGTCGTCGGTGGCTTTCACAACGGTCGGCGCTGCACCAACTGTCAGCAAGCCCTTCTCGTTGGATCCAACCGCCGGCTAGCCAGGTGTGCGCAGGGCTCGCTCTGGTCCATGAGCGAATCTTACTGCTGAAGCGAATCAAGACAACATGTGTTGTCTGCTTCGAAGATCTGGGTTCGCTTTGGCCGTACACCAGCTCTAACTTTCCCGGGCTTCGGAGCCGCTTGTCTCTCGAAGCAGCTACCTGGGTGCTTCCTTAGTTGACTCTCGGATTCCTCGCATGTGCAGGAGAGCGAATAAGGCAGTGCAAGGCAGTCAGTCTCCCATTTTCGTTTTTTCCCCCTCTATGAACATGATTTCTTTGCTGGAATATGCTCTTGACGGTGCTGCTTCGATATCAAAGAAATAAAACTCTGTAAAGGATTTGTATTTAGCAAGACAGAGAATGGAATACACGAATAAAAAAAGAAAAGGGACGGGAGCCTCTCCTCCTCCTCCTCCTCGAAACAGACTATTCACCCTCCTTTATAAATAAAGACACAACAGCTGAACTGGTACAAGGTGATGCGCAGAACCTCTTAAAAAGCAGATTAAAATAAAGAAAAGAAGAATACGGAAAAACCAACACTTCCCACCGAAGACAGAGAAACGAAACCGAGAGGTATCTGGCCTCCACGACGACACCCCAAAGAGGGTAACGATGCACGACGCCGCCGGCGTCGAGACCGCGAGGTCAACGGTTTTCACCCGGAGCCGCAGCGCGGGGAGGATAGCCATAATGACGCCCCCAAGAGGGTTACGATACCCGCAGGCACCGCCGCCATTGGCGCCGAGCTTTCGCCCGGAAAAATCCTCACACCGCGCCCAAGAACTCAGCCGCCCGTTGTCCCCGAGCTAGATCTCCGAACCGCGATCTGGGAGCTGCCAGAGCCGGAGCACCGTCAACACCAAGATCCCCCACCGTCCACTCCACGCCATCCACATGACCGGAGAGAGAGAGACCACCACCACTTCAACGTTGCTCGCCTTAGAGCCGATGGCCCGACAAACATCACAAGGCAAGACCGATAGATTGGACAAGGTAGGGTAGCACCATAGCCAGCAGCCATCGGGCTGCACAACAGCCTGAGGGAGGGGGTCTTCCCTCCACCACCCGAGGTGTTTGTTGTCAGGTCAAGCCGCCACCGCCATCGAATCCGCCATGTTTGGCCGCCTGCAGCCATGTGCAGCGTCACCGCCACCTCACTCCTTCTAGGCCAATCTAGACCGCCGCAAAGAAGCACCCCGGCCACAACGCCCGGGGACAGGCCACATCGTTGCCGACTCGACACCGTTGCCGGTCAAGTCTGTCTCTCATGGTACCCAAGGACTCTCCTTTGCATGACAGTAGGACACCACAGTTGTGACCCTCCCGAACTGAGAAGGAGAAGCAGCATGGGAAGCGAGCACGCGCAGCCATGGGTCCCCTAATCCGGGCCAGAAGGCCCCAAGTTGGAACCAGCGGAGGCTAAAGTTCCCCTCCCACTGCAGGGGGCACCAACGCCTGCCCCACCGAGGCCCGCCAGGCCTAGATCTTGGGCCGCATCATCGATCGTCCCCACACAGGCCACTCCCACCACTGCTGCACGTCACCACCCGAGGTGGCCACCGCCTTGCCCAGACTGTGCCATGGGACCGAGCTCCTGGACCCCTGGGAGCACCGCGCTGGCCGACCACCCCACGTAGCCCCACCGAATGCACGGGTAGAGAAGAGCTCGCCACCGCAGGCACCACGCAGGGGAGAGGAGGGGGGAAGGTAGGAGGAGGGCAGCTAGAGGAGGCCCTTGCGTCGCTCGTGGGGAGTGAGCGCATGAGCGGGTCGGTACCATCCAGAGTCAAGTACTCCATATATTCTTTCTTTTAAACATGATTGTACTACTACTAAAATTGGTTTGGTTTTTATATTCTTGCTTTTTGGTGGTTTTAGCGATGTGGTTGGCTATTATTGATTTGCTTCTTTGTCTCCATATATGCTCTCTCTTAGATCCCGGGAAAGTTGGTTTAGTGGAGGCTCATTCCCCCCCACCCCATCTTTTGACCACTCAGTTTTGTTGGTTATGTGTTTTATGTATTCTTGCATCGGCTAGTGGCCTTGGTTCTGCGTATTCTCTTTAGGAGATTTAGGATCATCTTGGTCTTCTATCATTGGTTGTTGGTTGCAAATGTCGGAGCGCCACCACATTTTTCCACTTTGTAGGCACGAGGGACTTGAATCTTTACTTCTTTTATGTAATGTTAGTCTTTGGAGAAAGGAATTATCGTTTTCGTTTGGTTCTATTGTCACCTCTTCTCTCCGCTAGAGGAAATTTACTCGTCGACATCCCCATGTTGCTAGTGGTGATCGATTCATATGAACAAGCGCTCAGAGGTCGGTAGCGAGGATGCTGGGCAAACACATATCAGGGTTTTATTGACATGATTCGTGGAATTGTGTTTTGTAATAGGTAGGGGTGAAAACCATGCATTTTCTAAGGGCGTGGTTGTACTATACCTTTTTGAGGCCATGATTATAAAAGGTTTTTAACTCTTGAGACATCATCTCTCTACGCATGAGATAATGCAAAAAAAGTGCCATGATTCCTTTCACCGAGTTCATGAAACTTGTACAACACTTAACCCAAATTGCTCTTGCTCTAGACTCTAGAGGCTTCGGTAAGTGGACAAATATGTCATGTATAAACACTAGATAATTTCACTATCCTTTTCTATTTCGACTCTATCCCAACCCAAAGCTTTTAATGATAAATTCTCAAAGCTAATTTTACAGGTTTGAGATGTCTATGATGGGAGAATTGAGGTTCTTTCTTGGGTTCGAGGTCAAGCAATTGAGATAAGGAACCTTCATAAATCAAGCAAAGTACATCCAAGACATGCTCAAGATATTCAAGATGACGGATCTCAACGGCGTTGCTACACCAATGCGAACTAAATGCCATCTTGAATTAAATCCCAATGGTAAGATGTGGATCAAAAGGTATACCGGTCCATGATTGGATCTTTGCTTTACCTTTGTGCATCTAGACCCAATATTGTGATGAGTGTAGGAATGTGTGCAAGGGTATCAAGCAACTCCTAAAGAAATCCACTTGGTGGCGGTCAAGAGAATCTTCCGATATTTAGTTCATTCCCCAAACTATGGATTGTGGTATCCCAAAGGCTCAAATTTCTCTCTATGCGGGTACACAGATTCAGGTTGGGATGGTGATAAGGATGATAGAAAATTAACTTACGGAGCATGTCAATTTCTTGGAAGATTCTTGGCATGTTGGTCTTCTAAGAAACAAAATTGTATTTCTCTCTCCACCACCGAAGCTGAATATGTAGCTGCTGCAAGTGCATGCACTCAATTGTTATGCATGAGGCAAACTTTAAAGGAATACGGTGTCAATTGTGACAACGTGCCTCTTTTATGTGTTAATGAAAGTGCCATCAAAATTGCTTACAAGAACGAGACATATTGAGATTCACAATCATTTTATTAGAGATCATGTTGCTCATGGAGATATTGATCTATCTTATGTGAGCATGAAGTATCAACTTGCGGATATATTCACGAAGCCTCTTGATGAAGCAAGATTTCGCTATTTGATGAATGAGCTAAATATCGTAGATTCAAGGAGCTTGACTTGATCCCCATGCATACACACCTATTTATTAACCTTTATTTGGTTTAGATGCGGGCATGGACATAGGGGAGTGTGGTCCTAACTGATTGGGCTAACCCTCCCCATAATGCTGAAAGTAAGAAAACATTTCTCTTAGTATCATTTCGTGATATGTGATCTTAATTGATGAGTATTGTCCATGAACCCAAGATATATCTTCGTGGTGTCATACCATACACTCCTACATGGTGGCTTTGGCCACCACCCTCTTATTTGAGAAGAGTTAATTCTTTGTGGATATTATTGATTTTTATTGACTATCTTTTGTTCTTATGGAAAACACACTCAACATTGGCCTTTATTCATTTGTCTCTTGCAATCTTGGGTGTGGATTACCATCTCAGTTTGGTTGTCTAAACCCAAGACTTTCCCACCTTGAGACGTCTATTCTTCATGCACACAAGTCCCGCTGTTGATACTTAAGGTTTGAGGGGCGTGCTGGCCTGAATTCTATGTAAACAGAAAAATTTAGCAAGGGCCAGATTATCCGCTCCTAGTGGGGGCCAGATTATCCAGCCTGGGCGGTTTTTCGCATATAGGGCAGGGAGTCGGGAGAGAGGGCTCAAATAGAGAAACTCTCTCAACCCTGACCTCCTCCCTGCCCCTAGCTGCCGCCGGCCACATCCCACCTCACAGAGCTTCTCTAACTGTAGGAATCGCTGGCCCCTTGCCGGATCTGATCCTCCTCCCCGGGTACCTTCTCCTCCAAGTAGAACCTTCGATGAGTGAGTGTACCTCCCACGATTTTGATTTTTCATGTGGAAGTTAGTTTTTGCTGTTGAAACTTGGAGTAGATGTTGCCCCTTGATTCCATTGCATGCTAGTTTTGGTAGTTTTGCAACCAATTAAACCGATCTAGCTTTTAGGCCAAAATTGGAATCTAATTTTCAAAATCATCGAGGCCGGATTATCCACTCCTAGCATGGCCAGATAATCCGGCCTAGAAGGTTCACCCCTTGTAACTATTTGATTTAGATGGTCGATGGCTATATTTGTTTGTGGTTCCCTCTCTACTTTTTTAGCATATCCCTTTGGACTTGTGTGTGCTTATTTTTTTGCTACCTACTCTATTCACTTCATAGGTGGTTCTCGTGGTGCACCTAAGACCTATCAACGACGACCTCATCCTCGGTACTTTCGTCCCAACGAAGAGGGTATTCTTGTGGATGAGGTTGAGTTGAGAAGAAAAGACAAAGAAGCTAAAAGGATGGTTGAATATGAGAAGAGGGAGAAGAGGGCTCAGACTGCTTTGAAGAAAAAGGGAAAACAACTAAGGATCAACTATAAGGCCATATACATCATTGAGTATTCCACTTACCGACAGCGAGATTGGTTTGTGGATACCCCACTTGATGGGGATATCGATGACCCAAACTTTTGGTGCACTCATTAGATGTACATCTTCTAGGACATCTACTCGACCTTGAAGATTCGCCCTGTGCGCCCCTTGGATTTAACCTATGCAAAGAGAAAGTCCCAGTTTGCTGAGGCTATTGATACCTTTGATCCGGATTATGGATGTAGTATACCTTCTTTTTCCCTAGTAGACCTAGGTTATCGAATCCTCGGGAAGCGAATGCGTAGTGAAGTTACTTTAATGGACCCTTGGGAGTCCATAACCTACTAGTCTCATCCATAGAAGAAAGAGAACTAATGATATGCATAGTGATGTCACCGTTAATCCCAAGCAAATCCCTCACATACAGCCATACTACCCCTTCTGTCACTAGGGTTCCCAACCTGCAGATTAGTCATTACTCATACTCCCTATACCTGGCTCAACCCTCGGGGTCTTGGGTACCTGACAAGTCCTTGGATTGAGGCAAGAGAGGATACAATAATCATCATGTCATACAAACTAATACACGATCCCATCTATGATAAATAACATGCACAATTGCTACATGGCTAGGCCGAAGCCCTTAGCCCAAGAAGAATTACTCACACATAGAGATGATATCAACAATCACAAACATTGTAATGAAAATCATAAGATTGATAGCAATAGTCTTACAATGTCTCCAATCGGAGAAGAGATATACTATTACAAGTGGTGGAATATGGCTATGGAGACGGAGAAGGGTTTGGAGATCTAGAGGCGGCTGATGATCTGTGGCAGAGACTTTTTGGCGAGGTCTGGCTTGTTTTCTCGTTGCCCGAGGCTTCTTTATATAGGGGTACCTTCACGAAAGTTCTTCTGTTTGACCTAACGGTGGCGACGCCAACTATACGACCGGAGCTATATGGCCGGAATTTTTGCTCCGGTCGTATAGTTGGTCGTTAAAGCGTCTGCCTCCGCTTTACGGCTCCTAGTTTCTTCTGGTTGTCGGAAATCTCGTATCTTTGACTTTAATGTAGTGATTCCCTCTAAACGACATTATCTGCGTAGGAAAAATATAAAAGAAAGGATTGCATACCCCTCTGAATATTATCATTAGTGGCAGGGTTTAGAGAGATATTTCATCAAAAATATGAGTAATATCCAGTTTAAATGTGGACGTAGATGGCTATATTTCAAAGCCATCAACATCCCCAAGCTTAAACTTGGTCATCCCCGAGCAAGAAAACCAAAATCAAAAAGGAACTCAACATTTAAACTGAAATAACGAGATGGTGATCTTACTCATGATTAGTAGTCTCATGTTTCCTCCACTTCATAAATCTGAAAAACTTCAGCAGAGATAGAGTAATGGCAAGCATATCATACAGGTTTCATGCATCCTTATAGTGCAGCAAAATTATTGTAAGCATGGATAATTCAAATGAGTAAACTTTATTCCATGTTAAGTAATCAACTCATATGCTTTCCTTTGAACAGTAAAGTATAATCATGTAAATTAAGAGTGTGAGAGTTGTCATGAAAAGCATATACACTATAGTATCTCAATTCTACCACATCAATAAATCAAGACTTTTCAAGCACTACTTTTCTATTCATTGTCCTTCAAGAATTTCAATTTTTAAGTAACTCAGAGCATGCCAAAAAAAAATAGTTTATCGGGCTGTGATGGACACTCGTGGCATCGCTAAGGTTTTGTTCCTTTTGCACAATGATTTCTCATAATAGCCAAAGGAGTGATTCCATCATGATTACAGCTACCCGGGAGTGCCAAGAATTTTACCCACTATAGCATTGCTGCTACAAGTGTTTAATCAACTCATAGCCGAAATCTAGGAGTTTCCTCCATGAAGATCGTTCGTAGGACAGCGGAGTTGTTGGCATCTCATGAAGTTTGACACGCATAAAGCTATATCATTCTTATGATTAACAAGTCAAACTTTGGCATGCTCACAAAAACCGCTAAACATTAATTCAATCGAACAAATCCTTTCAAAGAGAGCTATTAAGTCAATCAACATTTTTAGTGGTGTTGAGTGTCTCTAGAAATAAACCTTCAAGACTAAGCACTACAGCACCCAACCCTTCACTTTTTCTTATTACAATTTGTTTAACAATTTTTAGGCAAGACTTGGTTAATTACGAGAGCTAGAACAAAATGTACCCAATTAAATATCCATGCAAACGAAAATCTTACTACAATACAAAGACTCACTCCACCAATATAATACCTCAACATTTACTACTAACTAGCATGTGTTCCTCAAACTTCAAAAGTGGGGAGTTATAAGGCATACCTCTCATGTTTGGTTCCACTTCTCTCTTCCTTTTTTATTTGTTTCTTGGAAACTCGAAGTCGATCACTCTCCTGCGAATACATGAAGACCTCGAGGTGGAAAGAAAAGAAATAGGGAAATAAGGAAAAATGGAGAAATCATTTTGTGGTTTTTGAGAGAGGGACTTTAAAGAATAGAAAATTGGCGGCAAAGCTCGGCTAGAAAATTTCGAAAGAAAATAGAAAGAACTAAAAATAATGTGTTGGGGAAGCCAACACGAGTGCTTATAAACTCAAATAAAAACACAACCTCGAAATAAATAAAAGCAAATGAACGCCAAATAAAGATACATGAGGAAACTTCCCCAAGCTTAGGCTTTTGAAAGCGCTTCAAATCATTGTGGTGGCGGGAAAAAGTCATTACTCCAGTTCGCAAATTGAGTTGAGAGGTTACTAGTTGATTCTCGGAGGTTCAAAGAGAGGCTATGCATCCTCTCCACAGTCCCTCCAAGTCCTTGGAAATCTTGGTATGTAGCGAACCGGGTTTGTGGCTGCTCCTTTTGATAAGGAACTTCTTGCTCCTTATCTTGGTCCTCATCCTCTTCTAGAATCTCCTCCTCAGGTTGGTGTTTCTCAACCTGCGAGTCATATAGTAAACGTCCTTCCTCAATGGAGAAAATACCATTAGGCATAGGAGCGGGGTAGAGACGCACAGCTCCAGCAATATGCAGATAATAAACATTACCTCTCCTAGTGAGCATTCCACAGGCTCTCGAAGTGAAGAAACCAACACGTGTCTCACCTAGCACGGGTAGAAACTCACCTAGGTCGATGCCTAGGGCAGTGGCAAGAACGGTGATAACGCCGCCACCTATGATTAGTCCTTGGCTTTGGGAGGCTTGGTGCTCCAAGTAGCGCACAAGGATGGCACCCAAGTTGAGTGACAAGCCGCAGTTGATGTAAGCGATGTCTGCAAGAGCATAGATCGTTTGTAGCTAGTTTCGAAGTACAGATATCGATCCCACAGGGAGCCCAAAGGTAAATGTTTATGGGTGAAGTCTCTGTCACACCCGAAGTTGTCACAGGTCTTTGAGTGAATTGACTGCAAGTGTTGAAATAGGAATGGGGTTTTCATTAAATGAGATGTATTTAAATAGAAATAAAATGTAAACTTCAAAAATATAAAGCATAAAAGTAAAGAACGACTTGGTTGTTTGTTGTTTCCTGCAGATGGCAAAAGAATGCGCAGGGAGATTCAGTTCATGGTGATAGTGACTATGCCAGTGGACGGATGATAAATGTAACAATTATAATCTTATAAATATATGTGTAGGCGAGCAACCCATAATTAGCCGGAACTCCTCTTGGTAGATTTCATTCCAACTTCAATAATCCTACTAGCCTATTACCAAAACAATGGTGAGACACTAGACGATTAAGTCCCTTTAGGTCGCTTAGCGATTAAGCTCCTTCAAGTCTACTAGCTTTCCATTGATATCCCCGTGTCACCCGAGGGTCGCCGGTCCACTAGCGAACAAGATCTTATCTATGTAGAACAAAGCATCATGTTGTCTGGGCCTTTAATTGGACAACAAGCATTAGGCATCCCATAGATAGTCAAGCACACATAATATAGTAATTAGAATCAATCACAAACTAACAGAAAATATATGAAGGCACATCACATCTCACCAATCCCTACATCTCCCACGCCTAAGGGAATTACTCACACATGAGAGAATAAAGGATCATCAATATAATTAAATAAAGGGAATTCTCCTTGGTATGACCGTGGAGATCCACAATAAGAATAGAAAAATATCCAACACAATTCAAGATGGGAAGAAACAATCTCAAACCCTAGTCTTGAAAGGTGACGTATCCATAATTTTTGATGTTCCATGCTTGGTTTTATCCACTTTCTTGTGTTTTGTTCCAACTTTGGAGTACTTTTCATATGATTTCTTAGACTAACCTATTAACAAGATCCACAGTGCCAGCTGCCTGTTTTCTGCTGTTTTTGGTTCTAGGAAAGTCAGAAAATGAATATTCTCGAAATTGGACGGGACAAAAGCCAAAGTGCCTATTTTTCTGGAAGTCATGAGATGCCAGAATACGAGACGGAGAGGGCCACAGTCGGCCACACACCGCCTGGCCGCCGGGCCCGCGCCAGGTGGTGTGGTGGCCCTGCACCTCGGCCTCCCTTCCGACTATAAGATGCCCTCGGACGTAAACCCTAAGGGCCCGATCAAAATCCACAAAAGAGTCTCAGAGTCACGCCATCTCCATCCCTAGATCGAGAGGGTGAGCTCTTCCAAGCACTCACGGAGAGGGAATTCACCCTGGAGGCCTTCTTCATCACCATGCAAGCCTCCGGTGTGATGCGTGAGTACTTCATCCTTGGACTACAGATCCATGTAGTAGCTAGATGGTTGGTTCTCCTCCTTTGTGCTTTCATGTCTAGATCTTGTGAGCTTCGTTCATGATCAAGATCATCTATTTATAATTCTGCATGTTGTGTTTGTGGGGATCCGGTGGATATTGAGATGCTATTTCAGATTGATTATTGATTCTATCATGTCTTTGTTATTTGTGATCTTGCATGCTTTCTGTTGTTAGTAGCTATCTTGGCCAAATAGATGCTAGCAACTCCAAGAGTTAGTATTTATGCTCGATAGTGGGTTCATGCCTCTGATAACTGGGAAGTGATGTAAATCTCTAAGGTACTAGATGTGTTGTTGCTACTAGGGAGAAAACAACAATCCTTTGTTCATAGAACAATCGTATTGTTTACTTTACACGTAGTTCATAAAGCAATAATCTGTTGCTTGCAACTTAATATTGGAGGGGGTTCGGATGATAACCTAAAGGTGGATTATTATTCATAGATGCAGTTGGATGGCGGTTTATGGATAATGTTGTAATGCCCAATCAAGTCTCAAAGGAGTCAAGATGATTAGTATATGCATGTATTGCTTTCTTGATGTTTGTCAATTGTCCTGCTGTAATTTGTTCACCCAGCATGTTATCTACCTTAAGGAGAGCCACCTCTAGTGAACTATGGATCCCGGTCCTTGTCTTTTACATTCAATCGACAAACTGTTTACTTCTTTGTGTTTACTTTCTGCAAACTATTACTTCTTTCCATTCGATACGTTTAATCCTTTGTTTTTCGCAAAACACGGTGAGATTGACAACCTCATCGCAAGTTGGGGACAAAGTTCTGTGGTTGTGTTGTGCAGGTCTCCACGTTGCTACTAGCACCGGTAGTGCGCCCTGCCAAGGCTCAGCTAGCAACACCTTTGGGGTGTTTCCTTGCTCCGACTAGTTCGATTAAACCTTGGTTTCATAACTGAGGGAAACTTCCTACTGTGCTCATCATACCTTCCTCTTGGGGTTCCCAACGAGCTCTACATCAACCACGCACCAGCACTTTTCTGGGCGCCGTGCACTGAGCCATCAAGCATTTTTCTGGCGCCGTTGTCGGGGAGTCAAGGACATCTTCACAAGGGGAGTCTCTCATAACCAATATCTTTACTTTATTATTTTTGTTTTGCTTAGTTTCTTTTTGCTTTGTTTGCTTGTTTTGTTATAAAAAACACACAAAAAATAGTTTTACAAGTTTGCTTTCTTATTTGAAAACACAAAAAATGACTACTCTTGAAAACACTAAGTTGTGTGACTTCACTAGCACCAACAACAATGATTTTATGAGCACACATATTGCTCCACCTGTGCCTAAAGATACTTTCTTTGAGATAAAACCTGCTTTGCTCAATCTTGTTATGAGAGAACAATTTTCGGGTATTGGTAATGAAGATGCTGCTTCCCATCTAAATAACTTTGTTGAACTTTGTGAGATGCAAAAGCATAGGGATATAGATGGTGATATTATTAAGCTGAAATTGTTTCCTTTCTCTTTGAGAGGAAAAGCTAAAGAATGGTTGAATTCCTTAACTAGGAATAGTATTGATTCTGGGACTAAGTGCAAAGATGCTTTTATTGGAAAATTCTATCCTCCTGCTAAGATTATATCCATGAGAAGTGAAATAATGAAGTTTAAACAACTTGATAATGAGCATGTTGCTCAAGCTTGGGAAAGAATGAAATCTTTGGTTAAGAATTATCCCACTCATGGACTGACTGCTTGGATGATCATCCAAACTTTTTATGCAGGATTGAACTATTCTTCAAGGAACCTATTGGATTCTGCTGCTGGAGGTACCTTTATGACCATCACTTTGGGTGTTGCAACAAACTTCTAGACAATATGATGGTTAATTATTCTGAATGGCATACTGAGAGAGCTCCACAAGGTAGGAAGGTAAATTCTGTTGAGGAAACCTCCTCCATGAGTGATAAGATTGATATTATTATGTCTATGTTTGTTAATGGGAAAGCCCATATTGATCCAAATAATGTTCCTTTAGCCTCTTTGGTTGCTCAAGAAGAGCAAGTTGATGTGAACTTCATAAGAAATAACAATTTTGGCAATAATGCTTATAGGAACAATTTTTGGTAACAACAATTATAAGCCATATACTCCCAAGAATGGTAATGCTTATGGAAAGTCTTACAACAATAATAGGAGTACACCCTCTGAACTTGAAGTTATGCTTAAAGACTTTATTAGTAAGCAAACTGCTTTCAATAAAACTATTGAGGAAAAACTCTCTAATGCTGAAAGAAAAATAGCATCTTTGGCTGAAGCTCAATCTACTTTGAATAAAATGGCTGCTAAACCTGAAACTAATGAGAATCCCTTTGCAACTACTAATGCTATACAAGTAAGAATTGATGAAAATGTTAGACTATTAGCTGAATTACATGCTAAGTGGGAAAGAGAAGATGAAATTGCTAGAAACATTAGTATTTCTACTATTACCACCACTAGTGTTGAGGCTAGTAATAGTTCTACTACTTTAGATGATAAATTTGACTTTGATCTTGATGGTTGCAATATCTCTGAAGTTATTAAGTTCCTACAAAAGCTTGCTAAAAGTCCTAATGCTAGTGCTATGAACATGGCCTTTACAAAACACATTATTGATGCTCTCATAAAGATTAAAGAAGAAAAGATGAAACATAAAGCTTCTATTCCTATAAAACAAGAAGATGGTTGGGAACCCATCATTAATATGAAAGTGAATGACTTTGATTTCAAAGCTTTATGTGATCTTGATAGTAGTGTTTCTATTATGTCTAGAAGGATTTATGATATGCTTGATTTGCCTCCACTTGAAGATTGTTATTTGAATGTCCCACTTGATGATAATGCTAAAAATAAACTCATGGGGAGTCTTAATGATGTTCTTATTATGGTTAACAATGCCTATGTCCCCGTTGATTTCTATGTTTTGGATGTTGAATGCAATGCTTCTTGTCCTATCACTTTGGGAAGACCTTTTCTTAGAACTGTTGGTGCCATTATTGATATGAAAGAAGGCACCATTAAATATCAACTTCCACTCAAGAAAGGTATAGAACACTTCCCTAAAAAGAGAGAAAAGATTTCTTTTGCTTCTCCTATGAAAACAAAATTTGGTTTTAATGCTTCTTCATTTGAGAACACTTGATTCTTTCTTTGCTTCTTATGCCTAACTTAAAGGCGTTAAAGAAAAGTACTTATTGGGAGATAACCCAAAAGTTGTAGATAAGTCTTGGAAGTTATTACCTCTATAATAACCTCTCCTTATCCTTTTTATTTGATTTTTGTGCCAAGAGTAACCTCTAATGAGAGAGAAGTAATGATTGGAAAAGTTGCTGTCCCGAAACAGATTTCTGTGCTTCACCATAAAAATTCGTGTAAAATCTCTGAACGTATTTTTGAGGCGCGAATTTTTGTGCTTCTGCCCCCGGTTGTTATCTAACTTTTGTTAGTTCAACACTTTTTGATTTGAGCAACAGAAGGTCTTCGAAAAATTTTGTCTTTACCTGCTGGTCTGTTTTGACAGATTTCTGCCATTTTCTGCACTGCTTCTTGTTGGTTCCTTTTTGAGTTCTTTTGGGGAATTGAGATTTTTGAGGGAAGTGCTACAGTAGATAGTGTTGTAATGGAAGTTTATTTGGAGTTAGAACTTAACCTTAAGACCTTTTATCTTGAGTGCACTAATGTTGCTAATAAAGATTGTGTGAAGTTCTGTATGAAAGAAAATTTTCAGGTGTATGGAAGGAATGAGTAATGAGATGAAGGATGGACTAAAGCTCAAGCTTGGGGATGCCACGCGTGTCACCCCAAGAAATATCCAAGAAGTACAAGCGTCAAATCTTGGGGATGCCCAAGGCATCCACTTATTCATCAATAAAAATTCCAGGTTTCTTTCAAACGCTTCATTTTTATTGTTTCATGCACAGTTGTGTTTTTCTTGGAGCGTCTTCTTTTTCGTTTTTGTTTTGGTTTTTTGTTTGCTTTTGTTTGATTAGTTTTCTGAATAAATTGGTTGGAACCCCTCTTTCATACATTGGTTTGCAAATAGTTTGGTTTGGTTTGGAAAAGAGTAGGAAAGTTGCTTATGTGGTAAAAAGAGCTTGTTTTTGATTGTGGCCTATGCTTTGTCATGCCATGATTGATATTGTGTTGGCTTTATGCTTAGTATTCTTTGCCGTAGCATGACTTGTTATAAACAATTGAGATTGCTTAATGTGCCTTGGATGAATCATGCGTTGTTTTAGCATATTAAAGCATATTATAGTGGTATTCTCCTTTGATGCTTTATTTGGGTTGACTTGGCGCATGCTCACACCATGTTATGACTATATCAAGTCACCTAAGCCTTTATGATCCTTTAGTTTTCAACTTGTAGTATCACTTTATGCTTTGATCAATGATGTTTTGTCGCTCTGCATGATTATGCCCATTATTGCTCTCTTAGTTGGTCGCTCCCAGTCTTTTGCTAGCCTCCACAACAAAGTATGAGTTCCACTCATGCATCCAACTCCCTAAACCAAGTTATTCCAAAGATTCCACCATACCTACCTACTAGCTTATGCTATTCCAAGTATATTCATGCTTTTGTTTACCTTCCAAATTAAACTTGTTATGAGAAAACTAGTGATTAAATCTCTCACGAACTTGATGGCACACTTTACTTTTCTTGCCCTTAATAAACTTGAACCATTATGTCTTCTATGTTGTATATGCTTGCACTTATTTGTCGGAGATTAACAGAACCATGCTTTCATGGCATTGCATACTTGTACCTAGTTGATATCATGCTCTTTTGTATATGGACGTCGTCGGTGTGAAATGAAAGGGGAGCTTGTAAGTCCATGGAGTTATGTATATGTGTTAGAGAAACGCCTGAGCCGCTGGTCTAATCCATGCTGACATGGTGGAAACCTACAGCGTAACCATAATGAGCTGTCTATGAATCATTCTTCTTATAAAAAAAAGAGTCCTATATTGACAAAAAAGAGAAAATAGAAAAAAAGAGATAATATGAAAAGAGGAAAGAGAGAAAAAAGCACCATATTCCCATGGTAAATAAGAAGATTGCTGAGATGCTCGTTGTCTGCTTGCCTTGCCATTTTGATATGGGGATTCTTTCGTATCATCGGGCAAGGGGTACCCTGTTGGCGGTTCTCTATGATACACATGTACTTACGATGACAAGAACTTATCGGTGACTAAACTTGAGTAGCATGAGGAGCGACCCTCGTATACAAGGGACATGAGATTTCTGACTTATACTTCGTCAAGCATGTACACCATAGTTTAACCTTAATCACTTCAAGATGCTTATGATAGGGGCAATGAGAGTTGAAAGCTATAAGTACCATAATTTTTGGAAGCTCTTTATGAGACTTGAATCCCTACTTCCTTCTATGAAGGCCTTTCTTCCACCATTATATTGAGTCTCCACCTTCTATCTTTATGCACCTACTTTGAGAGCATAGTGGCCATTCTTAGTTCTATGTGCATTGTCCCAAGACTAGTTGATTGATGCATGCTTCGATATTGCTTGTTTTAAACTATTGTATCTAGTCACTCTTATGAACTTTGAAGGTGTCCTATGCATTTATATTTGCTACTCTATTGAGGGACAAGCTGAATACTTTTATGCTATGTTTTCTTTATGTGAAACAAACAAACGTCTTGCAAAACATTGTTATTCATGAATATTTTGTTTGTGCCTTTTCATGTTGCATCATAGTTTCTTTGCTTATTGCTAGAACTTTGTCTTTCATGTTATGATTGAAGTACTATGATCCCAGCTTTGAATGTTTTACATATACTTTGATCAAGTCTTTGGTGGTGCATGTCACCTCAAAAATTATTCTTTCTTTTTATCACTTACCTACTCGAGGACGAGCAGGAGTTAAGCTTGGGGATGTTGATACATTGCAAATGTATCTATAATTTTTGATGTTCCATGCTTGGTTTTATCAACTTTCTTGTGTTTTGTTCCAACTTTGGAGTACTTTTCATATGATTTCTTGGACTAACCTATTAACAAGAGCCACGGTGCCAGTTGCCTGTTTTCTGCTGTTTTTGGTTCCAGGAAAGTCAGAAAATGAATATTCTCGGAATTGGACGGGACAAAATCCAAAGTGCCTATTTTTCCTAAGTCATCGATGCCGTATCACGAGACGGAGTGGGGCCGAGGCCAGCCACACCACCACCGGCGTGGCGTCGGGCCTGCCCGTGGGTGGTGTGGTGGCCCCGGCACCCCTCGGCCTCCCTTCCAACTATAAGATTCCTCGACATAAACCCTAAGGGCGATCAAAATCCATGAAAGAGTCTCAGAGTCATTGCCATCTCCATCCCTAGATCGGGAGGAATCAAGCTCTTCCGGTACCTGCCAGAGAGGGGAATTCACCACAGAGGCCTTCTTCATCACCATGCAAGCCTCCGGTGTGATGCGTGAGTAGTTCATCCTTGGACTACGGATCCATGTAGTAGCTAGATGGCTGGTTCTCCTTCTTTGTGCTTTCATGTCTAGATCTTGTGAGCTCCGTTCATCAAGATCATCTATTTGTAATTCTGCATGTTGTGTTTATGGGATCCGATGGATATTGAGATGCTATTTCAGATTGATTATTGATTCTATCATGTCTTTGTTATTTGTGATCTTGCATGCTTTCCGTTGTTAGTAGCTATCTTGGCCAAGTAGATGCTAGCAACTCCAAGAGTTAGTATTTATGCTCGATAGTGGGTTCATGCCTCCGTAATCTGGGAAGTGATGTAAATCTCTAAGGTACTAGATGTGCTGTTGCTACTAGGGAGAAAACAACAATCCTTTGTTCATAGAACAATCATATTGTTTACTTTACATCGCAGTCAGAAGCAATAATCTATTGCTTGCAACTTAATCTTGGAGAGGGTTGGATGATAACTCAAGGTGGATTATTAGTCATAGATGCAGTTGGATGGTGGTCTATGTATAATGTTGTAATGCCCAATCAAGTCTCAAAGGAGTCAAGATGATTAGTATATGCATGTATTGCTTTCTCGATATTTGTCAATTGCCCCGCTGTAATTTGTTCACCCAACATGTTATCTATCTTAAGGAGAGCTACCTCTAGTGAACTATGGATCCCGGTCCTTGTCTTTTACATTCAATCTACAAACTGTTTACTTCTTTGTGTTTACTTTCTGCAAACTATTACTTCTTTCCATTCGATATGTTTAATCCTTTGTTTTCCGCAAAACACGGTGAGATTGACAACCTCATCGCAAGTTGGGGACATAGCACCCGGATTGTCCAGAGTGGGATTATCCGGCTCATGCCGCACCCGGATTGTCCGCCCCTCCCAAGAATCGACTAAGGACCAAGTGCGTGTTGTGCGGAATGGGGGGTGGAGTTTCCCCGGATATTTGGTCAGGGCCGGAGTGCCTGCATTATTTGCTAAGAACCAGCGGCGCATTGTGCAGTAAGGGGGCAGATGTTTGGCCCGGGTTATTTGCTCCAGGCCAGACTTTTGTCCCTGATCGGATTATCCGGCCTCTACTTAGGCCGGATTATCTGGCCCCAGTTGACTCCAAACAACTCCATTCTGGGAGGGGTATAAATACCCCTCCCCATCTTCAACCTGGGGTCTCTTGAATCTGACAAAAAAGCACTATACCGTTGAGCTCCAATTTTCACAAGATCTCCCCATTCAATCATATGAATGCTTCGATCTTTGGAGAATCGAACGAGGAGGCTTTGATCTACATCATCATCTAAGAGATCTTTAATTTCCTCCTCATTCATTTGAGGGCCCTTTGATATAGAGTTTTGTTTGAATTTTTAGATCTTGGTTTCATTACTTGGTAAACTTGTTTGTTGTGCCAGCTTGTTGTCATTCCGGGAGCCTCCAATTCAGTTGTGGATGTGTGTCCCGATCTCGTTGTAAAGGCGCTGGTTCTCTCCTCGAAGGGTATTGTATAGTGGAAAGGTGGATCATGCTAGTTGTGGCGAGATCCATTGGAGAGGGTGATGCCTATTATGGCGTGGTACTCCCCCTAAAAAGAAATGAACTATGGTAAAATAAATCATGTGTCTCCGCGTGATCTACTCACGGTTATCTCGTTTCTCTCACCGCCTTTACTCGTTTAGTAGCTAGGTTGACATATAGGGAAATTTACCGTAGTTGCATATCTAGAGAATTTACCGTTGTGTCAATCTAAATTAAAAAAGTGTTAAAATTTGGAGTAACACATATTCAACCCCCTCTAGGTGTGCATACGATCCTTTTCAACGATGGCGCGCCTTCGTCTCGTGCTAGTGTATGTAGTCGTCGTGGGGTGGTCCAAGTGATCTAGTTATAATTTTATTATTTTTAGCTCCTTTGTACTTTTGTTGATGATAATTAATAAATTGGTGTAATTTTTGCAAAAAACAAACACTCCACTCAATCCTCCCAATTCCACCGGTGAGTCTGTAGGTGGCATCATGAATGAGGACAAAGCTTAGACGAGCATTGTAGAACTGATAACAAGCTCTTATGACCTTTTTTTCTCAAGACAAATGGTCGATGTAGGTTTTTCGTACAAAGCTCGGCTGCTCACAAGTATACCTAGGCGTGGGCAGCCTGGTCTGGCCCAAAAAAAGCCCGACGGGCTAGGTCTGGACTTCATATTTGCGGCCCGATGGTTGCACGGCCCGGGCTAAAGAAAATGCACAAATATGGGTAGATCCGGCCCCGCGGCCCGGCCCAAAGGATTTTGCACAACGGCGAGACAGGTTTTTAGGTCCGACAACCAGACTGGGCCAGACTTGGGCCTAGGAACATGCAAGCGGGCTTTGTCCGGCCGGAGCCCAGCCCGGCCTGAAAAATTCCACTCACAGGGCACACAAAGCAACAAAAGGGTTACTCATCTTTTCCGAAGCTATTGAAGCTACCCAAAGCAAGTTTCGAACTCCCTCACTGCTTGTGGGCCATCACACAAATTCTGGAGCCGTCCGCAGCTCCAGCTTCGCCACAGGAGCCACGAGCCGACTTCTCCCTCCCACGGTCCCACCTCGCTTCTCCGAAGCTTTACAGGCAAGCCCACGCTCGTCTCTCTCTCCCCGCTCCACCAGTTGTTGCGCCGACGCCTCCGGCCCCGGTGTCCCCACCGGCCAATTGCCACGCTTCCCGCGGAGACGCCGCGTGGGCCCCGCCTCCCACAACCCCACCACCACTCGCCCTCGCCTCTGCGCGCCGAGCGCGTATTAAACGGCCTCCTCCCTCCTCGTTCCTCCCCGCACCACCAACACACGCACCACGCGCTTCCCGTGATCTCGCCGCCGCGCCACCAGCCCTCCGCCCGCCTCCGATTTCGGCCGCCAACCTCGTCCAGGAACGCAGAGGTACGCTGAATCCTGGCTGTCTCCTCTCGAGATCTGGTGGTATTGCTTGTGCGCTAGGCCCCGCTAGCGTAGCGTGCTGTTGTTTTCACCCGCCTTGCCTGGTGCGCGTCTCGAGTCCTGATTCCTGAGCCGTCTAGAATGTTGTTCCCTGTTGCGTCCTCGGGCGGGTGGGATCTGCGTGATCCGGGGGATTGAGGGGAGTGATCCGTCCCTCGGTTGGAATGGGTGGGTCTGTCAGTTCAGGATGCAGATCTGATTAGGAGGGATCCCAGGGTTGCGTGTCAGCAGCTGGATCTAGGAATGATGGTTGCCACTGAGAGCTTAGAGGAGTGGATGTTCTGCGTTCTCCGAATCAGAACAATAAAAATATGGAATAGAAATAGGGGAGGGTCATCTGGGTGTTCTGATCTCTGTGTTAGCTGTCCACGGCGGGAAATCAAGGGAGATCGTAGTTCAAATCGGGTTTAAGTTGTGATCCTTCTAATTGGAAATGGGTGCGGTGTGTTTATAAGCATAATAGCCAATGTGCCATAGCAAAGACTGATTGTGATCCTGAATAACTGGTTAGTAATCAGAGAATACGATGATGTGGAATGGTTTGTTCAGGTGTATGTATTAGGTATTGAATCAAACTTTTGTGTCAAGATCCAAGCAGAGTCAGTCAAGGCTGCAAGCTGCTCTGTCCTTGGCCCTTCTGATATAATCAGTGTCAGATTGCTAGATGCTGTACCACTATCCATCTTCAATGTACAAATTGGTGTCTTTACAATGTTACATTTCTTCTATTTTAACTTCTGAGGTGCAAAATGAGATCTTTACCCGCATTAAAACTGGATGTTTTATGATTTTCAGCCATGGGCACAGTTGTGGATGCTCCTGCAGTTGTGACTGAGACGGAGGTACGTCTATGCCATTACTTTTCATTGCTCATTCTAAGTTACTTAGCACTATGACCAGCCTGAGAATCTCTGATGTTAAGGGTTGGTGCCCTGAATCTTAGTGTTACACCTACTAGCTTTCAGGACCATTTAGTTATTCTGGAATAGTTGTATTTTATTGTTGTTGGATTCATGTTCAAAGAACTTACTCTTGTGGATATTGCCATTGTAATTCTGGCTCCTTGAGTTACTACTTACAACTCTGGTTATAGTCATTAAAGTTAACACCCTAGTCTCACAGAATGTGGGTCATTCATGATTGTTTTTTGGTCTTATGGTTGAACGGTGTTTCTTGTGCAGGAGGTTGCTGCGAACATGTTGGGTGACAAGAAAGTTACTGTTGTATTTGTTCTTGGTAAACTCCCCTTGATTATATGTCTGGCCAGCAGATATTGTAAAATGTTGTTTGTAGTAAAATAAATAAACTGTCTTCTGTACCTGACCAAGAATTTACACAGGTGGTCCTGGTAGTGGAAAAGGCACACAGTGTGCCAACATTGTCGAACACTTCGGATTCACCCATCTTAGTGCTGGAGATCTTCTGCGCGCAGAGATTAAATCTGGCTCTGAGAATGGGTACCTTATTTTCTTCCCATTAAGTTTCTTTATAACGAGATTGTTCTGAAAATTGTATTGGTCATTTCCACCTCTTTACTTAACATTTGTATGTTCCTATGTTTATTTCCCCACTTCTAATTTTACAGAACTATGATTGAGAACATGATAAAGGAGGGGAAGATTGTTCCATCGGAGGTAACTATAAAGCTCCTAAAGCAAGCCATGATAAAAGATGAGAATGACAGGTTTCTAATTGACGGGTTTCCAAGGAACGAAGAGAATCGTGCTGCGTTTGAGCTTGTCGTAAGCTCATCTACCCTTGCAATTAATAATTTGAGATCTTTCACTCTTCGCTGACATACCTGTATGATAGTTCAGCAGCTTCTTTACTTGTTCATCCTGATGTACTTATAAATAAATTTGTAAGATCTCTGATCATGTACATTGTTTCAGACAAAAATTTCTCCTGCATTTGTGCTATTCTTCAATTGTTCTGAGGAAGAGATGGAAAAACGTCTTTTGGGACGCAATGAGGTTTCCTTCATCACTTATTTGCTTCTGTTTAGCATATGTATCCTTGTAAAATCACTCATTTCTTGTTTCCAACAATTCTTGCTATTTGGCAGGGAAGAGTTGATGACAACATAGAGACTATCAGGAAGAGATTCAAAGTTTTTGTTGAATCCAGTTTGCCTGTAATTGAGTACTATAGGGCGAAGGACAAGGTCAAAGAGGTACTACTGCACTTTTGCAACAACTAATAACTTCAAAGGAATGCACGTCAACATAAAAGCAGGGATATTACAGATAACTTGGTACTCTGAAGAAATCGTCTACTGGAATAATACTCTTTCTTTTGATTGTTATATGTGGGACTTAGGACTTCAAATAATTCCTGCCCTTCTTTTGGAATCTGTTAACTGATACTTATTGACCAACTTGCTGTTTGGTCAGATCGATGCTGCGAAACCGATTCCTGAGGTGTTCGAAGATGTCAAGGCCATTTTTGCCCCATATGCCAAGGTAGTTTCTTAAAATTCACTTGATGTATTATTTATTTGCTCGTAGCATTTCTGCATGTATCTTGTAGCTCCTGCATGGCTAAGTAGTCTGTTTGTTGCTACAACGCAAGCTGAATAGTTCTGCCCCATCATGATTATATGTCGTGGCACTCTTATCTATTTTCATATAACATTACGTTATTATATATATCAGGCTGCATAGAACAGAATAAAGGACCAAAAGGTGATAAATGAATGATTTTATACAAGGTATACCTTTTCTCCTTTTTTTTGTTTCATTACATTTACTTTTTCATAATGGTTTTTAGGTGACTTTTTTAAGTGGTGTTTTGTCTTTTGCCTCGGGGAGTAGAGAAATAAGTTGGCTCTGTTTTGCTGTGAGGTTGACTGGCACACTGTATATTAGTAACAACAATATTTGAATCCGGGTATGTCAAATAGACAAATACGCGATGACTGTCAAAGCAAATGAGAATTCGAGGACTACTCCCAATGGAAATGAGAATAGAATGGGTAATTCACAGATTTACCATGAGTGATTGATCATGGACTCGCTACTTGACCTGCATTGAACTTCTGAACCATGAGTGCCATTCATAAGTGCTGATGGTTAGTTGCTTCACAGTGCTTATGAAATATGCAATAAGCATTGTACTGCTTCCGTCCAGAAATAAGTGACTTGGATTTGTCTAGATTCGCATGTATCTAGACATGTTTCAGTGTATAGATACATGCGAATCTAGATAAACCGAAGTCACTTATTTCTAGATGGAGGGAGTACATAGTTTTGTGGTGAGACTGTGCTCTAGAAGGTGCTCAGCTGCTTCTTCCACATGTTTTGCACCCTAGTCAGTGAGAACTTTCGTATCGTATTCTGTAGATGGATTTCAGTGACATGAAAATGTTGAACTCAAGTGAACGTAAATATCCAACTTCCATAAAGACAAATTGCCCTTCTGCTTTTCACTTTCAACAAAACCTTTTTGTCAGTTAGCTATGCTCGTCTTAGTTTCCCTGCAGCCTAAAACTACATTCTGAGTGGGTCTTTATTCTGTATATCTAATGATTGCAATAGTAAACTATACATAAATCGACATTAACCAAACCCTTTTTTTGCCTGCTAGATATGATGATTTTGTCAGTTTATGCCTTTGATACACAAATGATTTAATACGATTATTGTTGCTATCCATACTCACGTAGTCCTCGTTATGTCTTGCAGGTTTTGCTCAAGTGTGACATATCTGTGATTACAAACCCTTAATATAGATCAGACTTATCAGTAGGCAATTTGATTTGTTACCAGCAATAATTAGATCCATTTGCCGCTAGTTTCTTGATTACCCTTGTTGGTGTATCCGCTGTAGTGTACTTGTACCATTGTGTAATTTACTGCATGGAAGAAGGTTCAGACCTTGTGCCCATGAGTTATCTATCTGGTTGTATTACAGAGAAGCAATCTCCACTGAGTTGTTCCTTCGAAGATATCCAGAGTTGTCCACTGCAAACATTTTTGTGCACCCTGTTGAGAAAATTACTACAGTTTTTACACATATCTCGATATGTGTGTGTTCCAAGTTGTTTTGTTGTGTTCGTTTCCGGATGTTTAACTGTACAAAGCCACCTCATAATCTGCAGCACTGAGTACTTACTGGACATTATGCACGCAAATTAGTACCTTGTCAGGATGTACAGCTTCACTGAAATGCAACATAAATGACAGTTCAACATAAAGCAATAGATGGCAGATAGCTCAATACAAATCCGAAATTTTCATTAGCTCGGTGAGGGACAGAATTAGTACTGGCCAACTAAACGTAGAGTATGCAATGTCTTAAAAACACACACCGTAGATTTAACGCAAAGCCAAAACGTCACACGGGCAAGGCAGCTAGCCACTGCCCACTACTACTTCCTACTCCACAGAGATAGATCATCACCGATGAGTTACGGACGAGGAAGCCTCCGCCGTCTTCTTGCTCTCGGATCATCGACGAAGCCGGTCGATTAGAACTCAAAGAGTGGAGTGCGAAGCGGTGCGCTGCAGCGCACGCACGCACCAGTCCACAGCGCGCACGCACCAGACCTGGAAGACCGCGACTGCGGGGCGCGCCCAGGCCGGCAGGCGCTCCCACATCAAGAATCCGGTCACGGCGCCGCAGATGTAGGCCACGGCCACCAAGAGCAGCTCGTCATAGGTCATGGCGGCTGATCGTTCCTGGGAGGGAAGCACTCAAGGAGGACAGGGCAGCTGCTGAAAATGGTATGAACCTCTCTGTTCTTGTGGAAAAAGAGAGCTAGGCGAGGAGAGCCCGACAAGAGACTGCGTGAGAGAGGAGAGGGAAGTTGTGAAAGAAACCACCCACACCACATGACCAGGCATCACGCTCCAGGCTCCACTGACATGGCTCGTCATCAGTCATCATGCCCCACCCATATAGCTTGCTAGTCTAGTGAGTGGCAAAAGCGACGGTCATAAAACGTTTTGCATAATAATTGAAGTGTATTTCTTCGGAGAGTGGATCTCAGAAACCGGAAGTTAGAAGAAAAACGGGAGCTGGTGTTTTGGCTGTGTAGATGTACCTATTTCGAAAAATACGTGAATACGTATTTTAGAAGTGTCAAAAAATCTGAAAGAAAATTTCACATGTACATCCGAACATTTTTTTTGAAGGGTTTAGACCTAAAGCCCCCGGAAGCTCTCATATATCAGACGGTGGGTACAAAGTTACATCAAGAACCCCAAGGAAAAGGGGACTAGAGGACAAGGATACCACTTCTACATCAAAGACCCTAGGATAAGAAACTAAAACGCGACCCGCTCCCTGGTCTTCTCCATCGCATCCGCGAGACCTGGAAGCAGGGGTACATGCGTCGCCGTCGAGGAACATTCCACTCGGGGCGGCATCGGCCATGAAACCCTTGCCATGGTCGGGGAAGATCCTCCGCTACGGCACAACGCCTGGAGGAAGAAGTGGCTCGGGTTTCCATCGCACCCAAGCACGGAGCGGCTCCATTCGCCATGAATTGCAACAACAAACAGTTGTCGCCGATTGGGAACTCCAGAGATCACAGTTTCCAACGCACGGAGCACCATGTGTATGCGAACCCCTTGCTGAGCTCTAGAATGATGTAGCCCAGGGCCTGCAGATCCTCCAGTCTATCCCCACGACCACAAGGAAGAAAACAGAGGACCCCAGGAACTTAGTGAAAGGGCATGTGTGTCCCATGTGAGGTTTTGGTAATTAATGACAATCTCTATGGATTAATGTTTGCATTGAGTTACACTTGTAGGAATTGTCCATTAGCATTGCTTGGACCATGTGTTGGCTTCAAGGTTGAAGAAATGAAGAACACTAAGCAATGTCCAAGGGTTTTGGATCTATTAGAATCATGTTGAATAAATAAGATGATTCAAGGTTGATCAAGATGAAGAATGGGTTAATACTCAAGAAGAAATAAAGTTGTGCAAGTTCAAGATGCGCCATCTTTAGAAGATCACATTCTTGATGATTTTCATCCTCGGTGATCATGGATCGATGAAGAAAATCTCAAAGAAGAGGTTTCCCCATGGTGTATGGAGGAGCAAGTCGCAAGTCTTCATCAAGTGAGCGCGAGCGCGAGCAATCAAGAAAGGTGTTCCATCTTGAGGAGGACAAGATCATCTACATCAAGAGCAAGTGGAATGCTCAAGTCAAAGGTATGGTCTTGATAGATTTTCCCTTTTTCCGGTCTCATGTTGTTAGTTGGGAGACTGGGTTTAATATAGATAGTCGTACTATCAAGAGGGGCTCTTGAGTGAGTAAAGATCGTATCTTTCGGAGAAAGCTCAAACCTTTGCATACTTAGCATCATCTTTCTTAGTTGTTATTTGGATCTTATCCAAGTGAGGTTCTAGAGCTTGTGGTAATATTCATAACAAGCTCTAGTTCATCAATAATGGATTTCCCTTCTTTATCTTATTTCGTTTTTGAACTTGCGAGTTTTCCGGCTCCACACCTTAAGAGATATCTCACATATATATACTAGATATTTTCTCCCTTGGTGGTATCCAATATTTCCATTTTTGTTGTATGCTCCTTGTTTGTATCTTTCCAATGAAATTGGTTTCAACCTAATCGGAGTTTCTAAGGTCAAGCTATTGTGTTTTGCTTTTGGAGTTTTTGCCAGTTCGTCTCTTTTAGAGAGGTCAAACCTTTCATCTTGTAGTTTTATCTCCATGGTAGGACAATGATGTTTATCTACATGATCTTGTAGTGCTTGTTGTCCTCTTTTAAACAAGCCCAAGATCATCGAAATCGGAGTCCGGATGCAAAAGTTATTACCATTTTTGTACTGAGTGTTCAGGAGTTTCGAAAATCCGGTAGTACCGGGAAAAGTCTAGTAGTACCGGGGTTATCTGGGAAGAGTGCGTTTGGTGACCCAGAAACCCCAGGGACTCCGATAGTACCGGGAAAAGGCTGGCTATACAGAGATTTCCTGGCAAAAGTGCCTTTGGGTGACCCGAGAACCCTAGGAATTATCCGGTACTACCGAGAAAGTCCGCTAGTATCGGGAATCGCGTTTTTGGGCTGCAACGGTTGAATTTTGGGGGAATATATTTAAGGGGTCTTCTTCCCTATTGGTTCCCCATCTCTTTTGGCAATCCCCCCTCCCCCGCCGTTGTTGATCTTACCAAACTTTCTATCTCTCAATCCCTCCAGTGATTCTTGTATCTTCTTGAGGGAAAAGAGAGAGGAGATCTAGATCTACATTTCCACCAATCAATCTCTCCTCTAAGTGAGGGGAACCCATTGGATCTAGACCTTGGAGTCTTTTGTGGATTTCCTCTTGTGTTCTTCCTCTCTTATTTCGCCAATATCTTTTGTAGCTTTGGTGGAATTTGGGAGTGAAGGACTTGTCGTTGCATTAGGTGCATCGGTTTGAGTTCTCCTCGGAGGATCTGGTTGGTGAAATCAAGAAGCTTGTTACTCTTGGATTCTTGGAATCGTAGACAGTTAAGTGGTCTTTGTGGTGAGTTCTTGGGGCCTCCAATTAAGTTGTGGAGGTCTCCGCAAGTTAGTGGCCTTGGTGGTGATTACTGTTAGAATTAAGTTGTGGAGATTGACCCAATCTTGTATGGGTTTGGTGTCCGTCCTCAAGTGTCCCATAGTGGATCGGGTGCTTGCCGTGCGAAGGGTGCTCGAGGGAATTGGGTGAGGCCTCTTGTGGTGCTGGTGGTCTTAATATCGCCCACCCCTCCAACGAGACGTAGTCCCTTGTAGGGAGGAACTCGGTAAAACATCATCGTCTCCGCGTGCCTCGGTTATGTCTATACCCGAGCTACTTACTTATGCACTTTACTTTGTGATAACCTTCGTGCTTCAAGTCATATATCTTGCTATCACATAGTTTCTTGTATTGCTTAGCATAAGTTACTGGTGCACATAGGTGAACCATAGTTTATATAGATTTTGTGCTTGGCAAAGTAAACGCTAGTTTTATTACTCCTTTATTAAGCCCATCTCGTAAAAGTTTTAAATCGCCTATTCACCTCTCCTCTAGGCGGCATCTGTGTCCTTTCACTTGGAAGATCAAAACTCAGCCCGATAAGACCTAAGGTATTGATGAAGAAGACGACGTGCCACGTCGCCCTCCTCCTCACCGCCAAGGCCGGCCAGAAGAGGCTCCACTACTCCATGCTTCACGCTGCTACGCTTCTCCTTATCGCTGCCATGACTGTCTAAGAAAAGGAGAGAAGCGCAATGCCCTCACACCATAGGAAGGTGAGCGACTTTATTTGAGGATGCGGCGGTCACCCTTGTAGTTCCTTGCTCCAACTAGAGGAGCTTGAGCACCGGAAATGCAAATCTAAGATCCAAATCGAGGCCTAGCATGCGCGGGCGACGCTGGAGCGCCGTTGCACACAATGACATCGTCACACACGTCGACCTCGCCTCGCCATGGGTGATACATGGTTGGGACACGACTCATCTCACCTCTGGTAGGGCGCAATGGCTAGGGAACATGGCCATATGGGATGGTCATGATTTAGATGAGAGAGGGAGAAGAAGGAGAAAAAATAGGACACAATTATGTTAGTTTTTTTTGGAAAATGAATTGTACGCCTGTCCTGACAAATGGGTCCTATTGGTGCCACATCAACGGATACTGCTAGATACAATCACGGGTAACCTTCTATGCGCCCTCAACTCGTCTTCAGTGACCGTATTTGTGTATATATGGAGTATAGTGACCTAATTGAACCCCGCCGATAAGTACCAGTATCAACCATGTATTTTACTCTTCTTATACTGTAAAAAAGTGGCAATGTTAGGAGGACATGACTACTGCTAATAATGGTATGAAACTGGCTAGACATGTCTGTATCCGATCCGGCGCATGCTACTTTTTTTTGAGAACCAGCAGGAGATCTGCGCATCATTGATTAAGTTGAAAGCAGAGGAACACACAAGTACAAGCCTTGAGAGGCTAGATGTGCCCCAACCGAGGGACCAGAGGGGCCGTGACACGACCTACTTTGGGGTGTGCCCTACTGATACTAGATCCCTATGTTATCTCGCTACTCCTCCCACCTCTATGTCTACACAACCTCCACAACTGCCACTCCTCGAGGATGCCATCCAACACTCTTGAAGACAGGGTGGATTTTGTGTCAAAAACCCTAGCGTTGCGCTCTAACCAAATGGCATGAAGTGTTATCATAATCAAAGAGTTCACCGTCTTAGCATCATCGCTCGAAAGGGGAGCCACCGCAGTCATCCACCAGCCACTGATGGTGCTGCCGAGGGATGGGAGGCATGTTCATGCCCAGCCGCTGGAACTCCCTAGCCACACAACCAAAGCAAAGGAACACTGGACCGAAAGATGGTCGATCATCTCGTCCACTGAAGAGCATAGCGGGCATAGGGTGTGCATCGACAGTCCATGGCGCAGCCGCCGGTCCACCATCCAGCAGCGGCTATGGAGGGCGAGCCATGCGTGGAACTTGACTTTGAACGGGGCGAAAGAGTTCCACACTTGTGTGGCAACGGGTAGCACTGTTTGGCCACGGAAGCAGGCTTGGTATGCTAAACGGGAGGAGAAGATGCCATTCGACGTCCACTTCTAGGAGAATGTGTCCCGGCCCGGGCTAATTGGGACCGTGCAGACCGCGCTCCATAGGTGGAAGTGTTGGAAATATGCCCTAGAGACAAATAGTAGTAAGGACTATTATCATATTTCATATAGTTTATGATTAAGTTTTATATCATGCTATAACTATGCTGAGTGGAAACATCAATATACGTGTGATATACAAACAACTAGGGGTTCCCAGTGAAACTCTAGTCACTGGTTTATTGGTCAACAGATGATCATGTTTCCTAATCATGTGGCATTTATGCCAGTTGGAAATGAGGTCATCTCATTCTGAGAATGAGCTGATGAACCAATACCCAACCTAAACATCGTGACCCGATCATGTCGCGAAGTTCAAGTTATGATGATTAGAAATGGATCCTCGTAGACTATTCCTTAGACCGTGAGGCTATATCAATCACTGTCTCCCGAGAGTGCTTAGATAGCATCAAACACCATCTGGTAAAATGGTGATTATAAAGGTGTGTTCAGGTACTCAGAGGAAACCGTAGAGGCAATATATGTCAAGAGCGGGATTTGTCCGTCCATGTGACGGGAAGATACTCAAGGGCCCACTCGGAGAAGTTATATCCAATAGCTGCGCAACGTGTGATTAGATCACGGGGATATCACTTGTCAGAACGAGTCAAGTAGCATTGTTCAGTAACGATATTGAACATGACATGGTGATGTCATTGATCAGATCTCGGGCAATGTAAGTATCAAGTGACAAAGGGAATAAGACATGACTGTCCCGGTTCAAACGACAAAAGATCTTCGTGGAACGCACAAGGGTCACATGGCCATCCAGGTCCCTCTGGCGATCATTGGTGCGAGAGTGTCCCGACCATGTATGGAGTGTTCCCGAACCATGGGGTATCATGCTTAAGGGCTTGATGATGCTTAGAGAGTGTTTATAGGATCGGTGGAATCACCGAAGAAAAGAAGGGAGAAAACCGGAAGGGTTTCGGTAAGTCCGGAGGATGTCCGGAGTGGAGGTGGAAGGTTTTCCATGACCACGGAGATTGAATAATATGTGAATGAATGTTTAAATATTGATTTAATCATTTATTCATATTTATTTAATAAAGAGAAAATCAATTAAAGGTCAAAAAGGCTTAATGGGCCAATTCCGGAGGGAGAGGGCCCATTAGGGGAAAGGAGAGAGGGAGAGGGGCCAAGGGGGATGGCTGGCTGGGCCTAGCAGGCCCCTTAGGGGTCTGGGTGCAGCCACCCCACCCCCTCCTCTCCTTTAGTCCCACCCCGGGACTTTGAGGGAGGTAGTACCTCCCCTCCCCCTATATATAGTGGGGTATTTGGCCTAGAAAAACACATCAATAATCAATAAAGGTCTCCCCACTTTTGGGAGGACCTCCAATTGATATTTTCTCTCTCCCCCTCTCTCTCTCGTGATCGTGGTCCCAAGTCTGGACTGCACGAGCGAGAGACATCTTCACCACGAAGCGCCGTCGTGCTGCGGGATTCGGATCCGGGAGCTCTACTTCCACAACTGCTGCTGGATCGGGGAAGCGGGAGTCATCGTCAGACACCGGACATGTGTAACTCCCCGTGAGGTGTCGCACTTGAGGCACTCAAGTCGTTGGAGCCAGAAGGAGTGCAAGGACTTCATCATGACCTTGAGGTCGGCTTCGGCTCGTCTACATCAACCACGCTCTCCTGAGCGTTGACAACGCTTTTCGGTCTTCAAGGGTAAGTTTGCGAAAAGCCCCTCCCATTACTATATTACTAATAGATAGGTCCTGGCAGCTTCAGGGGTTCAGGAGCGTAGAGTAAAATTTATTGTTTTCATACGCGGAACCCCAATAGTGGTATCAGAGCTAGATCTATGCATAGTAATGCTAGTACGGGTAGAACACACGAGATGTAGCATGTGGGCGTTGATCTTTTAGTTGTTACCCTCCCACGTGTACTTGTGTATACCGCAGTAATGCTTGATGAAGCGGCCCCCAACCGACTTTACGCGTTCATTCGCGAGACTGGTCCACGCTTGACATACGACTTGTACCATATAAAGTGGCTTAGGGGGGTGTCTGTCTCTCTCGCATTAGTTGGTATACCATTTGCAACGGAGGGCCCCAAAAGGGGTGTAGTAGAGACAACTACTTGATCAACGTTGTGCTGAAAGTTCGTAGGTAAGAACGGTTCTTGTGCGAAAGCCCATTCAGCTATGTAAAACATGCAAAGATAAAGTAGAGGCGTCTAACTTTGTTTTGCAGGGGGCGTTGCTTTGTGATATGGTTGTGGCAAAGGTAAAGTAATTACCTTTTGTTACATAGTAGTAGATAGTCACGGTAATGACAAACTACCACGCTGGAATGACACCGGTACCCTGGTGTCTGTGGCGCCGGAACCCTGGCGAACCCGGTGACGGCGGGTGGAGATCACGACGTGAAGGACCATATCACATAGCATTTACATTCAATGTTATTGTTTGTATGTCTTATTGTGTGCTAGTATTAGATACTCGACGGTAGCCTAATAAGATGATCCCTGTTAAAATTACCAACGATTGTGTTCCCCCTTAGTATGCACCACCAAGAAAGTTCTTCGGTATGAGGCGATCCAGGGTTACATGCCTGGGTGTCAGACATATCTACGTTCGCATACAGTGGGTGTAAGCCATGTTGCACAGCGGATACACTAAGGTTGAGTTGGCGAGCCTAGCACTCCACAGAAGCATGGCCTCGGAACACGGATGGTCGAAAGATAGAGCACGAGTCGCATGAATGATGTGACCAACGTTTAGCATCCACCTTTGAACCCACATTAATGGCCGTGATCAATCGGGGGAGATGTGGCTGATAGGGGTCGTGTTATCACTAGGAACCCTCACTGGGATAGGTGTTTCTGAGTGGAGTTATTATTAACTCATTTAGTTATAAACTTAGTCTAAATTCCTTTTGCAATTATAAATGTAGATGGGACCTTTCGTGTTGACAATTGAATGGTTAGAAGGAGAGAAGCTCAGATTAGATGGATCGAACTTCTCCATTTGGGTTGCCAGTCTCCATGTTCTACTTAGTGAGAACGACGTGGTCGACTACATACTCAATGAGATGGATTTGGATCTGTCCATGGACCTTGAGACCCCAGAGGAGCGGAAAGACCGCTATCTTTGTCGTGAGATGGCCTCGTATATTTCAGTTGTGATGCGTTTCAGAATGGTGGACGATCTGTGGCCTTTCGTGGGTGATGTCAACCCTTGTTCGGTGATGCTACAGCTTAGGACACATTTCGTGGAGCAGACACGCATTTGGGAGCATGAGCTGATGGGAGACTTCCTCTCCATTAAGATGGAGGAGAACTCGTCACTAGACAGCCACTTGCAGCACATGCATGATGTGTACATGAGGCCAGCATACTTCCTGGACGTCTGGATTACAAGCTCTTTTGCAAATGCTGTTGTGTTGCGGTCGCTGCCACCAAGCTACCAAGCACAGGTCAGGACTTGCGTAATGAGGGGCAACACGGAAACAATGGAGTTCCACCGGTTCATGACACATCTCAGGAATGTGTTGGTTGAACCAGATGTCGCTCAGGTCGTCAACGACAAAGGTATATATTTGATATACAATTTTATAAATGTTATAATCTTGCAAACACATTGCAGTGTTAAGTATATCTGATACTTGTTCTGTTTTGGTGAAAATAGGTCCTTCTGCATGAGAGGTGCTTGCTAGAGAGGAGGTGATTATGGCCAACGACACTCTCCCTCGACATTTATCATTTAGTTTGCGTTTTAGGATGATTATTGTAATCAAGAGATTGTGAACTTCTTTAGTGTGTCTCACATTTCGTGAGACGGTTATTCATATGAGTTTGTAACAAACAGTTGTTCTGCTTTTATGAATGATTTCTATTCGTGTTCATATCTTGTTTGATTACTTGTGAATCGTCCTTACTGTTTGAAACTAATTGATAATGTATGAACATTTGTAAAACATTAAAATGCCTTGTTTAAAATACCCAACTTAATGATATTTCATCAATTGAATGAAACCATTGTTTAAAATTCAAAGTTATGTGATAATATGTGAAAGTCATTCGATTTCTTGTCACATATAAATCATGCCTAAGTTCGGCAAAATAACTTGAACACCATGTATTACTTGAATACAAAGTGTTTAAATAATTATTAAAAGTAAATACATATTCGATGTATTGTGTTTTAACGAAAATGGTAATTATCATTAAATAATTGTTTAAATTTGTAAAGTAGTTTACCAAAGGAAACATGAATATGAAACTATTTGATTTGATCAAAGTGTTTCATCAACAAAGGGTATAAATATAAAAGAGAATCCAATTACTATGATTTGATCAATAGTAATGAAGTTCAAATTTATAAGAATGGCATAAAAGAAATTGTGAAATGCAAAGCATTTTGAAACGTCAAAATGCGAAGCATCACAATGTGATATTAGATATCAAAGGGGTTTAATATAAGGCACCAAATAAATCGTTGTAGTGTAGATGTAGAGACCATCAGTTAGAAATAGTTAGCACTCAATTAGAATTGGTAAACCATTTGAATTCGTGAAAGTTTTGGGGGTTATTCGATATAACCAAAATAATAGCAAATAATTCCTTGTAGTGTATTCATTGGAAACTTTGAATACGAAATCCATAGCTGAGACCAAAAGGAAAGCAAGATTCATATTGCTTGGATTTTGGTGCATTCTTGAGAAAGCTCACTTCTAGTGATGTTTCTCAATTATGAAGCAAATGGAAATTAGTGTAAAACACGATGAGGATTCAAAACCCTGCATCAGAGTGTTGAGAAGCGCAACGGACAATGTTCCTGAACGATTCTCTTCACAGAAGGAAAGAACCAATGATTTTGATCATTGTGTTTTTCTCTCCACTATCGTTTTTCACTACATGAAGTAGGATTCAAAATGTAAATCAATATCTTGTATGGAGACATTTGTGAATCACTTGTCATGATTTTTGGAATATGACATACCTACGAACTACAAAGGAAATAATGGTAAACTAAATTATGAGAAATCCTAAAAGCAAAATTCCCTTGAGATTAGAAAGCAATTCGTGGCCGAATCTCACAAGTAAAAGGGGTTACTTGAATTTTCCCAAATGACTGCAAAGCCATAGTGGAAAAAGGGGGTAAATGACTAATGCACAATTTGTCAAGTATTGGACAAATTCAAATGAATTTGATTCATGTATGCTAAATGTCAATTGGATTTAAAAACTAGTAAAGTACTAGTATCTCATAATAAATATCCAAGTTTGATATTTGATCAAAGGTTTTTGAAGTTATTTAAATAGTAAGGAGATATGCAATTTGCATAAAATTGAGTGGGAGCTAAGGAAGTCTTCCTGAAACAATATGTGATTGACATATTTTTGAGTGGGAGCAATGTAAGTCTCAAATTCAAATATGTGGAAACATATTTTGAGTGGGAGCTTATAAGAGTAATTCTTAAATGTGTTAAGAATGAAAGGCGCAAAAACTTATGAATAATGATTCATAAGATGTAGAAGTTGATAATAGGTGTATTATGATATTATGTTGTATTCCTTAAGGGATTCTGAAAAGGGTTTCAGGATAGAAGTTAATTAAGGAACTAGTCCTTAATAACTCAAATTAGGAATAGCATTAAGTTTAACATCAACGGTTGAAAGAAAGAAAAAGGATGATCGTCATCCACTATGTTGAGACATAGGTTTTATCTTAGAAACCATGATGATAACTTGGCATAATATGTGATCTAAATAAGGAACGTGTGAAAGTGATTAAGTTCGAATCACAGAACGTTTGAGCTAAGTATTGTCCGCAATGTCTAATAGAGAACTGTGGACATATTTTCAAAATCCATAAAGGATAACATATCTTAAAACATAAAGAGTTGTGTTATAAGGGAATATGTTGGAAACTCCTATAGATGCCAATTAAATTCAAGTAGGAAGCGAGGTGAACATAACATCGAAAGTTGCACAGAGTGCACTGGTGTTTTGATGAATACATTTATAATAATAGATAAGGGTACCATCTAAAGTGTTGTATAATGTTATGGCGGGGCTAGTTCGCTTTTAACGTAGAATGATGTGTCCCAGGGCATAGTGCCCATGAGAAAGCCCTCGAGGTTGATCTAACATCACTGTAGGCTCCTGGAATCAGGCCTCGTTCTGCTGCCATAGGGACGATACATACATATAGATGCTATCATGTGATGATAAAGTATTAATGCCAATCAAGGTGACATTAGTAAGTTGCAAAGGATTTGGGACTGTAAAGTACAGACCCAAGGCTCAACCTCTTCCATGAGCAAGCATGTTCAGGGTACCAGATATATGGTGCCAATGATTGAGAACAAAATGCAGCTAGTGTATTCGTACTCTAGTGCAAGTGGGAGACTGTTGGAAATATGCCCTAGAGACAAATAGTAGTAAGGACTATTATCATATTTTATATAGTTTATGATTAAGTTTTATATCATTCTATAACTATGTTGAGTGGAAACATCAATATACGTGTGATATACGAACAACTAGGGGTTCCTAGTGAAACTCTAGTCACTGGTTCATTGGTCAACAGATGATCATGTTTCCTGATCATGTGGCATTTATGCCAGTTGGAAATGAGGTCATCTCATTCTGAGGATGAGATGATGAACCAATACACAACCTAAACATCATGACCCGATCATGTCACGAAGTTCAAGTTACGATAATTAGAAATGGATCCTCGTAGACTATTCCTTAGACCGTGAGGCTATATCAATCACTGTCTCCCGAGAGTTCTTAGATAGCATCAAACACCATCTTGTAAAACGGTGGTTATAAAGGTGTGTTCAGGTACTCGGAGGAAACCGTAGAGGCAATACATGTCAAGAGCGGGATTTGTCCGTCCATGTGACGGGAAGATACTCAAGGGCCCACTCGGAGAAGTTATATCCAATAGTTGCGCAGCGTGTGATTAGATCATGGGGATATAACTTGTCAGAACGAGTCAAGTAGCATTGTTCAGTAACGAGATTGAACACGACATGGTGATGTCATTGATCAGATCTCGGGCAATGCAAGTATCGAGTGACAAAGGGAATAAGACACGACTGTCCCGGTTCAAATGACGAAAGATCTTCGTGGAACGTAGAGGGGTCACATGGCCATCCAGGTCCCTCTGGTGATCATTGGTGCGGGAGTGTCCCGACCATGTATGGAGTGTTCCCAAACCGTGGGGTATCACGCTTAAGGGCTTAATGATGCTTAGAGAGTGTTTATAGGATCGGTGGAATCACCGAAGAAAAGAAGGGAGAAAACCGGAAGGGTTTCGGTAAGTCCGGAGGATGTCCGGAGTGGAGGTGGAAGGTTTTCCATGACCACGGAGATTGAATAATATGTGAATGAATGTTTAAATATTGATTTAATCATTTATTCATATTTATTTAATAAAGAGAAAATCAATTAAAGGTCAAAAAGGCTTAATGGGCCAATTCCGGAGGGAGAGGGCCCATTAGGGGAAAGGAGAGAGGGAGAGGGGCCAAGGGGGATGGCCGGCTGGGCCTAGCCCCTCCCGCGGGGCCCACTAGGGGCTGGCCGACAGCCACCCCACCCCCTCCTCTCCTTTAGTCCCACCCCAGGACTTTGAGGGAGGTAGTACCTCCCCTCCCCCTATATATAGTGGGGTATTTGGCCTAGAAAAACACACCAATAATCAATAAAGGTCTCCCCACTTTTGGGAGGACCTCCAATTGATATTTTCTCTCTCCCCCTCTCTCTCTCTCTCGTGACCGTGGTCCCAAGTCTGGACTGCGCGAGCGAGAGACATCTTCACCGCGGAGCGCCGTCGTCTTGGGATTGAATCAGGAGCTCTACTTCTGCAACTGCTGCTGGATCGGGGAAGCGGGAGTCATCGTCAGGCACCGGACGTGTGTAACTCCCCGCGAGGTGTCGCACTTGAGGCACTCAAGTCGTTGGAGCCATAAGGAGTGCAAGGACTTCATCACGACCTTGAGGTCGGCTTCGGCTCGTCTACATCAACCATGCTCTCCTGAGCATTGACAACGCTTTTCGGTCTTCAAGGGTAAGTTCGTGAAAAGCCCCTCCCGTTACTGTATTACTAATAGATAGGTCCTGGCAGCTTCAGGGGTTCAGGGGCGTAGAGTAAAATTTATTGTTTTCATACACGGAACCCCAATAGGAAGAACTCCACGATAGCATCCATCGAGAGAGGACCATCAATATCCAACACCCATGACATGTTTTTGAGTCCCTTGGCCACACTGCGACACCGTTGGATGCTGGGTCGTACCAGGCTCAGCACCGCCGTGGCCAAGGACTACACATTTAGCCCCGATATCCAAGCATCCTCCCAAAATAGAAGGCGCGTTCCATCCCCAACCGCGATAGCCACCGAGGCGTTGAAAATCGCAACGGCCTCCATCTGGAACTTGAACTACATCCCCGACCAAGGCTTATCAGAGTGCCTTTTTTTTGCATCCACAACCATCTCACACGGAGAGATGCGTTGAGCCGCCATAGGTTGTGCAGTCCGAGGCCTTCGAGATGCTTGGTCATGCACATCGAGTCCCACGCAACGAGGCAATTTCCATCCCTAGCCTATTTCCAACCCGCCCATAGGAAGCCACGCTGGATTTTGTCCACCTGTTGCAGGAACCATGACTCTAGGTCGAGGGCCATGAGCTGGTACACCATCGAGGCTGTCAGGACCACCTAGGCGTAGGCGATGCGGCTGTCCCTGTTCATAAATCTGGCCTTCCAGGCCGGAAGATTGTTGGCAACATTATCCAACACCGACTGCAACTCTGCTCTAGATAGCTTCCTCACAGAGAGGGGCAGCCCGAGGTATCTACAGGGCAATTGCAAAACCGGGCAGGTGATTGCCAACACAATAGATTCCAGTAGGTCCGTTAGGCATCGGATTGGCGCCACCATGTTGTTGGCGTAGTTGACGCCTAACCTAGACGCATCTCCGAAGTAGGCCAGAATCCCTTTGACTACCTCGATCTCGATACTCTCCGGTCTGGAAAAAACCACAACATCATCCGCATATAGAGACACACGATGCTTGAGCCCCGCAGGTAGGCGGCGAGTACACCACCCTCTCAGCGGCACCGAACATGGTAGAGAGTGTCGTGGTGGTGTCACGGCAGATGCCATGGATAGGCTAAAGGTGGGGACTAAATGCACTAGGGGAATCCAGGGAGGGATAGTGTGGTGATTCCACACATAGTAGCTTTGTATTCAATTCACTTCCAAGGTTTACAAATGCTCCTCGAGCTGTATTGGAGAGAGGAGGAAGAAAGAACTCTCCTACTCTCACCACTAGCTAGCTCTCAGTCACTTGCTAGAAGAACATAACCTCTAAAGACTAACTCTGTAAAACTCAACCCAATAGAGATCAACCCTTTCTATAGAGGCCCTAGCCCTCCTTATATAGGGGTGGCTAGGTCTCCAATTAGGGCATACGTGGAGGCATGGAATATGCCTCTTCCCAAAATAGTAAGCCGACCGGGTCACTTTTCCCCGCGTCACCCATGCAGAGGCTACGTGAGCCTCTGCGGCGCCCGCGTCAGCCGACATTGGCATCGTCACCTCTATCGGCCACGCCTCGGTGGTCCTGCCTCTGTCTGCTTCGCTCATGCTCCGCGTACAGGGGTCACCTTTGACCAACGAGATACCTTCCTTCTCCTACAAGCTTGATATGACCCGGATCGTACATAGTAGATCCGGCCACCCCTTTTCCTGCATACAAGTTAGATTCATCCATAAGTCGGTTGAGACCCAGTTAGGTGGACATCTCCTGGTCCGGGTTACCCCGAGATTCGGCCTGCCTTGAGGTGACTCGGCCAGCATTCGCTTTGACCTTGCCGAACCTCGGCTAACTCGGCCATTATACCCCAGTGTGACCCTACCCGGGGGTATCCCCCCAACATTAGTCCCCGAAGCTGGTGCGGTCTTAGCTGCCTTAGCCGCTAAGGCCACAGCAGGTTCAATTTCACTGAGCTTTTGAGTTCCTTTTTCGAGTTACCTCCTTATCTCGGATTCCATGGGTTTACTTTCCCTTGGCACATTCCAAGTTTTCACTTGCTGGCCGGGTTACCACATTCTCATCCGGGTCATTCTTCCTTATCTCGTACGCTTTCCCACGTGGAGGCTAATCATTAGTTCGCCTCATTTTAAGGGCCAGCAACAGTAACCGCCGCAGTTATTGTCAGGAGTTACTGTGCGCATGTTACGTCACGCCTGCCTCCTCGTTAACTGTATCACTGCGTCGCGTCATGGGATCCGCTATGCCCTGTGGTCCTCCGTGTGGCTCATCGCTGATTGGTCAATCCGGGTTATACACGGCCACACCGTGTGGCACACCCGCATAACATGATCCCACTTCCCCCTCGAGGGAGTGGTTAAATAGGGGAGGGGCGCACCCCTTGGGTCTTTTCCCCACTTCCGTGCCCCTCTGCCTCTACTTCTTCTTCTTCTTCCTCATGACAGCAACCGCCACCGGCCTGAGTAGCGCCGCCGCCGCCTCCACGCCACCAAGATCGCCCGCCTCCGTGCATCTCTTCCGCCACGGGTTGCTGCCTAGGCTCGCCACCCACCGCCGCTTAGCGCCGGTGAGGTAGTGAACTCGAGATGATCGAGGAGGAGCTTCGCCGGCGGTGAGATGGAGGAAGATGCTTTGAGCGCCGATCAGCGCGCGCGTGCTCTGGTCTGCCAGGATGACCTGGATTGGCTCTACCGCACTAGGTGCATCCCGGAGGGCGTCACCGCATGCCTCGATTCCTCCGAGCTTGCCCCCTCACCCAATCCGGGTGAGTACGTGGTGTTCCTATCTCATTTTCAACGTGGATTGGTATGCCAGTGAGCGACTTTTTCCACGACTGGTTAAACACATACGAACTCCAACCGCACCACCTTCCAGCCAATGCCATCACATCTCTCTCTGCCTTCGCCTCCACCATCGAAGGTTATGCCGGACTGTGCCCCACGAAGGAGCTCTGGATCCGGTTCTTTGGCCTTCGCTGGAACGTGATCCCGAACATCCAGCTTGACCCGGAGGACAAGCAGCTCACGCAGTTCGGTGCTGCGTCAATTTCTCCTTGGAGGCTATCCGTCTTCCCCCGAGTCACTAGGCTGGACTCTTGCAAGGGATGGGCCCGGACTTTCTTCTATGTCCGGAACGACACTACTGAGGATATGATATGGCTGCGCCCTTACGCTCCGGGTCCTCCCAATCCGGAATTGTGGGATGTGGTCCCCAAGAAGCCCACCGTCCTGGCGAACCAGGTCAACAAGAGGTTCCAGGAGTTGAAGGACCTCGGATTGCGCAACGAGGATGCCATGATCACGTTTGTCTGCAACCGGATCTCCCCTCTTCAGAAACACACACATAAAGTCTGTCACATGAGCTGGGGCCGCGACCCCAACTGGACCTCGTCTTTCGAGTTGAGCAACACAGAGATCTACCGTCGGGTCAAGGCCCTCTTCACCACCCACAAGGACTTCTCCTCTGAGTGGACGTGGGGATTCGAACACTATTGCCAAGATAGGCTTCCTCCCGTGGTAAGCTTCGTGCCACAAACTTTCTTCGAATTAAATTATATGTCCATCGCTGTTGTATACTTAACTCTGTTGTCTTTTCTTTCCCTTAGCAATTCCTTCAGCAAACTATCGAGGATGGCACCGAGCCCTCCCTCAAATGGGCGCCTGACCGGGATACCTCTGACGAGGAGGAACCAAATCAGGAGATGTTCCTTCCAATGGCCGACGCGACCAAGCGACCCACCGATAAACTCTCTTCCATTAGAGATTGGCCCGACGATGAAGATGACTCGGATGTTGAGGTGATGGAAGCATTTGACACTGTCCCCCTTTCTTATGCTTTTCCGGCATCAGCTAACCCCTGTGGGCAGATCCATGAGGACCCTCCCCTTGCCGTGGGTGATCCTGTTCCGGCTACCAAGAAGAAAAGGGGAGCCGCATCAACTTCTTCCTCCGGACCTTCTCAGCCAGCCAAAAGGCGAAAGAAGTCCGGGGACAAAACTGCCTCCAAGCCTGCAATCAAGGCCCCAACACGAAGGGCTCGGAAGCCCAAGGAGCCCCTGACCTCGGATGAGTAAGCCTCTTTTCCCTCTGCCATTTACTTGTTCTTCTATTGTTATAGTTTCTCATCCGACACTGTTTGATTCGGCAGGGCCACAGTGGAGGTCAACATTGCCTCCCTGCTCCGACATAGCCCTTCTCCCCCTCATGGCGACGATTCACGCCCGCTGAGCCCAATCGCGGAGGGTTCAGCGGCTGCTCTAGGTTCCAGCCTACCTCGTCAGGAGGAGGGCAACCTTGGAGCGGGGGAGACTGGCTCTGCCGAGGCAGCGGCCACCACTACTTCGGCTCCGCCGCAACCAGCTACCACCGAGGTTACCTTAGTACCTCCACCGAAGAAGAAACTAGCACCAGCACCAACACCAACTCAAGCACCAGCAGAAAAGAACGCAGCAGACTAAGCCCTCCGTCTCGAAGTCTTCTCCTCGATCTGAGAGCACCAAGGCAGCTCCCAAGGGTAAATCTGCTGCAACAACTTCCACTTCTCAGTAGCAACCTAAGGGCAAGAAGGCCCCTGACGCCACCAGGGCAACGTCCATCGAGGCTGGACAGCGCACACTCGCGTCCATGCTTTCGAAGAAAACTCCACCACCGAAGGACGTCCCTGCCGACCCAACCGATGCGCAACTCGTTTTGCACACCAGCCCTGCTCTTGCCCAGGTTGAGAGGAGGGAGGCGCATGCCAAGGGTTTGGTGGCGCCCCATATGCTCAGCGGCGAACGATACCCTCCGACCTTGATCGAGTTCGTGAACAACTGGAACAAGGCGGAGTTCGTCCACAACGACGATCTCCCGGAGAAGTTTGGTCCCGCCGAATTTTCTGCTCAAATGAACATAGCCGCTAAGGCAATTAACCTTGCGGGTAGGATGATGGAGGTACGTTACTTCACCTTTTCCTTAGCATGTTGTAGATATTAGTGATATAACCATTAGTCCCTGAGCCTCTAGGGGAGTAACTTGTTACTCGGCCGGATGCTCCTTAGATAACTAACGTAGCTTCTTGATAACTTCAAATATGCACACACCTAGAGCCGAGTTAAGTTCCACTTGGCCCGGATTTTGTATACTTCGAATATGCACACACCTAGAGCCGGGTTAAGTTCCACTTGGCCCGGATTTTGTACACTTCGAATATGCACACACCTAGAGACGGGTTAAGTTCCACTTGGCCCGGATTTTGTACACTTCGAATATGCACACACCTAGAGCCGGGTTAAGTTCCACTTGGCCCAGATTTTGTACACTTTGAATATGCACACACCTAGAGCCGGGTTAAGTTCCACTTGGCCCGGATTTTGTACACTTCGAATATGCACACACCTAGAGCCGGGTTAAGTTCCACTTGGCCCGGATTTTGTACACTTAGAATATGCACACACCTAGAGCCGGGTTAAGTTCCACTTGGCCCGGATTTTGTACACTTCAAATATGCACACACCTAGAGCCGGGTTAAGTTCCACTTGGCCCGGATTTTGTACACTTCGAATATGCACACACCTAGAGCCGGGTTAAGTTCCACTTGGCCCGGATTCTGTACATTTCAAATATGCACAAGGCTAAGCTATATTTTTGTACTCTTTTCAGGTGACCACCAACCGTCGGAGCGCTGAGTTTCAATGTATCCTGGACACTCACAAGATGCTGCTTGCAAAGCATAATGCACTTCTCGCTGAACACGAGAAAAGGGGTAAGTTCTCTTCTTGACATCTCTCCGTGTTTTCTTCCTCTTTTTCGGCCGAACTAACCCATCATTCGGTTTTTGCAGCTGGGGTGTAAGCTGAGAATATCCTCATGAGGAAGAATCTTGACCAGATCAAGAGTAAGTTATTTTTGTGCGACCTTGCTATGCTTTAGATCTCCTTTCCTCCTTGGCTCGGTGAACATTCATACCTCGGCTTTGCCGGGTCAACAAACTATTTCAGCATCGCTGGAAGATAGTGTGCCCGTGCCTGATACGATGCTGCATTTTCTCAAACAAGCAGGGCATCATCAGGCCGAGCTCAAAAAGAAATATGATGAGCTTTCCCTCCTTCGAACCAAGGATGATGAAATTGCCAAGCTCAAGGCAGATATGAAGAAGTTGATAGCGCAACACCAATCCGAACTGCAAAAAGCTGGCCAGGACTACACTGAAGAGCGCGAGCGCCTCAATCTCTAGATTGCCAAGGACCGAGAACTTCTCCAGGAGGCCGACGCCAAACTTGAGTCGGTGAATACTGAACTTGTGCAGCTTCGCAAAAGGCGTGAGGACTGTACCAAGGAGTTGACCCGGATCCACAACCATATTTCACGTAAGCTCCTTTCCCTCATCCGGCATATTTCTCCGGGTTACTTCACATGTCTTTTCTTTACCCGCTTCTCTTGTCTTGTTTTCAGGCAAATTTCCGGAGTGCAGTGCCATTGCGAGCATCATTGCTAATTCACGACGGAGGGTACCGTTGCTCCTAACGCTGAAGAGATTCCCTATGACATGGAGGACCTGTTGGTCAGCTTGTCTTCTCACGTGGAAATCGTGAAGAACTATGGCAAGGATATCCTTGACGTTGCAATCCGAATCTTCATCACTTTTTGGCCTGCAGAAGACACTCCGGAGGGAACCGCAGTTCTTGTCGATAAGTTGATGGAATGCGAGACCCAACTCGACCTTTGGAGGGAATCCGCTGGACGCGCCGGAGCTAAGACCGTTCTCCACTACGTGCTTACGTGGTACAAGAAGATCGACCTTAACCTCCTAGCATGCATGCGCACCGGATCCAAATGGACCAGTGACCCGGAGTGGGTAGCTCGGCGCAAGGCTTGCGCCCATAGCCTCATCGAATATGCTCCCATTCATGAATGGAATGAGGGTCCAATCTTCCTTGGTGGCGCGGATGATGAAAACGCTGAGAACGTTGAAGACGGCTCGGATGAGGACGAAGAGGATGATGCCTCGGACATCGAAGACAGCGAAGATGACGCCGAACTTCCTCCTCCTGCTGCTCCTTGAGTGAAAAAACTTTAAAGTTTATCAGATCCCTGGTATGCCGGGTGGAATTGTATCCAGTACACAATTGATATTTTGCTACTAAGTTTTTATGCCGGATTAACTTGGGCGTAGTACTTGAGTTTCATTTTCTTGTTCATCCAATCTTTTGGCTCGGCTCGTGTCTACCTTGATTCGGTTTTACGACTTACGAATTCGAGCTTCAAAAATTGTCTTAACAATACTTGGAAACTTTAGGCTTAGCTCAAAATAATTCAGCATAATAATTCGAAAGTAAACACAAGGTTAGTCTGAAAAACAAATGTCGGCTCGATTAAGTTCTTTTCCTTAGTCCTTTTTCATGTGCTACGTAATTCCAAACTTGTTCTCTTGCTTGTCATGAAGCCAATTCTTGTTGGACAGCAGCAAGTCGAAGAGTTGGGTTCTTGGTGCTCACACATTACTAATCCGGCCTAAGTAGAACAACTTATGCCATACGACATATAAATAATAGATACAGAAGACAACAAATATTATTAAGGCAGTCCCCGAGTTACTACTCGAGGTGCCAACATTTCATTGATAGGCTCATTGCCGGCATACATACCAACATATGAGAGCCTCAGATACACACACTTCTCTGCTAAGTGTAGAAAGGACGAAGTAGAGCTACATTCCATGGATGCTTAGATTCCTCGCCGGACCTGTCCGCCTTGTTCTTTTCCTGTGGTTTTGCATCGATAAGATAGTAAGAATCATTGTGCAATGCTTTGCTCACAATGAATGGCCCTTCCCATGGGGGGGGATAACTTATGCATGCCAGCAGTACGTTGTACCAACAGGAGTACCAGATCACCTTCCCGGAAGACTCGGGGGTTTACTTTCCGGCTATGATAGAGTCGGAGATTTTGCTGATATATGGCGGATCTGGAAAATTCAAATTCTCTCGCTTCTTCCAGCAGATCAACATCATTTTGCCGGGCTTATTGCACTTCGGCTTCTGTGTATTGGGTGACCCTAGGCGAGTCATGCTCTATGTCGGCTGGTAATACAGCTTCTGCCCCATATACTAGAAAAAATGGCGTATAGCATGTTGATCGATTCAAAGTTGTTCTTAAACTCCACAATACCGCTGGTAGTTCTTCTATCCAGCACCCTGCTGATCTTTGCAGCGGCTCAATGAGCCGGGGTTTTATCCCGGATAGTACTAATCCATTGGATCTTTCCACTTATCCGTTTGATGCAGGATGGGCTACCGAGGCAACGTCCAGCCGGATCTTCTTATCTCGGTAGAATCGCGCAAATGCTCCTTTAGCAAAATTTGTACCATTATCAGTTATGATACTGTGAGGATAACCGTATCTCAAGATGATGTCTTTGAGAAATGTCACGGCCGTAGCTCCATCACATTTTCTTATTGGCTTTACTTCAATCCACTTTGTAAATTTATCCATCATGACCAAAATGTGAGTCATATTTCCCCTTCCTGGTTTGAACGGGCCAACCATGTCCAAACACCATACGGCAAATGGCCATGTGATTGGTATGGTCTTGAGCTCCGACATTGGCATATGTGTCTTGGTAGCATACCTCTGACAACCATTACACTTTCGTACCAAATTCTCTGCTTGTTCTAAGGCACTTGGCCAGTAGAATCCATGCTAGAAAACTTTTGCCACCAAGGCTCGGGACGAGGCATGATGCCCGCACTCCCCTTGATGTATATCTCGGAGGATGTCAAGCCCTTCTTTCGGGTCAACGCATCGCTGGAGGACATTGGTCAGACTCCTTTTGTATAGCTCGGAATTGATGATTGTTTATGCCTTTGCTCTCCTCTGAGTTTGCCTAGATAGCACCTCCTCAGTGGGTAAAGTTCCATCTTTCAGGAATTGAAATATAGGTAGTGCCCAAGATGGTATTGCTCGTACAGGGAACACATCCTCATCAACATAACTTCAACCGGATCATGCTGAGCAGTCCCCGGGTCTTGCGAAGCAGTCCTCGGGTTTGCTGAGGCAGTCTCCGGGTTTCGCGCACCACCTCCCATGTCAATGTCCATGGGTACAGCTCCGGACTCCGGATCCTCCGGGACGTAAATTGAGTCGGTTTCTAGGGACGGTCTGATAGATGGTTTTCTGAGGTGTTCTAATGCTACACCCAGTGGAATTGCTTGTCAGGTTGATCCGAGCTTCGACAATACGTTGGCAGCCTCATTTTCCACCTGGGTACATGGCGAAATTCGCATCCCTCAAAGTAACCAGATATTTTCTGTACATGGAATCTGTATAATGTCATGTTTGGATCAAGAGTGTCCCACAGCCCCGACACTTGCTGAGCTACCAAATCCGAGTCGCGAAAGCATTGGATCCGACGTATCCCAATTTCTTTTGCCACTTTGAGCCCATGCACAAGTGCTTCATATTCAGCGACATTGTTCGACGCTGCGAAATGGATCTGCAGCACATACTTCAACTGGTCATTCTTTGGCGAGGTAAGCATAACTCCGGCGCCTAACCCGGTTTTTGTTTTTGACCCGTCAAAGTGCATTCTCCAGTAGTTCGGATCTGGTAGCGGTGGTTCATATTGTACCTCGGCCCAGTCCAAAAAAAGTCGGCCACAACCTGAGACTTGATTGCTTCTCTTCTGTCATACTGTGGCGCATAAGGAGCTAGCTCAATTGCCCATTTTGCAATTCTGCCACTTGCATCCTTGTTACTCATTATCTCGGATATTGGGGATTCACATATTACTTTGATAGGGTGCTCCTCAAAATAATGTTTTAGCTTCTTTGCCGACATATACACACCATACGCCACTTTCTGATAGTGCGGATAATTTTGCTTTGATGCTGACAATACCTCGCTCAGATAATATCTTCGCCTTTTCGACTTACCCTCTTCCTCGCGCTCTACCACGATTACTGCACTTACAACTCGGTTGGTTGCGGCTATATAGAGCAACATTGGCTCCTTTGATAGTGGAGAGGCTAACACTGGTGCAGTGGCTAACATACAAATCGACTTAACGATGCCAAGCAACTTGTCCGACTTTTTCATGAGTTGATAGAGAGGCAATGCCTTTTCTCCCAACCAACATACAAATCGACTTAATGATGCCAGGCAACCAGTGAACTTCTGGACATTGTTAAGACAATTTGGCAGTTCCATTCGCTCTATGGCCCGGATCTTAGTTGGATTAACTTTGATACCTCGGCTGGAGACAAGAAATCCGAGTAATTTTCCAGCCGGGACACCAAAGGTACATTTTTCCGGGTTAAGCTTCATCTGGAACCTTCTTAGGTTCGCGAACGTCTGCCTGGTATCGTCAAGGAGCGTTTTTCTTTCCTTGGTCTTGATAACCACATCATCCACATACACCTGTACATTTTGACCTATTTGGTCGTGCAAACATTTCTGCATACATCTTTGATACGTTGCCCCTGCATTACGTAAACCAAATGGCATGGTGCGATAGCAATAAGCCCCATACGGGGTGATAAATGCAGTTTTTATTTGATCATCCGGATTCAGGGGTATCTGGTGGAAACCAGAATATGCATCAATGAATGACAACAGTTCACACCCATCAGTTGAATCTATGACCTGATCTATCCTTGGAGTGGAAATGGATCTTTTGGACACGCCTTATTCAGGTTCGTGTAATCGATACACATACGCCAAACCACTGCCACATTTAGATTATCCTTCTTCTTTTCCACCAACACCGGATTAGATAGCCAATCCGGGTAAAGAACTTCCATGATAAATCCTGCTGCTAGTAACCGAGCTATCTCATCTCCAATGACTTTTCTCCTATCCTCGGTGAAGCAGCGGAGAGGTTGCTTCACCGGCCTTGCTCCGGGTCTTATGTTCAAAGAGTGCTCGGACAACTCCCTCGAAACACCTTGCAAGTCCTGTGTGGACCAAGCAAAAATATCCCGATTCTCACGGAGGAAATTGACGAGCTCGCTTTCCTATTTATCATTTAACCTGGCACCAATTGTTACGGTGCGCTCTAGGAACATATCATCAACAAGCACTTTATTGGTATCCTTTGTGGCTTGGAACGAAACACTACCATGCGGATTACTCAACACCGGCATATATTGTTGCGCGGACTGAGCCAACATTGCCACCTCCTAGATTTTTCTTTTCTCTTGCGCAATCACGAGCGACTCGGCTAGGTTAGACCCCGCCGAGGCACACTCAATGGAACTTCGGAAATCTCCAGCAATGGTAATCACTCCATTTGGCCCGGGCAACTTCATCTTCAGATAAGTGATGTGGCAGCTTGCCATGAACTTGTTCAGTGCTGGTCTTCCGTGTAACGCGTGATACGCACTTTCTAAGTTCACCACTTCAAACTCAAAATTCTCAGTTCGGCAGTTATCTCTCGTGCCGAACAATACGTCAACCCAGACCTTGCCTATGGGCTCACAAGAAATGCCTGGCACAATTCCATGGAAAGTTGTCCTTGTAGCTTGGAGCATGTTCTCCGTGATATCCAGCTTGCGCATTGTATCCGCATACATGATGTTAATGCTACTGCCATTGTCAATCAGTACCTTGGAGAACCTCACATTGATGTTAGGCCCAATGAATGTAGGATCCAGCACTAGCGCATACGAACCAGGACTTGGCATAAGCTTGGGATGATCTTTGATGCTCCAGGTAATTTCCTGGTCTGACCAAGGCATATACCTCGTCACGGATGGCATTGCCGCATTGACCTCCATATGTCGGCGTTGCAAGCTCTTTCTATCTGTTTCCTCAGTGGTAAACACACAGTAACTCTGATGATGCTCCCTGTACTCATTCCTCCCCTCATTTTCGGGGTACCTCTGATCCGGCTGATGCTGGTCTTCCACTTGATGCACTGCATCCCTTCTCTCATGGTTATCATACCTCGGCGGAGGGGGAGGCAACATTAGCTGTTGCGTGTTCGCTCCGGAGAGCAATTGCTGCCGGGGTAACTCCTGCCGAGGTTGATCATTCCGAGGTGCCTGAGCATTCCCCGAATAACCTTGTTCTATCTTACACATCCACTCACATTGCCTCATTGTATGACCCGCTGGGTTACTCGGATTTGGCGTGTGAAATTTACACGGCTGATCCAACATTGACTCATAAGTATACCTCGGACGGTCCTTCTTTTCCTACCACTGTTTCTTCTGCTCTGGCGTCCAAGTTTTCTTGCCATCATTTCTCGGTGTCCACTGTTGCCCTCCAGTTTTCTGACGTTGATTTCCCCTGCTCCGGGCTGATCTTGATTCACAGTAGCAACTTGTTGCGAACTATACCGGTAATCCGGTCTTTCATCTCTTCTTTTACCCCGGTAGTCATTCCTCCGGGATGACCCGGCTCCATCTCTCTGGTAGCACTCCTCGTTTGACTCGTTTGACACGAGCCTAGGTTGAGTCGGATCACCCAAAGCATACGAATCAACAATCCGGATTGTCTCTGCCAACGTAGTTGGCATATCCCTTTGCAATCTTTGCCACAACATGCTTGCGTATCTGCATCCTTGCGCAAACCATGCTATGGCATGTGACTCGATCACACCCTCACACGAGTTTCTCACGGTACACCACCGGGTTAAAAACTCCCGGTCCGTCTCGTTCGGTCTCTGCTTGCACATTGCTAAGGTCTGTGGCCTATTTGGCCTCTGATACGTACTTGAGAAATTGCTGATAAACATTTCCTCAAAATCAATCCAGCAGTTAATACTTCCGGGCGGCAAATTGTTTAGCCATACCCTTGCTGGCCCCTCCAACATCTGGGGTACGTATCTCACAGCCCATCTCAAGTTGCCTGTAGCAATTTTTACAGCTGTAGCATAGTTTATCAACCAATCTTCCGGCTTTGTACTGCCGGCATACGTCTTCGTGCCTCTAGGTAACTGGAAGTTAGGTACCGGAGGCTCCTTCATGATCCGGGGCCTAAAACACGCAGGACCCGGGGGACCTTGACATTCAATCTGTTCCGACCTATACAACCGATCCAGTTTTAATCTGGCATCATCAGGCATCAAATCCCTGCTTCCCAATCTTGACCCTATCACATGATAGTCCGGCCTTGGGTATCATGCGTTCACCATTTCCTACCGGTCTTACTCTCGTGGAGCACCTCTCTGTTGCATACCTCGTCCGGCACTTTGCTCTTGCCTTGGTATATTCCGCTGTTGCGGTTGTCCTGCCGAGTTGCGTTGTCCGGCATTGCCATTTACATCGTTTCCTTGACCGGTATTGCCTTGGTCACGGTTACCTCGGCCAGCTTCACCTCGTCTCACACATCGTCGATCATCATTTCTCTGTACTTCTTTTCCTTTCCCTACCCTTGTCGGGTCATACGGGATGATCTGTTTGTTCCTCCTGGCCAAGGTTACTACCTCTTCTCTCCTAGGACCACCATGAGGAGACGATGCAGCTCTAGTGGATTTCTCCGGGTTACCCATCACCGAATGAACGATCTTGGAGGCCCCAGCTCTCTCCGGGTTAGCCCTGAGCAATTCCTCATTTTGCCTGTTCGTGATCCGAACCAACTCATTGACCCTATCTTGCTGTCTCTGACTGGCTTCACCCGTTAGACCCTCTAACTCAGACGCAGCTGCATCCGCTGCTTTGAGGTTTTTTGCCGGGGTACTATACTTCGGCAGCCCCACAGACAAACAGTTCTTAGATTCCTCAATCCTAGTATCACCCTGTTTGTTCATTTCACTCATGAGATTTCTCCCCTTCACTTTTACAGCATCTACTTTATTTCCCTTTGCATACTCACGCAGCGTCATGTTCAACGACTGCTGAGCCGCGGCTATCTTTTTCGCTCCCTCTAATTTTTTTTGCGTAGTTTCCTCTAGCTCGGCCTGTGCCTGAGCTGGATCTACCACTGCTGCTACGGGGTTTGCCAAGCTATCCATCGCTTCCTCAAGACATTCTCGCCTCTAGTGGAGGACCTCTACCTTTTCTTGGTGCCTTAGGCGTTACCTCCGGATCTGGTGCGGATCTTGCTTGCGCCAAGACCAGCGCATATCATCATCACCTCAGCACGGTCCGGGGAGCGAGTGATACGCGCCCCGTGGACCACGCTAAGGGGTGGCTCGCCCACCTCGACGACGTGCCGCGGGTGAACGCATGACACATCGACAGCAACGTAGACCTTGTGCGCGTCGAGCTTGACAAAGAGGCCGTTGCACGGAAGAGGGCGCTTGCCGAAGCAGCCAGCGTTGTCGCTGACAAAGTCCAGCACTCCAAAGCGCTGAACGAGCCCGGAGACGATGCATTCGCCGGTGCCGATGAGGTTTCCCGTCCAGATCTTGACCCCTGCTAGCGCCGCTAGCCCCATGGTGGGCGCCAACTGTCGTGGTGGTGTCACGGCAGATGCCATGGATAGGCTAAAGGTGGGGACTAAATGCACTAGGGGAATCCAGGGAGGGATAGTGTGGTGATTCCACACACATTAGCTTTGTATTCAATTCACTTCCAAGGTTTACAAATGCTCCTCGAGCTGTATTGGAGAGAGGAGGAAGAAAGAACTCTCCTACTCTCACCACTAGCTAGCTCTCAGTCACTTGCTAGAAGAACATAACCTCTAAAGACTAACTCTGTAAAACTCAACCCAATAGAGATCAACCCTTTCTAAAGAGGCCCTAGCCCTCCTTATATAGGGGTGGCTAGGTCTCCAATTAGGGCATACGTGGAGACATATTCTTTAGAATATGCCTCTTCTCAAAATAGTAAGCCGACCAGGTCACTTTCCCCCGCGTCACCCATGCAGAGGCTACGTGAGCCTCTGCGGCGCCCGCGTCAGCCGACATTGGCATCGTCACCTCTGTCGCCCACGCCTCGGTGGTCCTGCCTCTGTCCGCTCCGCTCATGCTCCGCGTACAGGGGTCACCTTTGACCAGCGAGATACCTTCCTTCTCCTACAAGCTTGATATGACCCGGATCGTACATAGTAGATCCGGCCACCCCTTTTCCTGCATACAAGTTAGATTCATCCATAAGTCGGTTGAGACCCAGTTAGGTGGACATCCCCCAAGGTTACCCGAGATTCCGCCTTGAGGTGACTCGGCCAACATTCGCTTTGACCTTGCCAAACCTCGGCTAACTCGGCCATTATACCCCGGTGTGACCCTACCCGGGGGTATCCCCCCAACAGAGAGCATGTCCTGACAAGCACGAAGAGCAGCGGGGACAGCGGGTCTCCCTGCCTGAGCCCACGCTCATGAAAAAATGCAGGACCAACGGCACAATTGCTAAGTACTTTGGTGGTTGTGGACCGGAGCAAGAGAACTATCCACCGAATCCGTCTGGGGCCAAAATCCCGTTGGCGTGGGACGCTGAGAAGGAAAGGCCACGACACGCTGTCAAATTCTCGAGCCACATCAAACTTCAGAAGCAAGGTAGGTATCTTCCTATTATGGAGCATCGTTGCCGATTGTTGGACCAAGACAAAGTTGTCCTGGATGTACCACCTGTGGATGAACGTGCTTTGATTGTAGTCCACAAGATCTGGCATCCTGGGTGCCATCCGCAGCGCCATCAGCTTCGCAATTAGCTTAGCAACAAAGTGGACTAAGTTGATTGGCCTAAACTCCTTGAGGTCCTAGGCTCCATCTTTTTTTGGAATCAGCGCTATGAATGCAACATTGAGGCTGCCAAAATGCTGATCATGGCCAAGGAACACGGCCTGAACTACGCTCAACACGTCTACCTTGATGGTGGCCCAACATACATGGAAGAAGTCCTAGGAAAATCCATCTGGCCACGAGGATTTGTTAGTGGGCATGCATTTGACCGCGGCCCAAACCTCATCCTCGCTGAAGCAGGCCTCGAGCCCTTGTAAATCCACCCGCAACAATCTGATGGCCTCCAACGAGAGATCGTGGGAGAGGTTCTGGGCGTGGCCCAATAGATCCACAAACAAGTCTATGGTGATCAATTCCTTGCCTTGCTGGTCAAAGGCCACTTTGTCGCCGTCCCTAAGGCAGACCATGTTGTTCCACCATCGTCGCTTGGATGCCAGGATGCGGAAAAGCTGTAAATGCGCATCGGAATCCTTCAACCCAACAACGCGCGCTCTTTGCCTGGCAATGGTCCGCTCAAGCGAGGCGATCCCAAGAATACGCTTTTTCAGATCTTGCCTCAACCCAAGCTCCGGCGCACTGAGCTGCCGTGACTCCTGCGCCACATCGAGGCGGAGGATCACCTCATTGGCCATGAGCAGCTTCTCCCGGATGCTACCTACCTTCCCGGAGCTCCAACTCTATAGGTCCTGCGGAAGCTTCCTCAACTTGGAGTCGAGGCAGCGGATCAGCTGGCATGCAGGTCGAGTTGCACGTCCAAGATGCATCCATAGCTTCAACAAAGCCATCTATCATCGTCCAGAACTTCTCCAAACAAAAGCGTTTCTTGGAGGAGATGGGGATCGCGGTGGACATGAGGAGTGGGGCGTGATCCGAGAGCGAAGAGGATAAGGCACTCAACATGGCATGAGGGTGCGCCTCGTTCCAGTCCACCGAACCAAGCCAGTGATCGATTTTCTCTAGCCTTGGTTGGTTTCTTTCGTTGCTCGACGTGTACCGTCGCTCCAGCATGATCGATTCCTTGAGTTGAAGGTTCTAGGTTATTAATGAACTTTCTGAACATAGCCTTCAACCTTTTGTTAACGTTGGGGGTTGCTTTTGTCGCGGGCTTCAGAAATGAGGTTCTAGTCACCGGTGGAGGAGAATTGGTTCTAGTCTCTATGATCCAAGATGCATCGCATAATTGGGGTGTAGATATAGGCCAAGCTTACCATGGTGAACTAAGAGTGGCCATTGTTTGAATTTTCTTGTTGGGAGATTTATGCTCTACTACTATAGAACATAAAGGCACACGTTCCAGGTAGGCCAAGCGTGCAATAGTTTTGAAAATATCAAATTTACAATGCCATGTTTTTGGCCATAATTGCTTCGAAACACTGAAAATTTAGTGGACGAATCAAACCCACCAAATAAAGGAAGAGAAATTTCTTAGCTTAGAAAACACAACGTGACAGCACAAACATTACACTTAAATTCCACCGATCCTATCACTGCACTGCACAGCGTTGTTCACTCAGACTCGGTGTACTCCTTCGCCGGGACACGCCAACTATAGCATACGGCCAATAGAAGGTTCGTGTATATATTTTATAGAAACGTGAAATCAAAGTTGGGGATGGATCGACAAAACTTTTGGATTTTATTATAATCAAAGAGATACGACTTTGGGCTTTGGTTAGCTCAGGTTGAAAACTTCTCCAACCTAAATCTTTCTTGCGCATTCAATATTAAACGTAATTCGAGGAAGGTAACGGAGAGGTTCAATATGGAAATAGAGTCGAAAGAACAAATGATACGTGTCTGATTTTGATAAATACACATGTCAAGCACGTGAGATGCACAAATAAGCCAACGACGTCAACAACCTGATGCGGTCCTTGTATTCCCTTCGTCTCAAAATAAGTGACTTGGTTTCTCTAGATTCTCTACGTATTAAAATATGTCTACATACAAATTTAGTCAAACGCAAGTCACTTGTTTCTGAAGGAAGGGAGTACTATCATAATTGTGGTTTCGCTAGGTGAAAGGATCAATGTTGGTGGAGCATGATGACGGATGGAGAAATCCCTAGATATGAAATGAGAGGATTGCATGGGTCTTCCACAACAAGCACGCGCCGCCTTTTATTCTATTAGATAGGATTAAGAAATAGGCCCGCTTGTGGGTTATTGCAGGCGCAAAGCATTTGGACGAAATGATGCAGAGAGAGTAGCCTTTTTGTAATATCCGTCTTTGTTTTTTTTTTGTTTTTTTTGTTTGTCAAACTCTCCCTTAATTAATAGATTGGACAAAACTTTTGCCCCTGTTTAAAAAAAAGATCAGTGTTGAAACCTAGTTCACGCAAATCACATAACTCTAATGCCTCCTTAAACTTGTCCATCTGGCTTGGGCCGAGCCGTCCTCCCATCAACACCTCGTTAAAGTGCCCGATGTAAATCGAGGATTTATCACTTGGTGTTTCAACGTGCTCTTCTGGTTTGATTCCTCATCGTGAAATACTGTATGCATTGACAAATCAAAATTTTCTGATAAAATGATATTAATAGATCGTTATGCATAATTTATGTGTATTCTCGTACACTCTTTGATCCATGATAAGTGAATCGGAAGGAGTATCTTTCCTTCGAGGGAATCGGACTGAGTAGTAAGGGCATCTTGAAACGGCCCGTTTATGTCTATTTGGGTCGGTTCGCGGTTATTTTGTAGCCACGGTCACGACCTAAATATACGCGCATGCTAAAGAGCCCGTCATCGACACCGGCGCCGGTGTATATCCAGTTTGTTCCCGCCGCCTGCCGGCTTTCTTCCAGTCGTTTTTCGCCTCTTCCCCGCCGATTGCCGCCTCTTCTAGGCGTTTCCAGCCTCGTCTAGGCGCGTCCACAAAAAGGGGAGGCCGGCCGATGTAGGTACAAACCAGAAATCCTACCTTCCCACGCTGCTTTGCCTGGCCTTCCTCGTTGCCGATCTAGCGGCCGCGACAACCGCCCAGAAATCCCACCACCCCAGAGCGCCCCCCGCCGCGTCGCTCTTTTTACAACCGTCATGTGATCACCGGCGAGCCTTTCACGATGGAGGTGGCGGAACACATCTTCCTGCCAGAGCACCGACGACGAGACCAGCTGGCATTGGTGCGGGCTGACCTCCGGGAAGCGGTGCGGGCCCATCCCGACGACGCTTCCCTGCGTGGGCCTCGCCCAAGCTGTAGAGGAGTTGCAGACACAGGAAGCGATCATCCGGTCTCTTAATGACGAATGGTGTCTTTGATCCGTTTAGTTATGTAGTTTAGGTGTGTTTGTGGTATGCTTTTAACAAAAATTCTAGGGCTTGAATAAAGCTTTTCATCGCAAGTGTGGCTAATGCCTATATCGATACATGGTACATGGTGAAGGAAATATGCCCTGAGAAGCAATAATAAAGTTGTTATTATGTATTCCTTGTATATGATAGATGTTTATTTTGCATGCTATAATTGTATTGATAGGAATCATCAATACATGTGTGTTTAATAAACAAAAAGGGTTCCTAGTCATGCCTCTCTTATAGACTAGCTTGTTGATTAACAGGATGATCAAGGTTTCCTGATCATGGACATTGGATGTTGTTAATAACAAGGTCACACCATTGGTGGAATGATGTGATGAACATTCATCCGAAGTATAGCATTACGATCAAGTCATTGTGTTTATATTGCTATAACATCATACGAAGTAATCTTTATCCTTAGACCATGAGATCATGTTAATTGCTAACACCGAAAGAGTATCTTGATAACATCAAACGTCACACCGTAACAGGGTGACTATAAAGATGGGTTCAGTGCTACGAAGGTGTTATGTTGATGCTCATGGATCAAGAGTGGAATTTGTCAATCCAGATGACGGATAGATATACACTGGACCCTCTCGGTGATATCACATTAGGATAGCTTTCAAGCAAGTGATGTGATCACTAGAATGTTATATCACGGGAACAAGAAAAGAGTGCATGTCGATAACGAGATCAAACTAGGTATGGAGATACCGATGATCGAATCTCGGACATGTAATATATCGAGAGACAAAGGGATTTAGTTACAAGCGTTAAAGGTTCTCACGATCACAGGAGTCATCGTTGAATGTGTAGGAGTCAATACGGATCTCGTGTCCCGCTGATTATTGATCGGAGAAGGGTCTCGATCATATCTGCATTATTCGCGAACCGTAGGGTGGCACACTTAAGAGTTACCGGACACCATTTTGGAGCACATATGTTTCAGACGAAAGAATTGCAAAGCGCAGGAATTGTTTCAATAGAAACCGGAAATTGTTTCGGGTGAAATTGCAGAAGGTGGTTCTGCATGTGATATTGAAATATTGCAAGGGGTTATATGTGAATGTTTGTTAATTAAAGTAATTAACAAAATTCTGAATAAATTTAATAAAAGAGTTTTATAAAATGAGAGAGCATAAAATTTGGAGAAACTTAATGCATTTAAAGTGGAGACTTTAAAAGGGAATGTGAAGAGGCATTTTAATGTGGAGGAGTTACCACCACATGAATGGGGGAGGTGAGGGGTCACCCCCATGCGCCGGCCATGGAGAGAGGGGGCACCCCCCTCCTCCTATAAAAGGCCACCCATTCCCTCCTTCATCCTTACACCTCCTTATGAAGGATCTCTCTCCCCCTCTAGAATTATTTCCCCATGGTCTCGGATTAGCGAGATACATGTTCCCGGTGGCATTTCGTCTGGAAGGAGTTGCTGCTTCCGCTGGATCGCTGGAGCGAGGAGGTGGAGGTTGTCCGGTGGCTTGAACGTGTGTGCGAGTGCGGATGCGCTGCTGAGTTGCGGCGCTCGGACTTCCTCATGATCTTGAGATCGGCAAGTGTACGACTACATCAACCACGAGTTCCTACTCATTAACAAAGCTCGTTGTCTTCGAGGGTAAGTTCTCTATGGATGTATGTTCACCTGTTTGCTTTGTACCTAGTAGATAGATCTTGGCGTGTAGTTCACACCGTAGGAAATTTTTTGTTTTCTATGCTGCGGACCCAACACATGGCACACGCACATCCTAAACCTACTCGTCGGTGTTGGAGATCGGGCGGTACCGTCTCCGGCACATGCTGTCATCGAAGACGCTGACGCCGAGCCTTCCTTCGCCGTCGTACTTGAAGACGAGGATGTTGGCCGCTTCGATCTTGTGCGCGCGGGCGAAGCACTCCTAGCCATTGCCGAGGTACAACTGGCCGAGGTGGTCGAACTGCAGAGCGACCGGGTACCTGCTGGTCCTGAGACCGTTCGCCCGCAGGATGAAAATCTGGGGCGGCTGGTTGCCGACCAGGGTCACGAATGTGTGGGGCAGGAGCAGCCTATCACTCAGCATGCCGGCGTGGGTGGCCACGGCGTCGAGGGAGAGCGTGGTGGCGCACTGACTTGGCCGCGTCCTCGGCGCCCCCCTCGACGTCCACGGCCGGCATGCCCTCCCGTTGATCCCTCGCCAGCAACCATCGCTAGCTACAGGTAGTGGAGAACTGAAAGGAGGAGAGGAGAGAAAGGTGTGGTGTGGGAGAAACTTACCGCGGGCGGCTAGTTAAAAAGGCCCGACATCGGATGCCGGCGCGGAGGCCGAAGAGACGGCATTGACGCGTCCAGTCAATCAATGTGCCATCTCATCGCCATTGATGGCGCAGGCTGCCGCCGGTCAGCCTTCTGCCACTCTGAATCGCTGCCCTTGTTGCGTCTGAGTCGATGCCGTTGCGCGCGTCTGAACCAACGCCATGGTGGCTGACGGGTGGGCCAGAGGTACCAACGGGGAGGACACGCCCGCGATCGGCCCGTGTCCGGGACGACACATTGGTCACGCAAATTAGGTGCGATGGGTCGAGCCGGACGCGTCAGGACGGATGGGTCGAACCGCTGGGATACCGCGCACGCCCGCACGTATGCACGGACGCGCCTGGGCTGGTTGGGTCGGCCGGTGGAGATGCCCTAACAGAAAGGGGACCTGGCCAAGAGAGTCCGTCCTCCATGAAGGACTTTATTTTTTTATAAGTAAAATTCAAATTTAAAGATTAAAACAAATCCGGAAAAAAATACCAAGACTTAGATAATAATATATAATACTCGCATGCCTTACACAAATAATAGTACTGTATCTGTATCACATCATATGCATAATGCATGCATGCACCTGCACATGCACAGCAATCTGCAGCAGGGAGCTTAATAATCGGCGGCCAACAGTAACATTGGTGTCATTAGTCAAACATCTGCCTCCACCCAACTAAAGCTAGGTTCCCTGGCAGGTTCTGCACGGCTACTTCTTCTACAGTATCAGATGTGAAAATGCAAGGGTGCACTCTTTTCAACCCGGCCGGCGTGCGTGTCGAGTTCCATGATTCGGAACCTAACCATGGCTTATAACCAAGTGCTTACTCACTGTGTGCCTTCCAGAGAAGAACACGTACGTAATTAACTTGTGCTGCCGCCACTTGCACCAAGCGTCCTTGAAACCAAATGTTTATCGGAATAAAGTGCAGGATCGGCCGGCCTAGCTACCTAGAGCTACTCGTAATACTAAGCACGATCTGATATGATTAGTGCCTCTTTCCCGGGCTTCGAGGCGCGCAAATCAGCAATTAGCATGAGGGGATAAAAAACATGCATAGAATCAAGGCGTGGAGGCGTGCGTGATCTCGTTCGATCACACTTTAAAGATGCTAATCTGAGAGATCGATCGATGGGTGTTTGGCTATTAGGTTGATGCCTTCATTGGTAGTCAATTCTGGAGGTGTACCGTGCACGTACGTAAGCTAGATCAACAGGGAGATCTCTTGGTTCCAACTTTCCATGCATGTGTACGTGGGGGAGGACAGATGCAATTAGAGAATCAAACACCGGCAGTATATATGTCAGCATCGTCACATCAAGGAGTACAATATATATATGCACGTAACGTTAACTAGACGATGGTATAGATGCCCAGGCTGACATTATCGATTTCACATGATCGGATCATATAGCACCGCAAGTATTACTACTGGCTTAGAGCTTAGTACAAATAAAAGGTCACATCGTCTTAACATTTCTAACTTATTATATCACCCGAAAACAAATATGCAAAGTTCGATGCTTGCATCGATGCCCATATCAAAGCTTTAGTTTTGTTCATTCATATGTACATTAGCATCTAGCCATCACCAGTAATGTACGCACTAGCAGACACATCGATCGGATCTTTAAGCTGCCTGAGAGAGAAGTCTATGCCACAGCCGCACATACTCTTCGCGATATTGGTGATAGAGGCAGGCTAAAAGGACAATTATTGTTGCAGATTTCTGCCTTTCTGGCGGGTCAGGCACAAGCCTGCTGCAGGTGCTTCTGTTCTGACTTCACCAGGCATCTACAGACTACCACTAGCCAAACATAATTGGTACGATCGAGTGGAGATTTTTAGCTCCCGAACTCTATTGGTCCTGAAATTTAAAACAAAATCAAAATCATATTTGCTGAGTTTCAATTTTTTATTTTAAATACAGATGTAGCCAATGATGTATCCCACAAACGTATAAAATATCAATTTCAAATGCTTTGTATCCTGAGCTAAACAAAAATGATAAAAATGTGGATTTGTGCATGCATATTTCCAAATCCCCGAATTTTATCAGATTCTATTATATTTTATGTAGCTCACAGTATAAAGAATTGCGCATTGTGATTTTGCATGCTTGTGGGATACAATATTGACTATGTCAAGAATTATCATCAGATTTTTTTAAACTTGAAAATATGGTTTTTTACCTTTAAAAAAAATTAAGGGAGTACTGAAGCTCGGGAGTCAAAGACACTTCCGGGCTACCCTTAAATTAAGAAGTGAAGAATGGAAAACGGTACCAAGTTTGACTTCATATGCATGATACTGCTTTTCAACAATTTTCAGTAGTGAACACAAGAAAAACTATATACTATAGTAAGCGCAGGAAGTAAGTTGAGTGACACGCAATTCTGGAAGTTGGGTATAGTGAGTAGTTTTTTAGTGAATGCATAGCCTACTCCCTGTAAATCTCCTTTTCGTTTTTTGACTTTTGTAGCAGACCTTTGAAATGACTAATAATTCCTTAAAATGCCATACGCAAGTTGATGGTTCCAAGTGACAAAACAAGTCGGCCGCTTTAGGTACAGTCAGGCCACTTGTTGGAACACAGGAGCCACTGCAAGGACACGAGCACTACGTACTCATTGTGTTTGTGCATGCTCGCCCCAAAATTCGTGTCTCGCGCGGTAGTACAGAGAAGCCATAGTGGCCTCTCCCTGCTCCAATTCTTTGCTCATCTGCAAGGATACGAAATTGAGAATATTTAGCTTGCTGTCACTGCACTTGCTAGGTACAACGTGAGTGTGCATGCACCCACTATGTACTAGTGCTTTAATGTCGACATTTTGATCGGTCGACCTGTGTATTGCATCAGGTACACAAATATCCAGATGCATGCACCATTTTTTTCTTCAGAAACCAGCAAGAGCGTTTCAGTTACATGAATGGAGAAATATACAAGGGGTGAGTTTTTAAGGGAACTGTCTAAAACCTAGAGACAACTCTCTATTCGATGCCCGTTGGTTGTGCGACCTGTCTAAAACCTAGAGGCAACTGATTTTAGACACGACCTTGAAAAGATTAGGCGCATAAGGCTTAAGTGGACCTTTGTCGCTTGATTCGTGCCCCAAAAGCACCTTGTCCACGTTCGGTAGTTAATATGATTTCAATTGGTTTTGTGAGCCACAATTTTTTGAAGAAGACTAGTGAGATTGCTAGATTTTTGCCCCACATTTTGACAATCCAAGCGCACAAATGTGTGTCTCGAGTTCTCGTATTATCAAGGAGAATATCATGGCAGGGCTACTAATATCACCCGGACGTTGGCAAGCCCTCTGAAATGCCCTGTTTTTGCCGTGTCGACCGGTCACCCCAAAGTGATCAACTAAAGAGTATCTAGCTAGCTAGTTAGTGAGCCTTTGTACCACCTTTTAAAAATTTCATGCAATGCACACGCGATTTAGTTCTCTGGCCACTTGCAAGAGCCCCACATTTGAGACATTGTTCCATCGGAAGAAATTTAGCTTGTCAAAGAAGTCACCTAGACTATGTGGATTTAGGAACCAATAGTTATGCTAGCTCTGGCATAGAGATAAGATATAGAGAACCCTAATCACAAGATGTGATTACAATCCGGCCAAAAGTGGAACCAAATTGGAGTTTGGCAGCGTAAATAAAAAGCTATTGTCATCTAGAAAGAAGAAGAAGAAGAAGAAAAGGAAGGCAAGATCGATTGCATCAGTTTGATCTAGCACATATCTATATATAATAGTCATTGAAGGCACTCAGTCGCTAGATGTAGTGTGCATGCATGCCTGCATGATCGAACAATGCAGATTTGTTTCCAATTATGCAGCGCATGCTGCAGCGATTTGGCTCCCTCTTTTTCGAAGCCGGACCGGCCAAAAGTTGTTGCCAGTCTTTCCTTTTATTGAGGAAATTAAGAGCAGTTTGGGCGTATGGAAATTGTAATGCAACAAAGAATTCTCCAATCAGATCATGGACACTTTTCTCGGGTGGCTTTTTTATAGAGGCGTCACATTACACTTTATAAAGATTTGAAGCAGACTAAAAGGTGTTGAGAATTAGTTGGGCGGTTGCGCCAGCGAGCCAGCTTTGTCTCCACTGCACATTCTGATGATCAATTAGCATTGTCAGAATATCACTGTGTTTACGGTTGCATCCCAAAGGTGCCCAAAAAAGTACGCGAAGCTAGTGTGCTATCAGCCGGCCCATGTTGCAGCAGGAATCGATCGAGATGTGCTGGAACCAAATCAAATCTACCCTCATCATTTCAATAATTATTTAGCCAAGCGCGTATGGAACAAAAAGATCATTTCAATAATTATTTAGCCAAGCGCGTATGGAACAAAAGACCATTTCAATAATTATTTAGCCAAGCGCGTATGGAACAAAAGACCAAAACATGGCGCTAGATACCGCAATCTAGAGACAGAGTTTATTAAGCAAACACTCGCTCGTGACACATCACTTAGTGCCGTCCTGGAGAAATTTATGCCAGATTTTTTGTTGTGTACTCCCTCCGTTTCAAAATATAAAATGTTTTAGCTTTGTGAAAGAAATGTATCTAGATCTTTTTGTTGTCTAGGTTCACTTCAAACCTAGATGAATCTAGACACTAAAAGAGATCTAAATACACTTCATTCACAAAGTTAAAACATCTTATATTTTAAAATGCAAGGAGTACTTGTTACGATGCCTATAAAGGCGTATCCAGCTAGATTTGAAGGATATATACAGCTAGCAAGCAAGAATCGAAATCTATGGGCTAGCTGGATCAAGGAAATCAATGTACGTATATGTTTATTCGTTGGATTTTTCCTACAGGCCGAAACAAAAAGATCGCACACATCTGACCGGATGATTTTGCAAGCTAGACACACACAAAAAAGTAATAACACCGGCCGGACTGTTCCTGCAGAATTAATAATCAGTGACTTAATCACTTTTATCGCAGACAAGTACTCACTTTGTTTCATAATATAAGATGTTTTAGCATTGTGAAAGGAGTGTATCTAGACTTTTTTAGCGTGTAGATTCACTCTGAACATACACACTAAGAATTATCTAGATACACCTTTTTCACAAAGTTAAAACATTTTATATTATGAAACGGATGGAGTAAATAAGATGGGTGCAACCGACATGACTTTGGCATAGCATTGCAACACAAAATGTTCAAATCAGCCAAAGTTCAGCTGGCAGTCGCATCTTCCTATATCACGCCAATCAGCAAACATAGTCACTTCACATTATTTTTTGCTTTTGCTTGGCAGCTAGTACATACTAGCGCTGCATATATACATTGCTCTCCTCTTCCTTTTGAAAAGAAATCAGTGTTCGATCACTTTCTTTTGACATAGCCAACCCTAGGAGAGTGCAGTGCCTTTGAACCTACCTACCAAATCAATCATTAAACCAACTAGTATGTAGTGTACTTTCAACAGAAACAACCACAGATTGCAAGGCTTCTCCAAAGAAATATATTCGAAAATGACATCTTCGAGAAGTACGTACGGCGCCGACGTGGCAAACCGGCAAATTGCTGGGAAGAGGCAAACTAAACTACCACTACTCCCTCTGTCAAAATATAAGATGTTTTACTGTTTTTTGGAACATATGTATCGAGACGCCTTTTAGTCTGTAGGTTTATTTATTTTGCTCCGAATCTACACATTAAATGACGCTAGATACATATGTTTCATAAAATGGTGAAAACATCTTATAATTTAAAACAGATGGAGTATTAAGATACGGAGTACTCTTACGGAAATCCAATTTGGAACACGGTTGCAAATGAACCCATTGTATGAAAACATAATTTAAAATATCAAAAAAAAATTAAAACATTATTTGCATATATATCTGGACACTAAATGTTCGTACACAAGTTTGCGGATGAAAAGAACATTTTAGATGTCCTATGTAAAAAAGAATAAATTTGGGTGCTTCAACATGTCTATTTATGAACATGTTTTTTTTGTCTTTTACACAAGTCATATAAAAAGTTCATTTTTTCTGAAAACTTCTGCACGGACATAGAATGTCCGGATATATATGCGAAATTTTTGTTTAGATTTTTTTAATAATTTAAATTTTATTTTTTATGTATTTTTCGTAATAGGTTCATTTGCATCGTACCTGGGAGCCAAAACACCACCTCCAGTACTCCTATATTTATATTACTATTAACCTTCGGTTGTTGTTGGATCTTAGCAGCTGGACTGGCTTCGAGCGAAGAAGCTTCCATGCATCTTACGCCAACAAAACGCCATGCATGTACACGTACGTACTTAAGTAACGAAAGCAATATATATTGCGAAGCAACCGAGAGGTTCGAGTGACAAACATCGATCTGTCGATGTTAAATGTAACGCGAGGCAACATTCAAGTGGCTGGACGTTTTAAAGTAATGGTCGCCACGTATGATCGACTAGGATCCGTGACAGTGGGTCGACTGCGCCTTTGGGTTTTTCTCTTCGTCCTTGTCATCCGACCCCTTGAAAAAGTGCTACCATGCAAGGTATCGATGAATAAGCTGGCGCACTGACATGTACTTGACTAAGCAAGAACATACTCCCAAAAGGTTTTTCTATTTGATTGATAGTTCAGTTTCACACCAATGCATGTGATTGGACGTACGACTTCGTGGGAATTATGAAATAAACATAAAAAGTCATTTAAAACAGCACAATTAATCGAATAGGAAAAACAAAACAAAAGCACGACTATGAATAACCAAGGCATCGGTTAGCATTTCTGGCTGTTTCCCGTGCCTTTTGTCACCAAGAAGAGACCATGCTTATCTCGGATATTGTCACTCTGTTCTTTGGCCCAATTTCGGTGGTGTAGGTTTAGGTTTGTAGTTGCAGTGATGCACTCTTCTATGCTCTCGGTCTTCTTCTCTAACTGTACACAAAGAAGTAGTGATTCAACAGCGGCCTTACAAGGGGTGTGTTCCCAACTGTACTGCATTCAGCGATCTTAGGTTCTCAACCCCTGAGGTAGATGAGTCACATGGCTCTTCAAAACCTTTGAGATTGGTATAGTTAGTGTAAGTTTGATATTCATTTCGTCTTTGGATGCGAAATTTAGAGCATGTGACGATGACGTTCAACCTTGATATAACTTAGTCTTATGAGTTTTTTCTTCTCCGCCTTTGTTTCAATCACTAGAGTCAAATTCTTTACCAAAGAAAATTACAAGTATGAAGTGCATTCCCCTGTATGAAAAAATTAAGGTTATTCCTTGTCAATGGTCTCATATTGTTAACTTCACATGAAGATGAACACATACACAAACATATGTGATCAGACAACATCGCCAATGGAATTCACAAGTGGGGCGGCATGTGGACAAGTGTGACCGCGAGCGTCTACATGCGTTGCGAAACGAACATGTTAAGACTTTGGATATAAATGTTGAGGCCATGCAACAATTAACATATATAAAATGCATCATGGCGTCCAAGAGTAAAACTGTCAACAATGGCACGTTTTATACATAGTTGACATTGTTTCATTAGCATCTTCTAAGGGATAGCAAGCAATGTGTCTTCCTTCTAAAATAATAATGTCATTAATTACGTACAAAGATGCATGGCCAAGGATTAATATATGAAGGGGATATATTTACTTAGCCTATCCCCTCACTATCTTACAAATGTATGAATCAGATAATATAGTTGCTGTGCGAATGCTTAATTAAGTTGTACCTAGGTGTAATGGTGTTGCTTCCTAACTTGTTTGGAGTAATATACGATCTTAGTTGTCTTGTCTTTGGGGATCTCTAATTCAAAACTCCACGTAAGGAATACTATAATATAGACACATCATTGTTCGACTTTTCTTGTTGATTGGCATGTTTTTTTCTCCTTGCAAAGGTTGGCATGTATATGAACTGGAACATATGTACTTCGACTTTTTTTGTTACTCGTGATACACACATACATTTGTGTTTGCTCTAATTAGGGGCTCTTTATGTTATAGAAAATAGAAAACATAACAACAGTAAAAAGTAGGATTGAGATGTCACATATTGTGAACGTCTACACATGATCTGAAACAGGGAAAATTTCCAAGCTGATGTCTTTGGTGCATGCGCATTAAATAAAACACATGAAATTTTAAGGATCGAAAAATAATGGTAGATCTTAGAGAGAGAAGAATGTGTTGGAACCACTTCTAAAGACCAAATAAATTGAGTTATCTGCTCAATCTTGTGGTGTTATTTGTTAAATTAGCGGGAATATAAATGCACCCCATAGAAATTTGGCAACCCACCACTTGTGAATCCTTAAAACTGTTGATGTAACAACCCAAAATTTGGCCTTCTTGAAATTTTCTCAAACCTAAATATTTTGGTCTGTTTTGATTTTTTCCATTTGCATTTTTCCTCTTCTCAACTTCTCAAGCCATGGCCCAACATGAAACTTGAAATTGGACTTAGAACTTGTCAAATGCAAGTTAGTTTGACCCCTGGTTATTTTCCCAAAATAAAATTCACCTTTGCTATTTCTGTTTTCTTTATAAAAGGAAATGATTTAAACCTAGCTTTCCAAAGGAAGTACCTTTTAAATGTTTCTGAAAATTCCACCAAAAATAGGGGATGATCCCTAGGTAATATATAGCTCAAATATGCAAAAATATTTGATAGGTATTTTGTACCGAACCTCTCTAAAACGCTAGTGAAGTTTATGCCCTAAACCTTATTTAGATATAAAGGCCACACCAATCATTTTCATAAAATTGGCCACTTCCAAAAATGGATGCTATAGGTACATGCAAACACCATACAAAATGATGGGATCAAACTCTTTGTATTTTCTTGTTCAATTTTCAAATTTGAAGTTCAGAAGATTTGGTATTTTCAAATTTCTACATAGACCATGTTTGGATTTTTTGCAAAACCTTGAACATGAAAGTTGTTGGATTTTGGTCACTTCATCCACCAAAGAAAACTGCACCTCATTTGGATCCATCAAACCCCACCATTTCTTGATGATTGCATTCATCCAATTTTGAACTTTCAAAATTCTACATGCAATAAGTTTGGAGTTTTGAAAATATTTAAACATGAAAAGTGTGCCTCCCTAGATTCCACATCCACTAGTCAAAACCCCGTCCAAATCAGATCACCACAACCATCACATTCAATTTCTGAAAAAATTACCATCATTGTCAACATTCACAGTTAACTAAATTCTTTAGTTAAACTGGCTGAAGCTTGAAACTGGCGGCACCACCCGCTTGTGGTCGCCTCCATCGTGCTCCCCTCTCCTCTCCATCGTGTACATCATGCACCCCCATCTCTCCTGCATCGACCCCCACCTCTAGCTCCACCTGTCCCCACCATTGATGCCGCTGTGACAACGAACTGTCACGAATTGTGATGCCACTTTCACCACCAGACCCCTCCACCCGCTCAATGCCACCAGCAAGGAAACAACACCCCAATCCCCCCTCTCCTCCCATCTCCCGCTCGCTCCCTAGTCTCAACGTCGAGCTACACCATGCCGAGCCTATCCATGGTATCATCACCATCCTCATTTAAACCCTGCCACCTCAACACCCCCTCGCCCTCCTATAAAAGGACCCTATCTTTCCCATCTGAGACTCTTACCTCCTAGCTCTCTCCCTCCCAATTAGCCTCTCACCCAGCCCTAGGTCGCAGAAGGAAACACCTCGCCATCGACAAGCTCGATAATGCATGCTCAGTCACCAAGAAATTCCCCCTCCCAAGGCCCCCAACCCTTCAATCAAACCTACTCCTAGACTCCCCAGAACACCACGAGGCTATATCCACTCTTGCCGAGGTTGGAGGTGTATGGAAAAATCGACTCCATCCTTGACTACAAGCCACCGCCATTGTCGACGATGATCTCCTCCACCCCACCTCTCCTCCTTGCCTCGTGCGACCTACGGGGCCCAGCATACCACTTCATGATGTAGTACACTATAGTCGTTGACATAATACCATTTTCCACCAGTATTACATCCCTCGGAGTGGTATAATAGAAACATCACGATTCCAAGACATGCCTATAGATTACAACTCGAAGCTTTACAAAAGATCTGGAGAAATTCTTGAGTACTAAGAGAAAGAATAAACTTCACAATGGAAACCTAGAAATAACAACTCCACAACTAATCTATGAATAAGGCTATTTCTAATACTATTTGACTTGTCATTGCTGCTACTACAATGCTCTACAGAAATAGGTTCTATGGCTAGAGATTTTTATTCCTGTTCTTTTCAAAATTAGGCCTTCACTAGGATTGATGTAGACGCTGACTCCATAGACTTCACCGAATAACTCTAACTCTTGCAGTGGTCCTTTTGATCATCAGATGGTGTTATTGACGTCGTCATCGGCTTTAGAATCTAGCAAGGGTTAAGAATGTACTGTTGAGTATGAGCATACTTAACAAATTTATTAAAGAGGATTGTTTAATGCACTATCTATAGCCATAGACAATAGGTTGTGTGCTATGCAGTTTTTCATAAATATTTTTTCAAATGTTGCTTTTATTCTAAAAAGCTATGTCCGTTAGCCTTCACGGATTTACCAGAACTTCATGGAGTTTCTTTTCTGCCGTGTTCGTAGCTCCTTTCCAGAACAAGGAGTGACATGTCATAATTCTTACACTCTGCAGAGGTGCGTTGCTTTAACCATGAGAGATCTTAGCCTTGTTGCACATCCGAGTTACATTCTCATCCACACTTCCTTGGTGTGGGGCTCAGTCTAAGATCCAAGCCGATCACTACCCTTCTCCACAACCCCACATGCCCACCCTTTTGTACGCCCAAACCTCAAAGTAGACTTCCCCCGATAATACGTCTTTACTTTAGGTAGCCACGTACAATCCATTGTAGATACGAGAAACACCGTGGAACGTTGAGGGATACCACCCATATGTTGCCAATTCTCACTAGGAATTATAGCCATGACCTGGTCATCCGTTGACATGCGGAAGGAAGAAGATTCAGCTGACTTCTCCGTCACATTCCAGATCTTTTGGTTAACACGTAATATACGATGTTAGAATCACTGGTGACATTTGTTATTAAGTCCTAGATGGTAATTTCCTGTGCAAATGGAACCTTCACCAACCACATATAGCATACCATGGTTCCATTTGCCTACCATACTAGATTAACACCACTCGGGTCGATAAGCAATAAATCATATTATTGAGAAAATAGTATTTCCTTCCGTCCTTTATGAAATACAAGTGATAACAATAATATATTGCAAATAGTTGATAGAAAATAACCAAAGTACATGAGTAAGTATGACCTTGCCTTTTTGACTGCAAGATTATTGATGGCTCCGATTTTTGCCATCTCCCACTGTGTTTAAACGTTGTTTTTGGTCAAGCAATTGCCAAATAAACTCCCAACCTTGCCACTAATGACTAAAAATTACAAAGATGTGCAAATCCCTTCTTTGATTTATGTTGTGCAAGAAATCACTGCTTTTAAGGCGAAATAAGGAGTCATAATGAAGGATTTTGAGGAAGTACACACGGCCAAGTAATTGGGAAGTAATTCCAAGGCGACAGAGTGCTTAACAACCACTGGTACGGGCGCGGTCCACCTATGCCACCCGCCCATACCAGGTGGTGACGGCTCCATCTCGTCAAACCCTACAACTTTCATGAAGATGCCTATATATTTTGAGGCTCCAGCCGCCGGCCAGAGAGTCATCATTCTCAGATTGCATCACAACACCCCCAAAGGAGATCCACACCATTGTTCATCCATTGTTCATCACTTCCACCATCCATCCTTCCACTAGCCATAGCCATTGCTTTGTACTTTTAGATCTCCTTGTGATTTGGCGACCATTATAAGAATATTTGATTTCAATCTAAGTATTTGCATGATGTTTTCTATCTCCGATCTATTTTTTATGAGTGAGTAGTCCTCACGGGCTATGGGTTGGATAGAAGCCTCATAGCAATTATGTGCATCTAGATCATGGGAGAACTGTATTTTGTTTGGATTTGTGATTTGTATCTTTTGTTTCTTCATCTCTCGCCTTGATCTGTGGACTTGTAGGTACACAAGATTCCATAGATTGATAAAGGCTTGAGGTGAGATACTTGGCTAGCGACGATCTCATAGGAAACTCAGTGATAGAAAGGGAAGTACGGTCTTCGCTTAGTGCCCCATTCGGGATCAACAACAATATCACCACTTAAAGCTTTGATCTGTGTTTACACTTAATAATCATTTGCAGCCTGTGGCTTCGGTGTGTTCTCGGTTGGATTAAAAGTCTATTGCTATGCCCGCTGCATCATGGGGGCTCTAGAATATTAGGATGTGTTGCCCACAAAAGATTATCTCAATACAAACATGATACATGACTATGCTTATTATTATCTTTCATCCCATTTGATGTGCATCTGCAGGTGGATCTTTAACCCTGGCCTATCTCCATCCATCGACTCAAACCCGTTATAAAGTAAACTAGATTGGTCCGGTCAACTAAGGTAAAACGAACAAACAAAGTCTTGTAGATGTGTCCTTTCTTATTACCTTTTAGCAGTGATTTCTAAGGTTCGATTAAGCCTAGATCTTCTAGGAAAAAGCTATTATACTACATCCGTGAATCCGGATCAAAGGTATCAATTATGCAACCAAGGTCTTCGAGACAATTAGAATTCCAACATCTGAAAACAACATCATCGGTCTACTAAGGATTAATGTTTAAAGAAGCAATATGCTATGATGCATAAGTAATGATATGAACCTTGTAAAACCCCGCATCAACCCCGTTATAGTGTGTTGGTTGAGTTTGGGTGATTTGTTAGATTTTATTTATCTTCAATTTTACTTCACAACGAAAGTATATTCTAAGACTTAAGAAATTAACACACAAAATGTAAGAGTAAATAATCATAACAATAGATGCTTGATGTTGATTGGTACCATTTTATCCTTCACGAAAAGTTATGTTTTAAGTTGGTGAGACTTAACAGAAATACTAAGGTTTTGTTTGAAGTGACAAAAAGAATAACTTTTGAAGAAGATGATTATTACACTAAGTTATGTACTCCTTAAGGTTATGAGTATGCAATCAATAAGTATTTGCCTCGCCTCAATGATCTTAAGTTATTAGGATTCTTGCAGATGGAGTATCGGATCAAAGTTCACTATAAAATACATTTGAGCTTAAGACATAGTATTTTGATAGCACTATTGGATTTTAGTTGTAAAGAAATATTTGATTCCATTATGCATAAAATGTCATTGTAATCAATGGTTTTAACCATTTGTTTTTCTTTGTATGTTTTACCCAAGTTATAAAGGTAAAAGTAATTTTAAAAGTATTAAGAACACTTTCTTTGCAGTTATCAAAGCAATAAATTGTAAATGATTAAAGTAGAGCTAAAAGGAATTTAATTTAGTTTATAGGTGATAAAATAAAATACATTCCTTTTATTTAAATGCAATAAAAAGGATGTTATAACACTTTAATAACATTTATTTTAGAAACACAAAAATTACTTGGAATATCATATTTAATATTTTTCTACGATAGTGGATTAATTTTCATACAAAAAAGTGATTGTTATTTATTTTTAGGATTTTTTGTGTATTTTTATAGAGCTTAAAGTATTCATAGGGGTATTTTCATAATTTCTAGTTTTGTATTTTATTTCTTTATCTCATTTTCTCTACTTAGCTAGGCTTGGCCCATAGGGCAATCTGGCCCTAGGCTGGCTTGACCCACCTCCGCCCAATTGGTTGGGCTAGACCCCAGCCCAACCCAATCCCTCTATCTCTCATCCTCTCACACACACTCGCATGCCAGACTCCCCTCTCGTTCCCCTTTTTCTCGCATCCGAAATTGCCGCCACCGTCGTCTATGCACCCCGATCATCTCTGACCACCATGGGCACCATTGTTGGTCACCAAAGCTCTACCTACTTCCGCTTGATCGATTTCTCCCAGTCAATTTGTTCTTGGGGACCATATCGTTCCCCTATGACCCTGAGAACCCTAGGTGTCACCGATGCTGCCTCGGGTTCCTTCCCCTGCCCAACGCTGGCGCTAGATGATGGCTCCCCCACACCAGGATCTTCTCCACAAACACCCCTCTGTCTCCATGCCCTAGGTTATGGTCGATGTCGACCGCCACGGCACGCGGCTTGACTACAAGTGCTCTCTACCGCCACCTCAAGGTCTCCTCCCTTGCCTACCGCACTCTTGGGCCTCCGCTTGGACCTCGCCGGAACCCTAGGGTTCATCAGCCAGTTTTGTTGATGTTGGTCTCCACTACTGCTGGTACTACTCATAGACGGCGACCATCACCACCACCTCCCTACTCAAGCACTAGCTATACACTATCTTTGTCGACTTTTTGTTGCCGCCTGCCCCATAGTGATGTGGTACTGCAACTATTGCAACAACCTCGATGCCAGCGGGAAGGTGTTGTGGCGCACCTCGACATCAACTCCGATGTGTGAACTGGTGGTTTTAAAGTGGTGCTTGTGATAATGTGCTGGTGTTCATTATGGATGATACTACTCTAGCGCTCTTCTCTTCCGATTCTGACACCAGACGGACACTGCAATTGACGCAAGCCTCGGCGTCGGGCCTTTGATACACCCTCGTATGGGCAAGATATGTTTCTCCTATGACCGGCCTTTGAGCCGATGACTATGACTGGTAATAATTTAAGGAAGCTTTGTCTCAGTGTGTTGTTCTATGAATCTTCTGTAATTGTCAATTTAGAGAGTTCAGTGGAAATGAATACACAACTCTATTTAGCTAAAATACTGGACTTTGATCTAGAGATACATGTGGAATACTTGTTGTGCCAAATTGTTAACCTTTTTTATCAAAGGCCATAACCAGTTTACTAAACCATGTACATACATGATCCAAACTTGTGCCCTCAATTAGTGTGGTAGGTTAAGTGTAGAATGATCTTGTTAGAAACAACTACTAGTGCTAATGCTTAGTTTGGTCTAGTACTATGTTCTACTTAGCTGAGTACTTCTTGAAATTGATATTGAGTGACCACTACATATGTACTGTCATTTAAGTACAAAAGTTTGTATTGTAGGGAAATTCTGGAATGATGTCAAGTTGTTGTCACTACAAGAAATATTTCCATATGCAATGATTTGGCCCGTCAGTCGTCGTAGAAGGCGCGTCTTCCGTGACGAATTTCTTCACTCGAGCGTGGCCGATGGAAAACTTTTCTTTCCGGTTTCGCGGCCCTCTACAACGACGAAATCGCTAAAAACATGGACGAAGCTCGGCCGGTGCGTGGCAGAAGTAAGAATTTTGGTTCCTCGCATGATATTGACTCGCTGAAATCTTTTGAGGCATGTGGATCTCGGATGTCAGCATCTCTAATGGACCATACTTTTCGTTTGCATCTCTCTGATTTGAACTCGAAAATATGGCTCAATGCATCTGTCGTTTAGTCAGGCTGCTGGGTCCCCTATGTCAGCCTCTCATTAGAAGAATCGTGTGTATGATGGAATTTTTTCCTTCGCTCGTGCTACCCTATTCTGAACTTGATGGTGTTGCTCGATGCATTTGCCGTTTAGTCAGGCTGCTGGGTCCCACATGTCAACCCCTCATTAAAAGAATCATGTGTATGATGAATTTTTTCTTTGATCACATCTCCCTAATTTGAACTCGATATCATTGCTCGATGCATCAGCAGTTTAGTCAGGCTGCTAGGTCCCCCATGTCAGCCTCTCATTAGAAGAAATGCATGTATGATGGAATTTTTCTTCTCTCGTGCTTCCCTGATTCCAACTTGATAACGTTGCTCGCCGCATATGCCGTTTGGTCACGCTGTTGGGTTCTTACATGTCAGTCTCTATTTAAATGAAGCATGTGCATGATGGACTTCTTTTTCGGCCGTGTCCGTTGTTTTGACACCTTGGCAACGTTGCTCGATGCAGAAGTCATTTAAGGTCTGCATGCTAGGTCCCAAACGTCAGCCTCTCTTTGAAATAAACATGTGTGTGTTGGACTATTTTTTCAGGTCGAGTCTGCCATTTTGACCTTGGCATCATTGCTCAATGTGTTGGGTTCGCAGGATAGAAAACAAAAAATTTCCTAAGATGTGAACTACACGCCAAGATCTATCTACTAGATACAGAGCAACGGGTGGATATACATCCACGAAGAACTCACCCTCGAAGACAACGAGTTTTGTTAACGAGTTGGAACTCGTGGATGATGTAGTCATACACTTGTCAATCTCAAGATCGTGATGAAGTCCAGCAGGTCTGGCTCCAGCACATCCTTCAGATCCAGCTCCAGCAAGTCCAGCACCACCAAGTCCAGCACCACAAAGCAGCTGTGCATCCATGATCGCACACACGTCCGGTACCCCGACAACCTCCGTCCCTCGCTCCAGCAAAGCAGCGGAAGCTGCAACTCCTTTCCATATAAAGCCACCAGGAACATGTATCTCGCTAATCCGACACCATGGGGGAATAATACTAGAGGGGGAGAGAGATCCTTCACGAGGAGGTGTAAGGAAGAAGAGGACTGAGGGGGCCTTTTATAGGAGGAGGGGGGTACCCCTCCCCCATGGCCGGTGCCCATGGGAGGGTGACTCCTCACCTCCCCCATTCATGTGGTGGTAACCCCTCCACATTAAAATGCCCCTTCACATTCTCTTTTAAAGTCTCCACTTTAAATGCATTAAATTTCTCCAAATTTAATGCTCTCTCATTTAATAAAACTCTTTTATTATTTTTATTCAGAATTTTGTTAATTACTTTAATTAACAAACATTCACATAAAACCCCCTGCAACATTTCAATATTACATGCAGAACCAATTTCAGCAATTTCACCCGAAACAGTTTCGGTGTCTATTGAAATAATTCCAGCACTTTCTTAAATCTTTATCTGAAACATATTTGCTCCAAATGGTGTCGGTATCCCTTAAGTGTGTCACCCTATGGTTCGCGAATAATGCATACATGATCGAGACCCCTCTCAGATCAATAATCAGCAGCGGGACCTGGAGATCCGTACTGACTCCCACATATTCAACGATGACTTCTGTGATCGTGAGAACCTTTAACGCTAGTAACTAAATCCCTTTGTCTTGCGATATATTACATGTCCGAGATTCGATCATCGGTATCTCCATACCTAGTTCGATATCGTTTCCGACATGCACTCTTTTCTCGTTCCCGTGATATAACATTCTAGTGATCACATCACTTGCTTGCAAGCTATCTTAATGTGATATCACCGAGAGGGCCCAGATTATATCTATCCATCATCGGGATTGACAAATTCCACTCTTGATCCATGAGCCTCAACATAACACCTTCGTAGCACTGAACCCATCTTTATAGTCACCCTGTTATGGTGTGACGTTTGATGTTATCAAGATACTCTTCCGGTGTTAGCAATTAACATGATCTCATGGTCTAAGGACTAAGATTACTTCATATGATGTTATAGCAATATAAACATAATGACTTTGATCGTAATGCTATACTTCGGATGAATGTTCATCACATCATTCCACCAATGTTGTGACCTCGTTATTAACAACATCCAATGTCCATGATCAGGAAACCTTGATCATCTTGTTAATCAACGAGCTAGTCTATAAGAGAGGCATAACTAGGAACCCTTTTTGTTTATTAAACACACATGTATTGATGTTTCCGACCAATACAATTATAGCATGCAAAATAAACATTTATCATAAACATGGAATAAGATAATAACCACTTTATTATTGCCTCTCGGGCATATTCCCTTCAGTCTCCCACTTGCACTAGAGTGAATAATCTAGTATGAAAAACTTTGTGTATTGAACACCTATGGCTTTCTGGTGTTGCATATACGCTATTGCTAGTGGTTAACATAATCTCCGGATCTGACAGTTTCAGGTCCATGTGTATTTGCATGTCTTTGCGTCTCTACGCATCACTCATTCTCAAATGAGATGGCATTGTATAAATTTGGTCCTTTGGTGAGACCTTTAGTTCGTTCCGGTTAAAATATGTTGATATTATTGTCACATAATATATCTTCATAGTATTAGTCCACTTTGAACCACACCTAGTTTGATAACAAACTACTTAACACAAATGCCCTCCTATGCTGCTACGATAGCAGTCATATACTTAGCCTTTTTGTTGTAGTATCCGTCACAATGTCTCAACTTTGGAACTCATCCAAATCCATCATGGAACATCCTTTCCATTATATTATGCCACCCATAGTCTAAATTGAGATAAATTTAATTTGTATCTTGTGACAAAAAATAGTATCAATGTAACACTTTACAATGAACTACCTTTAACTATTTGTCACTTATACATGATTTATTCTTAGTTCTTCCAAAGCTCATAAGAATATCTTTACTATCGTCTAATGATCATCTTATGAATCAGTCTGGTATGTGCCCATAACATTTAGAGCATAGGACATTTTGGATATATACATACCATGGTATAATCGATCAAGATCTTCATGTGATTTTACTCATCAAGTGTTGAAACACTTGAATTTTGATACAATCCTTTCCATGCAGCAAGAACCTTTCTTGTTGTTTCCATATTAAACCCTTTCAATATCAAAATTTAAGAAAAGACAATTCAGGTTTTATCCCAAACCATAACTTATATGGTGTCATTTCAACGGATCACGATGGTGCTCTTTTCAGTGTAAAAGCGGTAGTCTCTAAAGCTTCAATCCTAAAAACATAATGGCAGTTTTATAAATGACACATTTGATCTTACCACGTCAAACATGGTTTGATTTCATATCTCGAATATGCCATACTCCTATGGTTTATCGGGAAACACAAATCTTGGAACAATTCCTCAAATCTTAGGTGTTTTTGCTAAACACGTAACTAAAATATCTTCCTTTATGATCGAATCATAAACTCTTTATTTTCTTGTTACAATGATTTTCCACTTCATCTTGAAAGTCTTTGAACAATTTTCAAATGTTTCATACTTCTTCCTTATTAAGTAAATATACAGATATATTCACTCAAATTTTCAGAGAAAGCATACAAAGCAAAAAGATCCATCGCATATGGCTACATATAATGGACTATATACATCAATATGTATAATATCCAATAAGTTAGTCATCCGTTCCTCTTTGGCCTATGGACGGAGTTTCAATTATCTCAAGGAAAGTTTCACAAGCGTCAATTGATCAAAATCAAAGACTCCAAAAATCCATCAACATGGAGTTTCTTCATGTTTTCTTTCCAATATAATTTAAAACAGCGATGTCACTTCATAAGTGATATTTTAATCATTTGTCTTGCAACATTTTAGCAATAGTGTTTATGGAAGTGATTTCTCCCACTAGACTTGTAAAAATTCATCCATCCTTTATGGAATACGGTAATTATTTTAACAACCATTGTTCTCGTAATACCGGAACAAAATAACAATTATTAAAACAAATATTGAAGGCTAGATTTGATGACAACGAAAAACACAATAACACTTTATTTGTTTTCGATGAACATCATCACTTATTCTCTTGCTAGTTACTTAGGCCATTGTAGTTCATGAATTGCGTTGTCCTGTATGACACTTCATACCAACCAATTCAGTATCCAATACCGGTATCCAATACCTCAGAACCACATTGTTTAACAAGCAAGGAATACAGCCATAGCATGTATATCTTCTATATACCTAAGTTGGACATCTCCAACTTTTTCGTTTCTACCAAATATTTCATAGATTCTCTTTTAGCAATTCCTTTTCCTTTTAAAAGAATTTATCAACATCAATAGTGGTGTCATTCACATGACACATAGTACAAAGCATATATAGTCAAATACTAATACCTTAGGACTTGCACTTTGAAGTGGATCACCATCATCAAATGTTTGGTATTCTTTCAAAAATCCATTCTTTAGTAATCTATTAGTGTAGTAAACATTTTACTTACATCTTCTATTCATCCTTATCATGACAACTTTCATGATCAAGCTACTATAGCCTATAAGGAAGAATGACGAGTATAATTTTAGTTCCCGAAACATTTTGGGAGATTCGGATGCCTAGCATCTCCATCCTTCACAAATTCTCATACAATATGAGAACATGTATTTTGCTAAATTATAGTCTATCACAATGCAACCAAAAAAATTGTTTCAGATATCACAATATCTTTCACACATGATGGTTTCTGAAACAATTTTCAGCTCCAATATAATCTTGATATTAAAACAACTTTTGAATATCAATAATCATGGAGGCAAACATGATACTTTGGATACTAACATTGGAATTCTTACTCTTGATTTAATACTACTTATTAAACTTCATGGAGTGAATAGAGTTTGCTGAAAGTTTGCAATAGGACTTATAAACTTTAAATTGACATTCAAAACAATACGATACCAGTTCATAAAGTAAATATCTAGAATTTTATAGTTCTATTATCTCAATTAAAACTAAGCATAAGGTAGTGAACAGACGCCAATGACTACAACAAATTATGCAAATTCACTTCAATTTAGTTTATGACAAATTTAGTTCGACTAATCCAAATTAGAAATGAACTCCCACTCAAAAACGACATCCATCGTGCCTTTTTGGTGATTACATGAACCAAATCCACTACACCAAGTCTGATCATCACATGAGTTGATGTAGCTTCAAAGGCGAGCATCTATATGGGCATCATATCAACTATATGACTCATGCTTAACCTTTCGGTCCGTGTTCCGAGGCCATGTCTGTACATGCTAGGCTCGCCAAGTAAGAACCTTAGTATTCCCGTGTGTAAAACTGTCTTACATCCGTTCATATGAAAGCGTAGATTCGAGTACACCCGATCATCACGTGATGTCTCGAAACACTATCCATAGAACGGTGCATACTTAAGGAAGAAAACATTTTTATCTTGATATCTAAATGAGGGATCATCTTACAATGCTACAGAAAGCGCCAAACTAGCAGTATAAGATGCTAACATCTAATGTGTAAAGTGAGATGATATGGTCCATGCATTTGATCTCTATCATTTGCATCCTGGTATGATCTCTATCATTCCTTTGTGTGTAAGGCCAAGGTCTATGGAACTTACACGTTGAATGTGTTGTAAGAGTATCTATCATACATCTACTTACAACAATACCATATCAATACACTAGCCCAACAACGATCTAAACTAGACGCCTCTAATTTATCAATTGCAAGTTTTACGTGGCTTAGGGCTTTCGGAGATAGAACCGTTCTTACCTACGAACATGAACCACAACGAGGATAACCAAGTTATTAGCAACTCGTTGTAAATTAGATATTGACTATAGTAGGAGAGACAGACACCCGCCAGCCACTTATGCAAAACAAGTTGCATGTCAGTCGTGGAACCGGTCTCATGTACGATGACATGTAAGGTTGGTCCGGGCTGCTTCATCCCACTATGCCACCAATATCCAAAATACATAGAAGATGCAATAACATGATCATCATCGCCCACATATAAACATATGTGTACTACCCGTGCAAAGCACCTACGCATAGATCAGGCTCTGATACCACTGTTGGGTTCGCAGCATAGAAAACAAAAAAATTCCTACGATGTGAACTATACGCCAAGATCTATCTACTAGATACAGAGCAACGGGTGGACATACATCCATGGAGAACTCACCCTCAAAGACAACGAGTTTTGTTAATGAGTTGGAACTCGTGGATGATGTAGTCGTAAACTTGCCGATCTCAAGATCGTGATGAAGTCCAGCAGGTCCGGCTCCAGCACGTTCTTTAGATCCAGCTCCAGCAAGTCCAGCACCACCAAGTCCAGCACCGCAAAGCAGCGGTGCATCCGTGATCGCACACACGTCCGGTACCCCGACAACCTCCATCCCTCGCTCCAGCAAAGCAGCGTAAGCTGCAACTCCTTTCTAGATAAAGCCACCGGGAACATGTATCTCGCTAATCTGAGACCATGGGGGAATAATACTAGAGGGGGAGAGAGATCCTTCACGAGGAGGTGTAAGGAAGAAGGGGAGTGAGGGGGGACTTTTATAGGAGGAGGGGGGTACCCCTCCCCCATGGCCGGCGCCCATGGGAGGGGGACTCCTCACCTTCCCCATTCATGTGGTGGTAACCCCTCCACATTAAAATTATCTCATGGTCTCAGTACTAAGATTACTTCGTATGATGTTATAGCAATATAAACATAATGACTTTGATCGTAATGCTATACTTGGGATGAATGTTCATCACATCATTCCACCAATGTCGTGACCTCGTTATTAACAACATCCAATGTCCATGATCAGGAAACCTTGATCATCTTGTTAATCAACGAGCTAGTCTATAAGAGAGGCATAACTAGGAACCCTTTTTGTTTATTAAACACGCATGTATTGATGTTTCCGATCAATACAATTATAGCATGCAAAATAAACATTTATCATAAACATGGAATAAGATAATAACCACTTTATTATTGCCTCTCAGGCATATTCCCTTCACAATGTAGCAGCCATTTATTTGGGTCCCAGATGCCATGTGTATGTTGGACTTTTTTTTGTTCTCCGTTGTTTTGACCTTCCCAATTAGTGTTTGAAAGTGCATGTGTGCCCCCATGTGTTGGTAATTAATTACAATCTTTATGGACTTATGTTTGCATTGAGTTTTACTTGTAGGATTTGTCCATAGGCAATGCTTGAACCATATGTTGGCTTCAAGGTTGGGAGAACAAGAAAGTGAAGAAGATCAAGAGATGACCAAGATGTTCAAGAAGTGATCCGAAAATTGGTCATGTGAGAGTTGAGCCTATGGCAAGTGTCTATTGAAGAATAAGATGGTGTGATATCTCTTGTGTAGGTTCAAGACACCAACATGATGAGGAAATAAGAAATGAAGTGCAAGTTCAAGATGAGCCATCTCGAAGATTCATTTTCCTGAAGCTTGCCATCCTATGGTGCTCATGGATATGTGAAGATGTGCCCAAAAGAGAAGCTCTACTATAGTGGAATATGAGGGAGTAGTTTGCAAGTCTTCACCAAGGTAGCACAATCAATAAAGGTGTTCCATCTTGAGGAAGACAAGAGCGTTGCCATCAAGCTCAAGTGGAATATGTGCAAGGCAAAGGTATGTTCTTGATAGGGTTTCTTTCTTACCGGTATCATGATGTTAGTTGGAGAGACCGGTTTATGGGATAGATAACCATACTATCAAGTGGGGCTCTCGAGTGAGTAACTTGATCATAGCCTTCATAAAGAGCTCAAACCTTTGTATACTTGGCATCATCTTTCTTGGTTATTATTTGGTTCTTATCCATGATAGGATTTAGATCTTGTGGTAATCTTCATGACAAGATCAAGTTCATCAACAATGGATTTCATATGCATTCTCTATTGCATTTTCAATATTGGAGGTTTTACCGGTTGTCTTTTATAGATAGGTTAAACCTTTCATCATTTGGTTCTATCCTCCCTTTCTGTACTATGATGGTTCCCTGCATGAACTTGTAGACCTTTTTTCCCTCTTTAAAAAAAGCCCAAGATCATCAAAATCAGAGTCCAGATGCAAAAGTTATGGTTGTTTTCGTATTGCTGTTTCTGTATCATGTAGATGTTGGGTCCGCAGCATAGAAAACAAAAAATTTCCTACGATGAGAACTATACGCCAAGATCTATCTTCTAGATACAGAGCAACGGGTGGACATAAATCCATGGAGAACTTACCCTCGAAGACAACGAGTTTTGTTAACGAGTAGGAACTCGTGGTTGATGTAGTCGTACGCTTGCCGATCTCAAGATCGTGTGGAAGTCCGAGCGCCGCAAATCAGCAGCGCATCCGTACTCGCACACACGTTCAAGCCACCGGACAACCTCCACCTCCTCGCTCCAGCGAATCAGCGGAAGCAGCAACTCCTTCCAAACGCAAGGCCACCGGGAACATGTATCTCGCTAATCCGAGACCATGGGGGAATATCTAGAGGGGGAGAGAGATCCTTCACAAGGAGGTGTAGTTTGTGAGAGGGGAGAGGGGGGCTTTATATAGGAGGTAGGGAGACCCCTCCCCTCCCATAGCCGGCGCATGAGGGGGGGACTCCTCCCCTCCTTCATTCATGTGGTGAACCTCCACTCACATAAACATGGCCTCCACCCAAAATCCCACTCACATGTATTTAATTTCCACCAAATTAAATGCAACTCTCAATTAATAAAACTCTTTTATTTATTTTATTCAGAATTTTGTTAATTACTTTAATTAACAAACACTCACATAAAACCCCTTGCAACATTTCAATATCACATGCAGAACCACTTTCTGCAATTTCACCCGAAACAATTTCGGTTTCTATCGAAACAATTCCTGTTTCTATCAAAACATTTCCTGCGCTTTGCAAACGTTTTGTTTGGAACATATGTGCTCCTAAATGGTGTCCGGCAACCCTTAAGTGTGTCACCCTACGGTTCGCGAATAATGCAGACATGATTGAGACTCCTCTCAGATCAATAATCAGAAGCGGGACCTGGAGATCCATACTGACTCCTGCATATTCAACGATGACTTCTGTGATCGTGAGAACCTTTAACGTCAGCAATTTAATCCCTTTTGTCTCATGATATAATACATGTCTGAGATTCGATCATCGGTATCCAAATACCTAGTTTGATCTTGTTACCGACATGCACTCTTTTCTTGTTCCCGTGATATAACATTCTAGTGATCACATCACTTGCTTGCAAGCTATCTTAATGTGATATCACCGAGAGGGCCCAGAGTATATCTATCCGTCATTGGGATTGACAAATTCCACTCTTGATCCATGAGCCTCAACATAACACCTTCATAGCACAGAACCCACCTTTATGGTCACCCTGTTACGGTGTGACATTTGATGTTATCAAGATACTCTTCCAGTGTTAGCAATTAACATGATCTCATGGTCTAAGGACTAAGACTACTTTGTATGATGTTATAGCAATATAAACATAAAGACTTGATCGTAATGCTATACTTCGGATGAATGTTCATCACATCATTTCACAAATGCTGTGACCTTCTTATTAACAACATCCAATGTCCATGATCAGGAAACCTTGATCATATTGTTAATCAACAAGCTAGTCTATAAGAGAGGCATAACTAGGAACCCTTTTTGTTTATTAAACACACATGTATTGATGTTTCCTATCAATACAATTATAGCATGCAAAATAAACATCTATCATATACAAGGAATACATAATAACAACTTTATTATTGCCTCTCAGGGCATATTTCCTTTAGTCTCCCACTTGCACTAGAGACAATAATCTAGTTTATATAGTGATAAATCTAACACCCATGGAGTTCTGGTGTTGATCATGTTTTGCCCTAGGGAGTACTTTAGTCAACAGATCTGCTACAATCAGGTCCGTGTGCACTTTACAAATCTTTATATCTCCATCCTTGACATGCTCGCAGATGGAGTGAAACCGGCGCTTAATAAGCTTGGAATTCTTGTGAGACCTTGGTTCCTTGGCATTGGCTATGGCTCCATTATTGTCACAATAGATCACCATTGGGTCCAACGCACTAGGAACCACACCTAGTTCCGTTATGAACTCCTTCATCCAAACCGCTTCCTGCGCCGCTTCTGAAGTAGCAACATATTCCGCCTTCGTCGTTGGTCCAGCCACCACAGGTTGTTTGGAGCTCCTCCAACTAACTGCTGCTCCGTTCAAGAGAAATACGTATCCGGATTGAGACTTAGAGTCATCCGGATCAGTGTCAAAGCTAGCATCGACATAACACTTAGCGACTAGCTCTTCTTCACCTCCATATACAAGAAACATATCCTTAGTTCTTCTCAAGTACTTAAGGATATTCTTGACCGCTATCCAGTGTTCCGAACCTGGATTAGATTGGTACCTACTAGTCAAACTAATAGCATGTGCCACATCCGGTCTTGTACATAGCATGGCATACATTATAGAGCCTATGGCTGAGGCATAGGGGATCTTATCCATTATCTCTCTTTCTTCCGCCGTAGCCGGACTTTGAGTCTTACTCAATGTCTTGCCTTGCAACATAGGTAAGTACCCCTTCTTACTTCCGTCCATATTAAACTTCTTTAATATCTTATCAAGGTATGTACTCTGCGATAGCCCAATTAGGCGTCTTGATCTATCTCTATAGATTTTAATGCCTAATATATATGATGCTTCACTAAGGTCCTTCATCGAAAATTTGCTGTTTAGATAACTTTTAACACTGTTTAAAAGATCTATATCATTTCCAATCAATAATATGTGATCCACATATAATATCAGAAATGCCACATTGCTCCCACTCACTTTCTTGTAAATACAAGCCTCTCCATAAGTTTGGACAAATCCAAACTCTTTGATCACCTCATCAAAGCGGAGATTCCAACTCCGGGATGCTTGCTTCAGTCCATAGATGGATCGTTGAAGTTTGCACACCTTATCAGCATCCTTAGGATCAACAAAACCCTTAGGTTGTATCATATACAACTCTTCTTCAATATTACCATTGAGGAATATAGTTTTGACATCCATCTGCCATATTTCATAATCGAAATATGCAGCAATTGCTAACATAATCCTAACCGACTTAAGCATCGCTACGGGAGAGAATGTCTCATCGTAGTCAACTCCTTGAATTTGTCAAAACCCCTTTGCGACAAGTCGAGCCTTATAGATGGTTACATTACCATCAGCATCCGTTTTTCTGTTGAAAATCCATTTATTCTCAACGGCCTTTCGATCGTGAGGTAAGTCCACCAAGGTCCAAACCTGGTTTTCGTACATGGATTCCATCTCGGATTTCATGGCTTCTAGCCATTTGTTGGAATCAGGGCTCATCATTGCTTCTTCATACGTTGCAGGGTCATCTATTTCATCAATCATGAAATTCATAACAGGATTGCCGTCAGAGTCGGGAAGCACGTGTCCTGCTTGACCTGCGAGTTTCGGTAGTGTCCTCTTTTGGAGTTTCATGATCAATCTCATTAGCTCTCTCTTCATTAGGTGAAGTCAACTCTGAAACAACTTCCGGTGCTGCGCTACTCGCTATTTCATGAAGAGAAGGTTCAATAACCTCTTCGAGTTCTACCTTCCGACTACTCACACCTTTCGCGAGAAACTCCTTCTCAAGAAAGGATCCATTCTTGGCAATAAATACCTTTCCCTCGGATCTGTGATAGAAGGTATACCCAATCGTTTCCTTAGTGTATCCTATGAAGACGCATTTTTCCGCTTTGGGTTCGAGTTTATCCGGTTGAAGTTTCTTCACATAAACATCGCATCCCCAAACTTTAAGAAATGACAGCTTAGGTTTGTTTCCAAACCATAATTGGTGTCTTTTCAACGGATTTAGATGGTGCCATATTGAAAGTGAATGTAGCGGTTTCCAGTGCATAACCCCAAAATGACAGTGGCAAGTCAGTCAGAGACATCATAGATTGAACCATATCTAATAAAGTACGATTACGACGTTTTGACACACCATTACGTTGTGGTGTTCCGGCAGGCGTGAGTTGTGAAACTATTCCACAGTCTTTCATATGTGTGCTAAACTCATAACTAAGATACTCTCCTCCACGGTCGGACCACAGAAATTTGATCTTTCTGTGATGATGATTTTCCACTTCATTCTGAAATTCTTTAAACTTTTCAAAGGTTTTAGACTTATGTTTCATCAAATAGATATACCCGTATCTACTCAAATCATCCGTGAAAGTAACAAAATAACGATATCCACCTCACGCCGACACACTCATTGGTCCACACACATCAGTATATATGATTTCCAATAAATCGCCTGCTCCATTGAACCGAAAACAGCGTTCTAGTCATCTTGCCCATAAGGCATGGCTCACATGTATCAAATGATTCAAAATCAAGTGATTCCAAAAGTCCATCGAATGGAGTTTCTTCATGCTTAACGCCAATATGACCAGACGGCATTGCCACATATATGCAGATATATCATTATCAAGTTTAATCCTTTTAGCATCAACATTATGAATATGCGTAATACTACTATCGAGATCCAACAGAAACAAACCATTCAACATAGGTGCATGACCATAAAAGATATTATTCATATAAATCGAACAACCATTGTTTTTAGACTTAAACGAATAACCACTTTGCATCAAACACGATCCGGATACAATGTTCATGCTCAGTGCAGGCGCCAAATAACAATTATTCAGGTTTATAACTAATACCGACGGCATATGGAGAGGCAGTGTTCCGACGGTGATCACATCAACTCTTGATCCATTGCCGACCCAAGATCGTGACCTCATCCCTTGCTAGTTGTCGCTTGTTCCGCAGCCCTGAACCGAAGTTACATATATTAGCAACCGATCCCAGTATCAAATACCCACGTGTGCTCTGCGAGTACTAGTCAAGTACACATCAATAACATGTATATCACATATACCTTTGTTTGCCTTGCCGGCCTTCTTGTCCGCCAAATACTTGGGGCGATTCTGCCCAATGGCGATCCCTTGCAATAGTAGCACTTGGTGTCGGACTTAGGGCCAGCTCGGGGTTTCTTTTCAGCGTGGCAACAGACTTTTGCCTTCTTTCCCTTTGTGCTTGCCTTTCTTGTCCTTCTTGAAACTGGTGGTCCTATTGATCATCAACACTTGATGTTCTTTCCTAATCTCCACTTCGCAGTCTTAAGCATTGTGAAGCTCGGAAGAGACTTCTTCATGCCGCATATTATAGTTCATCACGAAGCTCTTGTAGCTAGGTGATGAGATTGGAGAACATGATGTATGCCTAAGTCAATGGGAATCGTTATTCCCAAGGACACAAGCTTATCGTATGCACCTAGACATTTTGAGTACGTGCTCACTAACGGAGCTGTTTTCCTCCATCATGCAGCTAAAGAACTTTTCAGAAGCATTATAACTCTCTACGGCAGCATGGGTATCGAAAATCATTTTCAATTCTCCCATGGTATCAAAGGCATTGCCATTTTCGAAACGCTTTCGAAGTTCTGGCTCTAGCCCATACAGTATGCCGCAATGAACTAAGTTGTGGTCCTCCTGACGAGTTATATAGACGTTCTTTTCCTCGTCAGGGGCATCCGGAGCTAGGGGGGCCTAGCGGCGCCTCTAGCACATATTGCTTTTGTGCAGCAGTGAGGAGAATCCACAAATTCATAGCCCAGTTGGTGAAGTTGCTACCATTCGCAGCAAGCTTCTCTTTCTCCATGAACACATTGAAATTAAAAGCAGGTGGTGCCATCTACAACAGAATTTGTAAAATATATTTAGACTAAGTTTATGATAGATTGAGTTCAACTAATCCAAATTACTAATGAACTCCCACTCAAAAACGACATCCCTCGTGTCCTTTTGGTGATTACATGAACCAAATCCACTACACCAAGTCCGATCATCACGTGAGTCGGTGTAGCTTCAAAGGCGAGCATCTATATGGGCATCATATCAACTATATGACTCATGCTTAACCTTTCGGTCCGTGTTCCGAGGCCATGTCTGTACATGCTAGGCTCGTCAAATAAGAACCTTAGTATTCGCGTGTCTAAAACTGTCTTACACCCGTTGTATGAAAGCGTAGAGTCGAGAACACCCGATCATCACGTGATGCCTCAAAACACGATCCACAAAATGGTGCATACTTAAGGAAGAACACATTTTATCTTGATATCTCAATGAGGGATCATCTTATAATGCTACCAAAAGCGCCAAACTAGCAATATAAGATGCTAACATCTAATGTGTGAAGTGAGGTGATATGGTCCATGCATTTGATCTCTATCATTTGCATCGTGGTATGATCTCTATCATTCCTTTGTGTGTAAGGCCAAGGTCTATGGAAATTACACGTTAAGTGAGTTGTAGGAGTATCTATCATACATCTACTTACAACAATACCATATCAAGACACTAGCCTAGCAACGATCTAAACTAGACGCCTCTAATTTATCTATTGCAAGTTTTACGTGGCTTAGGGCTTTCGGAGATAGAACCGGTCTTACCTACGAACATGAACCACAACGAGGATAACCAAGTTATTAGCAACTCGTTGTAAATCAGATATTGACTATAGTAGGAGAGACAGACACCCGCTAGCCACTTATGCAAAACTAGTTGCATGTTAGTCGTGGAACTGGTCTCACGTACGATGACATGTAAGGTTGGTCCGGGCCGCTTCATCCCACTATGCCACCAATATCCAAAGTACATAGAAGATGCAATAACATGATCATCATCGCCCACATATAAACATATGTGTACTACCCGTGCAAAGCACCTACACATAGATCAGGCTCTGATACCACTATTGGGTCCGCAACATAGAAAACAAAAATTTTCCTACGATGAGAACTATACGCCAAGATCTATCTACTAGATACAGAGCAACGGGTGGACATACATCCATGGAGAACTTACCCTCAAAGACAACGAGTTTTGTTAACGAGTCGGAACTCGTGGTTGATGTAGTCGTACGCTTGCCGATCTCAAGATCGTGTGGAATTCCGAGCGTTGCAAATCAGCAGCGCATCCGTCCTCGCACACACGTTCAAGCCACCGGACAACCTCCACCTCCTCGCTCCAGTGAATCAGCGGAAGCAGCAACTCCTTCCAGACGCAAGGCCACCGGGAACATGTATCTTGCTAATCCGAGACCATGGGGGAATATCTAGAGGGGGAGAGAGATCCTTCACGAGGAGGTGTAGTTTGTGAGAGGGGAGAGGGGGGCTTTATATAGGAGGTAGGGAGACCCCTCCCCTCCCATAGCCGGCGCATGAGGGGGGGGGACTCCTCCCCTCCTTCATTCATGTGGTGAACCTCCACTCACATAAACATGGCCTCCACCCAAAATCCCACTCACATGTATTTAATTTCCACCAAATTAAATGCAACTCTCAATTAATAAAACTCTTTTATTTATTTTATTCAGAATTTTGTTAATTACTTTAATTAACAAACATTCACATAAAACCCCTTGCAACATTTCAATATCACATGCATAACCACTTTCTGCAATTTCACCCGAAACAATTTCGGTTTCTATCGACACAATTCCTGTTTCTATCAAAACATTTCCTGCGCTTTGCAAACCTTTTGTTTGGAACATATGTGCTCCTAAATGGTGTTCGGCAACCCTTAAGTGTGTCAGCCTACGGTTCGCGAATAATGCAGACATGATTGAGACTCCTCTCAGATCAATAATCGGCGGGACACGGAGATCCATATCGACTCCTGCATATTCAACGATGACTTCTGTGATCGTGAGAACCTTTAACGTCAGCAATTTAATCCCTTTTGTCTCATGATATAATACATGTCCGAGATTCGATCATCGGTATCCAAATACCTAGTTTGATCTTGTTACCGACATGCACTCTTTTCTTGTTCCCGTGATATAACATTCTAGTGATCACATCACTTGCTTGCAAGCTATCTTAATGTGATATCACCGAGAGGGCCCAGAGTATATCTATCCGTCATCGGGATTGACAAATTCCACTCTTGATCCATGAGCCTCAACATAACACCTTCATAGCACAGAACCCACCTTTATGGTCACCCTGTTACGGTGTGACATTTGATGTTATCAAGATACTCTTCCAGTGTTAGCAATTAACATGATCTCATGGTCTAAGGACTAAGACTACTTTGTATGATGTTATAGCAATATAAACATAAAGACTTGATCGTAATGCTATACTTCGGATGAATGTTCATCACATCATTTCACAAATGCTGTGACCTTCTTATTAACAACATCCAATGTCCATGATCAGGAAACCTTGATCATCTTGTTAATCAACAAGCTAGTCTATAAGAGAGGCATAACTAGGAACCCTTTTTGTTTATTAAACACACATGTATTGATGTTTCCTATCAATACAATTATAGCATGCAAAATAAACATCTATCATATACAAGGAATACATAATAACAACTTTATTATTGCCTCTCAGGGCATATTTCCTTTAGTAGAATGTTCGGGGTGAAAACACCGGACACTCCGGTATCATGTAGAAATCTCATATTTCAATCGTGTGGTTGCCATTTTGTATGCCATACCAGATACCACCCAGAAACTGGCCGGAATATCCGGCCTGCGCGCTCCAGAGCCCTTACGGTTGGATTTCTAGGGACCTATTTAAGGGGCCCTTCTTCCCCAATGGTTCCTTAGCTCTCTTGCAAGTTTCCCCCCACCATTTTTGACCTCTTCAAGCTCTATGATTCTTGCATATTCTTGAGGGATTTGAAAGAGGAGATCTAGATCTGCAACCCCACCAATCAATCTCTCCTCTAAGTGAGGGAAACATCTTGGGATCTAGATCTTGAAGTCTTTTGTGGATTTCCTCCATTGTTCTTCCTCTCTTATTCCTCCATAAGATTTTGTAGCTTTGGCGGAATTTGGGAGTGAATAAATTGAGCACTTCTTGTGTTTTTCCATTGCATTTGGTGCATCGGTTTGAGTTCTCGATGAGGATTCGATTGGATGAAATGTGAGAAGCTTTTACTCTTGGGTTCTTAGAACCCTAGACGGTTTAGTTGTATTGTAGGTTTGTGGATTTCTTGGGGCCTCCAATTAATTTATGGAGATTTCGCCAAACTTGTTTGTTGGGACCCTCCAATTGAGTTGTGGAGAAGTGCCCCAATCTTGTGAGAGGTTCTAGATTGCCACCGACAAGTGCACCGATAGTGGAAGTGTGGATCAATCTCATTAGGGTGAGATTCACAGGAGAACAAGGGAGCCCTTTTGTGGCATTCGTGATTTGAAACCACCCCCTCTCCAAACAAGACGTACTCCATTGTTGGGAGGAACTCAGAAAAAAATCATCATCTTCGCATGCCTTGATTATCTCTTTATACAAGCTCTTACTTATGCACCTTAATTTGTGATAGCCTTTGTTCTTGAAGTATATATCTTGCTATCACATAGTTGCTTGTCTTGCTTAGCATAAGTTGTTGGTGCACACAGGTGAACCCTAGTTGATCTAGGTTTTGTGCTTGACAAAGTAAACGCTAGTTTAATTCCGCCTTTGTTGATCCACTCTTGTAAAAGTTTTAAACAGCCTATTCACACCCCTCTAGGCGGCATCCGTGATCTTTCAATTGGTATCAAAGCTAGGTTTCTCTTTTTAGGCTTCACCGCCTTGAGAGTAAAGATGTTGGCTAGGGGATTAGTTCCTAATGAAATGTTCATATTCGATGGCACAAATTATGATATATGGAAAACTCGTATGCTTATTCATTTTTGGGATATGGACTCAAATTTGGAGCGTATTGTAGATATAGGTTTTTCTCCTCCTATGGATTTCTAAAATCTAGCTTGTGAGGATGACAAAAACTTAAATCTTGATGCTCAAGCTTCTAATGTGCTTGTTAATGCTTTGAGCTATGTAGTTACATCTTCAATCATTCCTTTTTGGAGTACTCATGAGTTATGGACAAAACTTGAAGATAAATATGGTGTGTCCAATATTCTTGAGGATGATTGTGTTGCTTCCACTTTTGGTCGAGATGAGTTCTCATCTTCTACCACTTCACCAACATGTGATTTTTCACAAGGTAATGATATGGTGAGTGGTGATAAAAATTGCAATGTGTATAGTGAGCTTACTATTAGTCATCCTTCATCTCTATCTAGTTGCAATGGTCTATCATTGTACCCTAACACTTGTAGCACCCAAAACTCCTTATATGCTTGTGTTGGTACTCCCTGCATATCATGTAGAAATGGCTTGAATAAATCTTATGATGATATTCTTGTGTTATCTTTTTGCCATGTTAAAAATACTTCCATTTCCTCTAGTTCTTGTGTTGCTAACCATGTAGAGGAAAACTAAGACTCTATTAGCTAAGACAAGATCTTGAATGAAGCTTCAAATAGTTTATCCTCATCATCTCATGGTACCCACCTATGCCTTATGGCTAGAGATTTAAAGGCAACTCCTACTTTGGAACCCAATACCTCTTGTGATGATGAGGATGAGTATAATGAGGAAGAAGAGTTGGATGTTGATGATTTATATGAAAAGGGTGAGATTGTTTATCATTCTCTTGTTAAGAATAATATTGCTTGCTCTAACTTTGTTGAAATCTTAGACTTTGCTATTAAGATCAAAGAACATATTGATATAAGTCAGAAGCACAAATTGAGGAGCATGAGAACACCATTGATAAAATGAGTAGCATTGAGCGTGAGTATGCTAATAAAATTGCAAATCTAAATGAATCTCTTGAAGAGGAACAAACCACTAAGGAATCTCTTGAGGAGAATTTTGCTCTAGAGCTATCTAGAGTGAAGGAATCTCATTATAGAGGTCTTTAGGTGGCAAGTGATCTCAAAAGAAAAAATGATGAGCTTCAAGTTTCCTATGCTAAACTCCTTGAGGATTTTGAGCACCTCAAAAATGTCTCTAGGGTCATCAAGGGTGAGCTCATCAAACTCACCGAGTCACATGAGGAACTTAAAGCCTCTTACTTAAAAGAGCTTTTGATGTTGCCCTCACCTCTTTCAATTAATTATGATGCTTTTGCTACTAACTCTATTTCTTGTGAAGCATCTATTTTGAAGGAGAATGTTGAGCTAAAGACTCAACTTGCTTTGCTAACTAGCAAGTATGGGATCTTGTAAGAAAGTCATGGTAATCTATCAAGCTCTCATGAGGATCTTCTAGCCTCCCATGATAGGATAAAATTAGCTCATGAGGCTATTATGTCAAAGGTAACATCTAATGAGCCTCATGTGGACATTAGCACTACTTCTACTCCAAATGTCATATTGCCAAGTGCTAGTCCTTGTAATTCATCCACTCATGCCATTGCTACATCTTGTGATGAATTACATTACGTGCCTTATTGCTCTAACAATGTAGCATCCACTTCCTCTAATATTGTTCTTCACACTAACCATGTAGAGGAAATTAAAGAGCTCAAGGATCGAGTCACTTATTTGAAGAATGACTTGAAAAAGGGTCATAAAGGGAAGGCCACACTCAACAACATCTTGAATGTGCAAAAATCCCCCAATAACAAGAGTGAACTTGGATTCAACTCCAATATTAAGAACAAGTCCAATATCAAGTTGAAGCACAAGGGCAATAATAAAAGGGCCAAGATCAAATCAAGAATCCGGCCAACATCGTTTGCTTCAAGTGCAAGGAAGAAGGGCATCATGTTAAGTCTTGCCCATTAAACAAGAAGCCCCTTAGGAAGAAGAAACAAGGAAAGCAGCCTCAAGCTCTACCTCTTGTTAGAGATGGGCCTCCTCCCAAGAAGACTCAAGCTCTCCCTCAAGGTGTTGCTTCACCCCAAAAAAAGATGGCAAGAGAAGAACTTGCTACATTTGCCACGAGAAAGGGCACATTTCTTCCTCATGCACCATTGGTATCTCCTCATCCAACCCTATCATGATTGATGATGCTTATTCTCTTCATAAGGATGAGGTTGGCAATATGTTTGCCAAATTTGTTGGTGCTCAATGTGGGTTCAAGAAAAGAACCATTTGGGTTGCCAAGCCTATTGTGACTAACTTCTTAGGACCCAACTTGGTTGGGGACCAACAAGCCAAAACTTGATCAATAGGTGTGTTTGGAGATTATTGGAGACTTGGCTACATCATGAAGAATTGAGGGATCTTCATATATTATATTTGTCAAGCCAGGTCATGTGGATTATATTGCCTCTATCATATTTCCAATGTTCCTCCTTGCGGTAACATGTGCTCAACTCATTACATTGAAAGTTACTTGCCCCTTTGTGCATGTGTTAGTTTTGTACCTTGCATGCTTTTGTACATGTTGTGCCTTCCACATAATTATCTTGAGTTATTAAGTATATTTGTGTATGTTGGGTGGCACACCATGTATGTGTGTTTTTTGTGTTGGGGCCTTATTTGAATATATTTGGGATCTTATTTGGATCTTGTGAGAGATTAATGGACTATCCCATTTTTGGGAGAGTGTTATGCTTGGGTGTTCCACAATCCTAAATATGTGTGTACATGAGGAATACCATCTAGTATTGATATTGCAATGTTATCTAGTCTCTATGTGGTATGATTCTCATGAGAAATTCAAGTTCTATTATGTACATTAATTATCTCTATTTAGATCTTTTTGCATCGTGTTGAGATGTATGGTTTATCACATTATGGGTGAGTCATATGTTTAGTGCATATTACAAGCCTAGAAAATGTGAAAATTCGAGGTTGTGTCACTTAGAATTGATATTGATAATTATCTAGCTCCCATGTGACATATTTGCTTGAACAAGTTCAAATTTTCTTGAATGCCTTTATTGCTCATCTTTGGATCTTGTTTGTGAGAGTGTTTCTTGGTATGTGTTTCCTCATATTTGGATCTCTATATCCTCATGGTTACCATTAGCTTCAAGTTACTCTAATCACTAGTGATTGTGTGACTATTGAAAGCTACCAAGAATCTCTTTTGAAGCATCAAGCTTAATTCGTATACTTTGGTATATGCTTCTTAGTGTGAATATGATCTTGGATATCCGTGTGAACTACCTCAGGAAGATTATTCCCAATACTTCTTGTCCTTGGACAATTAGTACTAGGTTTATGGTAGAATTTATTGATCACATTCACTTTGGCATTTGCTTAATTTTGTACTATCTCTTGCCAAGAAAATGTTTTGTGTTGTCTCCCAAGCTTTCCTTGCCTATTGTGGATCTTCTTATTTTATTGGTATCCTCTTGTGTTTTATTTAATGTAGGTACTAGTGATGATCCCATTTGTGTGCATTTTGCATTCAAAAGGAAAATCCTACATAATGAACTATCCATGGGGGAGATGTCCTATATTATTTAGAACACTCATATTTATGCTTCTTGTTTTGTTCCATATCATGTTGTATGTGCTTGGAAGTTTGATCTTTTCGTTTTAGTATTTTGTGCCATCATGAAAAGTGTGGAGAGTTTGGTTTATTTGTTGGAACCTTGCTCTTTTGGGGAGTTGGTTTTGTCTCATTCCTTGTTAATTATTTTGACCTTTTATAATGAGATAAATCCTTGAGCATGTGTGTTTTTTCTATCTCCTGCTCTTTAGATTTTGCCTAGTTCATTTGTTGAACTTGTGGTCTTTCATGTGTTGATTTGGTCTTTGATATAATTCGTACAACCGTTAGTCTTGTCATACTTTGGTGTGCCTTCTTGGTTTACTTGGTATTTTGTTCAAATTATATCTTGTTTGGTTTTTGAAAATCGTGTGCATGCATATGTACTGAATATATATTATGGCATGATTGGTTTCCTTTATCCAATATGTAGGGGTAACTCCACCAAATCCTAATTGGCTAAGATGTGCATGAAATTCAATTTCATATCAATATGCACATATTTATGTGGAGTCTCTCCTATGTATTGTAGTTGTCTAACTACTATGGACCCAATAAGTTTGGGGACCATATTGTACTTGAATTTTGTTTTAGGTACATTGGAGATGCATTGGATGCTTGTCTCTTTCATAAGCAAGAAGTGCTAACTCAATGAAAATTAGAGACAAGTTAGGATGGTTAATGAGTTCCTATCTACTTCATCCCACCAATGATATCTCAGTAACAAGTATCTCTTACTCATGCATACATATCATCTTGTAACCTATGGTAGGTCGCATATTGGCATGAATTTTATGTATTTGCAATTGTTGTGGTTCTTTATTTGGCCTTAAAAAGACTCTCTATTACATATGTGAGTAAGTTGAGATGAGTGCATATAATTGGGACTATACAAAATCATGCTCATGATTCACCAATCCCAAATATGTCAACCTAGCAATTATATTGCCTATCGTTTCCTCAAAGTACTCTCATGTGCAAAATTGATCATTTGCAAAGTTCATTATTTCTTTGTGATACTTGTTTCCTTTTGCAATACATTCCAACTATCTCTTATTCCATAGTGATAGTTGTGATGTATTTGATATGTTTGTGGTTGAAGTTCATCAATATACAATAAGAGAAAATTGAGTCTTTTGGCCATGCTATCAAGCAAAAATCTTATTGGCATTATCTATGAATTTCGTTTGGATATCTTGTTCATTCTTGAGTATGCATTTTGTGTGTACATGTTTCTTTGTGGATGTATGTCTTGGTGATTGTTGTCTACCTAGAAATTTATACACATGATTATGGCTAAATCTCTAGTTGATATCCTTTTGCTTTGGACTCCACCTTGTGCTCCTGTTTATTCTTTGGTGGCTCCAAAAGTTTTACTTTGAGTGCTTGACCTCTTCATTTGCATCTTTTGGCACTCATTGGTGTTAAGAAAGTTGATCTCTCATGCCTTTGTATTGTTAAATGATATAGAGGGGGCAAGGATACCATGTTTATTCACTTTGCATTCAAAGCAATTATTATATTTGGTGCATAAACCTTGAGGAGCTTTCCTAATTTACCTAAGAACACGCATTTTGTTTCTTGTTCTTGGTTGGTGTTTTTTATTATGGGGAGTTAGGATTCCATAATTGTGCACCTTTTTGTGCATAAACCTTGGGGAGCTTCCTATTTTCATCTAAACACTCATTTGTTCTCATCATAATATTTTCTCTCTTGCTCGTGCTCGTGGTTTAAATGATATAGAGGGAACGAGGATGCCATGTTATGCATATTATATTCAAATGAAAATTATAATTTGTGCACAAACTTTGGGGAGTCTCCTCATATTATATAAATCACTCTCATGTCGATCTTATCATAATGTATATCCTTCTTTTTTATCTTTGTTTTGTGAAGTGGTTCTTTGGATCTTTTGATTACTTGATTCATTCATGGATGCTTCTTCACCATTTTATTTCTTTGCAATCGTTGGATCCTCAATTTAGTTTGATTCCATCTAGGTATTCATCATTGGATATGTGTATTTGATTCCACTCATATTATGAGAAATGAACACCATATGGAGGAGGAACTCTCACTAAATTGGCCTTCTAAAATTTTCCACCCATTTCGGTAATCGATGCCAATGGAGAAGAAGTTTTAGAGGGTTTAAGAGAATTTGGTTTTGTGCTTTGAGTTTTGTACTTAAACATTTGCCTCTTGTGCTTTGCATCTTAGCGTGTTGCTTTGCATGTTGAATATATCAAGGAAACTCCACCACTAGTAATGGTTGGCAATATATGAAATGAAATTTAAGTTCATCCACACGTGCATAGATTGTGGGGGAGTTTACCCTATATTGTGGTTGTACTAACATCACATACTTGTGTAGTATTTGATGTTAGCACAACGTTGTGTTCAGTTAATTCCTAATATAAACCCTCTCAAAGGGATTGTCATCAATTACCAAAATGGGGGAGATTGAAAGTGCATGTGTGCCCCATGTGTGGTTTTGGTAATTAATGAAAAAAATTATGGACTTATGTTTGCATTGAGTACTACTTGTAGGATTTGTCCATAGGCAATGCTTGAACCATATGTTGGCTTCAAGGTTGGGAGAACAAGAAAGTGAAGAAGATCAAGAGATGAACAAGATGTTCAAGGAGTGATCCAAAGATTGTTCATGTGAGGGTTGAGCCTATGGCAAGTGTGTATTGAAGAATAAGATGGTGTGATATCTCTTGTGTACCTTCAAGACACCAACATGATGAAGAAAGAAGAAATGAAGTGCAAGTTCAAGATGAGCCATTGATACGTCATAAATGTATCTATACTTTTTGATGTTCCGTACTTGTTTTATATCTACTTTCTTATGTTTTGTTCACACTTTGAGGTATTTTTATACATTTTCTCAAACTAACCTATTAACAAGATGCCACAGTGTCAGTTGCCTGTTTTCTCTTGTTTTTGGTTTCAGAAAAGCTAGTAAAGAAATATTCTCGAAATTGGACGGGACAAAAGCCAAAGTCAATATTTTACCCGAAGCAATACGGATACCAAAGGGGAGACAAAGTGGCACACCAGGGTGGCCACACCTGGTGGACGGACGGCCAGGGGCGCGCCACCAGGTGGTGTGGGCCCCCTGGTGCTCCACCGACCTTGCCCTTCGCCTATAAAAGCCTCCTGGGACGAAAACCCTAGGGACCCGATCAAAAAATCCACGAAAGTGTATGTAGCCGCCGCCATCTTCATCCCTAGATCGGGGGGATCCAAAGCTCTTCCCGGCACCCTGCCGGAGGAGAGAGATCACCCTAGAGGCCTTCTTCATCACCATGCTAGCCTCCGGGGTGATGCATGAGTAGTTCACCCTTGGACTATGGGTCCATACGGTAGCTAGATGGTTGGTTCTCCTCCTTTGTGATATCATGTTTAGATCTTGTGAGCTCAGTTCATGATCAAGATCATCTATTTGTAATCTTACATGTTGTGTTTGGGGGATCCGATGGATATTGGGATACTATTTCAGATTGATTATTGATTCTATCATGTCTATGTTATTTGTGATCTTGCATGCTCTCCGTTGTTAGTAGCTATCTTGGCCAAGTAGATGCTTGCAACTCCAAGAGGGAGTATTTATGCTCGATAGTGGGTTCATGCCTCTAGTAATCTGGGGAAGTGACAGAAATCTCTAAGGTTGTAGATGTGCGGTTGCTACTAGGGAGAAAACAACAATCCTTTGTCCATCGGGCAATTGTATTGTTTACTTTACACACTTTTCTTAATGCAATTATCTATTGCTTGCAACTTAATACCGGAAGGGGTTCGGATGATAACCTGAAGGTGGATTATTAGTCATAGATGGAGTTGGATTATGGTCTATGTATAATGTTGTAATGCCCAATCAAATCTCATAGGAGTCAAGATGTCTAGTATATGCATTGTTATGCTTTCTCAATCTGTCAATTGCCCCGCTGTAATTTGTTCACCCAACATGCTATTTATCTTAAGGAGAAACACCTCTAGTGAACTATGGACCCCAGTCCATTCCTTTACCATTGATATACCAGCTATTGTTTACCGTTTACTGTTTACTTTCTGTAAGCAATTACTATCTTCCACACTATGTTTAATCCTTTGTTTTTAGCAAAACCAGTGAGATTGAAAACCTCATTGGAGTTGTGTTGTGTAGGATTCCAAGTTGCTAGCAACACCTTGGAGTTGTTTCCTTACTCCTACTGGTTCGATAACCTTGGTTTCATAACTGAGGGAAAACTTGCTACTGTGCTCATCATACCTTCCTCTTGGGGTTCCCAACGAGCTCGACATATTTTGAGCCATCAAGCCTTTTTTCTGGCGCCGTTGTTGGGGAGTTAAGGACAGCTTCACAAGGGGAGTCTCTCACAACCGATCTCTTTACTTTGTTTTTTGTTTTGCGTAGTTTATTTCTGCTTTGTTTGCTTGTTTCTTTTTATCAAAAACACACAAAAAATAGTTGTACTGGTTTGCTTCCCTTTATCAAAAGCACAAAAAAATTAGTTTCTATTTTTGTTGGCTTGCTTTAATCTTAAAAAATGACTACTCTTGAAAACACTAAGTTGTGTGACTTCACTAGCACAAACAACAATGATTTCATGTGCACACCCATTGCTCCACCTGTTCCTGAAGCTGCTTTCTTTGAAATTGAACCTGCTTTGCTCAATCTTGTTATGAAAGAACAATTCTCTGGTGCTAGTACGGATGATGATGCTGCTCACCTTAATAACTTTGTTGAACTTTGTGAGATGCAAATACATAGGGATATAGATGGAGATATTATTAAGCTTAAATTGTTTCCTTTCTCTTTGAGAGGAAAAGCTAAAGAATGGTTGTTATCCCTACCTAGAAATAGTATTGATTCTTGGATTAAATGCAAAGATGCTTTCATTGGAAAATACTATCCTCCTGCTAAGATTATATCTATGAGAAGTGAAATAATGAAATTTAAACAATTTGATAATGAACATGTTTCTCAAGCTTGGGAAAGAATGAAATCTTTGGTAAAGAATTGCTCCACTCATGGACTAACTGCTTGGATGATTATCCAAACCTTTTATGCAGGAGTGAATTATTCTTCAAGAAATCTATTGGATTCTGCTGCTGGAGGCACCTTTATGACCATTACTTTGGGTGCTGCAACAAAGCTCCTTGATAATATGACGGTTAACTATTCTGAATGGCACACTAAGAGAGCTCCACAAGGTAAGAAGGTAAATTATGTTGAAGAAACCTCCTCCTTGAGTGATAAAATTGATGTTATTATGTCTATGCTTGTTAATGGAAAATCTCATATTGATCCAAATCATGTTCCCTTAGCCTCTTTGGTTGCTCAAGAAGAGCAAGTTGATGTGAACTTCATTAGAAATAATAATTTTTGCAACAATGCCTATAGGAACAATTTTGGTAGTAATAATTATAGGCCATATCCTCCCAATAATGGTAATGCTTACGGAAATTCCTACAACACCAATAGAAGTGCACCCTCTGAACTTGAAGTCATGCTTAAGGATTTTATTAGTAAACAAACTGCTTTCAATAAAACTGTTGAGGAAAAACTTTCGAATGCTGAAAAAAATATATCATCTTTGTCTGAAGCACAATCTTCTTTGATTAATGAAATGGCTGCTAAACCTGAAACTATGGAAAACCCCTTTGCTGCTAATAATGCCATACAAGTTAGAATTGATGAAAATGTTAGACTATTAGCTAAATTGCATACTAAGTGGGAAAAAGGGGATGAAAATGCTAGAAATAGTAGTATCTGTACTATTACCACCACCAATTTTGATGCTAGCAAACCACATGAAGTCCCCATTCCTTTTGCAACAATGCCTAAAACCAATGGAACCTTTTCCAATAAAAATGCTGAAATTCTTCGAAATATGGGAGACAATAGTTCTACTATCTTGGATGGTAATTTTGATTTTGATCTTGATGGTTGCAATATTTCTGAAGTAATTATGTTCCTACAAAAGCTTGCTAGAAGCCCTAATGCTAGTGCTATGAATATGGCCTTTACAAAACACATTACAGATGCTCTCATAAAAATTAAAGAAGAAAAATTGAAACATAAAGCTTCTATTCTTAGGAAATTAGAAGATGGTTGGGAACCCATCATTAATATGAAAGTGAATGATTTTGATCTCAAAGCTTTATGTGATGTTGGTACTAGTGTCTCTATTATGCCTAGAAAGATTTATGAAATGCTTGCTTTGCCACCATTGGAAATTGTTATTTAGATGTCCAACTTGATGATAATGCTAAAAAGAAACTCATGGGAAGTATTAATGATGTTCTTATTATGGTTAACAATACCTATGTCCATGTTGATTTTTATTTTTTGGATGTTGAATACAATGCTTCTTGTCCTATTATTTTGGGAAGACCTTTTCTTAGAACTGTTGGTGCCATTATTGATACGAACGAAGGCACCATTAAATATCAATTCCCATTCAAGAAAGGTATAGAACATTTACCTAAGAAGAGAGAAAAGATACCTTTTGACTCTCCTATTAAAACAAAATTTGCTCTTAATGCTTTTTTATTTGAAAATAGTTGAATCTTGCTCTTATGCCTAGCTGAAAGGCGTTAAAGAAAAGCACTATTGGGAGATAACCCAAATTTTTATTCAGTAAGTTTTTCTTTTGTTGAGTCTTGGAAGTTATTGCTTCAGTAATAACCTATCCTTATCCTTTTTGTGTGGTTTTTGTGCCAATAATAACCTCTAATGAGAGAGAAGTAAGACTTGGGAAAGTTGCTGTCCCGAGACAGATTTTTTGTGCTTCACTATAAACAGTCGTGAAAAATCCCTGTTCGTCGGATTGAGCTGGAATTTTTTGTGCTTATACCCCAGGTTATTATCTAACTTTCATTAGTTTATCACTTTTCTATTTGAGCAACAGAAGATCTTCTAAAAAATCGGGTTTTACCTGATGGTCTGTTTTGACAGATTTCTGCCATTATTTGCATTTGCCTCTTAATCTCTTTCTCTTTGAGTTCTCTTTGATCACTTGAGCTTTTAGAAGGAATTACTACAGTAGATTGTGTTTTAATTGAAGTTTTACTTGTGTTGAAACTAAACCCAAAGACTTATTATCTTGAATACACTAATATTGCTAATGAAGATTTGGTGAAGTTTTGTATGAAGGAAATTTTCAAGTGTAGAGAAGAATAATGTGATGAGATGAAGTATGGACAAAAACTCAAGCTTGGGGATGCCACCCGTGTAACCCCAAGAAATATTGAAGAAGTACAAAGTGTCAAAGCTTGGGGATGCCCAAGGCATCCCCTTCTTCATCAATAAAAATCTCATATTTTCTTCCAAAATACTTCATTTTTATTGTTTCATGCATAATTGTGTTTTTCTTGGAGCGTCTTTGTTTTTGTTTTTAGTTTTCTTTTGTTTGGTTTGCTTAAATAAATTGGTTGAACCCCCGAATTCATATGTGGTTTCAAATAAGTTGATTTGTGTTGGAAAAGAGTAGGAAGTTTCATGATTATAAGTGGTACAAAAGGAGCTTGTTTTGACTGTGGCCTAGACTCTATCATGTCATGTTTGATATTGCTTTGACTTTATGCTTAGTGATTATTGTTGTAGCATGACTTGTTCCAAACAATGAACATTTCTTAATGTGCCTTGAAAGAATCATGCGTTGTTTTAACATTCAAAAGCATAATATTGTGGTATTCTCCTTTGATGCTTTATTTGGGTTGACTTGGCACATGCTTACACCATGTTAAGACTATGAACTAGTCACCTTAGCATCTATGAGCATTTAGTTTTTTACTTGTAATATCACTTTATGCTTTAATTAATAATGTTTTGTCGCTTTGCATGATTATGGCCATTATTGCTCTCTTAGTTGGTCGCTCCCAGTCTTTTGCTAGCCTCCACCTGTACCAAGTATGAGTTCCACAAATGCATCCAACCCCCAAGAAAACCAAGTTATTCCAAAGAGTACACTATAAATTCTTATGAATGGTGTGTTATGCCATTCCAAGTATATTCATGCTTTTATCTACCTTCCAAATTAAACTTGTTATGTGAAAATTAGTGATTAAAGCTCTCACAAACTTGATGGCACACTTTACTTTCTTGCACTTAATAAACTTGAACCACTGTGTCCATCTATGTTACTTATATGCTTGCACTTTATAAGTTGTGAATTAGCAGAACCATGCTGTCATGGGGAACGCTTTCAACATTGCACTTATTATTCTATTGATATCATGTTCTTTTGCTTATGGATCCTGGCGGTGTTAAATAAAAGGGGAGATTGTAAGCTCATGGAGTTTGTATGTGTGTTAGAGAAACGCCTGGGTGGCTAGCCTAAGCCATGCCTAATTATGGTGGAAACTTGTAGCATAACCATAGTGAGCATTCTATGAAGCATCATCAATAAAAACCTATGCAAATAGCAAATAAAAAGATCGCTGAGATGCTCATTGTCTGTTGCCTTATCATTTTGATATGGGATAGCTCCTGTATCATGGGGCAAGGGGTACCCCGTAGGCAGTTCTCTATGATACACATGTACTTACAATGATAAGAAATTACTTGTGACTGAAGTTGAGTAGCATGAGGTTCGGTACTCGTAAGCACGGGGCATGAGATTTTCAACTTATAACTTGTCAAGCATATCCTCATATTTGTGTCACTTTAACCTTAATCACCTCAAGATGCTTATGATAGGGTCAAAGAGAGCTGAAAGCTAATAAGTACCATAATTTTTGGAAGCTCTTTATGAAACCTGAATCTCTGCTTCCCTTTGTGAAGGGCCTTTCTTTTTTAATTTTATGTTGAGTCTCCATCTTCTATCTTTATGCACCAATTGAGAGAGCATAGTGGTCATTCTTAGTTTAATGTGCATTGTCCCAAAACTTGGTGATTGATTCATAACTTTGATATTGCTTGTTCTTAAATTATTTGTATCTAGTCACCCTTATGAACTTTGAAGGTGTCCTATGCATTTATGTTTTGCTATACCATGAGGGACAAGCTGAATACCACTTTTATTATGTTTTATATATGTGAAACAAACAAACGTCTTTCAATGCATTATTATTCATGATCTTTTGTTTGTACCTTTTCATGTTACAACATAGTTGCTATGTCTTATTATTTAGAACTCTATCTTTCATGCTTATGTTTAGAGTACTTTGATCCTAGCTATCAATGTTTTACAAATACCTTAATCAAGATTGTGATGGTGCATGTCACCTCAAAAATTATTCTTTTTATCACTTACCTACTCGAGGATGAGCAGGAGTTAATCTTGGGGATGCTTGATACGTCATAAACGTATCTATAATTTTTGATGTTCCATGCTTGTTTTATATCTACTTTCTTATGATTTGTTCACACTTTCTGGTCTTTTTATACATTTTATGGAACTAACCTATTAACAAGATGCCACAGTGCCAGTTTCCTGTTTTCTGCTGTTTTTGGTTTCAGAAAAGCTAGTAAAGAAATATTCTCGGAATTGGACGGGACAAAAGCCAAAGTCAATATTTTACCCGAAGCAATACGGAGACCGAAGGGGAGACGAAGTGGCTCACCATGGTGGCCACACCTGGTGGCCGCATGGCCAGGGGCACGCCACCAGGTGGTGTGGGCCCCTAGTGCTCCACCGACCTTGCCCCTTCGCCTATAAAAGCCTCCCGGGACGAAAACCCTAGGGATCCGATCAAAAAATCCATGAAAGAGTCTGTAGCCACCGCCATCTCCATCCCTAGATTGGGGGGGATCCAAAGCTCTTCCCGGCACCCTACCGGAGGGGAGAGATCACCCTAGAGGCCTTCTTCATCACCATGCCAACCTCCGGAGTGATGCGTGAGTAGTTCACCCTTGGACTATGGGTCCATATAGTAGCTAGATGGTTGGTTCTCCTCCTTTGTGCTATCATGTTTAGATCTTGTGAGCTCCGTTCATGATCAAGATCATCTATTTTTAATCTTGCATGGATATTGAGATGCTATTTCAGATTGATTATTGATTCTATCATGTCTATGTTATTTGTGATCTTGCATGCTCTCCGTTGTTAGTAGCTATCTTGGCCAAGTAGATGCTTGCAACTCCAAGAGGGAGTACTTATGCTCGATAGTGGGTTCATGCCTCTAGTAATCTGGGGAAGTGACAAAAATCTCTAAGTTTGTAGATGTGCTGTTGCTACTAGGGAGAAAACAACAATCCTTTGTCCATGGGGCAATTGTATTGTTTACTTTACACACTTTTCTTAATGCAATTATCTGTTGCTTGCAACTTAGAACTGGAAGGGGTTCGGATGATAACCTGAAGGTGGATTATTAGTCATATATGCAGTTGGGTTACGGTCTATGTATAATGTTGTAATGCCCAATCAAATCTCATAGGAGTCAAGATGTATAGTATATGCATTGTTATGCTTTCTCAATCTATCAATTGCCTCGCTATAATTTGTTCACCCAACATGCTATTTATCTTAAGGAGAAACACCTCTAGTGAACTATGGACCCCAGTCCATTCCTTTACCATTGATATACACCATTCGTTTACTATTTACTTTCTGCAAGCAATTACTATCTTTCACACTATACGTTTAATCCTTTGTTTTTAGCAAAACCAGTGAGATTGAAAACCTCATTGTATGTTGGGGCAAAGTTCCGTGGTTGTGTTGTGCAGTATTCCAAGTTGCTTGCAACACCTTGGAGTTGTTTCCTTACTCCTACTGGTTCGATAATCTTGGTTTCATAACTGAGGGAAAACTTGCTACTATGCTCAGCATACCTTCCTCTTGGGGTTCCCAACGAGCTCGACATATTTTGAGCCATCAGCCATCTCGAAGATTCATTTTCCTGAAGCTTGCCATCCTATGGTGCTCATGGATATGTGAAGATGTGCCCAAAAGAGAAGCTCTACCATAGTGGAATATGAGGGAGCAGTTTGCAAGTGTTCACCAAGCTAGCACAATCAAGAAAGGTGTTCCGTCTTGAGGAAGACAAGAGCGTCGTCATCAAGCTCAAGTGGAATATGTGAAAGGCAAAGGTATGTTATTTATAGGGTTTCTTTCTTACCGGTATCGTGATGTTAGTTGGAGAGACCGGTTTATAGGATAGATATCCGTACTATCAAGAGAGGCTCTCGAGTGAGTAACTTGATCATATCCTTTGTAAAGAGCTCAAACCTTTGCATACTTGGCATCATCTTTCTTGGTTCTTATTTGGTTCTTATCCATGATAGGATTTAGAGCTTGTGGTAATCTTCATTACAAGCTCAAGTTCATCGAAAACGGATTTCATATGCATTCTCTATTGCGTTTTCAATATTGGAAGTTTTATCGGTTGTCTTTTATAGACAGGTTAAACATTTCATAAATTAGTTCTATCCTCCCCTGGTGGACTATGATGGTTCCCTGGATGATCTTGTAGAGCTTTTTTCCCTCTTTAAAACGAGCCCAAGATCATTAAAATCGGAGTCCAGATGCAAAAGTTATGGTTGTTTTTGTATTGTTGTTTTTGTCAGTTTTGTCTTGGCCGAAATGTCCGGGGTAAAAACGCCAGACACTCCGGTATCACGCAGAAATCTCAGATTTCAGTTGTGTGGTTTCCATTCTATATGTCATACCGGATACCACCCGGAAACTGGCCGGAATATCCGGCCCGCGCGCTCCAGAGCCTTAACCGTTGGATTTCTAGGAACCTATTTAAGGGGTCCTTCTTCCCCAATGGTTCCTTAGCTCTCTTGCAAGTTTTCGCCCACCATTTTTAACCTCTTGAAGCTTGCTATCCCTCAACCCCTCCTATGATTCTTGCATATTCTTGAGGGATTTGAAAGAGGAGATCTAGATCTATAACCCCATCAATCAATCCCTCCTCTAAGTGAGGGGAACATCTTGGATCTAGATCTTGGAGTCTTTTGTGAATTTCCTCCATTGTTCTTCCCCTCTTATTTTTCCATAAGCTTTTATGGCTTTGGTGGAATTTGGGAGTGAAGGAATGGAGCACTTCTTGTGTTCTTGTCATTGCATTTAGTGCATCGGTTTGAGTTCTCGGTGAGGATTCGAATGGGTGAAAGGTGAGAAGCTTTTTACTCTTGGGTTCTTGGAACCCTAGACGGTTTAGTTGTATTGCAGGTTTGTGGATTTCTTGGGGCCTACAATTAAGTTGTGGAGATTTCTCCAAGCTTGTTTGTTGGGAGCCTCCAATTGAGTTGTGGAGAAGTATCCCAATCTTGTGAGAGGTTCCGGATTTCACCGACAAGTGCATCGATAGTGGAAGTGTGGATCGATCTCGTTGGTGTGAGATTCACAGGAGAACAAAGGCGGCCTTTTGTGGTGTTGGTGGTTTGAAACCACCCCATCTCCAAACGAGACGTACTCCATTGTTGGGAGGAACTCGGTAAAAGTCAGCGTCTCCGCGTGCCTCGGTTATCTCTTTACCCGAGCTCTTACTTATGCACCTTACTTTGTGATTGCCTTCGTGCTTGAAGTCTATATCTTGCTATCATATAGTTTCTTGTCTTGCTTAGCATAAGTTGTTGGTGCACATAGGTGAACCCTAGTTGATCTAGGTTTTGTGCTTGACAAAGTAAACACTAGTTTAATTCCGCCTTTGTTGAGCCACTCTCGTAAAAGTTTTAAACCGTCTATTCACCTCCTCTTGGTGACATCCGTGATCTTTCAGTGTTATCAAGTATTATAATTATCATTGTATGTACATATACCTATATAATACCAGTACAATACCCGTACAAATACGTGGGCAACGTATAAAAAATAATCGAGAACATATCAGTGGCTCACCGTGTTAGTGGCGCATGTCTCTGCGGTGCGCCACGGATAATGCCCCAGTATCCGTGGGATGTGAACTATCTGTACTATCTGTGGCGCACCGTAGAGACATGTCGACATGCGCCACTAATGGATGGTGGTGCGCCACTGATATTTATACTATCTATAGCGCATGTCGACATGCGCCACTAATGAAAAATATCAGTGGCATGATGACAGTGGCGCACTGCCAATGCGCCATGTATAGCCAAATTGGTGCGCCACTGATAGGAAAATCTATAGTAGTGCTTATTTATAGCATATATGGTTAGCTTTAAGTTAATCTTGGTTATTAATGAATGAGCAGTACTATGCACACTTTAACATGCATGCATGTAGATGATCAACTATTTCTCTCTTGCTAGCCCAAAATTTAATAAAGCAAGCAAATACGTGTAAAGACAAACTCCCTTGAGCCTATTTGCATTTAGTAGTGTCAGCCATAACTATTACCTATCAAGTATATTGCATAGATCTAGCTTTGGAAGTAAGATGCGGGGTTAAACCAGAAGAAGCACATTAGCTTGGAATAAAATGAACAATTAAATATTGTGAAATGAGATATGTTAGTTATATGCATGACATGTTATGAGTTTATTGTTATCAGAACCATACTGACATGGGTAGCGTTTCCAACTCAAGCACCATCTGTTGATATCATGTACTTTTGACCATAGCTGTCTAACGGTGTGAAATGCACTAGTGTAATCAAGATATTTTGAGTATGCATACAGGTTAGAGGGAGCATTGGACCGCCAATCTAAGCCATGTGTCATGGTAGAAATTTACGGCATGGGCATTCACATGAAACTGATCTAAATAAAAAACTATGCAAATAGTAAATAAAAGTGAGAGCTGGAGAATGCCCATTTGTCTGTTTGTGCTGTCATTTGAGTATGGATGGTCCATATTTGAACATAAATTTTAAGGACCACTCGTACAGGGGCATGAGGTACCTTCTTTCTCTTGTGGATCGATACCCATACTTCCACATTGAAAGGTGCTATAGTGATCCCCTACTCTTTGAGTTATCAGGGGGTTAAACAGAAAATACCACGTGTGTGCCCTCTCAGCGCTGGAGTTGACACATGACCGATTCTAATTGGCTGTGTGTGTGGGGGGGGGGGAGGGGTGGTGCACCTAAAGAACAAGTTGGTGTACCACCTGACCCCAATTTGCAAGTTTTTGGTGCACCTAGTGGACAAGTATTTGTATGTGTGGTGCAACCAGCTCTACTTAAATAGTGAAGTTATATGACTAAGTGAAAGTATAATTTCGCTCACTAGTTATATATACTCCCTCCGTCTCAAAATATATATCGAATTTTTTCTAAGTTTGGATGTATCTAGTACTAAACAGTGTCTAGATACATTCAAACTTTGATAAACTTGTGATATCTATTTTAAGATGGAAGGAGTATCTTTTTTAAGGAGAAAGGGTCTACTTGTTAAAAAAGTTACTATTTACATTTTAAGATAATAGTTTTGCTACCAATAAGAGGATGTCCTGGCTTCTACACTATGACAACGATGGCATGTTGCGGGGAAGGGTCAACACCATTACAAGAATAAAAATAAAACAAGAGCGAGCCCATAGATTTTAGTAGGAGAGGGGGGGGGAGCGATAGACCATTCCCTGTCCATTTGTCCCTTTCCTCCCTCTTAAATGCCACGTTTTATGTTCTGCGACACTTAAATGTGACGGTTAAAAACGGTTGATGTCGACCCAACGGTCTGTCCAGAGCTACAGAGGTCTAGAACGTCAGAGCCGCAAGTCTGTTGGCAAGAAATGCTAGCCTCGTGGTGGTGGATTTGGTACGCCGTCTCGCGCCTACCGTTGCGTGTAATGTATGCCCTACGCCGTGCCCCACGTAGGACTGCAGGTGGGAGTGGGCTACTCATGGAGCCCACTACCCAAGCCCACATAAGAGGCTATGTGGGACACCCACAGATATACAAGAAAAAAATGTGGACATCTGTGGGAAGCCCACATCGATCCAACGAAAATGAGTAAACGACCAGCGCAGAACTAATCGACCGACGACCTCGAGTCCTCGACCAGACGCCTCCTCCTCATCGTTAGGGCGCGAACACGCTCGGGGAGCCGTCGAAGCCCCGCCGCGTTAGGGCGCGGAGACGGAAGGGAAGCCGCCGGAGCCCCGCCGGCTAGCTCCTCGACCAGACGCCTCCTCCTCATCGAGTCCTCGACCAGACGCCTCCTCCTCATCGTTAGGGCGCGGACACGGAAGGGAAGCCGCCGGAGCCCCGCCGGCTAGCTCCGGCATGGCGGATCCTCCTCCTCCGGCTGCGGGGGAAGGTCTGCTCCCACCTCCTTCCACTCATACACCTCCCTTTCTCCCCGCCGCTCCTCCTCCGATCCCGGTGGTCAACGCTCCTCCTCTGGTTCTTGAGGACAACAAATTGTGCAAAGAGAGACGGCTGCTCAGCCAGGAGCACAAGGTTGGTGGGGTAATCCATGGTCCAAGATCTAATATGGGCACCTGCAAGGAATCGCCAAGGTTCAAGAAAAGAAAGGTACTGTAAATTTGACTCTGATCCAGTGACTAGTTGCATTGGAGTTTCAGTTGTTCTCCTTAGTCCTTAGTGGAACAGATCAATTTCTTCTTTTGGTACTAGCACACGTTTTGGTACTAGCACACGTTTATTCTTAGTGAAACAGATCAACTTCTGGTTCATGTTGTTCTTGAGCCAAAGCACCAGCTGTTAGTGAAACAGATCAACTTCAGTTTTTAATAGGTACTGCTTGAGTGTGACACTATGGTGGTAAATATATTTGGCGAGGATGGAGGGGCTGCTAAATCGATAGAACTCTCCAGCCTCAACAACTGAGTTCCCTGTTCCTTTAACATTAGTCTGTCTTTTCCTTTGTTCACCTCTGTCCTTTGGACCTTGGAGATTCATGGGTTAACATTTATGATTACTTTACTTATTGAGCTAAAAGCTTGCGTCGATCCCTGGATGCAGCTCAGTCAGTGTTGAAATTTCCTGATGTTATTTTAATCATTTTACCATGCAGCTTAGTAAGTGTTCAATCTGCGCCCATAATAGTACAGAGTGTTCCAAACAGCTGAAGTATACTGTCATATGTATGGTCTGTAGTTTAACTAGTACAATTATTAAGCCATCAAGAAAAAGTTTGGGGTTCCTTCTGGAGCTATGCATAACTACCATTTAGACTGTCCTTTTTGTTGAACAACTTGACATCCGAGGAAGCTTGTATGGTACGGTTCAACATCACTGATTGGTTGATGGTTGCTGCTCATTGAACTAGTGCAGAGTTCAGTTATCCTAAACAAAATTAGTTGTATCAGCTAGACATCTCTAGTTGCTTATTTTCTCTATTTGTTTACTTGGTGTATCAGCTACAAGTGGAAGAAGGTGAGATCCATAGAGATAAATACAATCCAGAAATTCAGGTTAAGAACAACAGAAATACAAGCCGGTGTTTGTCGTCGCGAGAGCTGGGCCAAGTCGGCGAGGAGCAGGTCACTAGTGGTTCTCTAGATACTAGAGAGTAGTGGAGGCCATAGCCTGTATCTGAAGCTGTGAAACGTATCCGAAGCTGGCCTGGGTTTTTTTTGGCCTGTAAAATGCTGATGAGTTATAAACAGCAGTAATATGCACACTCGGTTAATACTATGAGGTTGGTAGTATCAGGTTTTGAACACGTTGTTCTGTCCTGGTTGTACTGCGAATGAGGTTAGTAATATTTGTATTAACATTATATAAGCAACAATTGCAATAACATATTTGCGGACACATGTCGGCATACGTGGGATAGTGGGTACCCGCATAAGTTTCGCGGGCACCCATGGAACGCCCACTTAAAATGTGTGGGACTGTGCGGGCATATGCGTCTTCCACGAGTAGTCCCACCTGAGCCCCACGCACGCAGACCGAGCGCTAGCCCTCACACGCCTCCACGTCGCGCTGCCTCCACTGACAGTGGGGCCGGCGTCGCCATAGCCCATAGGCATCGGCGAATAGTCATGTGTCAACTGCGACGAGCCGGAGAACCAACCGCGGTCGCGCATGCAGCAACAGTACTACTACTATGCGGAGTAGTACGTACGTGCCCCATTCCGACCGCGGGTGCCGGACCCAACCGAGATCGAGTGTCTCCACACTCTATTCCTCTCCATGGACCAGCAGGGCATGGGCGCCTGCACTCTGCGGGCGTCGCTCCCCGTCGCACCGAGGCGTAGGTACGTTTTTCCACCGCTCCATCTGTTCGATCGGCATGGCGCGAACGTCGTGTCGGCCGGCGTCGGCGCGTGCACGCGCGCTTTAGGTAGGCCCGTATCGACCTGTCGCTGCCGCTCGCTCACACGCGCGCTCGGCGCGCCGACCACCGGCGTGCGGCGTGGCGAGCCGAGCGCCGCGCCCAGCTACCTAGGCGCCGCTGTTTCAATTCTATTCCAGCGGATCTGCGTGCCCTCTAGCTGCGCACCACGAGACGCCGACATGCGCACGCGGCCGCGTGCCGGCCGGCCTACGAGCTTCGCCGCTCTTCGAATCAACCACCTTACTTACGTACGTAGCCTACCGTATTGAATCGCGCTTGCGATGACGTTGCGTGCATGTGCATGTGGTTCCCGTCACTGCGCGACGAACAGTGCTCGTCCAAGTCGAGGGCGGCGGTGCGTCGTCGTCGTCGTGCACCATGCATGCATACATGTGCGGTCTGACATTGTTTTGGAGCGGACCGGGGGAAGAGACAATGGTAATAAGTACACACCGGTCGGCCGTCTACTTGCTTCGCACTGCCCTCTCTTTCTTCCTTTGACCCGCCCAGCCCATGGACTCGGGTGACGGTCTAGGATCCGGTGCACACCAAGGATCTCGCCTCACATGCGTGGCCGTGGCGGAATGTTTTCCTTTGGACTCGTGCTGGGACACGGGAATATTCGCATGCCTTCCAGTACAGATCCAAGTGCATCAAGAGTCAATCAAACGTACGGCTCTCTCTTTTGGGGATCCCTAAACAATGGGCCCCCGGCCCGGGCTTCCAAGCCATACAAGTGTCTCCCCGCTCCCGGGTTTCTCGTCTCGCTTACCCTACGAGCAAGTACAATAAAATCCAGTCAGCAGACTATAGACTTAAAATAGTATATTTGTGTTTAGTTGGATGAGAGAGAAGAGGAGAGAGATGAGGAGTAGGTGCTTAGTTAAGAGCCAGCTGCAGCACGTGCTCCTATGCACTATGTGAGAGTAAAAAGTGGACCATACATTAATAAATTAGTATATTTTGATCTCTTACTATTGTATATGTCTATTAAATTAACTCTAGATGACATGGACATGGCTTGAGCCAACAGCTGGCTATACTATTGCCCTTGCTCTACGGAACAACCTTCCAATAAACTACTCGAGAATCGAGATGTCATGCCAAGAGCTGAGCTTCTTCTTCGTCAAGAAACTATTAGGCTAGTCCTAGTGGGCATATCACCTTGGCAAAATCTGATGTGACACCACAATTAATGAAAGTGAGGTGTTAGTAGTATCATAGTATCATACACTAGTATCATATGATAATACTAGTAATATGATACTCCCACTATGACCAGCCTTAGTATACCCGATGCTTTCTCTCTCCGATTAGGCTTAACTAGGAAGCTAGCTAGCTTGGTGTGCCATGTAGTATGTGAGGAACACCGATCTTTGTGTTCAAACGAACGGAACAATGCATCGGTAATGTCGTCATGTAAATTTGTCAAGATACGGGGACGTCAAAGATTAATTAGGTACGGCAAGCTAGCTAGCTACCATTATATATACTCCCGACAGATCAGCAATGCGTGCGTAGAGCAACATTACGAAGACGCTTGTTGGCTTCGAGCGAACATACATACGCTAAACAATATAAAATCTGGTGAAGCTAGCGCGCGCGTACGTACTTTCCTCGAATCCTCGTCAGCTCCCTCCCTGCGGCACGTACCAACATGCTGCGCTAGCTGCATCCGGTTCCTGTCATGAGTCACCACGTACGTGTAGACAACGATGGAGGATGCCTAGCTAGCTGTACTAGACGGTGCACAGCGCTCTCCGTCCGTCCGTGCTCCAGCGCCAAAGCTCCTGAGGACTTATTCAGTGTCTGTGTCTTGCACGCCTCACAAAGATATCTTGGGTTGTCCTTATTTTTCCACGTATCTAGTCTAGGTCAAGTCTGCATGTGTGATAATTGAAAGAGAGGAATCGGCGACATATACAACTACCCATCACTAGTAGAAAAATGGTCTTTGGTTCAGCCCCAAAAGCCATTGATCCCGGTTCTAATGATAATTCGGGACCAATGCCAAACATCGGTCTCGGTTCATGCCGTCAGGACATTGGTCCCGGTTCATCTCGAGGTATTGGTCCCGGTTAATGACATGAACCGGGACCAATGGTCAGCATTGATCCCGGTTCATGCCATGAACCGGGACCAAAATCGCCTTCTAGTTTCAAAAATATGTCGCAAAAAATTTAAAAAATAAAAAAATAAAATCTTTTCAATTGTAGTTGTATTTAGTGATACACTTGTCATAAAAATTAACAAACTTGAATTTCGACTTATTTTGCAAAAAGAGTTATAAAAACTTCAGATGGCCGCCATTTGTGCATACGATGTCGGAAAAAAACGTATAATATATCAAAATGATCGGAAAAAAATTACGATACCGATGACAATGGCCTTAGGCCGTTTGCAATTTTTTTAGATTTTTGAAACTCCAAAAGAGTCAAAATTCAGATTTTTATTTTTTTAAAATAATTCAAAAAAATGACATATTTGGATTCCTCACATTTTTCTGATAATAATGGACATATTATTTGTCGAATTTTGATTTATGGATTTAAAGATATGAATTATGCCATATTAAATGAACTAATGCAAAAATAATAATAAAACATATTTTATTTCTATATTTATTCAATATTAGTATTACTTAGTCATTTTTTAACATTAAAATCATGTTTATAACTCAACTCAAATTATAAGAATGTGTGATTCACAAGATACATGGCTTAATGTCATTAATAGCATACTATAGACATAAGGCTACAAGTGGTACATAGGAAGGGGATGAGAAGGAACCAAGATGTTAAGCGTGCTAGGGGTGGAGTAGTGTTAGGATGGGTGACCGACCGGGAAGTTGAACCAAAGATTGGAATTTGACAAAAAAGTAAGTGTGATTGAGAGTCTTCGGGTGAGAGATTAACCAGTCCAAATATTCATACATTCAAAAAAAAATTATTTTCTGAAAAAAAAATTGAAAAGACCATTGGTCCCGGTTCATGCCGAACCGACCAAAATCTGGCCAGCGAAGCGATGGCGGGCCATGTGGAGACCCATTGATCCCGGTTCGTGCCAGAACCGGGACCAGCATTAGTCCCGATTGATTGGTCCCGGTTCAAAATCCGGGACCAATGGCCCGTATGAACCGGGACGAAAGTGGGATATTTCTACTAGTGTCAGATGCTAACTGAAAATTCGGTCCGAGAGATGTCTATGCTAGTATGCAAGTTAGTATTACTTATTTAACGTGATTGATCGTCTGCTTCGGGTAACATCTGAAAACGACTCATGCAGGTTGATAATGTCATCGATTACCTCACTTGCTGTGATTTCCTCTCATTTCTGATGACAATATGTCTGTCCACATGCATGCGAAGACGTGTAGGGCCTACACGCTTCACATACGTGTCTCAAAGACGGTATGTCTACATGCCGTTTGAACAAGTAAAAAACTTCCTTGTGGGCACTCGCGCGTCGGCTTGCATGCATTCATGGCTATGGCTTGTAAGGTTGTAGAACATGCATAGACGCGGCGGCCCTTTGACCCTGCCAGCGTCAAAAGGTGTATGTGCTTAGTTTACATAGTGCAAAAGTGTAATTGTTAAACTTACATTGCACGTTCCCTTGCAGGATGCTAGCTAGCTAGAGCATGCATAGAAATGAGGATGGAAAGCATGCCTGCCATGCTGTCTTTTATTTCGACAAAGGGATTATAATAATATCGTAAAGATACAACTATGTTATGCAACAACGAAATGTCCTAACGGATGCACACAACCAGCAACAAAAAGATAAAAAGAAAAAAGAAAATATCCCGCTATAGTGATTAAAACCTTATAGCTGCAACATCAACCGCCGCCAAGACAATATCCGGAGTGTTTCTTTGTCTAGAATCACGTAGGCCCATGAAAGAATATACTACACACCCAACTATATTTGTATTCCGTGCTGGTTGAAAGTTGCAGATTAAACGGCCATATATATGTGGTACTCCCAGCCGCCACTACTTGTGGCCAGCTGGTTATATATTTTCCCTGCCCGCCTGCCAGCTGCCAGCTAGATAGCTGTTCATCATATCTCGGGTGTTGATGCGTGCATGTACCGGTAGTACATGCAGTTCCAGGTGCTACCTAGCTGTTCCCATGATCAACCGAGCCGGTGTGCATGTCAGAGACGTTAGATGATCACAGCAGAGATTTCCCTCCAAAACGTACCACATTCTGTTACGATACGTCCGGGGACAGCTAGCTACCCATGCACGCACGGTATGGTTGCTGCTGCTAATTCCTGTCTGTTACATGTGTGCTTTACCCAAGGTTACGCAGAGTAAATACTGCCACATTTTTATTGTGCACGCACGAGACACCACCATGCATGCAACTTGCGATCGAGCATGGTTGGAGCCGGTAGAGACTTGGACTTGCGAGAGTCTCCCAGCCGCGCGCTGCAGAGCGAGCGGAAGGGTGGTGTGGGGCCGGCGGCGTGCATGGCACACCGGAACAGAGACCAACATATATGGTAGCTTCACATGCGAATTTAGTAGAGCACGCCTCTCTGGTTCCAAAGTCTTAAAGTTTTTGGCGCAATCTCTGGACGTACGTACGACGCGCAGATATATTCCCAACCTAGCAAGCTAACTAAAGGTTTTTTTTATTACGAGTCAAGGCAACGTGCACACTGTGTCGCGCGCGCGTATGTGTACGTACGTACGTGTGGGAGCACGCGACCGGCCAAAGAATTAGCTAGAGCTTTGACGGACGGTGGAATCTTCTGAACCGATGCCATTTGAATAAGATGTGTGCGCGGTGCTTTCTTGTGAAACTTCTACCACATGCGAGTGTATGTTTTGTGTACGAAATTGTGCTTTTTTTTTTAGAAACACAGTACATCGTAGACGTTCACAATGCATCCATCCATATGAACACACACGCACACCTACCCCTATAAGCACCTCCGAGAGTTTGAGCCGGCGGATCGGGTCTTGAGATTGACGAAGTCACCACGGGCACCTCGCTATCGACGAGAACGTCGTCTCCCACTGAAAGAATATTTCACCTTTTATACAACACACAGCGTCAAACCTGAGGTTTTAATTCTGTTGGGCTGGGGGTACAACCATCCTCCTAGGCACCCAACCACAGGTTGGTTTGCCAAAAATTGTGCTATTTAGATCCACACTAGCTAGATTTAGTTTGGAAAATTACTACTCCCTCCGTCCAGAAAGTACTGACTTGAGTTTGTCGTGTTGGAGTAACACCTAATGCAGACAAAAAGTAAAATAGCAAGAAAGAGCTTTCGAATGGTTAAGACATCATAAATACTAAGTACATTGCATTGCTCTGCTTACTTTGTTTCTCGAAACAGACTTTCGTCTAGAAACCCCTTTTGGCTCACGGGTGCACTTGCACACATTATGAGAATACATATTTCGAAATATCAAAAAAATTGGAAAAAATATCTACATGCACATTTGAGCATTTTATGTTCGTTCACGAGTTTTCGGAATAAAATAATATTTTATATATCATGTATTAAAAGACAAAAGTCATGTCAATAGGACTATTCACATGACATTTTTTATCTTTTTTGCACGAGACACGTAGAATGTTCTTTATCCCGAAAACTTGTACACGAACATAAAATGTTCGAATGTATATAGAAACATTTTTTCAAATTTTTTGACATTTCAAAATATATTTTCTCACAATGGTGCATATGCACCCGTGAGACGAATAGCCACCTCCACTTTCGTCCCACTATATTAATATAACAACCATATGATACGAGTCTTGAAACAAACAAATACTGAGACATCACTAAACACAAGCCAAAAGAAAACAAGAAGAAACAAACACTAGTGGAGAAACGACCTATAGTCCCGGTTCCAGAGGGCCTCTAGTCCTGGTTTTGCAACCCGGACTACGGAATCGGGACTAGAAGTTCCTATCTCTAGTCTCGGTTCAGTTACGAACCGGGACTAGAGTCCACTCACGGGGCAGCGGCAACGGGAGGTGCGGGGAGGACCTCTAGTCCCGGGTCATAACACAATCCGAGACTAAAGCTTTCCTATCACGGCAGAGAATCGTGTGTTTTCTCTGCCGCGGCACGATTTGAGGTTTTTCATTTTCAATTATTTTTTTGTTATATAATATAACTTGTTGATGCATATATAATATACATATGTTGATGCATATATAATGTACATATGGTGATGCATATATAACGTACATATGTTACATGTTGATGCATATAACTTGTTGATGCATATAATATAACTTGTGTTTACAAGCATACATATATATACAATTTGGTTACATGGAGATCACAACCGGGACTAGAGCCCGTCTATTTGATTACATATTTTCATCTATGACATTGAATTTTCCCCTTGGGTCTATAACATGGTCAACCAAAAATCCCGCTAATTCGTCTTGAATTAGTACTAGGCGCTCGCTCGGTTGGAGAGTCCCTCCCGCATTCTTTCCAACTATATATATATATATATATATATATATATATATATAAAGAATCAAATCAAAATGACAATTGATGATAATAAAATAAAATTTGTGAATATATTGTTCACCTACTACTATAAATGTCGCGGGGTTCTGCTCGCTGACCTCTGAGCGAACGTACTCGCAAACGAAGTATCCACACAAACAAGTTCCTCGTGGCTGCCTCTCGCACTTTACGAGAACCGAATTCAATCAAATAATAAGCAAGCATGATATAATGGTATTGAAACTAGAACCAAAAGAGATGTGTGGAACTAGCTCATACTACTTACATCGACCGGATGAAAACTAAGCTTATACTTAAAATCACCAACTGTACCCTGGGTGAATTCTTTCCAAACCTTGCCCAGCAAAAAAAAAGAGTTATTAGTTACTTGATATCTCAGGAAATGAACGAAAGAGACCGATATAGTGGATTAATAACTAAAATTACCTCCGGAGCACATCTATAATCATTGTGTACTCCGATATTTCTTTATTTAGTGGATCCTTGATTTCAAATCTTTCAGCGTCAACTTCAATTATTAGCAGCATGTAATGATAGCTACGCACGTTTATATACATCAGTAACTTATCAATTGCAGTTAACATCGAGTAAGCAAAAGTGAGTGTGTACAAGATAGTATAAGAATCTTACCTGAAGTTGTAAAAAAACATTATTCTCTTTTTGTAATGTTGCCTTTGTAGGTGCCTTAGTAAGTTTTGCTCCATTTCCTGGGGGTTCATTAACTCGGTGTGGGTCGACGAACCTAATGTCAAATACTCTCCTTCGATCATATTCCTCGCTCTTCATTCTGCATAATAGCGTAGTGAGGATAATTACAAGCAATGAACGACGGACGTGCTCGTCCTCCTCCCTGACACGATGTCGTACCACCTCCTCGGGAGCCGGCACCCTCTACACTGACCCTGGACAACGCGACCGCCACCAGAGAAGCTCCGAGTGACGACGAGACCGGGATTCCTCACCAAGATACGCGTCCCGGAAGATAGCACCTCCCAGTGCCAGCCCGGCGAAGCCTAGTCTTGGACATGTCCAACAGAGAGCAGTCCTCTGTCGTTGTCGCCGAGTCAATGACGAGGATGCAGCATATCCTAAAGTAGGCATTTGATCGATATAATTCTAAGCAATAATACTGGGAATAATACTAGCAATGTCCTAAATCCCTAAATACTAGGAAATATCCCTAAATACCTAAAGTAAATTCCTAAATAATACTAGTAAATATCCCTAAGTAATAGTAATCCCTAAATAATATTAGCAAATATCCCTAAATACTAGAAAATCCCTAAATAATACTAGTAAATATCACTAAATACTAGTAAATGCCTAACTAATACTAACAAATATCCCTAAATACTACTAAATCCCTAAATAATACTAGTAAATATACATAAATTACTAGTAAAAATGCATAGATACTAGCTAATAATACTAGTAAATAATGCCTAAATACTAGCTAAATACTAGTAAATAATACTAGCTAAATAATTCTAAATACTAGCTAAATAATACTACTAAAATGCCTAAATACTAGCTAAATATAATGCCTAAATCTCCAATTACTACGTAAATTCGGCGAGATCGACTCACCTATGGGTGGGGACAAACGGCAGCGCGTGGACAACGGCGTGGACGGACGTCTTGACGGCGGCTCCTCTGCGCGTGGGCGGCACGACGGCGGCTCTTCTGCGCGTGGGCGGCGCGGCGGTGGCTCCTCTCCGCGTGGATGACGGCGGTGACGGTGACGGCTCCTCTGCGCGTGGGTGGCACGACCGCGGCTCCTCTGCGCGTGGGCGGCGCGACGGTGGCTCCTCTCCGCGTGGATGACAGCGGGGACGGTGGCGGCTCCTCTGCGCGGAGACGGGTGGCGGCAGCTCCTCTGTGCGATGCGGGGCTCCTCCCTGCGTCTTGACGGGCGGCGGCGGCACTCCTCCTGGCGGTGGCGGCGGAGAGGAAAGGATAAAGGCACTCTCCCATTTCGTGGCTTGAACCGGGAGAAGAGGCTGCTATTTATAGCAGGGACCTCTAGTCCCGGTTAGAGCCACCAACCGGGACTAGAGGTGTTTCTAGCCGCGCCGTTTCGCGTGTGTGCCACAGGCCTCCAACCCGGGACTAGAGGTATTTTTAATTGTTTTAAATACATAAAATTAATAAATATTATAAAATCAATATTTGTCATTCTGTAATCAAGAAAATTATGTATTATATATCAAAATTTTCAGAAAAACAAGATCTATAATTTAAATCTATTATCATACTCTGTTATACAACCAATTTGTTTGCATATTTTAAATTAGAAAATACATTAAATCATATCTTTTGCATACTTCCGAATTTGATAAAACTTTCAACATAAAAAGTGTTTGAATTTCATTAACCAATCCAAAACCTTTTTCTATTTTGTAAAATAGTTGGTCTAACTATTAAAATTATCAATTGGGACTAACAATATTTCTGGGGCCTTTAGTGCCGGTTGGAGCCACTAACTAGAACTAAATATATTTCTGGAGCTTTTAGTCTCGGTTGGAGCCACTAACCGCGACTAAAGATATTTCTCGCCATTCTGAGGGCTATCAAGCCACGCGCCATGCTTTTCCGCCATTTACCTTTGCTTCTCACCATGTTTTCCCGCTCTTTCCCTCTATATCTAGGCCGACCACCATGGCCATCCACACGACCACACCTTCCCCTCTCACAACAATGTACACCGCATACTAGGCCATTCTGACCCACGAGGAGATCGAGGCGCTGTGCGCCTCCAGCTACCCATGCCCGCCGGGCTACCGGCTTCCTATCGAATGGATGCTAAGTGCTGGAGGGGTTTCTATCCCTCCTGTACCTCAAGGTTCCACACGTCAGGCGGCTATCACGAACCACTTCTACCTCGAGCTCACGGCAGAGCAAAGGATGGATCCCTATTGGGATCTCGACAACTACGACACCTGAAATGCCTTCTTCGCTAACCGGCGGGAAAGGGAGCTCGCCAGGTACGAGGGTGACGACCCACCCCCGGTGAACCACAACGAAGCCGGCCGCCGCCTGTGGTGGGCGAACCGGACTATCATCGGCGTGATGCGCTACATTGTGCAGGGAGATCATCTTCGCATGCGGTACCCGCACTCGCCACAGAGCCATAAGAAGGGTAGCGGTGGTGAAGGCCGCGGGCATAGTAGCGTCGTCATCCGGGAGACCCCTTCCCCATGCATCGTGAATCCGAGGCCGGAGTGGCAGGTGCCCCGGAATATGATATTGCTGGGTTGAGGTGTTGGGTCCGCAGCATAGAAAACAAAAAATTTCCTACGGTGTGAACTACACGCCAAGATCTATCTACTAGGTACAAAGCAAATGGGTGGACATACATCCATAGAGAACTTACCCTCGTAGACAACGAGCTTTGTTAACGAGTAGGAACTCGTGGTTGATGTAGTCGTACACTTGCCGATCTTAAGATCGTGAGGAAGTCCGAGCGCCGCAACTCAGCAGCGCATCCGCTTTTCGCACACGTTCAAGCCACGGACAACCTCCACCTCCTCGCTCCAGCGATCCAGCGAGCAAGAACTCCTTCCAGACGAAATGCCACCGGGAACATGTATCTCGCTAATCCGAGACCATGGGGGAATAATTCTAGAGGGGGAGAGAGATCCTTCACAAGGAGGTGTGTGGAAGAAGGAGGGAATGGGTGGCCTTTTATAGGAGGAGGGGGGTGCCTCCTCTCTCCATGGCCGGCGCATGGGGGGGTGACCCCTCACCTCCCCCATTCATGTGGTGGTAACTCCTCCACATTAAAATGCCTCTTCACATTCCCTTTTAAAGTCTCCACTTTAAATGCATTAAGTTTCTCCAAATTTAATGCTCTCTCATTTAATAAAACCCTTTTATTAAATTTATTCAGAATTTTGTTAATTACTTTAATTAACAAACATTCACATATAGCCCCTTGCAATATTTTAATATCACATGCAGAACCACCTTCTGCAATTTCACCCGAAACAATTTCTGGTTTCTATTGAAACAATTCCTGCGCTTTGCAATTCTTTCGTCTAAAACATATATGCTCCAAAATAGTGTCCGGTAACTCTTAAGTGTGCCACCCTACGGTTCGCGAATAATGCAGACATGATCGAGGCCCTTCTTCGATCAATAATCAGCAGCGGGACCTAGAGATCCGTACTGACTCCTACACATTCAACGATGACTCCTATGATCGTGACTCGTGAGAACCTTTAACTCTTGTAACTAAATCCATTTTTCTCTCGATATATTACATGTCCGAGATTCGATCATCGGTATCTCTATACCTAGTTTGATCTCGTTACCGACATGCACTCTTTTCTCGTTCCCGTGATATAACATTCTAGTGATCAAATCACTTGCTTGCAAGCTATCCTAATGTGATATCATCGAGAGGGCACAGAGTATATCTATCCGTCATCTGGATTGACAAATTCCACTCTTGATACATGAGCCTCAACATAACACCTTCGTAGCACTGAACCCATCTTTATAGTCACCCTGTTACGGTGTGACATTTGATGTTATCAAGATACTCTTCCGGTGTTAGCAATTAACATGATCTCATGGTCTAAGGATAAAGATTACTTCGTATGATGTTATAGCAATATAAACACAATGACTTGATCGTAATGCTATACTTCGGATGAATGTTCATCACATCATTCCACCAATGGTGTGACCTTGTTATTAACAACATCCAATGTCCATGATCAGGAAACCTTGATCATCCTGTTAATCAACAAGCTAGTCTATAAGAGAGGCATGACTAGGAACCCTTTTTGTTTATTAAACACACATGTATTTATGTTTCCTATCAATACAATTATAGCATGTAAAATAAACATCTAGCATATACAAGGAATACATAATAACAACTTTATTATTGCCTCTCAGGGCATATTTCCTTCAGTCTCCCACTTGCACTAGAGACAATAATCACATAGTGATAAATCTAACACCCATGGAGTTCTGGTGTTGATCATGTTTTGCCCTAGGGAGTACTTTAGTCAACGGATCTGCTACATTCAGGTCCGTGTGCACTTTACAAATCTTTATATCTCCATCCTTGACATGCTCGTGGATGGAGTGAAACCGACGCTTAATATGCTTGGAATTCTTGTGAGACCTTGGTTCCTTTGCGTTGGCTATGGCTCCATTGTTGTCACAATAGATCACTATCGGGTCCAACGCACTGGGAACCACACCCAGTTCTGTAATGAACTCCTTCATCCAAATTGCTTCCTGTGCTGCTTCTGAAGCAGCAACATATTCCGCCTCGGTTGTTGATCCAGCCACCACAGGTTGTTTGGAGCTCCTCCAACTAACTGCTGCTCCGTTCAAGAGAAATACGTATCTGGATTGAGACTTAGAGTCATCCGGATCAGTGTCAAAGCTAGCATCGACATAACACTTAGCGACTAGCTCTTCTTCACCTCCGTATATAAGAAACATATCCTTAGTTCTTCTCAAGTACTTAAGGATATTTTTGACCGCTATCCAGTGTTCCGAACCTGGATCAGATTGGTACCTACTAGTCAAACTAATAGCATATGCCACATCCGGTCTTGTACATAGCATGGCATACATAATAGAGCCTATGGCCGAGCCATAGGGGATCTTATCCATCATCTCTCTTTCTTCCTCCATAGCCGGACTTTGAGTCTTACTCAATGTCTTGCCTTGCAACATAGGTAAGAAGCCCTTCTTACTTTCGTCCATATTAAACTTTTTTAATATCTTATCAAGGTATGTACTCTGCGATAGCCCAATTAGGCGTCTTGATCTATCTCTATAGATTTTAATGCCTAATATATATGAAGCTTCACCAAGATCCTTCATCGAAAATTTGCTGTTTAGATAACTTTTAACACTGTTTAAAAGATCTAAATCATTTCCGATCAATAATATGTCATCCACATATAATATCAGAAATGCCACATTGCTCCCACTCACTTTCTTGTAAATACAAGCCTCTCCATAAGTTTGGACAAATCCAAACTCTTTGATCACCTCATCAAAGCGAAGATTCCAACTTTGTGATGCTTGCTTCAGTCCATAGATGGATCGCTGAAGTTTGCACACCTTATTAGCATCCTTAGGATCGACAAAACCCTTAGGTTGTATCATATACAACTCTTCTTCAATCTTACCATTGAGGAACGCAGTTTTGACATCCATCTGCCATATTTCATAATCGAAATATGCAGCAATTGCTAACATAATCCTAACCGACTTAAGCATCGCTACGGGAGAGAATGTCCCATCGTAGTCAACTCCTTGAATTCTTCGAAACCCCTTTGCGACAAGTCGAGCCTTATAGATGGTCACATTACCATCAGCATCAGTTTTCCTTTTGAAAATCTATTTATTCTCAACGGCCTTTCGGTCGTGAGGTAAGTCCACCAAGTTCCAAACTTGGTTCTCGTACATGGATTCCATCTCGGATTTCATGGCTTCTAGCCATTTGTTGGAATCCGGAATCATCATCGCTTCTTCATATGTCGCAGGGTCATCCATTTCATCAATCATGAAATTCATAACAGGATTGCCGTACAGTTCGGAGGCTGCGTGTCACCTTGACCTGCGAGGTTCGGTAGTGTCCTATTTCGGAGATTCATGATCAATATCATTAGCTCTCTCTCTTCATTAGGTGAAGTCAACTCCGAAACAACTTCTGGAGCTGCGCTACTCGCCATTTCATGAAGAGAAGGTTCAATAACCTCTTCGAGTTCTACCTTCCGACTATTCACACCTTTCGCGAGAAACTCCTTCTCAAGAAAGGATCCATTCTTGGCAACAAAGACCTTGCCCTCGGATCTATGATAGAAGGTATACCCAATCGTTTCCTTAGGGTATCCTATGAAGACGCATTTTTCCGCTTTGGGTTCGAGTTTATCCGGTTGAAGTTTCTTCACATAAACATCGCATCCCCAAACCTTAAGAAATGACAGCTTAGGTTTGTTTTCGAAACCATAATTCATACGGTGTATTTTCAACGGATTTAGATGGTGCCTGATTTAAAGTGAATGCAGCTGTTTCTAGTGCATAACCCCAAAATAGCGAGGTAAGTCGATCGGAGACATCATAGATCGAACCATATCCAATAAGGTACGATTACGACGCTCCGACACACCATTACGTTGTGGTGTTCCGGCAGGCGTGAGTTGTGAAACTATTCCACAGTCTTTCATATGTGTGCTAAACTCGTAACTAAGATACTCTCCTCCATGGTCGGACCGCAGAAATTTTGATCTTTCTGTTACGATGATTTTCCACTTCATTCTAAAATTCTTTGAACTTTTCAAAAGTTTCAGACTTGTGTTTCATCAAATAGATATACCCATATCTACTCAAATCATCCGTGAAAGTAACAAAATAACGATATCCACCTCGCGCCGACACACTCATTGGTCCACACATCGGTATGTATGATTTCCAATAGATCGTAGCCCGTTCCACTGAACCGGAAAACGGCGTTCTAGTCATCTTGCCCATAAGGCATGGCTCACATGTATCAAATGATTCAAAATCAAGTGATTCCAAAAGTCCATCAGAATGGAGTTTATTCATGCGTTTAACGCCAATATGACCTAGACGGCAGTGCCACATATATGTAGATATATCATTATCAAGTTTAATCCTTTTAGCATCAACATTATGAATATGCGTAATACTGCTATCGAGATTTAACAGAAATAAACCATTCAACATAGGTGCATGACCATAAAAGATATTATTCATATAAATCGAACAACCATTGTTTTCAGACTTAAATGAATAACCACTTTGCATCAAACACGATCCGGATACAATGTTCATGCTCGGTCGGGAACCAAATAACAATTATTCAGGTTTATAACTAATCCCGATGACATATGGAGAGGCAGCGTTCCGACGACGATCACATCAACTCTTGATCCATTGTCGACCCGCATCGTGACCTCATCCCTTGCTAGTTGTCACTTGTTCCGCAGCCCCTGAACCGAGTTACATATATTAGCAACTGATCCGGTATCAAATACCCAGGTGCTACTGCGAGTACTAGTCAAGTACACATCAATAACATGTATATCACATATACCTGTGTTTGCCTTGCCGAACTTCTTGTCCGCCAAATACTTAGGGGCGATTCGCTTCCAATGGTCGATCCCTTGCAATAGTAGCACTTTCGGTGTCGACTTAGGGCCACCTCGGGGTTTCTTTTCGGTGTGGCAACAGACTTGCCACCCTTCTTTCCTTGTGCTTGCCTTTCTTGTCCTTCTTGAAACGGTGGTCCTATTGATCATCAACACTTGATGTTCTTTCCTAATCTCCACTTCTACAGTCTTAAGCATTGTGAGCTCGGGAAGAGACTTCTTCATGCCCTGCATATTATAGTTCATCACGAAGCTCTTGTAGCTAGGTGGCAGAGATTGGAGAACATGATGTATGCCTAATTCAATGGGAATCGTTATTCCCAAGGACACAAGCTTATCGGCGTACCCAGACATTTTGAGTACGTGCTCACTAACGGAGCTGTTTTCCTCCATCATGCAGCTAAAGAACTTTTCTGTAACATTATAACTCTCTACGGCAGCATGGGTATCGAAAATCATTTTCAATTCTCCCATGGTATCAAAGGCATTGCCATTTTAAAGCGCTTTCGAAGTTCTGGCTCTAGCCCATACAGTATGCCGCAATGAACTAAGTTGTGGTCCTCCTGACGAGTTATATAGACGTTCTTTTCCTCGTCAGGGGCATCAGGAGCTGGTGGGGGACCTAGCGGCGCATCTAGCACATATTGCTTTTGTGCAGCAGTGAGGAGAATCCTCAAATTCATAGCCCAGTTGTTGAAGTTGCTACCATTCGCAGCAAGTTTCTCTTTCTCCATGAACATATTAAAATTAAAAGCAGGTGGTGCCATCTACAACAGAATTTGTAAAGTATATTTAGACTAATTTTATGATAGATTGACTTCAACTAATCCAAATTACTAATGAACTCCCACTCAAAAACGACACCCCTCGTGTCCTTTTGGTGATTACATGAACCAAATCCACTACACCAAGTCCGATCATCACGTGAGTCGGTGTAGCTTCAAAGGCGAGCATCTATATGGGCATCATATCAACTATATGACTCATGCTTAACCTTTCGGTCCGTGTTCCGAGGCCATTTCTGTACATGCTAGGCTCGTCAAGTAAGGACCTTAGTATTTGCGTGTGTAAAACTGTCTTACACCCGTTGTATGAAAGCGTAGAGTTGAAAACACCCGATCATCACGTGATGCCTCAAAACACGATCCACAAAACGGTGCATACTTAAGGAAGAACACATTTTATCTTGATATCTAAATAAGGGATCATCTTATAATGCTATCAAACGCGCCAAACTAGCAGTATAAGATGCTAACATCTAATGTGTGAAGTGAGATGATATGGTCCATGCATTTGATCTCTATCATTTGCATCGTGGTATGATCTCTATCATTCCTTTGTGTGTAAGGCTAAGGTCTATGGAACTTACACGTTAAGTGAGTTGTAAGAGTATCTACCATACATCTACTTACAACAATACCATATCAAAACACTAGCCCAGCAACGATCTAAACTAGATGCCTCTAATTTATCAATTGCAAGTTTTACGTGGCTTAGGGCTTTCGGAGATAGAACCTGTCTAACCTACGAACATGAACCACAACAAGGGTAACCAAGTTATTAGCAACTCGTTGTAAATCAGATATTGACTATAGTAGGAGAGAAAGACACCCGCCAGCCACTTATGCAAAACAAGTTGCTTGTCAGTCGTGGAACCGGTTTCATGTACGATGACATGTAAGGTTGGTCTGGGCCGCTTCATCCTACTATGCCACCAATATCCAAAGTACATAGAAGATGCAATAACATGATCATCATCGCCCACATATCAACCATATGTGTACTACCCATGCAAAGCACCTACGCATAGATCAGGCTCTGATACCACTGTTGGGTCCGCAGCATAGAAAACAAAAAAATTCCTACGGCGTGAACTACACACCAAGATCTATCTACTAGGTATAAAGCAAATGGGTGGACATACATCCATAGAGAACTTACCCTCGTAGACAACAAGCTTTGTTAACGAGTAGGAACTCGTGGTTGATGTAGTCGTACACTTGCCGATCTCAAGATCGTGAGGAAGTCCGAGTGCCGCAACTCAGCAGCGCATCCGCACTCACACACACGTTCAAGCCACCGGACAACCTCCACCTCCTCGCTCCAGCGATCCAGCGGAAGAAGCAACTCCTTCCAGACGAAATGCCATCGGGAACATGTATCTCGCTAATCCGAGACCATGGGGGAATAATTCTAGAGGGAGAGAGAGATCCTTCACAAGGAGGTGTGAGGAAGAAGAAGGGAATGGGTGGCATTTTATAGGAGGAGGGGGTGGTGCCCCCTCTCTCCATGGCCGGCGCATGGGGGGGTGACCCCTCACCTCCCCCGTTCATGTGGTGGTAACTCCTCCACATTAAAATGCCTCTTCACATTCCCTTTTAAAGTCTCCACTTTAAATGCATTAAGTTTCTCCAAATTTAATGCTCTCTCATTTAATAAAACCCTTTTATTAAATTTATTCAGAATTTTTTTAATTACTTTAATTAACAAACATTCACATATAGCCCCTTGCAATATTTAAATATCACATGCAGAACCACCTTCTACAATTTCACCCGAAAAAATTTCCGGTTTCTATTGAAACAATTCCTGCGCTTTGCAATTCTTTCGTCTGAAACATATGTGCTCCAAAATGGTGTCCGGTAACTCTTAAGTGTGCCACCCTACGGTTCGCGAATAATGCAGACATGATCGAGACCCTTCTCCGATCAATAATCAGCAGGACACAGATCCGTCTTGACTTCTACACATTCAACGATGACTCCTGTGATCGTGAGAACCTTTAACGCTTGTAACTAAATCCCTTTGTCTCTCGATATATTACATGTCCGAGATTCGATCATCGGTATCTCCATACCTGGTTTGATCTCGTTACCAACATGCACTCTTTTCTCGTTCCCGTGATATAACATTCTAGTGATCAAATCACTTGCTTGCAAGCTATCCTAATGTGATATCATCGAGAGGGCCCAGAGTATATCTATCCGTCATCTGGATTGACAAATTCCACTCTTGATCCATGAGCCTCAACATAACACCTTCGTTGCACTGAACCCATCTTTATAGTCACCCTGTTACGGTGTGACATTTGATGTTATCAAGATACTCTTCCGGTGTTAGCAATTAACATGATCTCATGGCCTAAGGATAAAGATTACTTCGTATGATGTTATAGCAATATAAACACAATGACTTGATCGTAATGCTATACTTCGGATGAATGTTCATCACATCATTCCACCAATGGTATGACCTTGTTATTAACAACATCCAATGTCCATGATCAGGAAACCTTGATCATCCTGTTAATCAACAAGCTAGTCTATAAGAGAGGCATGACTAGGAACCCTTTTTGTTTATTAAACACACATGTATTGATGTTTCCTATCAATACAATTATAGCATGTAAAATAAACATCTATCATATACAAGGAATACATAATAACAACTTTTGCCTCTCAGGGCAAATTTCCTTCACGAGTCCCTGAGTACGGCGAGTGGCGAGGTCGAGTGACCAGCGAGTGTTGCTGTCTAGAGCGTGGCGAGTGGCGAGGTCAGCTGACCGGCGAGTGGCGCTGTCGGTAGTGCACCGAGTCCCTGAGTGCGGCGAGTGGTGAGGTCGGGTGACCGGTGAGTGCCGCTGTCTGGAGCGCAGTGAGTAGCGAGGTCGGGCGACCGACAAGTGGCGCTGTCTTTAGCGCGCCGAGTCCCCAAGTGCGGCGAGTGGCGAGGTCGGGCGACCGGCGAGTGCCGCTTTCTGGAGCACGGCGAGTGGCGAGGTCGGGCGACCGGTGAGTGGCGTTGTCTGTAGCGCGCTGAGTCCCCGAGTGCAGCGAGTGGCGAGGTCAGGCGACCGGCGGGTGGCGCTGTCTGTAGCGCGCCAAGTCCTCGAGTGCGGTGAGTGGCAAGGTTCGAGCGACCGACGAGTGTCGTTGTCTGGAGCGCAGCGAGTGGCGAGGTCGGGCGACCGGCGAGTGGCATTGTCTATAGCGCGCCGAGTCCCCGAGTGCGGCGAGTGGTGAGGTCGGGCGACCGGCGAGAGCTGCTGTCTGGAGCGCGGTGAGTGGCGAGGTCGGGCAACCGGCGAGTGCCGCTATCTGGAGCACCGCGAGTGGCAAGGTCAGGCGACCGGCGAGTGGCATTATTTGTAGCGCGTTGAGTCCCCGAGTGCCGTGAGTGTCGAGGTCGGGCGACCGGTGAGTGGTGAAGTCTGTAGCGTGCCGAGTCCCCGAGCGCGGCGAGTGGCGAGGTCGGGCGACCGGTGACTGGTGCTGTCGGGAGTGCGCTGACTCCCCGAGCACGGCGAGTGGCAAGAAGGACACCAGACCATTTTTCTAAGAAGGAGAAAAAGGTACAACTGCAGTAATGTGTATTTATGAAATATAATGAACATTTCTAAAGAGTGTGATTTATAGATGTTGAAAGAAAATACATGTTGTTAAATGGATCAGTTAGTAGTATGAAAGGTTTATGCATATATTTTCATGAGTAGGCAAACCTCTAGCATCAAACGCTTGCCGAGTAACAGGGACGCGATGCCAGACTGTTGAACCCGAAGACAAGGTTGGCCTTTTGGTACCCAGCCTCACTACTTCGACGGACGCGAATAAACAGTAGACAAAACCGAAACCGATCCCAAGTATTGTTTTGTAGATGAACCAAAAGATGAATATGTTTTGGACTTATAACACATACGAATATAAAGAAAGTTAGCTGTGAAATGCGGACAGAGTCGATGCGGCGGGGGAGTCCCTGAGCGCGGCGAATATAAGGCAGGCGAGTCGCCGACGTGGCGAGCCGTTGATGACGAGTTCATGGAGGGCAAGTCCCCGAGCACGGAGAATATGCGGCTAGTGAGTCGCTGAGCGTGGCGATTGAGCGGTGGGCGAGTCACCGAGTGTGACGAATCGGTGATGACGAGTCCGTGACAGGAGAGTCGCCGAACGTGGCGAGTCCACGCTGGACGGAATTGTGCGGAAACGTCGTGACGTGGTAGCTAGATACAACACGCCGCCTGATGTTGGTCGACGGGACACAGTCGTAGGTCCCTGTTGCCTTGCGGGCATATGCGTCCATACTCCGTAGTGAAGCAGATCAAGCAGCCGGTCGTTTCGAGTCGCTAGAATTTTCCATGATGGACTCATTCTTGACCGATTCCATTGTTCCGAACAGGACGTGCAAAACAGACAAACATGCATGCATTGTGTGTATCAAATCCAGGTAAAATTAACTATTGATGGAGCTATCAATAAGAGAGATGAAGAGATGGGTTGAATAAAAAAACCAATCTGTCGTGTGCATCAATGCCACTTCACTGATTTGCTAATTTTTTTGAATCGGCGTCTTTTTTGAATCGGCTAGCATGCTTCTGGCCTAGACCGATCGGGCACTGCACTGCACAACTGAATTAAATAATGAAAAGATCAGGTTACCGATCGGAGTATCATTTTCTCGGACGCGCATCATGCTTGAGTCTGGGATGCTGCAGCCCCAAGCCGCGAGAAGCCAAGCACCGCCGCCTGTGCACTTATCATCCAGATCGGATCAGCGTGTTGATGATGATGAGGGATCTCGCCCGAATTACGATTCCAAGCACCGCTTGCCCCACGGTGGGCGCCAACTGTCGTGGTATTGGCCACGGTAGATGCTACAAGGTAGCTTATGTAGAGGAAAGGGCAAGGCGACGTAGAAGAATCCGGGAGCGAGATTGGCACACGATGTATCCAGGTTCACGTCCCCTCAATGGAGGATCGCTATGTACTGCTGTTAATCCAGTATATGATCATAGATTGGTTACATGGGAGCCGCCGGAGGCGGAGGGAGAGACTATATCTAATATGATGTAGGAGAGAGATCCCAAAGGGGTGCCCCTGGTGGCTTTATATATGCAGCCAGTTAGGGTTTACAAGTGCACTAATAGGCTTTGTATTGGAGTCGCCATCTTGGGCCTCCAGTCGGCGAGTCGTCTAGGTCCAGTATGCATCAGTCGCTGTTCTTGGCGAGTCATGGAGTCATCGTTTGGGCCGATTGGGACGCTCTGCTTCTTCCTGGGTAGACCTGGTCCATTCGTCGGTTCTCACGAGCCCACTCGCCATGGGCGACTCCGTTCCGTGGGTATACCCCGATTGACATTCCCCCATCAGGGAGATTGAGTGGAAAAAGAACGCTAGGAAGGAAATCAACAATATGTAGGGACGGTCATTCTTTCACTCAAGCACACTACACAGTTCTACAAAATTCCACCTTCGTGGCTCCGTATATTGAGGAACACAAGAATATTGTACGCTCCAACAACCCGGGGAAGCCTGACCCTTGGATTAGAGATGAACACATGAAAAGTTTCGGCGGTTGGTTGCAAACACGTCTCATGAATAACATCACTGTTGGAGATCAGCTCTACTTGTTGGCCGGATCACCATCTTCGACTATATGGACTTTCCAAGGATACAAGATAAATGGGAATAGATTTTACACAATCGTCCAAGATAAAAAGAGCACCAACCAAAACAATGGTGTCCTCTTTGATGCAACAGATGACAATAGGTCAAAGAACACATATTATGGTTACATAGAGGACATATGGGAACTTGACTATGAACCTACTTTTAAGATCCCTTTGTTTCGGTGCAAATGGGTCAAGATGACAGGAGGTGGGGTTCAGGTAGTCAGGAAGTATGGAATGACAACAGTGGATCTCAACAATATTGCATACTTAAATGAACCATTCGTCCTGGCCAATGACGTGGCTCGGGTTTTCTATGTGAAGGACATATCTACCAAACCGAGAAAAAGAAAAGATAAGCAAACGAATACATCATACGATGAGCCAAAGCGCCACATAGTTCTTTCAGGAAAATAAACAGCGTAGGAGTGGAGGACAAGATAGACATGTCAGAAGATTAGGAAAAGTTTCATGAAATTCCTCCCTTCGTAGTGAAGGATGACCCAAGCATCCTGTTAATTGATGAAGATGCTCCATGGTTACGGCCACGCGTTCATAAGCAAGGCAATTCAGGAACCAAGTGACTGTATGTATTATGAATTTTGCCTTTGCTGGTTTTAAGATGCAATCAATATACCAAGTTTAAACTTGTATTTTATCTCTGATGAAACATCATATTGTGAGTCTAAAAATGATTTAGTCCCGGATGATGTCTCCAATGGGGACTAAAGATGAACCCATTCAGTCCCGGATGGTGTCTCCAACCGAGACTAAATATGAACCTGTAGTCCAGGTTGGAGACACCATCCAGGAGTAAACATGGGTGGCGACACTATGTCAGTGAGTGTCGACACTATTTCATGAGTGGGGGCACTATGCCAGTGAGTGATGACACTATTTCGGTGGGTGGAGACACTATGAAAGGGGTCAGTGTCGATATTATGTCGTGAGTGTCGATATTACGTTGTGCTGCTTAATCTATAAATAGGCATCCTTGTGAAGTTATCAACTGCAAACAAGATGATGTGCGAGAGCAGGAACAACACTACGGCCAACTTGAGGGAGATGCCTGCGGAGCCTAGTCCTCTGGCATCTCCAACAAGCTGTCCATAGATGCACTCCCTAATATGTGAAATTAGTTAGCCCCGGCGTATTGATCTAGTTAGAGAAGTTATAAACTGCAAGATGGTGTGCGAGAGCAGGGATAACACTACGGCCAACTTGAGAGAGATGCCGACGAAGCTCATTCTTCCGGCATCTCCAACAAGTTGGCCATATATGCACTCCCTAATATGTGAAATTAGTTAGCTCTCCGGCAAAAAATTAGAACAACATCTTCATAGTTTGGGAAAGTTGTAGAGAAACCAACACTAGTAGGAAACGATACATTAGTCCCGGTTTCCTAACTAGGACTATGAAATCGGGACTAAAGGCCCCCCTTTAGTCCCGATCCAGCCACAAACCGGGACTAACACTCAAGACATTTATTAATATTAAAAACCGGGACTACGGAATCAAGATTAAAGGACCCCCATTAATAGTCATACTCATGTCTATCCCTATAGTACATAGCTTTTGGGTCGTCTTCGTCATTGTCGTCGTCGCTAGGCGCACGCGGCTGGATCCTCATGAAGGAAATATGCCCTGAGAGGCAATAATAAAATTGTTATTATGTATTCCTTGTATATGATAGATGTTTATTTTACATGCTATAATTGTATTGATAGGAAACATCAATACATGTGTGTTTAATAAACAAAAAGGGTTCCTAGTCATGCCTCTCTTATAGACTAGCTTGTTGATTAACAGGATGATCAAGGTTTCCTGATCATGGACATTGGATGTTGTTAATAACAAGGTCACACCATTGGTGGAATGATGTGATAAACATTCATCTGAAGTATAGCATTACAATCAAGTCATTGTGTTTATATTGCTATAACATCATACGAAGTAATCTTTATCCTTAGGCCATGAGATCATGTTAATTGCTAACACCGGAAGAGTATCTTGATAACATCAAACGTCACACCATAACAAGGTGACTATAAAGATGGGTTCGATTACAGAAGGTGTTATGTTGAGGCTCATGGATCAAGAGTGGAATTTGTCAATCCAGATGACGGATAGATATACTCTGGGCCCTCTCGATGATATCACATTAGGATAGCTTGCAAGCAAGTGATTTGATCACTAGAATGTTATATCACGAGCGAGAAAAGAGTGCATGTCGATGTGAGATCAAACTAGGTATGGAGATACCGATGATCGAATCTCGGACATGTAATATATCGAGAGACAAAGGGATTTAGTTACAAGCGTTAAAGGTTCTCACGATCACGAGTCATCGTTGAATGTGTAGGAGTCGATGCGGATCTCCGTGTCCATTGCTGATTATTGATTGGAGAAGGGTCTCGATCATGTCTGCATTATTCGCGAACCGTAGGATGGCACACTTAAGAGTTACCGGACACCATTTTGGAGCACATATGTTTCAGACGAAAGAATTGCAAAGCGCAGGAATTGTTTCAATAGAAACCGGAAATTTTTTCGAGTGAAATTGCAGAAGGTGGTTCTGCATGTGATATTTAAATATTGCAAGGGGCTATATGTGAATGTTTGTTAATTAAAGTAATTAAAAAAAATCTGAATAAATTTAATAAAAGGGTTTTATTAAATGAGAGAGCATTAAATTTGGAGAAACTTAATGCATTTAAAGTGGAGACTTTAAAAGGGAATGTGAAGAGGCATTTTAATGTGGAGGAGTTACCACCACATGAATGGGGGAGGTGAGGGGTCACCCCCCCATGCGCCGGCCATGGAGAGAGGGGGCACCACCCCCTCCTCCTATAAAAGGCCACCCATTCCCTTCTTCTTCCTCACACCTCCTTGTGAAGGATCTCTCTCTCCCTCTAGAATTATTCCCCCATGGTCTCGGATTAGCGAGATACATGTTCCCGATGGCATTTCGTCTGGAAGGAGTTGCTTCTTCCGCTGGATCGCTGGAGCGAGGAGGTGGAGGTTGTCCGGTGGCTTGAACGTGTGTGTGTGAGTGCTGAGTTGCGGCGCTCGGACTTCCTCACGATCTTGAGATCGGCAAGTGTACGACTACATCAACCACGAGTTCCTACTCGTTAACAAAGCTTGTTGTCTACGAGGGTAAGTTCTCTATGGATGTATGTCCACCCATTTGCTTTATACCTAGTAGATAGATCTTGGCGTGTAGTTCACGCCGTAGGAATTTTTTTGTTTTCTATGTTGCGGACCCAACAGTGGTATCAGAGCCTGATCTATGCGTAGGTGCTTTGCACGGGTAGTACACATATGGTTGATATGTGGGCGATGATGATCATGTTATTGCATCTTCTATGTACTTTGGATATTGGTGGCATAGTAGGATGAAGCGGCCCAGACCAACCTTACATGTCATCGTACATGAGACCGGTTCCACGACTGACAAGCAACTTGTTTTGCATAAGTGGCTGGCGGGTGTCTTTCTCTCCTACTATAGTCAATATCTGATTTACAACGAGTTGCTAATAACTTGGTTATCCTTGTTGTGGTTCATGTTCGTAGGTTAGACAGGTTCTATCTCCGAAAGCCCTAAGCCACGTAAAACTTGCAATTGATAAATTAGAGGCATCTAGTTTAGATCGTTGCTGGGCTAGTGTTTTGATATGGTATTGTTGTAAGTAGATGTATGGTAGATACTCTTACAACTCACTTAACGTGTAAGTTCCATAGACCTTAGCCTTACACACAAAGGAATGATAGAGATCATACCACGATGCAAATGATAGAGATCAAATGCATGGACCATATCATCTCACTTCACACATTAGATGTTAGCATCTTATACTGCTAGTTTGGCGCGTTTGATAGCATTATAAGATGATCCCTTATTTAGATATCAAGATAAAATGTGTTCTTCCTTAAGTATGCACCGTTTGTGGATCGTTTTTTGAGGCATCACGTGATGATCGTGTGTTTTCAACTCTACGCTTTCATACAACGGGTGTAAGACAGTTTTACACACGCAAATACTAAGGTTCTTACTTGACGAGCCTAGCATGTACAGACATGGCCTCGGAACACGGACCGAAAGGTTAAGCATGAGTCATATAGTTGATATGATGCCCATATAGATGCTCGCCTTTGAAGCTACACCGACTCACGTGATGATCGGACTTGGTGTAGTGGATTTGGTTCATGTAATCACCAAAAGGACACGAGGGATGTCGTTTTTGAGTGGGAGTTCATTAGTAATTTGGATTAGTTGAAGTCTATCTATCATAAAATTAGTCTAAATATACTTTACAAATTTTGTTGTAGATGGCACCACCTGCTTTTAATTTCAATGTGTTCATGGAGAAAGAGAAACTTGCTGCGAATGGTAGCAACTTCACCAACTGGGCTATGAATTTGAGGATTCTCCTCACTGCTGCACAAAAGCAATATGTGCTAGATGCGCCGCTAGGTCCCCGACCAGCTCCTGATGCCCCTGACGAGGAAAAGAACGTCTATATAACTCGTCAGGAGGACCACAACTTAGTTCATTGCGGCATACTGTATGGGCTAGAGCCAAAACTTGAGCGTTTGAAAATGGCAATGCCTTTGATACCATGGGAGAATTGAAAATGATTTTCGATACCCATGCTGCCGTAGAGAGTTATAATGCTACAGAAAAGTTCTTTAGCTGCATGATGGAGGAAAACAGCTCCGTTAGTGAGCACGTACTCAAAATGTCTGGGTACGCCGATAAGCTTGTGTCCTTGGGAATAACGATTCCCATTGAATTAGGCATATATCGTGTTCTCCAATCTCTGCCACCTAGCTACAAGAGCTTCATGATGAACTATAATATGCAGGGCATGAAGAAGTCTCTTCGAGCTTCACAATGCTTAAGACTGTAGAAGTGGAGATTAGGAAAGAACATCAAGTGTTGATGATCAATAGGACCACCGTTTCAAGAAGGACAAGAAAGGCAAGCACAAGGGAAAGAAGGGTGGCAAGTCTGCTGCCACACCTGAAAAAAAACCCGAGCTGGCCCTAAGTCGACACCGAGTGCTACTATTGCAAGGGGATCGCCATTGGCGCATAAGCGCCCCAAGTATTTGGCGGACAAGAAGTCCAAGGCAAACAAAGGTATATGTGATATACATGTTATTGATGTGTACTTGACTAGTACTCGCAGTAGCACCGGTATTTGATACGGATCGAGTTGCTAATATATGTAACTCGGTTCGGGGCTACGGAACAAGCGACAACTAGCAAGGAATGAGGTCACGATCTTGGTCGGCAATGGATCAAGAGTTGATGTGATCGCCGTCGAACGCTGCCTCTCCATATGCCATCGGGATTAGTTATAAACCTAAATAATTGTTATTTGGTGCACTACGCATGAACATTGTAGCCGGATCGTGTTTGAGGCACAGCGGTTATTCATTTACGTCTGAAAACAATGGTTGTTCGATTTATATGAATAATATATTTTATGGTCATGCACCTATGTTGAATGGTTTATTTCGCTGAATCTCGATAGCGATATTACATATTCATAATGTTGATGCTAAAAGGATTAAACTTGATAATGATCTATCTACATATATGTGGCACTACCGTCTAGGTCATATTGGCGTTAAACGCATGCAGAAACTCCATTCTGATGGAGTTTTGGAATCACTTGATTTTTGTCTCATTTGATACATGTGAGCGATGCCTTATGGGCAAGATGACTAAAACGCCGTTTTCGGTTCAATGGAGCAGGCGGATCTATTGGAAATCATACATACTGATGTGTGTGGACCAATGAGTGTGTCGGCGCGAGGTGGATATCGTTATTTTGTTACTTTCACGGATGATTTGAGTAGATATGGGTATATCTATTTGATGAAACACAAGTCTGAAACTTTTGAAAAGTTCAAAGAATTTCAGAATGAAGTGGAAAATCATCGTAATGTAAAGATCAAATTCTCGGTCCACCATGGAGGAGAGTATCTTAGTTACGAATTTAGCACACATATGAAAGACTGTGGAATAGTTTCACAACTCACGCCTACCGGAACACCACAACGTAATGGTGTGTCGGAGCATCGTAATCGTACCTTATTGGATATGGTTCGATCTATGATGTCTCTGACTGACTTACCTCTGTCATTTTGGGGTTATGCTGAAACAGTGCATTCACTTTAAATCGGGCACCATCTAAATCCGTTGAAAAGACACCGTATGAATTATGGTTTGGAAACAAACCTAAGCTGTCATTTCTTAAGGTTTGGGGATGCAATGTTTATGTGAAGAAACTTCAACCGGATAAACTCGAACCCAAAGCAGAAAAATGCGTCTTCATAGGATACCCTAAGGAAACGATTGGGTATACCTTCTATCACAGATCCGAGGGTAAGGTCTTTGTTGCCAAGAATGGATCCTTTCTTGAGAAGGAGTTTCTCGCAAAAGGTGTGAGTAGTCGGAAGGTAGAACTCGAAGATGTCATTGAACCTTCTCTTCATGGAATGGCGAGTGGTGCAGCACCGGAAGTTGTTTCGGAGTTGACTTCACCTGATGAAGAGAGAGCTAATGATAATGATCATGAAACTCCGAAAGAGGACACTATCGAACCTCGCAGGTCAAACAGGACACGTGCAACTCCTGAACTGTACGGCAATCCTGTTGTGAATTTCATAGTTGATGAAATGGATGACCCTGCGACGTATGAAGAAGCGATGATGAGCCCGGATTCCAACAAATGGCTAGAAGCCATGAAATCTGAGATGGAATCCATGTACGAGAACCAAGTTTGGAACTTGGTGGACTTACCTCACGAACGAAAGGCCGTTGAGAATAAATAGATTTTCAAAAGGAAAACTGATGCTGATGGTAATGTGACCATCTATAAGGCTCGACTTGTCGCAAAGGGGTTTCGACAAATTCAAGGAGTTGACTACGATGAGACATTCTCTCCCGTAGCGATGCTTAAGTCGGTTAGGATTATGTTAGCAATTGCTGCATATTTCGATTATGAAATATGGCAGATGGATGTCAAAACTGCGTTCCTCAATGGTAAGATTGAAGAAGAGTTGTATATGATACAACCTAAGGGTTTTGTCGATCCTAAGGATGCTAATAAGGTGTGCAAACTTCAGCGATCCATCTATGGACTGAAGCAAGCATCACGAAGTTGGAATCTCCTCTTTGATGAGGTGATCAAAGAGTTTGGATTTGTCCAAACTTATGGAGAGGCTTGTATTTACAAGAAAGTGAGTGGGAGCAATGTGGCATTTCTGATATTATATGTGGATGACATATTATTGATTGGAAATGATTTAGATCTTTTAAACAGTGTTAAAAGTTATCTAAACAGCAAATTTTCGATGAAGGATATATTAGGCATTAAAATCTATAGAGATAGATCAAGACGCCTAATTGGGCTATCGCAGAGTACATACCTTGATAAGATATTAAAGAAGTTTAATATGGACGGGAGTAAGAAGGGGTTCTTACCTATGTTGCAAGGCAAGACATTGAGTAAGACTCAAAGTCCGGCTACGGCGGAAGAAAGAGAGATAATGGATAAGATCCCCTATGCCTCAGCCATAGGCTCTATAATGTATGCCATGCTATGTACAAGACCGGATGTGGCACATGTTATTAGTTTGACTAGTAGGTACCAATCGATCGGGTTGAAACCTTTGGATAACGGTCAAAAATATCCTTAAGTACTTGAGAAGAACTAAGGATATGTTTCTTATATACGGAGGTGAAGAAGAGCTAGTCGCTAAATGTTATGTTGATGCTAGCTTTGACACTGATCCGGATGACTCTAAGTCTCAATCCGGATACGTATTTCTCTTGAACGGAGCAGCAGTTAGTTGGAGGAGCTCCAAACAACCTATGGTGGCTGGATCAACAAAAGAGGTGGAATATGTTGCTGCTTCAGAAGCAGCACAGGAAGCAATTTGGATGAAGGAGTTCATTACGGAACTGGGTGTGGTTCCCAGTGCGTTGGACCTGATGGTGATCTATTGTGACAACAATGGAGCCATAGCCAATGCAAAGGAACCAAGGTCTCACAAGAATTCCAAGCATATTAAGCGCCGGTTTCACTCCATCCACGAGCATGTCAAGGATGGAGATATAAAGATTTGTAAAGTGCACACAGACCTGAATGTAGCAGATCCGTTGACTAAAGTACTCCCTAGGGCAAAACATGATCAACACCAGAACTCCATGGGTGTTAGATTTATCACTATGTGAACTAGATTATTGTCTCTAGTGCAAGTGGGAGACTGAAGGAAATATGCCCTGAGAGGCAATAATAAAGTTGTTATTATGTATTCCTTGTATATGCTAGATGTTTATTTTACATGCTATAATTGTATTGATAGGAAACATCAATACATGTGTGTTTAATAAACAAAAAGGGTTCCTAGTCATGCCTCTCTTATAGACTAGCTTGTTGATTAACATGATGATCAAGGTTTCCTGATCATGGACATTGGATGTTGTTAATAACAAGGTCACACCATTGGTGGAATGATGTGATGAACATTCATCCGAAGTATAGCATTACGATCAAGTCATTGTGTTCATATTGCTATAACATCATACGAAGTAATCTTTATCCTTAGACCATGAGATCATGTTAATTTCTAACACCGGAAGGGTATCTTGATAACATCAAACGTCACACCGTAACAGGGTGACTATAAAGATGGGTTCAGTGCTACGAAGGTGTTATGTTGAGGCTCATGGATCAAGAGTGGAATTTGTCAATCCAGATGACGGATAGATATACTCTGGGCCCTCTCGGTGATATCACATTAGGATAGCTTGCAAGCAAGTGATTTGATCACTAGAATGTTATATCACGGGAACGAGAAAAGAGTGCATGTCGGTAATGAGATCAAACTAGGTATGGAGATACCGACGATCGAATCTCGGACATGTAATATATCGAGAGACAAAGAGATTTAGTTACAAGCGTTAAAGGTTCTCACGATCACAGGAGTCATCGTTGAATGTGTAGGAGTCGATCACGGATCTCCGGTCCCACTGATTATTGATCGGAGAAGGGTCTCGATCATGTCTGCATTATTTGCGAACCGTAGGGTGGCACACTTAAGAGTTACCAGACACCATTTTGGAGCACATATGTTTCAGACGAAAGAATTGTAAAACGCAGGAATTGTTTCAATAGAAACCGGAAATTGTTTCGGGTGAAATTGCAGAAGGTGGTTCTGCATGTGATATTGAAATATTGCAAGGGGCTATATGTGAATGTTTGTTAATTAAAGTAATTAAAAAAATTCTGAATAAATTTAATAAAAGGGTTTTATTAAATGGGAGAGCATTAAATTTGGAGAAACTTAATGCATTTAAAGTGGAGACTTTAAAAGGGAATGTGAAGAGGCATTTTAATGTGGAGGAGTTACCACCACATGAATGGGGGAGGTGAGGGGTCACCCCCCCATGCGCCGGCCATGGAGAGAGGGGGCACCACCCCCTCCTATAAAAGGCCACCCATTCCCTCCTTCTTCCTCACACCTCCTTGTGAAGGATCTCTCTCCCCCTCTAGAATTATTCCCCCATGGTCTCGGATTAGCGAGATACATGTTTCCGGTGGCATTTAAATGGAAGGAGTTGCTGCTTCTGCTGGATCACTGGAGCGAGGAGGTGGAGGTTGTCCGGTGGCTTGAACGTGTGTGCGAGTGCGGATGCGCTGCTGAGTTGCGGCGCTCGGACTTCCTCACGATCTTGAGATCGACAAGTGTACGACTACATCAACCACGAGTTCCTACTCGTTAACAAAGCTCGTTGTCTATGAGGGTAAGTTCTCTATGGATGTATGTCCACCCGTTTGCTTTGTACCTAGTAGATAGATCTTGGCGTGTAGTTCACACCGTAGGAAATTTTTTGTTTTCTATGCTGCGGACCCAACAACTCGACGCGCTACAGATAGCACCACTCACCGGTCGCCCGACATCACCACTCGCCGTGTTCTAGATAGTGGCACTCGCCGGTTGCTCGACCTCGCCACTCGCCGCGCTCGAGGACTCGGTGCGCTCCAGACAGCGCCACTCGCCGGTCGCCCGACCTCGCCACCTGCCATGCTCGGGGACTCGGCTCACTCCATGGTTTGGCACTTGCCGCAACTGGTGGCTTCACCGACTGGCGCTCGTCGGCTGGCTCTCGCCAATTGGTTCTCACCGACTGGTTCTCGCTGACTAGCCCACCGGTCGCTCGCTTGGCGATTATTACCGACCGCTCACGCCGATCACCGACCCTCTGACTTCACGGTTCTTTCCTCTGTTCAGGAGCTTGTCGCCGATTCGCCATGATCCATCACCAAGACTCTCCACGCCATGCCTCAAGCCCACATCGAATCCACTACACGCTCGGGGATTGCTGATGGGGGAATACCAATCGGTGTATACCCACAAAGCGGAGTCGACTGACGTATACTGGACCTAGAGGCCTTGCCGACTGGAGGCCCAATATAGCGACTCCAATAAAAATCCCATTAGCACTTGTAAACTCTAATTGGATGCATATATAAAGCCACCAGGGGCAACCCTTTGGGGGGATCTCTCTCTCTCACGTCATATTAGATCTCATTAAACAGATCCATCTCTCTTAGTCTCCCCCTCTGCCTCCGGCGGCTCCATTTAAACCAATCTATGATCATATATTGGAATGATAGCAGGACGTAGCTATCCTCCACCGAGAGGACGTGAACCTGGGTACATCGTGTGCCAATCTCGCTCACGGTTTCTCCTACGTCGCCTTGCCCTTTCCTCTACGTAAGCTACCCTTTAGCATCTGACGTGGCCAATACCACGACACTCCCCTCATGTCGCGATTCAATAACACCAATCGAGTTAATGTCAGGAATAAAGTCATCACAAAACTCAATGACCTCCTATGTTCCATAGCCCTTGGAGATGCTTTCTTGTGGCCTAGCACGGTTATGAACATATTTATTCAAGACTTCCATGAACCTCTCAAAGGAAAACATATTGTATAGAAATATAGGACCGAGAATGGCAATCTCTTCGACTTGGTGAACCAGGATATGCGTCATAATATTGAATAAGGATGGTGGGAACACCAACTCGAAACTAACAAGACATTGGACCACATCCTTCTGTAACCTTGTCAGAATATCTTGATTGATCACCTTCTGAGATATTGCATTGAGAAATGCACATAACTTCACAATGGGTACTCGGACATTTTCCGGTAGAAGCCACCTCAATGTAACCGGAAACAACTACGTCATAATCACGTGACAGTACCGAGACTTCAGGTTTTGGAATTTTTCTCTACCATATTTATTATCCCCTTTATATTCTACGAGAAGCCAGACGTCACCTTGATACTATAAAGGACTTCAAAAAAAGTTTCCTTCTCTACTTTGGTAAGAGAGTACCTGACAGGACTTAAGTGACGCCCTTTATCTGTCTTGTTTTGTGGATGCATGTTCTCTAGGTCTTTCATACTTTGCTGGTCCTCCCGTGCTTCTAGGGTATCTTTTGTCTTCTTATACACGCTTAGGAAGCCTAGCAGGTTCACGCAAAGATTCTTCGTCACATGCATCACGTCGATTGAAGAGCGGACATGTAGGACTTTCTAATAGGATAGCTCCCAAAATATAGATTTCTTCTTCCACATGGGCGCGTGTCCGGTAACGACGTCGTTCGGAACAGATTGACCGCCAGGACCCTTTCCAAAGATTACTTCTATGTCCTTAACCATACCAAATACACCATCACTAGTAGGAAGGTCAGGCTTCTTCTGGTGATCTGTCTCACCTTTGAAATGCTTGCCTTTCTTTCTTAAGGGATAATTGGTCAGAAGAAATCGGTGATTCCCTACGTACATATCCTTTTTACATTTATGCAAATATGTAGCTTCAATCTCATCAAAAAACTGCGTGCATGCCTTGTATCCCTTGTTTGTCTGTCCTGAAAGGTTACTAAGAGCAGAACAATCATTGATGGTTACGAAAAGCAACGTTCGTAGGTCAAATAGCTCATGTTTATGCTCATCCCACACACGTACACCTAGTTTTCCCCACAACTGTAAGAGTTCTTCAACTAATGGCCTTAGGTACACATCAATATCGTTGTTAGGTTGCTTCGGGCCTTGTATAAGCACTGACATCATAATGAACTTACGCTTCATGCACAACCAAAGAGGAAGGTTTTAGATACATAGAGTCATAGACTAGGTGCTGTGACTGCAGCTCTACTCCCTAAAAGGATTCATGCCATCTGTACTTAAACCAAACCATAAGTTCCTCGCGTCACCTGTAAAGTCCGGGAACTCTCTCTCTCTCTCTCTCTCTCTCTCTCTCTCTCGATTTTTCTCCACTACGACCCATTAGCAGGGTGTCTCAACTTCCCGTCTTTCTTACATTCTTCTTTGTGCCATCGCAACAACCTGACATGCTCTTTGTTTCTGAACTGATGTTTCAACCGTGGTATTGTAGGAGCATACCACATAACCTTAGCAGGAACCCTCTTCCTGGGTGGCTCGTCATCACCCTCAACATCACCAGGGTCATCTCGTCTGATCTTATACCGCAGTGCAGTGCATACCGGATATTTATCTAAATTCCCGTACTCCTCACCGCGGTAGATGCAGTCATTAATGCTTGCATGCATCTTCTGTCTATCTAATCCTAGAGGGCAAAAAGTCTTCTTTGCTTCGTATGTACTCTCGGGCAATTCATTATCCTTTGGAAGCTCCAGCTTCATTATTTGTAGTAACTTCTCAAATCCCTTATCAGCTAAACCAGTCGCTGCCTTTTATCTCAACAATTCCAGTGTGGTACCGAGCGTTGTGCTGCCATCTTTGCAATTTGGGTACAAACATTTTTTGTGATCCTCTAACATGTCCTCCAACTTCAACTTCTCTTTTTCTATTTCACAGTCTCGCTTTGCATCAGAAATGACCCGACCAAGATCATCAGCGGGCTTATCTAATGCCCATCCTTTACCTCCTTCTTCTTCATTGTCTTCCATTGCAGTATCACCGTATTTAGGAAACATAGGATGATAGATGTCATCATCCTATTCTTCTTTATTGTCTTCCATCATAACCCTCTTTCTCCGTGCTTGGTCCAACAATTATAGCTGGGCATGAAACCTCTCCGAACCAGGTGACCGCGAAGGATTTTCGAGAAAGAGTACTCCTTGACGTTCGACAGTCAACACATGGACAATACATAAAATCATTCTCTTTGTTTGCCTTAGCCACATCGATAAATTTATCCACGCCTTTAATGTACTCGGAAGTGCGTCGGTCACCGTACATCCATCCCCGCCGGTTCATGTGCATCATATAATTAAGTTTATCAAAAACCACTATAGAACATCATGAATAGTGAAATGACCATTTTACACCGACACATGCATTGTATCAATGACAGAGGAAAGGATAATCTTGCTAACCTCGATCCAGGAGGAAAGAAAGAGGAGAAAGTTTAAGTGTGCCCCAGGCACCTCATATCATTTTTGTTTTGTGTGAAATCAAGCGGTATCATTCTCTCAGACATTTCATCGAACACCTCACGTGCATAGGAAAAAATAAACTAGCACACACAGCTCTAAGCGTTCCCGAATGAAAGACTCTTTTTCTACTAGTGTGGAGACAAGAGAGGGGGGAGGGGGGGGTGTTGTAATGTTTAGTGCTTAATATAAAAAGTATGGTAATGGATGGAAATAATTCGAAAAAAAGACAATGCAGGGAAATGCTCCCGTGGAATTTATTTTTCCTTGAATCGTTGCATGATTATGAGCCACACACTGTATGCATGATTTGATTAGCAACATGATGCAAATAATTAGTGCGGAGTGCTGCCACATTAGTGCATGCAAAACAGCCCATAGATACAGAGGGTTTTTCCGGGGCGGTAGCTGCAGGTATCGATTGGTCCTTAGAAAAGGTTCACTGATCATATGTGGCGCGGGGAAAAGCCAGCTCGCACCACCACTAGTAGACCACCAAAAGGCAGCGGAAACTATGCAAAAAAAGCTAAACAAAACGCACGCACGCACTCGCGTCCAAGATCTGGGCCCAATTCTACCTCGCATTTTTTTTATGTTACTCTTTGGATACAGTAGAAATAGTAGTACAGAGAGCAGCAGCCGAGCAAACAAAGATTTTCACCGTACAGGGGTGGGTTGGAATAAGCGGCCAGCCCCCACATGGCGGTCGGAGTCAAATGGTCAAATCAGACCAGTTTGGCCAGGGGATTGGAGCCTTTTATTTTCCCTTTTGTTTTTGGTGCGAGTGGCAGCAGAAGGCCAGGCCAGAGGGGCGTACCGTACTACGTAGGCGCCTGGGCCCCGGCCGCGTGCGCCAGAGGCCACGGCCAACACGTGTCCCTTTTCGTGCCGGGCCCGGCGGGTCAGCTGGTAGTGGCGACAGAGCGCATTTGTAGGCCCAGATGGACTCTTGTCTCACGCGACTCCATGCTTCGACTTCCTTGTTTGATCACGACAAGCCCGTGCTAATTCAATCACAAATCTCAGGATGAATAAAAAGGAAAATATTCACTATGGTAATGTACTTATAAAAGATGGTAGATATTGATTATCTGTTTAAGTCAAAATATATGACGATTTGGAGGCGGTAATCAAAGCGGATTTGCGAGATTAAATGGGATCGTTGATATTAGGATAATATGGGCTTTTCATGATGTTACTTCGTTTCACTAAATTGTACTCTTGGGATATCAGTACACTACATTGCTTTCAGACCTTAAATTCGCGCAAGGACAGAATCTTCATCATTAAGTGTTGTATATATCCGGAGTATCCATGGATTTAATTGCATGCCTATATATACTGGCCACAGATTCTCCTATTTATGATCACAAGTATTTTTTATTTAGGGAGCGGTCAAATTGTCTTCCCAATCTTCTTTGTCTTTGGCACTAAGGAAATTTATGTACTTCCCCCGCAAAAAGTATGAAATGAATGCGGTGCATTGAGACTCTAGATCAAAGAAATATTGAAGAGGGTTATCAATTTTTTTTTGAACGAACGCATCAGCGCATAGGCATGCACACGTTGAATCCGTGCATGAGATCCATAGGTCGAATCCCCTTGGCTACGAATAACACAAACCGTTGAGAACTAATGGCCGGCTTGGTGGCTAGAGCTAAGGGTGTCGTGTCAGTCCACCCGAGTTCGAGTTGTAGGAACCGCTCGGACTAAACGGGGTGCTATCCATTTTATAAAATACACACTAGAGAGGTCTTATCTATCTAACAAAGTATAGCCAAGGGATAGATCCACACGACCATTTCAAGGTGCGACGCTAAGCCACCCTTCCACGCCATCTTTGCTCAGGACTCTCCCCCATCACGAGGTTCACGCACGCGCCACCCTTCCACGCCATCTTTGCACATTTAACTCGCGTAATTAACAGTAGGCGCAACACGTGGAAAGTACCACGCCGCATTGGCATGTGTAACCTGCCCGAGTCTTGGCTGGTGCTCCGCCTAAAAGATACACCACTAGATGGCATTATTATCCCCGATCTGTAAACTGACATGGCGTTATTGCGGAAACACGCAGAAGATATATCTGTGGCAACACGTTTTGTACGTCGGAACAAGTATATCAACACACTCTAACTTGTACAAGTATACAAGAGTCATATGCAGCACAATTAACATGATTTGCAAATGCAAGAAATTGTGAAGGCAAAATAGCTATTTCTTCATGTTCTAAGCCCCCAAGGCATCTCCCTAGAACCAAAATTACACATGAGAAATTCCAAGAGGTGGGCCAGCCCTCACTCCCTATATATAGGCCTGGCGTCCACCGCCCACAATCATCAAACCACCTTCCTCTCCTTCCTCCACAGTCCCCAAACCGTCGCCATCGCAGAGGCAGCATCTCCCCCCTCTTTCTTTGCTCCGTCGTAGCCCACGCATCTGGTAGCTTTTCTCCCGCCGCTTCTTCGGTCCCGATCTCCCCTGTGTGTTGTTGCCATGACGAACCACGCCGCCTTCACCGCCGAGGACACGGTAACCGCCGTGGCGGCGCCGGCGCAGGCGGCCCGCCATTTCTCGTCGTTTCCGCCGCGCAGGGCGCGCGACTGCAGGAAGGCCGCGCTGGGCCGCATGGACCTGGCCGCCTCGGGGGTGCTGAGGGCCGGGTCTCTGCTGGACTCCATGAAGGCCTCCTCGCCCCGCCACGCCAAGGTCGCCACCGGCGCCGACCACGAGGACTGGATCGTAAGTTTCAGATATATGCGTGCATGGCTCAGTCTTGGCCTCTCTCTCTTCGTATCTCCTCGGACTGAAGAAATAATCGGTGGCCTGAATCGCAGGAGAAGCACCCGTCTGCATTGGAGTGGTTCGAGGCCGTGCTGGGGGCGGCGAGGGGGAAGCAGATCGTGATGTTCCTCGACTACGACGGCACCCTGTCGCCGATCGTGGAGGACCCCGAGAGCGCCGTCATGACTGAAGACGTCGGTTTCCTCTTCGATCGATCCCCTCTTTTCTGTTTGCAAGATAGCTAGGCGCTCCCTGGCTACTTCTCTCCCCATGTCGTTATTCTTACCGCGGTTTATTTTTTCTTTTTGACCGCAGATGAGGGATGCGGTGAGGGCCGTGGCCCAGCATTTCCCGACCGCCATCGTGAGTGGGAGATGCAGAGACAAGGTACATTCCAGTGCCACCAAATTTCTACTCCACTTTCTTCTTGGTCCCTTGCTGCCGATGCTGCTTTTACATTTTTTTTGTGCCTTTTTTTCCTCCTCTTCCTCCGGTCCCTTGCATCTCAGGCATGCACACTGTAAAAGGAATCTTCCAGGTTTCCGTTTTGTAATATTTGCGCGTGATTTTACCGTCCACACATGCATGACATGGCATGCATGCGGCCTTTCTAGGCTTGGCTGCGAGCGAGCGTGAACCTAGACGCGATAGACACAACAGTACATGCAAAGAGGAAGCGTTTTAATGAGCGTCCTACAAAAAGGCCTGGACCCGTTGCTTGTTGTTCCTTTTCCTACTTTAAATGTTCTACCCCCTACACCTCGATCTCTACCATGATTTGCCTGCTACTACAAGAAATACTACACTATAAAATAATTTATGGTGCAATATACACACATATACAGGTGTTTAACTTTGTGAAGCTGGAGGAGCTGTACTACGCCGGGAGCCACGGCATGGACATCAAGGGCCCCACGACAGTGTCCAACCACAAGGCAAAGCAGGTTAGTTAGGACATGTACAATGCGTTGACATTAGCCTTCTCTTATATTTGCCACGTTAGATTTTTGTCTAGTTGGAGAAGAGAGAAACAAGAAAGAAAAGGTTGTCTTTTCTTAGCTAAGAGACGATCTCTTAGAAATAAGAGAAGATTATTTTCTCCATTGTACCATATGTCTTCTCTTAGCCAACCAATTTCTTACTAACAATAGTTAGTTCTCATTAATTGCTAGAGGTATCAATAAGAGATAATGCATTGTACAAGTTATATCTTGTGTCTTCTCTAAATAATATGGAGAGATAAGAGAAGGCATGTCTTTCCTAGCATTGTACATGTCCTTAGTCCACATCGATCTCCCCTCTCCCTCCTCTCCAAAACTTTTTGTCTTGACTTATTCTCTCTCTCTCCACTACAGTCTGTACCTTTTCTTCACATGAAAGGGACTTTTCCTTGGTCATAATTTGCACACATTTTTGTATGCATTAATTAATCAAGTACGTATGATTTGGTATTGGTGGTTGCTTGATTTGTGCACGTACGCAGGCTGCTGGCGAGGTTCTGTGCCAGCCGGCGACCGAGTTCCTGCCTGTCATTGAGGAGGTACTACTTAATCGTCTTCCCTGAGAATTAATCAACCCTTGAACCGGTGCACTTTCTCGCAAAGCGGTCCACAGTCCACACTACTTGTTCTAGACTACCACGACACATATACTTAACAAAGCTACTGGAGTGTAAAATACTGCATACTACTGTATGGTTGCTGACAAGTTTTCCTGCCAAATACAAATGTTCAGGTGTATCAGACGCTGACGGCCAAGATGCAGTCCATCCCGGGCGCTACGGTGGAGAACAACAAGTTCTGCCTCTCCGTGCACTTCCGCTGCGTCGCCGAGGAGGTGAAATTACACCCTGACTTTCGATTTCATACCAAAAATACAAGACACACACGTTTTAATCGCCTGGTTAATTTAACTTTGCCTAACTTCGGCATGCATGCGTATGCAGGAGTGGGATGGTCTGGGCGAGGAGGTGAGGGCGGTGCTGGATGGCTACCCGGACCTCTGCCTCACCAAGGGGAGAAAGGTGCTGGAGATCCGGCCGTCCATCAAGTGGGATAAGGGCAACGCCCTAGAGTTCTTGCTCGAGTCTCTCGGTGCGTTACACCACACACTACATACACAACACCCAAACGATACTGCTAGCTCATGTTCAATTATTTCGTATAATCCTATTTTATTAGTACCTTGGTATTATTAAGTAAATAATAAATGTCCTAATATCTCTTTTGCATTTTTCTATTGAAGGTTTTGCTGGGCGTGGCGATGTTTTCCCCATATACATCGGGGATGACCGCACCGACGAGGATGCGTTCAAGGTACGTGCGTATAGTGCGCGCTGCAATGTGCACGCATAAATCACCTTCACTTCTGCAGTGATGCCACATAAAAGAAAAGCAGATGAACTGATGCTTTTATACTCCCTTTTGTCCAAAAATGAAACTCTAGGTGCTGCGCAACATGGGACAGGGCATTGGGATACTTGTGACCAAGTTTCCAAAGGAGACCAGTGCATCCTACTCTCTGCGTGAGCCTGCAGAGGTATATAACTATAAACACCAATATATGTACTTACCATGGTATATATGTTACTTATGCATCGCTGCATGCATATATATGGAATGTAGTAGCTGCATGCATATTCATGTGGAGTGTCTAGTGTCTAGTGTAGTCAGGGACGGAGCCAGAATTTCACCATGAGGGGGGCGGAGATGGTAGTGACTTTTTCGGGGGGAAATGATAATGATTGTATGTTCTCCTTGATGGGCAGCTAAATGCGTGACTTTTTTGCATTCCAAAAAAAGTGGAAATAGAGCATCAGCATGCGAAGTCTCACTATAGCATTTATATCAAAATGTACCGATATCGTTTGGCAATACAAAACAAAAATTAATTTCTAAATTAGCCTGATTATCAGAAGATTCGATAACCTCATCACATGCGACATTCATACAAATTTATTTTTCGGTAATACCAGTTATTATCTAGTAAGTCGTCTTTAATGAATGAAAGACATGCTAGAGTTAATAAATCAATTACTCGCCATGGAAGCAAATTGAAGATTTCCTAATTTATAAGTTGATCTAACTCTCTTTTCATGTCTAGCACAAGTAGGCACCACAAGTAGGCACCAATTACAATTTCCCTGATTACTAATCAAGGCATAAACTAGTCTAATGAGAGAGATGATTGAAGGAATAACTAAGACATAATGAAAAATAGCGAAAAACGAGTAAATTACTTGCCTCGTCGTCGCCGCTCATGCTCAACTGCGCGGCTGGCCGGCCGGCCGGCCGTGCGTCCTGTGCAGCCAGACTACGGATTGTCTACCTCTTCTCAGTTCTAACCATCTTTGATTCAATCGATTGATTTAGATTAGAACCCTAGTTAATTGGCACCCGTCAGTTAGGCGATCTTGAACTAAGTAAAACTCTGATGGCGATCTGATCTGCCATCCGCTGACTGAGTTCGTGCTAGTCCCCGGCCCTGGCCCCTTTGTGTTACTGGTTCAAGATAGACTTTTAAATGCCACGTAGGCCTGCTAATGCTATTGTGCTAATCATCTAGCTGGCCTTTACTTGGTTGTAGACTTGGACTCATAACTGATGGGTTTGACCGTTTGAGGCTTTGGAGGGCTGACTTCACACGTGCATATACACACGGACAGGGGGGCGAACGTAATCGCCAGATGCGAGATTAGCGCAAGTTCTCAATGGCTATCGAGAGAAAATCGGATCGTCAGGGGGGGTCTCACCCCCGCTCGTCCCCTGGCTCCGTCCCTGAGTGTAGTAGCTGGTATAGATTGTAGAGCAGTAGAGCTAGTAGTTAGGTGCATGACATATATATGCTCTCGAATTGCTTTTCTCCCCGTAAAGTTGATTGTTTGGAGAAAATAAAGCAGCACAAAGTTAGGTGTTACTTTTCTCCCAGTCATGGATTTGGACATGTAATTAACCTTGGTTGGTCATTTGTGGTGTGGCACACATGCAGGTGAAAGACTTCCTTCGTAAGCTGGTGAAGAGCAACGGGATAAAGCGATAATTCATCGTTGAGAATGCCTATGCCAAAGTTCGCAGCCTATTATTCTCACATCACGGCTGGTGAGAACATGTCAGCATGACCTTGGTAAACTGTCTTGCAGCTTTTCAACCAATCATCTTCTTGTCTCATGCTCCATGCTTATAGCGACATCCATACGTGGAATCCAATAAGGCGTTTGTTGTCACCTATTTTGGGCCCCTCTTGGAACCAAGACGATGAAGGACTGTTTTTGGATGGCCTTAGCGGATGCTTTCAGCCTTGAAGCTGGATTAGGATGGAGTCAAGAAGCAAGTCAACCAGGAGCAAGGGAGGGATCGAGAAGTTGTTCCAAGATACCCAGTGAAAGGTGATACTAAACCACCATAAGAAAGCCGGATTGGTTCATGCCAGTTCAAGTATGGAAATACTGGTCCGTGACACATACTAAACTTCAAGAAGGTATGCCTACAAGCCCATGGGTCTGCATCTATGATGAAACGAAGATGAAGGAAAGCTTTTCCCCAACAAGGAAGGACCACTGGTGGCTCGACGCGGGAGACGACAGACAGACACTTGGGTCCAGATCATGTATGAAACCGGAGGCAAAGTTACCTAGTTTAGGGCTAGAGCTAGGGGTTTGAATCCTAAATGTAAATATGTATGAGATACCTTAGCTTGCAAGGAAAGACCATTGTGTCATATATATGTGAGAGACCACCGGTAGAAAACAGGCCTGTAGTCCCGGTTCGGGACGGCCTCTAGTCCCGGTTGTCCAACCGGGACTGCCAGATCGGGACTAGAGCCCCCACCTTTAGTCCCGGTTGTGTTACAAACTGGGACAAAAGGCCCTCCACATGGCTCCACAGAGTGCACTGGGCTGGAGGACCTTCCTGCCGCGTCATCGTTTTAGAGCAATCTGCTACCACGGTAGGAGATGGGTTTTAGGATTTAGGGGTTTTGTGTTTTCCTTTTCATTTAGTGTTTTGTGTCTGGCTTATTTTTTGTTTTGTGTTTTCATTTGAAACAAGTTCTCGTATACATATTTTACGCTACTACATACTGTAAACGTTGATGCATACACATGTATATACAATGTCTCACAAGCACACATATGTATACAATTTGGTATACGAGCCCCAACCGGGACCAGAGCGCGTCTATTTGATTACATGGAGATCATTAAATTATATGGATGCTTTAGACTCTATTTATACTGTATTCTCTACTATGCTATGATTGGTAAATTATCTAACCAAGCTGTTAGTTTGAGAAATGATTTGCAGGCCCTTCAAGAAAGAACAAGGATCGTTGAGGCACAGCTAGGTAAGATAACCGAGAGTCAAACTCTCATTCTAGCTAAATTTGCAGGTAAAGCTGAGCCCAATCTAGTTGAAGAACTCAAAATGATGAGGATCCAAAGGGAGGAGCCTGAAGAACTTGACTATAGTAATGCTCCTTCACCAAGTTACACCGTTGAAAATCTCGTAAAAACGATCAACGTCAAGATTCCGGTAAGTGAAGGTAGTGAGGAAGCTATGTACCAACGTTTTGTTAATCATGTAGCAATAAAGATACATGAGCTTGATGAAGAATACAAGCAAATTACTAAAAAATTACCTGTTAAACTAGATGACATATTTGAGTCTACTATTAAGATTAAAATTGAAACCAATGAGATAGCTGCACTTTATGATCTAGGTGCAAGCGTCTCAACAATTCCAAAGAGTCTTTAAAAAAAATTAAATCTTGGCTCCTTTGAAATTACTGAGTTAAAATTGCATCTAACAGATTCTACCTACAAACAAGCTGTAGGGATTAATGAGAACACTTTAGTATACATTAAAGGTTGTCCTGCTCTCATTGATTTTGTTATAGTTGACATGCCTAAAGATGCTACTGCTTGTATTATATTTGGTCATCCTTTCTTAAGAACTATTAAGGCTTTGATTATCTGCATGAAGGGAACGTGAAGCTACAATTGCCTTCGCGGGATCCTTTTGTTATTCATTTCCCTAGGAAGAAGAAAGCTAAGCATGATGAAAAGGAGGCCATCACTTTGAAGGCCAATTACTCTGGAGTGGGTGTTCCACTCATCTGGTCCAAGTGAGTATCATCAATGTCAAGCTATTGACCATAAAAGAGCGCTCCATAAAAGGCAACCCATGTGAAATAAAGGTTTGAGTTAAGTTTTTAGTTTAGTTTAAGTTTATGTTAAATAAAGAGTGCTAGAAAAATCCCTTTGAGGAGAAGAAGTTCGGTAGTATTTGAAATTCCGCTTCATTCATGCTATTGTTGGTCGATAATATTTACTGTCAATTTTCTGTCAAAAACAAGGTATATCACTAAGTTATAGGAAAAAATAGTTTACAAAGAAACAGATTTTTTTGATGCACATAGAGTTTAACGATCAACTATACGGCGGGAATAAAAATTCTGGCCGTATAGTTCCGGCCATTTAGATATCTTTGCCATCGAATTTTTTTCTGCAATATGTACTGAGAGTTTAACGACCAACTATACTTGGGAATAAAATTCGCCATATAGTTCGATGCGTATAGATATCAATGCCTCCGTACAATTTCTTTTCATATGTACTGAGAGTTTAACGACCAACTATACGGCGGGAATAAAAATTCCGGCCGTATAGTTCCGGTCATATAGATATCGATGCCTTTGCAAATTTTCTTTCGTAGGGACAGACAGTTTAACGACCAACTATACGGCCGGAACATTTTGTTCCGCCCGTATAGTTGCGTCCGTATAGCTGTGTTGCCAGGAGGAAGCCCTAAATTTTTGACAAAAGGCCAACTATACGTCCGGAACACATTGTTCCGACCATATAGTTCCGCCCGTATAGTTGTGTCCAACCACAAAATCGCACGGAAAGGTACTCCCAACTCCAAAATTTCAATCCCTTTTCTTTCTCCTACCTCTAAACTCTCTCAAAACCTCAAGATATGTCCATCTCTACTCAATTTCGTTCGATTTCCTTGCACACAAGTGATCTACAATATGTTTCTCCTCCGATCCTCCAATTACTTTTCACAAATTCATCTTCGATCTATTGTCATTGTCAATCTAGGGTAAGACCTACTATGAGCCAATTGCCATGATTTTCTTACCTAGATTATTATTTTGAGGGGAATTCCTTAGTGTGCTATAATGAGGAATATGATGCACTTACTGTTGCTGGATCAAAAAGTTTTATTTTTTCCTTTCTTCGATGTTTTAGATGATGAACACAAGGATCCAAACTCGTGTCCGTGCCACCGCTAGTGCTTCTCGGGCTGCTGCTCAGGAATGCATGGGGATACGATTCAGGGATGAGGCCCATCGTGATCGCTTCAATAGGATCAAGAACCGCGAAGTGAAGGCCACCAAGTGGGCTTGCCCCATTATATTGAACCAACTCGGTATTTCTGATGACTTCCTACTTTGCAAAGAGCTGTCCTACAAAACTTTGTGTACAATGATGTACCTACTTATCGCCGCTTAACCATTGAATTTCTTAGTTTATTGCGAAGCAGCGTTAAACAATGGCAAGGAGATGATACTATTTCTTTCCGTCTGAAGAACAACAACTACACTTTAACATTAGATGAATGGTGCACATGTTTTAATTTGCCAAACAATGATATTCATGCTTTATGTGCATCCTTTACTGGCCTAGAACCTACCCCTAAACAATACTATAATAGAATGAGTTTCACTACTAGAATAAACAAGGGGAAGAATATTCAACATCCTGCAATTCGCTATTTGTTTTATGTTATTGCTAACACCTTGCAGGCATGCAATGAGTTCACAAGACTCAACGAGGAGGACATACTAGTCCTCGCAAAGGCTGCTTAGATCAACTGCGGCTTTTCACTCAACTTGGGCGCCATCCTTGTGCGCTACCTAGAGCACCAAGCCTCCCAAAGCCAAGGACCAATCATTGGTGGAGGCGTCATCACCGTGCTTGCCACTACCCTAGGCCTCGACCTAGGTGAGTTGCAACCCGTGCTAGGTGAGACACGTGTTGGTTTCTCCACTTTGAGAGCATGTGGAATGCTCACTAGGAGAGTGATACGTCCATTTTGCATCACTATTCTATGTCTTAATTCACTATTATTCATTGACATATTTCGTATTGAGAGGTGATACTTATGTTATTTCATCTATTTTTGCATGGTTGATGACTTTTGGAGCATGGATCACTGCAGTCAGGATTCTGATGGAAAAGGTGCTGTTTGGAGGCAAAATTCGCGAAGATCAGAAAATCCGGGACAATATACGAAAAATACTATTTTTATAGAAGACTCAGGATGCTAGAAGATGGAGTGGAGGTGGGCCACAGGGGGCCCACACCACCCCATGGCGCGGGCAGGCCTAGGCCGCGCCTGGGAGTGGTGTGGCTGCCCTGGCCCACTCCAGCCTCTCTCCTCTGGCGTATATCAACCTCCCGAAACCCTAAGACTCAGGGAGCGACCACAGGAAGATTCTGCCGCCTCTGTGGGGCGGAAAACACCGAGAGAGAAAGATCTCTCCGACAGACAGATTTCTATCGGGGGAATTCCTTCCCGGAGAGGTGAGATCGTCGCCATCAACACCATCATCAAGCTGGACTTCATCGGGATGATCATCACCACCATCATCACCATCAGCACCCTCATCACCATCTCCATATTGCTGTAACAATTGAGTTGAATCTTGCATAGTTCATAGGGGAAACTTTCCTGGTGTTGATTACTCTTTGTAGTTGATGCTATTGAGTGAACCGTTGAATTATTGTTTATGTTCAGATTGTTATACATCATTATTCCATCTCTGATCATGATCCATATGATGTCTTGTGAGTAGTTCGTTTTGTTCTTGAGGACATGGGAGAAGTCTTGTTGTTAGTAGTGGAGTTGCGTTGAGAAAGATTCAATAGATTGTTATTTAAGTTGTGGTGTACTTCTTCTAGTGGTGTCATGTGAACGTCGACTACATGACACTTCACCTATATGGGCCTAGGGGAATGCATTGTGTATTTGGCTACTAATCGTAGGGGTTGCCGGAGTGACAGAAACCTGAACCCCCGTTAGGAAACCATTGCACAAGGGACGTAAGGGTCTTAGAGTTTAAAGCTATGGTTAGGTTTCTACCTTAATTACTTTCTTGTACTTACGAATGTTTACAAGGGGTTTAATCACAAGTATGTATTAGTCTTGGATGGGGCGGTACATTAGCACATGTTCACCCACACAACACTTAGCAAGATAGAGAAGATTAATCAGCTATATGAAGCGAAAGCACTTGAGAGTCTTCGCATGTGTCCTCGAGAACGTTTGGTCATCTATAGAAATACAACCGACTTGTCCTTTGCTGCATAAAGGATTGGGACACTTGCTGCATTTATTCCTACTGTCTATTACTTAATCGTACTTTGTTTACTTGCTCTATCGAAAACCCCTAAAAATTCGTTTGCTAAGTATTTGTAGAGAATTCCCGATCCATACCACTAGCCAGCACCTTCTGCTCCTCGTTGGGTTCGACACTCTTACTTATCGAAAATACTGCGATACACCCCCTATACTTGTGGGTCATCAAGACTATTTTCTGGCGCCGTTGCCGGGGAGTGAAGCGCTATTAGAGAGTGGAACTGGTAAAGGAAACTTCTACTGTGAGTATTGTTTACTTTTGTTAGTTGCTTTATTTTCGTTATGGATAATTCGCTGAGTTTCTTATTTGGTAATGCTACTACCACTGCTAAGGTAGTAAATAAGCCACCACCTGCTGAGAATGATGTTTTCAAAATACCTACAAGAATTATTGATCGTGTTATGGATAACTACTATGTTGGGGATGGAACTGTCCATCCCGGTTATCATTTACTCTTTATACACGAATTATGCGGGTTGTTCAAGTGTGCAGGTATTACTATAGATCAAGTTAAGAAGAAGTTATTCTTATTATCACTAAAAGGAAGAGCTGAGGAATGGTATAAGCTGCTGAAGAATGGTCAAGCTCTGGAATGGGAGGAAATAGTGCCTCTCTTTTATTCAAAGTTTTATCCTCCTAGTGAGATACATAAAGATCGGAATCAAATATACAACTTTTGGCTTCTTAATGGAGAGAGTACAGCTCAAGCTTGGGGGAGATTGAAGTTACTAATGCTCAAATGTCCCATTCATGAGCTCCCCAACAATATTATTATCAATAACTTTTATGCAAGGCTCCCTCTACATGACAAAGATTTATTGGATGCTTCTTGTGCTGGATCATTCACTCGTATGGAAGAAGAAGCTAAATGGGACCTTCTTGATCGTATTCAAGACAATGCTGAAGCTTGGGAGAATGACAAAGGTAGAAAGTCAGGTATAAGTTATGATTATGAATGCATTGAATCTTTTATGGGAACTAATGACTTTCAATATATTAAAAATGCTTATGGTCTAGACTCTCAAGCTATTGCTTCTTATTTTAAGGCTTTTGCTTCCTATATTGAAGTGCCTAAAAAGAAGTGGAATAAGTATCATGAGCCTTATAAAGATATTGCTAAGAGTGTTCCTTCAAGAAATACTCAAGTTTATACTGCTAATCATGTTTTACCTGAACCTTATATTGAGAAAATGCCTTTTCCAGTTAAGGTAAAGGAACATTCTATGATAGCTAGTATGGTTAATGAAAGTACTAGTAAAGCTGTTGAACCTGATAAACAAATGGTTGATGAACCTATAGTAGCAAATGTGAAAGACTTTGTCACTAAGTATGAAAAAGAGGGACACACTATCCTTTGTAAGGATACCTCTAATATTGTTTCACAAAGTAGTGTTATGAGAGCTAGTATTCCTGTGTTTTCTGTTAGAATAAGTGATCATTGCTATGATAGTCCTTGTGATAGCTATATTGTTAATTTTATGCATGATACTAAAAGCTACTATGAGAGAGGGAAAAGTGTTCTTATGCATCTTAATAATATCAAGTTTCCTCGTTTTATGTTGAAAGTTTTTATGTTGCGTTTCTTTTGCCTTTGGTTTCAATAACTTGTTTGTTTACAAAATCCCCTTGCATAGGAACTAGGTTAGACTTAAATGTGTGGGTGTTTTTGCTTCTTAATGCTCTGTTTCACTTCAATTCATATCCCTATGAGAGCTTCTTCAAAATTATCATGCCCATCTTAATGGCTATAAAGAAAGAGCTTTATGGGAGACAACCCAATTTGTTTTGGCTTTCAGTTTGTTTTTGTTTCTTTGAGTCTTGGAAGTTACTACTTCGGTAATAACCGCTCCTTATCCGTTTTGTTTGGCTTTTGTGTTAAGATCAACCTCTAATGAGAGAGAAGTAAGATTTGGGGAAGTTGCTGTCCCAAAACAGATTTTTGTGCTTCACCGTAAAAATTCGTGAGAGATGTCTGTATGTCGGATTGAGCTGTAATTTTTTGTGCTTTTGCCCCAGGTTGTTATTTAACTTTCGTTAGTTTTGTACTTTTTGATTTGAGCAACAGAAGATTTTCGAAAAAATCGATCTTTGCCCGCTGGTCTGTTTTGACAGATTTTGCCAATCTTGCATTTGCTTCTTTATTCGATTTCCTTCTTGAATTCTTTTTTGGGTTTTAGGAAGGAGTTGCTACAGTAGCTTTTGTTTTGATGGTTTTCAGTTGAAGTTGGACTCAAAAGGTTTTATCACTTCACTTATACTAATGTTGCTAATAAGAACTGTGTGAAGTTTTGTGTGAAAGAAATTTCCAGGAAGTGGAGATAATGGTGTAATAAGGAAGAGAAGGACTTTATGACTCAAGTAATAATTGTATGAAGATGAAGATATTGATATTCAAGAGATGACTCCGGAAGGATCCACTAAATACCAAATTCAGAGACCTGCAGAGTCCGTTTCCAACTAGGTAACAGTTCTGGTAAGAAAAGTTCCGTGAAAATACGATCCAACTATATTTTTGCAGTTTTTAGTCGATAAGGAAAGCTATGAAGCGAAAAAGGGATGGAACCGGAGCCGAGGTAGCCCACACCACCCTGTGGCGCGGGCCCACCCCTGGCCGCGCCACCAGGTGGTGAGGCCAGCCAAGACTCCGCCTCTGACTCGTTCTCTCCGAGTACCTTCCTTTTGACATGAAACTTCATAATATATATCCCCTTGGATCCCCTGAGGTTCGTATATTGTTTTTTCGTCATGTTTTCGTTTCGATTTGTTTTGCTAGGACATACTCTTTGAAAGCTTAGAAGCACAATGGTGTCCGCCAAGGATAAAGGGAAGGATCCCATGGAGGAAGACCCCTAAGACCCCAAGCAAGGGCTGGTACCTTTAATCACTTGCCCTGCATCAACAGAAGCCCTACGAGTCACTAAAGAGTTCTGCGATGAGTACCGGGACTTGAAGAGGAAGGTGGACGTGCTTCAATGGGAGAATAATAGGCTTCGCAAGATGCTGGAAGATTTCCTCACGTCAACTAAGAGCATAATACCACCTCCACCGAAGGAGTAATTCATCATTAGGTTTGGCATCCTCTGGTTTGTTCCAAGCTTGGGGGAGTGCCGCGGTATCATATCACTATCTTCTATCTTTTTACCTTATTAGTAGAGTCATATCATGAATAGAGGAGTTATTTTGTAGTATGGTTTGCATTATGGAAGTGTCGCCTCTCTCGTTAGATATGTATCCCTTGGTGTGAGTTTCCGTTATGGAATATTAATGAGAAGTTCTATCATTCACTCTTTTGCATAGCTTTTATTAGTTTTCAATTTGTGGTTATATGATTGATCTTGTTGTTAGTATTGGTAGCACTCTGGGATCATTGAGTTAATTTAGTTGGTTTTGGCAAACCTAGCACGGTCAGTTGCAACACCTTTTTGAGAGTTGAAAAGAAAAAGATAGAAGTACTCTAGAGGAAAATAATTTCATCATCTTTCTTTCTTGATTTGCACATAAGTCTAGTATTCTCTAGTTAAGATCTTTTGTGCTTCCAAGGAAAATTGCATGTTTGTTTTTATCATTTGTATGTTTGGTTGTTTCCTTCAACTCTTATACTTGCTACCCAGCCTTGCTAGCCAAAAACCTGTACTGAGAGGGTATTCTTCTCGTGCATCCACCTCCTTTAAACCAAAACCTTTGCCATTTGTGTCCACCATACCTACCTAGTAGCATTATTGCTATTCCAAGTAAATTCTTGTTTTATCTACCTCCCAAATTAAACTTGTTATGCGAAAATTAGTGATTAAAGCTCTCACGAACTTGATGGCACACTTTAATTTCTTGCATTTAATAAACTTGAACCATTGGGCCCTTCTTTGTTGCGTATATGCTTGCGCTTTATGAGTTGAAGTTAGCCGAACCATGTATCATGGGGACCTCTTTCAACACTTCATTTGATACTTTGTACCTAGTTGATATCATGATCTTTTGCTTTTGGATCCCGACGATGTGAAATAAAAGTAGAACTTGTAAGATCATGGAGTTTATATGTGTGTTAGAGAAACGCCTGGGCCGCTAGCCTAAGCCATGCCTAATCATGGTGGAAACTTGCAACATAACTATAGTGAGCATTCTATGAAGCATCCTCAATAAAAACCTATGCAAATAGCAAATAAAAAGATCGCTGAGATGCTCACTGTCTGCTTGCCTTGTCATTTTGATTACGGGATAGCTCCTGTGTCATGTGCAAGGGGTACCCCGTTGGCGGTTCTCAATGATACACATGTATTTACAATGACAAGAGCTTGCTCGTGACTGAAGTTGAGTAGTATGAGGATCGGTACTCATAAGTAAGGGGCATGAGATTTCAACTTATAACTTGTCAAGCATATCCTCTTAGTTATGTCACTTTAACCTTAATCACCTAAAGATGCCTATGATAGGGGCAATGAGAGGTGAAAGCTAGTAAGTATCATAATTGTTGGGAGCTCTTTATGAGGCTTGAAATCCCTGCTTCCCTCGTTGAAGGGCCTTTCTTTTACTTTGTAGTTGAGTCACTAAACCTACTCCCTTCTATCTCAGCAAGTATTTTGAGTTGTTGTGTTTCATTCATTCATATGATGATTTATTCAATCATGTTTCTTATGTTCCTTGTTTTGCATATTGCTCTTATCTGGATGTTTACTAGTTTGAAAGCTTTCATTAAAAACCAGCTATTTGTGAACTCTAGCAAATTATCAACTATTCTTTGATTAAGAGCTAAGTTTGCCATTACCAATTATGATTCACTTTATGTATCTTTATTGTGTTTCCTTTACTCATTGCAAGTTGAGTTATATAATAGTGAGTTGTCTTCTATTATGATCTATGTATTTGATGAATGTGATGCTTCTTGTCCGTATTCTTTTATCGACTCTTCACTCCATAAACTTGAGGCCATGTTTATTGAGCTCAGTTTTGCTTGGGGACAAGCGAAGTCTAAGCTTGGGGGGAGTTGATACGTCCATTTTGCATCACTATTCTATGTCTTAATTCACTATTATTCATTGATATATTTCGTATTGAGAGGAGATACTTATGTTATTTCATCTATTTTTGCATGGTTGATGACTTTTGGAGCATGGACCGCGGTCAATGATTCTGATGGAAAACATGCTGTTTGGAGGCAAAATTCGCGAAGATCAGAAAATCCGGGAAAATATACGGAAAATCCTATTTTTCCAGAAGACTCAGGATGCCAGAAGATGGAGTGGAGGTGGGCCACAAGGGGCCCACACCACCCCATGGCGCGGGTAGGACCAGGCCACGCCTGGGAGTGTTGTGGCCGCCCTGGCCCACTCCAGCCTCCCCCTCTGGCGTATATCATCCCCACGAAACCCTAAGACTCGGGGAGCAACCACATAAAGATTCCGCCGCCTCTGCAGGGCGGAAAACACCGAGAGAGAAATATCGATCTCTCTGGCAGACAGATTTCTGTCGGGGAATTCCTTCTCGAAGAGGGGAGATCGTCGCCATCAACACCACCATCAAGCTGGACTTCATCGGGATCATCATCATCACCACCACCATCATCACCATCAGCACCCTCATCGCCATCTCCATATTGCTGTAACAATTGGTTGAATCTTGCATTAGTTCATAGGGGAAACTTTCCCGGTGTTGATTACTCTTTGTAGTTGATGCTATTGAGTGAACCGTTGAATTATTGTTTATGTTCAGATTGTTATACATCATTATTCCATCTCTGATCATGATCCATATGATTTCTTGTGAGTAGTTCGTTTTGTTCTTGAGGACATGGGAGAAGTCTTGTTGTTAGTAGTGGAGTTGCATTGAGAAAGATTCAATGGATTGTTATTTAAGTTGTGGTGTACTTCTTCTAGTGGTGTCATGTGAACGTCGACTACATGACACTTCACCTATATGGGCCTAGGGGAATGCATTGTGTATTTGGATACTAATCATAGGGGTTGCCGGAGTGACAGAAACCTAAACCCCCGTTAGGAAACCATTGCACAAGGGACGTAAGGGTCTTAGAGTTTAAAGCTGTGGTTAGGTTTCTACCTTAAATACTTTCTTGTACTTACGGATGTTTGCAAGGGGTTTAACCACAAGTATGTATTAGTCTTGGATGGGGCGGTACATTAGCATAGGTTCACCCACACAACACTTAACAAGCTAAAGAAGATTAATCGACTATATGAAGCGAAAGCACTTAACAGTCTTCCCATGTGTCCTCGAGAACGTTTGGTCATCTATAGAAATACAACCGGATTGTCCTTTGCTGCATAAAGGATTGGGCCACTTGCTGCATTTATTCGTCTTTTTTATTTACTCGTACTTTGTTTACTTGCTTTATCAAAAACCCCTAAAAATCCGTTTGCTAAGTATTTGCAGAGAATTCCTGATCCATACCACTAGCCAGCACCTTCTGCTCCTTGTTGGGTTCGACACTCTTACTTATCGAAAATACTGCGATACACCCCATATACTTGTGGGTCATCAGTGTCATGTGAACATAGACTACATGACACTTCACCTATATGGGCCTAGGGGAATGCATTGTGTATTTGGCTACTAATCGTAGGGTTGCTTGGATGTAAACCTGAACCCCCGTTAGGAAACCATTGCACAAGGGACGTTAGGGTCTTAGAGTTTAAAACTATGGTTAGGTTTCTACCTTAATTACTTTCTTGTACTTATGGATGTTTGCAAGGGGTTTAATCACAAGTATGTATTAGTCTTGGATGGGGCGGTACATTAGCACAGGTTCACCCACACAACACTTAGCAAGCTAGAGAAGATTAATCAACTACATGAAGCGAAAGCACTTGACGATATTCCCGTGTGTCCTCGAGAATGTTTGGTCATCTTAAGTAATACAACCGGCTTGTCCTTTGCTAAAGAAAGTATTGGGCCACTTGCTGCATTTATTCTTATTGTCTTTTATTTACTCGTACTTTATTTACCTACATTATCAAAAATCGTTAAAAATCCGTTTGCTAAGTATTTACAGAGAATTCCTTCTCCTAGCCACTAGCCAACACCTTTTGCTCCTTGTTGGATTAGACCCTCTTACTTATCGAAAATACTATGATTCACCCCCTATACTTGTGGGTCATCAAGACTATTTTTTGGCGCTGTTGCCGGGGTGTGAAGCGCTATTAGAGAGTGGAACTGGTAAAGGAAACTTCTACTGTGAATATTGTTTATTTCTGTTAGTTGCTTTATTTTCAATATGGATAATTCGCCGAGTTTCTTATTTCGTAATGCTACTACCACTGCTAAGGTAATAGATGAACCACCACCTGCTGAGAATGATACTTTTAAAATACCTACAAGAATTATTGATCGTGTTATGGATAACTATTATGTTGGGGATGGAACTGTCCATCCCGGTGATCATTTGCTCTTTATACACGAATTATGCGGGTTGTTCCTTGCTTTGCACATTGCTCTTATCTTGATGTTTAATACTTTGAAAGCTATCATTGAAAAAGCCAGCTATTTGTGAACTCTAGCAAATTATCAACTATTCTTCGACCAAGAGCTAAGTTTGCCATTACCAATTATGATTCACTTTATGTATCTTTATTGTGTTTCCTTTACTCATTGCAAGTTGAGTTATATAATAGTGAGTTGTCTTCTATTATGATCTATGTATTTGATGAATGTGATGCTTCTTGTCCGTATTCTTTTATCGACTCTTCACTCCATAAACCTGAGGTCATGTTTATTGAGCTCAGTTTCGCTTGGGGACAAGCGAAGTCTAAGCTTGGGGGGAGTTGATACATCCATTTTGCATCACTATTCTATGTCTTAATTCACTATTATTCATTGATATATTTCGTATTGAGAGGTGATACTTATGTTATTTCATCTATTTTTGCATGGTTGATGACTTTTGGAGCATGGACCGCTGCAGTCAGGATTCTGATGGAAAAGGTGATGTTTGGAGGCAAAATTCGCGAAGATCAGAAAATCCGGGAAAATATGCGGAAAATCCTATTTTTCTAGAAGACTCAGGATGTCAGAAGATGGAGTGGAGGTGGGCCATAGGGGGCCCACACCACCCCATGGCGTGGGCAGGCCTAGGACGCGCCTGGGAGTGGTGTGGACGCCCTGGCCCACTCCAGCCTCTCCTCTCTGGCGTATATCAACCTACTGAAACCCTAAGACTTGAGGAGCGACCACAGAAAGATTCCGCCGCTTCTGCGGAGCGGAAAACACCGAGAGAGAAAGATCTCTCCGGCAGACAGATTTCTGCCGGGGGAATTCCTTCCCGGAGAGGGGAGATCGTCGCCATCAACACCATCATCAAGCTGGACTTCATCGGGATGATCATCACCACCATCATCACCATCAGCACCCTCATCACCATCTCCATATTGCTGTAACAATTGAGTTGAATCTTGCATAGTTCATAGGGGAAACTTTCCCGGTGTTGATTACTCTTTGTAGTTGATGCTATTGAGTGAACCGTTGAATTATTGTTTATGTTCAGATTGTTATACATCATTATTCCATCTCTGATCATGATCCATATGATGTCTTGTGAGTAGTTCGTTTTGTTCTTGAGGACATGGGAGAAGTCTTGTTGTTAGTAGTGGAGTTGCGTTGAGAAAGATTCAATAGATTGTTATTTAAGTTGTGGTGTACTTCTTCTAGTGGTGTCATGTGAACGTCGACTACATGACACTTCACCTATATGGGCCTAGGGGAATGCATTGTGTATTTGGCTACTAATCGTAGGGGTTGCTGGAGTGACAGAAACCTGAACCCCCGTTAGGAAACCATTGCACAAGGGACGTAAGGGTCTTAGAGTTTAAAGTTGTGGTTAGGTTTCTACCTTAATTACTTTCTTGTACTTATGGATGTTTGCAAGGGGTTTAATCACAAGTATGTATTAGTCTTGGATGGGGCGGTACATTAGCACAGGTTCACCCACACAACACTTAGCAAGCTAGAGAAGATTAATCAGCTATATAAAGCGAAAGCACTTGACAGTCTTCACATGTGTCCTCGAGAACGTTTGGTCATCTATAGAAATACATCCGGCTTGTCCTTTCCTGCATAAAGGATTGAGCCACTTGCTGCATTTATTCCTACTGTCTTTTACTTACTCGTACTTTGTTTACTTGCTCTATCAAAAACCCCTAAAAATCCGTTTGCTAAGTATTTGTAGAGAATTCCTGATCCATACCACTAGCCAGCACCTTCTGCTCCTCGTTGGGTTTGACACTCTTACTTATCGAAAATACTGTGATACACCCCCTATACTTGTGGGTCATTAGAGAGGTGGTGTTTATTATCTGCATATTGCTGGAGCTGGGCGTATCTAGTCCACTCCTTTTCCTAATGGTCTTTTCTCTATCGAGAAAGGACGTTTGCTATATGATTCGCAGGTTGAGCAACACCAACCCGAGGAAGAGATTCCGGAGAAGGATGAGGACCAAGAGGAGAAGCAAGAAGTCCCTTATCAAGAGGAGCAGCCACAAACCCGGTTCGCCACATACCAAGACTGTGGATAGGATGCATAGCCTCTCTTTGAACCTCCCAGAATCAACAAGTAACCTCTCAACTCAATTCGCGAACTGGAGTAACGACTTTTCCCGCCACCACAATAAATTGAAGGGCTTGCAAAAGCCTAAGCTTGGGGAATCTTCCTCATGTATCTTTACGTGGTGTTCATTTGCTTTTATTTATTTTATAGGTTGTGTTTTTATTCTGAGTTTATAAGCACTCATGTTGGTTTCCCCAACACTTTAAAAATCACAAAAAGATTTCTCCATTTCTCCATTTTTCCTTATTTTTCCCACTTTCTTTTCTTTCCGCCTCGAGGTCTTCATATATTTGAAGGGGAGTGGTCGACTTTGAGTTTCCAAGAAACAAATAAAAAAGGAAGAGAGAAATGGAACCAAACATGAGAGGTATGCCTTATGACTCCCCACTTTTGAAGTTTGAGAAACCCATGCTAGTTAGTAGCAAATGTTGAGATATTATATAGGTGGAGTGAGTCTTTGTATTATAGTAAGATTTTTGTTTGCATGGGCATTTAATTGGGTACGTTTTGTTCCAGCTCTCGTAATTAACCAAGTGTTGCCTAAAGATTTTGCTAAACAATTGTGATAAGAAAAATTCTCCCAATTGAAGGCTTGGGTGTTGTAGTGCTTAGTCTTGAAGGCTTATTTCTAGAGACACTCAACACCACTGAAAATGCGGATTGACTTAATAGCTCTCTTTGAAAGAATTTGTTTAACTGAATTAATGTTTAGCAGTTTTTGTGAGCATGCCAAAGTTTGACTTGTTAATCATAAGAATGATATAGCTTTATGTGTGTTAAACTTCATGGGATGCCAACAATTCCGTTGGCCTACGAACGATCTTCATGGAGGAAACTCCTAGATTTCGGCTATGAGTTGATTAAACACTTATAGCAGCAATGCTATAGTGGGTAAGATTCTTGGTACTCCCGGGTAGCTGTAATCATGATGGAATCACTCCTCTTGTTGTTATGAGAAATCATTATGCAAAAGGAACAAAAACCTTAGTGATGCCACGAGTGTCCATCACAGCCCGATAAACTAAATATTTTTTTGGCATTCCCTCAATTACTTAAAAACTGAAATTCTTGAAGGACAATGAATAGAAAAGTAGTGCTCAAAAAGTGTTGATTTATTAATGTGGGAGAATTGAGATACTCTAGTATATATGCTTTTCATGACAGCTCTCACACTCTTAATTTACATGATTATACTTTACTGTTCAAAGGCAAGCCTATGAGTTGATTACTTGACATGGAATAATGTTTACTCATTTGAATCATCCATGTTTACAATAATTTTGCTGCGCTATAAGGATGCATGAAAGCCGTATTATATGCTTACCATTACTCTAGCTATGTTGAAGTTTTTCAGATTTATGAAGTGGAGGAAACATGAGACTACTAATCATGAGTAAGATCACCATCTCGTTATTTCAGTTAAAATGCTGATTTCCTTTTTGATTTTGATTTTCTTGCTTGGGACGATCAAGTTTAAGCTTGGGGAGGTTGATGGCTCTGAAATATAGCCATCTACGTCCACATTTAAACTGGATATTAATAATATTCTTGATGAAATATCTCTCTAAACCCTGCCACTAATGCTAATATTTAGAGGTGTATGCAATCCTTTCTTTTACATTTTTCCTGCACAGATAACATTGTTTAACGGAGGGAATCACTATATTAAAGTCAAAGATACGAGATTTCCAACAACCAGAAGTAACCAGGATCCGTACAACAGAGGTAGATGCTTTAATGACCAAATATACGACCTGAGCAAAAATTCCGGCCGTATAGTTGGCGCCACCACCGTTAGGTCAAACAAAACAACTTTCGTGAAGGGGGCCCTATATAAAGAAGCCTCAAGTGATGGGAAAACAGAGCTCGCCCCTCCCCGAAGAAGCCAGACCTCGCCAAAAAGCCGCCTTAGATCTCCAAACCCTTCTCCTTCTCCATCTCCATAGCTATATTCCTCCACTTGTAATAGTAGATCTCTTCTCCAATTGGTGACATTGTAAGACTATTGCTATCAATCTTATGATTTTCATTACAATGTTTGTGATTGTTGGTCTCATCTCTGTGTGTGAGTAATTCTCCTTGGGCTAAGGGCTTCGGCCTAGCCATGTAGAAATTGTGCATGTGATTTATCATAGATGGGATCGTGTATTATTTTGTATGACATAATGATTATTGTATCCTCTCTTGCCTCAATCCAAGGACTTGTCAGGTACCCAAGACCCCGAGGGTTGAGCCAAGTATAGGGAGTATGAGTGATGACTGATCTGTTGGTTGGGAACCCCAGTGACAGAAGGGGTAGTATGGCTGCATGTGAGGGATTTAATTGGGATTAACGGTGATATCACTATGCATATCATTAGTTATCTTTCTTCTATGGATGAGACTAGTAGGTTATTGCTATATGAGATTGCAGAGGAAATAGCAATTATGGATGCACTGCCCACATATAATTTATCTTGCTCTAACAAGTACACGCATACTTTATTTCTATCTTGTATTTCCATCAGATGTTTTGCATAGCTACAGGTGAAACCGAATGCCCTAGGCCCTCTCTCCATCATCAAAAACAACAAAAAGACGGAAGCTATTGGTTCGGTAAAAACACAAAAGGAATTCTAAAACCCCCGAAGGTCCGTTAAAGTAACTTCACTACGCATTCGCTTTCCCGAGGATTCGATAACCTAGGTCTACTAGGGAAAAAGAAGCTATACTACATTCGTAATCCGGATCAAAGGTATCACTGTCCAACAGTTGACCATTTTTGTATAGGAAGCCTGGAATTAGAGGGAGTTGATCCCTTAGAAGCAGTTGTGAGAATTCCACACCAGAGTAGCAAACTTCCAGTCTAGCCCTGTCCCATTCCAGAGTAATGTGGTTGCACGGGTTAATTTTTTTTGGCAAAACTGCAAAGAAAATTTGCATTTTTGTAATCATTTTTCCTCCATCTCTTGGTTGGTCAGACCTCACCAAAGATTTATCAAAAAAACATTTTTTAAAACTTTTCTGGGGTCTTCCCATCCTATAGCTTTGCTTCGGCTAAAAGTAGGTCTCCAAAGGGTATGGTGTATTATACCATCTACCATACTAGGGAGAAGTAGGTGTCATCAAGGGGGTTGTACTTGGTAGCACAAATGTGTAATGCCTTGGAGGAGCCAAGACACTACCCGATATAGATCACCATAAAATAAAACAATGCAGTTTGCATAAATAGTAGATAAAACATGCATAAGTAAAACAGTAGGACAAGGTTTATGAGAAACAAGGTGGCTTTCCTGTGATCAGCAATATGGCAATATGTCCCTGGACTTCTTCTTAGAAAACCATAATAACCCATAATAATCATCTTCTTCGGGTCTTCGATATAATCACAACTATTGTCGTCCGGGAGCATACATGCAAGCAAACATGGGCACAATCAACACAAGGCATACAAGCACCAATACAACACATCAAACAAACATACAACACATTATTACCTTCAGTAGGTTTTTACAGATTGAGTTTGTTGCAATTGGGAATAATGGAAAAGCTTTTGTGGGACTTCTTTTGTGATTTAATTGTCAAATACCACTTAAAGAAGAGGTTTGGAACTAAGGCTTGGTCCTGTATAATATCAATGTAAAAAAATGATATCATCAGGTAGATATTAAAATAACAAGGCCGACAAAAGTGGTTTCATGATTTTATGACTTTTCTTTAATTAGTTATGATTATTTTAGTGGAAATAACCCTACTTTAGGTGAATAAATCACCAGAAAAGATCTGAAGCTCAAATAAATTTGTTCTTAGAGGATTTTGTACATCTTTGGATTTTTGATTTTTGAGAGTTGGAAACACCTCAAAATAATTACTAGAATGCCTTTGGAAAATTCCCAAAGTTAGTTTTGTACCAATTTTGTCTTTTTAACCATATTTATTCTATAGGTCCAAAAGGTATGACACCAAGGATAGTGGATAGGTATAATGGATACCTTCCATCAAGAATTGGAATCATCAATTTTGGAGTTGTATAATTACTGTAAGGATTTATCTAGTTGAAATAACACATGCAGAAGATTTTAAATCCTCAAAAGTTCAATAATTCTTGAACTCTTGGGTTTTGATAGATCTATACCACATCACTGAGAGTTGGAACCAACCCAAATTTTCTTGTAGAATTACCTAGGGAATTTTGTAAAGGCATAAATGTAGTGTTTTGTAATTTTTGCTACAGTCAAACTATAGCTCAACTTTGGCAGGGGATCAAGTTCCATGGATTGGTATAATGAATATCTACTAGAGGTAGCTTGTTTCTTCCATTTTAGATATATACAAATCTCTGAGTGATTTATTGACTGATATAGATACATTTTAGTAGATTATTTCTCTGAAGAAAACTGTAACTAATTTTGGCAAGGGGATTGTTCTGCAAGATAGGTAAAACATAGTAGTAAGATTATAAATTTTATCTAGGAATTTTTAGACATTTTACATTTTTCTTTGAATTAAAACTAAATAGTAGTTTCTGCTAATCTGAAAAAAAATATGTAAAGACAAAAAAGGAAAAAAGGGGAGCTGGGCTACCATGCCACAAGTTTGGCCGGGGGCGAGATGGGCCAGCCCAAAACGTGGCACCGGAGCGACACGCGGGAGGTCATTCAAACCCGCACAGCGGGGCCCGCCTACCAGCGACAGTGACATGTGAACCGGTATCCGGCGATGCTGGCCGTTGGATCTACTAAGGATCGACGGCCAGAGCTCTATCTTCAACCTCGCAAAGAAGAGGTGGAGCCGGAACACTAGGCGGCGCAACGACGGTGGAGGGCGCTTACTTGATGCCCTGGGAGGCGACATGGGGTGTGAAGGAGACTCTAGGGAGGCACGGCAAGGTACGATTTGGCGTCAGAGGTGGTTCCGCACGGCTGCACCCGCGGTATTCTTGGGAGCTCGACAGTGGCATGAACTAGGGCCATCCCTGGGAGAGAGGAAGGTAGGGTTAGAGAGAATGGGGTAGTGAAACGGCAGTGGGACCTCCTTCTTCCTTTCCACCCGAGGGGGGAAGATCTCCTCCTCCAAAGCGAGAGAGGGCCAGTGAAGGGATGTGGAGCTCGGGGATGTGTAGGTGGAGGTGGGGGAAGCAAATGGTGCGTCCGAGGGGTTCTGGAGTGGCCTTTGGTGCTTTAAACCAAAAGGGAGGGTCTAGGGTGGACTTGGTCTATGGGGGCAAGGGAGAGGGAGTGAGGGGCAGGCATTGACTGTTGGGGGCGGTGGAGAGGTGAGTGGTGGGGTTCTATGTCAAGCCGAGAGGGGCATAGGGGGTATTGTAGCTGCTGTGGTAATTAAATGTGGAGATATGGTAAGATATGTGTGTCTCTCACTCTATCTTTTCAAGTGCAAAGGAAAAGGGGAGGGGTGGCACTGTAGTGCTACAGTGCACATGACCAGAGAGGGTGTAGTCTGCTGGTGTGATCAGTGCGGATGAGTGATGAGGGTTAGAGATGATTGGGAGTTGAGGAAAGGGTTAAACTCCAATTTGGCCATATAGATGCCAATGAAGCGGTCCTTCAATTTTTGATCTTGCATAGATGGGGTGATGGTATTGGTAGCTTGGTGAGGTCATGATGGATATCCATGAATTATTTGGGATTTTTTCAGAATATTCTAGATCCCTTTTACAATCATTTTCCAAAAAGTGCTGAATGAGTTTTATTGATTTGTATTGAAATATTTGAAAAATACAGGGGGACTTTTTGGTTTGGGATAGTCCCAAATATGAATCCACACTTTGGAGAATTTGTAACACCCCAAAAACATTAATCAAGATTTGTTGCGGTTCCGCATATGAAAACAATAAATTTTACTCTACGCCCCTGAACCCCTGAAGCTGCCAAGACCTATCTATTAGTAATACAGTAACGGGAGGGGCTTTTCACGAACTTACCCTTGAAGACCGAAAAGCATTGTTAACGCTCCGGAGAGCGTCGTTGATGTAGACGAGCCGAAGCCGACCTCAAGGTCGTGATGAAGTACTCGCGCTCCTTTGGCTCCAATGACTTGAGTGCCTCAAGTGCGACACCTTGCGGGGAGTTACAAACGTCCGGTGCCTGACGAACGACTCCCGCTTCCCCGATCCAACAGCGATTCTTGGAAGTAGAGCTCCGGGAGCGAATCCCATGGCAGCAGGCGCTCATGGTGAAGATGTCTCTCATTCGCACAGTCCAGACTTGGGACCACAGTCACGTGAGAGAGAGGGGGAGGGAGAAAATATCAATTAGAGGTCCTCCCAAAAGTGAGAAGACCTTTATTGATTATTGGTGTATTTAATTTAGCCAAATACCCCCATTATATATAGGGGAAGGGGAGGTACTACCTCCCACAAAGTCCCGGGGTGGGACTAAAGGAGAGGAGGGGGAGGGGAGGCCACCGGCCACCCTAGTGGGCCCCGCGCGGGGGGCTAGGCCCAGCCGGCCAGCCACCTTGCCCCTTCTCCCTCTCTCCTTTCCCCTAATGGGCCCTCTCCCACCGGAAATTGGCCCATTAAGCCTTTGACCATTTAATTGTTTTTTCTCTTTATTAAATAATTATGAATAAATGATTAAATCAATATTTAACATTCATTCACATATTATTCAACCTCCATGGCTATGGAATACCTTCCACCTCCACTCCGGACATCCTCCGGACTTACCGAAACCCTTCCGGTTTTTCTCTACTATTCTTTGGTGATTCTACCGATCCTATAAACACTCTCTAAGCATCATCAAGCCCTTAAGAGTGATACCCCACAGTTCGAGAACACTCCAGACATGGTCGGGACACTCCCGCACCAATGTTCAATAGAGGGACCTGGATGGCCATGTGACCCCTGTGCGTTCAAAGAAGATCTTTCGTCGTTTGAACCGGGATAGTCGTGTCTTATTCCCTTTGTCTCTCGATACTTGCGTTGCTCGAGATCTAATCAATGACATCACCATGTCGTGTTCAATCTCATTACTAAACAATGCTACTTTACTCGTTCCGAAAAGTAATATCCCCGTGATCAAATCACACGCTGGGCAGCTATTGGATATAACTTCTCCGAGTGGGCGCTTTGAGTATCTTCCCGTCGCATGGATGGACAAATCCCGCTCTTGACATATATTGCCTCTATGGTTTCCTCTGAGTACCTGAACACACCTTTATAACCACTGTATTACCAAGTGGCGCTTGATGCTATCTAAGCACTCTCGGGAGATAGTGATTGATATAGCCTCACTGTCTAAGGAATAGTCTTCGAGGATCCATTTCTAATCATCATAACTTGAACTTCGTGACATGATCGGGTCACGATGTTTAGGTTGGGTATTGGTTCATAATATCATTCTCGGAATGAGATGACTCCATTTCCAACTGGCATAAATGCCACATGATCAGGAAACATGATCATCTGTTGACCAATGAACCAGTGACTAGAGTTTCACTGGGAACCCCTAGTTGTTTGTATATCACACATGTATTGATGTTTCCACTAAATACAGTTATAGCATGATATAAAACTTAATCATAAACTATATGAAATATGATAATAGTCCCCACTACTATTTGTCTCTAGGGCATATTTCCAACAGTCTCCCACTTGCACTAGAGTACAAATACACTAGATGCATTTGTTCTCAATCATTGGCACCATATATCCGGTACTCTGAACATGCTTGCTCATGGAAGAGGTTGAGTCTTGGGTCTGTACTTTATAGTCCCAAATCCTTTGCAACTTACTAATATCACCTTGATTGACACTAATACTTTATCATCACATGATAGCATCTGTGTGTATGCATCGTCGCTATGGCAGTATAACGAGGCCTGATTCCAGGAGCCTACAGTGACTTTAGATCAACCTCGAGGGCTTTCTCATGGGCACTGTGCCCTGGGACACATCATTCTACGTTAAAGGCGAACTAGCCCCGCCATAACATTATACAACACTTTATATGGTACCCTTATCTACTATTATAAATGTATTCATCGAAACACTAGTGCACTCTGTGCAACTTTCGATGTTTTTGTTCACCTTGCTTCCTACTTGTCTTTAATCGGTACCTACAGGAGTTTCCAACATATTCCCTTATAACATAACTCTTTATGTTTTAAGATATGTCATCCTTTATGGATTATGAAAACATGTCTGCAATTCTCTATTAGACACTGCGGACAAACTTAGCTCAACGTTCTGCGATTCGAACTTAGTCACTTTCAAACGTTCCTTATCTGGATCACATATTATGCTAAGTTATCATCATGGTTTACTAAGATAGAACCTATGTCTCAACATAGTGGATGACGATCATCCTTTCTTTCTTTCAACCATTGATGTTCAACTTAATACTATTCCTAGTTCGAGTTATTAAGGACCAGTTCCTTAATTAACTTCTATTCTGAAACCCCTTTCAGAATCCCTCAAGGAATACTACATAATATCATAATACACCTATTATCAACTTATACATCTTATAAATCATTATTTATAAGTATTTGTGCTTTTATTCTTAACATACTTAAGAATTACTCCTATAAGCTCCCACTCAAAATATGTTACTACATATTTGAATTTGAGACTTATATTGCTCCCACTCAAAAATATGTCAATCACATACTGTTTTAGGAAGACTTTCATAGCTCCCACTCAATTTTATGCAAATTGCATATCCACTCACTATTTTGAACAACTTCAAAATCCTTTGATCAAATATCAAACTTGGGATTTACTATGAGATACTAGTACTTTTACTAGTTTTAAATCCACTAGACATTAAGCATTTTTGAATCAAATTCATTTGAATTCGTCCAATATTTGAGACATTGTGCTTTTTTCATTCACCCCTTTTCCACTATGACTTTGCAGTCATTTGGGAAAATTCAAGCAACTCCTTTTACTTGTGAGATTCAGCAACGAATTGCTTTCTAATCTCAAGGGAATTTTGCTTTTAGGATTTCTCATAATTCTAGTATACCATTATTTCCTTAGTAGTTCGTAGGTATGTCATATTCCAAGAATCATGACAAATGATTCACAAATGTCTCCATACAATATATGTATCACATTTTGAATCCTACTTCATGTAGTGAAAACACCAGTGGGAAAAACACAATGATCATTATCATTGATTCTTTCCTTCTGTGAAGAGAATCGTTCAGGAACGTTATCCGTTGCGCTTCTCAACACTCTGATGAAGGGATATGAATCCTCATCGTGTTTTTCACTATCTTCCATTTGCTCCATAATCAAGAAATATCACTAAAAGTGAGCGTTCTCAAGAATGCACCAAAATCCAAGCAATAAGAATTTTGCTTTCCTTTTGGTTTCAGCTATGGATTTCGTATTCAAAGTTTCCAATGAATACTCTACAAGGACTTATTACCTATTGTTTTGGTTATATTGAATAACCCCAAAACTTTCACGAATTCAAATGGTTCACTATAAATTCTAGTTGAGTGCTGACTATTTTCAACTAATGGTCTCTACATCTACACTACAACAATTTATTTGGTGCCCTCTATTCACCCACTTTGATATCTAATATCAAATTGTGATGCTTTGTATTTTGACGTTTCAAAACGCTTTGCATTCCATAGTTTCTTTTATGCCATTCTTATAAAGTTGAATTTCATTACTATTGATCCAATCATAGTAATTAGATTCTCTTTTATCTTTATACCCTTTGTTGATGAAACACTTTGATCAAATCAAATGGTTTCATATTCATGTTTCCTTTGGTAAACTTCTTTACACATTTAAACAATAATTTAATGATAATTACCATTTTCGTTAAAACACAATACATCGAATATGTATTAACTTTTTAACAATTCACTAAACACTTTGTATTCAAGTAATACATGGTGTTCAAGTTATTTTGCCGAATTTAGGCATGATTTATATGTGATAAGAAATCGAATGACTTTCACATATTATCAGCATAACTTTGAATTTAAACAATGGTTTTCATTCCGTAATGAAATATCATTTAAGTTGGGTATCTTAAGGCATTTTAACATTTTACAAATGTTCATGCATTATCAATTAGTTTCAAACAACAAGGATAATTCACACATAATCAAACAAGATATGAACACAAATAGAAATCATTCATAAAAGTAGAACAACTGTTTGTTACAAACTCATACGAATAACCGTCTCACAAAATGTGAGACACACTAAAGAAGTTCACAATCTCTTGATTACAATAATCATCCTAAAACACAAACTAAATGATAAATTTTGAGGGAGAGTGTCGTCGGCCATCATCATCATGCTTGCCATAAACACGCAATGTGACCTCCTCTCCAGCAAGCACCTCTCATGCAGAAGGACCTGTTTTTAGCAAAACAGAACAAGTATCAGATATACTTAACACTGCAAATATGTTTGCAAGATTATAACATTTATAAAACTGTATATCAAATATATACCTTTGTCATTGATGACCTGAGCGACATATGGTTCAACCAACACATTCCTGAGATGTGTCACGAACCGGTGGAACTCCATTGATTCTGTGTCGCCCCTCATTACGCAAGTCCTGACTTGTGCTTGGTAGCTTGGTGGCAGCGACCGCAGCAGAACGCTATTTGCAAAAGAGCCCGTCATCCAGCTATCTAGGAAGTATGCATGCCTCATGTACACATCATGCATGCGCTCCAAGTGGTCGTCCAGTGATGAGTTCTCCTCCATCTTAATGGAGAGGAAGTCTCCCATCAGCTCATGCTCCCATATGCGTGCTTGTTCCACGAAATGTGTCCTAGGCTGTAGCATCACCGAACGAGGGTTGACATCACCCACGAAAGGCCACAGCTCATCCACCATTCCGAAACGCATGGTAACTGAAATGAAGGAGGCCATCTCACGACGGACATAGCGGTCTTTCCACTGCTCTGGGGTCTCTAGGTCAATGGGCTGATCCAAATCTAGCATGTCGAGTATGTAGTCGACCACGTCATTCTCGCTAAGGAGAAAGTAGAGACGCGCAACCCATATGGAGAAGTTCGATCCATCTAATCTGAGCTTCTCTCCTTCTAACCAATCAATCATCAACATGAAAGGTGCCATCTACATTTATAATTCCAAAAGGAATTTAGACTAAGTTTATAATTAAATGAGTTAATAATAACTCCACTCAGAAACACATATCCCCAGAAGGGTTCCTAGTGATAACATGACCCTTATCAGCCACATCTCCCCCGATCGTCACGGCCATCAATGTGGGTTCAAGGGTGGACACTAAACATCGGTCACATCATTCATGCGTCTCGTGCTCGATCTTTTGACCATCCGCGTTCCGAGGCCATGTCTGCACATGCTAGGCTCGCCAACTCAACCTTAGTGTATTTGCTATGCAACATGGCTTACACCCACTGTATGCGAACGTAGATATGTATGACACCTAGGCCTGTACCCTGGATCGCCTCATACCGAAGAACTTTCTTGGTGGTGCACACTAAGGGGGAACACAATCGTTGGTAATTTTAACAGGGATCAACTTATTAGGCTACCGTCGAGTATCTAATACTAGCACACAATAAGATATACAAACAATAACATTGAATGTAAATGCGATGTGATATGGTCCTTCACGTCGTGATCTCCATCCGTCGTCACCGAGTTCTGGCGCCAGGGTTCCGGCGCCGTAGACACCAGGGTATTGGTGTCATTTCGGCGTGGTAGTCCGTCACCTCCGTGACTATCTACAACTACGTAACAAAAGGTAATCACTTTACCTTTGCCACAACCATATCATAAAGCAACGCCCCCTGCAAAACAAAGTTAGATGCCTCTACTTTATCTTTGCATGTTTTACATGGCTGAATGGGCTTTCGCACAAGAACCGTTCTTACCTACAAAAATACGAACTATAGTAGGAACTAATATTTTTTTTTGTGTTTTTGATAAAGAAAGCAAACTTGCAAGACTAATTTTTTGTGTGTTTTTGATATAAAAACAAGCAAACAAAGCAAAAAGAAACTAAGCAAAACAAAAATAACAAAGTAAAGAGATTGGTTATGAGGGACTCCCCTTGTGAACATGTCCTTGACTCCCCGGCAACGACGCTAGAAAAATGCTTGCTGGCTCGGTGTTGATGTAGAGCTCGTTGGGAACCCCAAGAGGAAGGTATGATGAGCACAGCAGCAAGTTTCCCTCAGTTATGAAACCAAGGTTTAATCGAACCAGTAGGAGCAAGGAAACACCTCAAAGGTGTTGCTAGAAGCCTTGGCGAGCGCCTCTAGGTGCTAGTAGCAACATGGAGACCTGCACAACACGACCACAGAAGTCTGTCCCCAACTTGCGATGAGGTTGTGAATCTCACCGTGTTTTGCTGAAAACAAAGATTAAACGTATCGAATCGAAAGAAGTAATAGTTTGCAGAAAGTAAACACAAAGCAGTAAACAGTTTGCAGATTGTATGTAAAAGAAAGGAACGGGATCCATAGTTCACTAGAGGTGGCTCTCCTTAAGATAGATAACATGCTGGGTGAACAAATTACAGCGGGGCAATTGACAAACATCGAGAAAGCAATACATGCATATACTAACCATCTTGACTCCTTTGAAACTTGATTGGGCATTACAACATTATACATAGACCGCCATCCAACTGCATCTATGACTAATAATCCACCTTCAGGTTATCATCCGAACCCCCTCTAGTATTAAGTTGCAAGCAATAGATTATTGCTTTACAAATTGCGTGTAAAGTAAACAATACGATTGTTCTATGAACAAAGGATTGTTGTTTTCTCCCTAGTAGCAACAACAGATCTAGTACCTTAGAGATTTACCACTTCCCATTACCGGAGGCATGAACCCACTATCGAGCATAAATACTAACTCTTGAGTTGCTAGCATCTACTTGGCCAAGATAGCTACTAACAATGAAAGCATGCAAGATCACAAATAACAAAGACATGATAGAATCAATAATCAATCTAAAATAGCATCTCAATATCCATCGGATCCCCTAAACACAACATGCGAATTACAAATAGATGATCTTGATCATGAACAGAGCTCACAAGATCTAGACATGAAAGCACAAAGGAGGAGAACCAGCCATCTAGCTACTACATGGATCCGTAGTCCAAGGATGAACTACTCACGCATCACACCGGAGGCTTGCATGATGATGAAGAAGGCCTCCAGGGTGAATTCCCCTCTCTGGCAGGGTGCCGGGAAGATCTTCAGATCCCTCCCGATCTAGGGATGGAGATGATGGCGGCTACAGACTCTTTCATGGATTTTCGATCGGGTACTTAGGGTTTTCGTCCCGAGGGCATATTATAGGCGGAAGGAGAGGCCGAGGTGTCGGGTCGGCGGACTACCTGGCGCGCTGCCAAGCGGCCGCGGAGAGGTGTGGCCGTCTGACCCATTCTCTGCCTCAGATTCGGCATCCGATGACTTCCGAAAAATAGGCACTTTGGCTTTGTCCGTCCAATTCGAGAATATTCATTTTCCGACTTTCCGGAACCAAAACAGCAGAAAATGTACTGCACTGTGGCTCTTGTTAATAGGTTAGTCCAAGAAATCATATGAAAAGTACTCCAAAGTGTGGACAAAACACAAGAAAGTGGATAAAACCAAGCATGGAACATCAAAAATTATAGATACATTTGCAATGTATCAACATCCCCAAGCTTAACTCCTGCTCGTCCTCGAGTAGGTAAGTGATAAAAAGAAAGAATAATTTTTTAGGTGACATGCACCATCAAAGACTTGATCAAAGTATTTGTATAACATTCAAAGCTAGGATCATAGTACTTCAATCATAACATGGAAGACAAAGTTCTAGCAATAAGACAAAGAAACTATGATGCAACATGAAAAGGCACAAACAAAAGATTCATGAATAACAATGCTTTGCAAGACGTTTGTTTGTTTCACATAAAGAAAACATAGCATAATAGCATTCAGCTTGTCCCTCATAGAGTATAAAATATAAATGCATAGGACACCTTCAAAGTTCATAAGAGTGACTAGATACAAATAGTTTAAAATAAGTAATATCAAGTTATGTATCAATCAACTAGTCTTGGGACAATGCACATAAAACTAAGAATGTCCACTATGCTCTCAAAGTAGGTGCATAAAGATAGAAGGTGGAGACTCAATATATAATGGTGGAAGAAGGGCCTTCATAAAAGGAAGTAGAGATTCAAGTTTTATAAAGAGCTTCCAAAAATTATGGTACTTGTAGCTTTCAGCTCTCATTGCCCCTATCATAAGCATCTTGAAGTGATTAAGGTTAAAGTGAACAAACTATGGTGTACATGCTTGATGAAGTATAAGTTAGAAATCTCATGTCCCTTGTATATGAGGGTCGCTCCTCATGCTACTCATGTTTAGTCACCAATAAGTTCTTGTCATCGTAAGTACATGTGTATCATAGAGAACCGCCAACGGGGTACCCCTTGCCCGATGATACGGAAGAATCCCCATATCGAAATGACAAGGCAAGCAGACAACGAGCATCTCAGCAATCTTCTTATTTACCATGGGAATATGGTGCTTTTTTCTCTCTTTCCTCTTTTCATAATATTTTTATTTTTCTCTTTTTTTTCTCAATATAGGACTCTTTTTTTTATAAGAAGAATGCTTCATAGACAGCTCATTATGGTTATGCTGCAGGTTTCCACCATGTCAGCATGGATTAGACCAGCGGCCTAGGCGTTTCTCTAACACATATACATAACTCCATGGACTTACAAGCTCCCCTTTCATTTCACAATCGACATCCATATACAAAAGAGCATGATATCAACTAGGTACAAGTACCAAGTGCAATGTTGAAAGCGTTCCCCATGATAGCATGGTTCTGCTAATTCCCAACAAATAAGTGCAAGCATATACAACATAGACGAGACAATGGTTCAAGTTTATTAAGGGCAAGAAAAGTAAAGTGTGCCATCAAGTTCGTGAGAGCTTTAATCACTAGTTTTCTCATAACAAGTTTAATTCGGAAGGTAAAAAAAGCATGAATATACTTGGAATAGTATAAGCTAGTAGGTAGGTATGGTGGACTCTTTGGAATAACTTGGTTTAGGGAGTTGGATGCATGAGTGGAACTCATACTTGGTTGTGGAGGCTAGCAAAAGACTGGGAGCGACAAACTAAGAGAGCAATAATAGCCATAATCATGCAGGGCGACAAAACATCATTGATCAAAGCATAAAGTGATACTACAAGTTGAAAATTAAAGGATCATAAAGGCTATGGTGACTTTGGATAGTCATAACATGGTGTGAGCATGCGCCAAGTCAACCCAAATAAAGCATCAAACGAGAATACCACTATACTATGCTTTAATATGCTAAAACAACGCATGATTCATCCAAGGCACATTAAGCAATCTCAATTGTTTATAACAAGTCATGCTACAACAAAGAATACAAACATAAAGCCAAAACAATATCAAGCATGGCATGACAGAGCATAGGCCACAGTCAAAACAAGCTCTTTTTACCACATAAGCATGAACTTTCCTACTCTTTTCCAAACCAAACCAAACTATTTGCAAACCAATGTATGAAAGAGGAGGTCCAACCAATTTATTCAGAAAACTAAGCAAACAAAGAAAACGAAAAACCAAAACAAAAACGAAAAAGAAGACGCTCCAAGAACAACACAACTGTGCATGAAACAATAAAAATGAAGCGTTTGGAAGAAACCTGGGATTTTTATTGATGAAGAAGGGGATGCCTTGGGCATCCCCAAGCTTTGACGCTTGTACTGCTTGAATATTTCTTGGTGTGACATGCGTGGCATCCCCAAGCTTGAGCTTTAGTCCATCCTTCATCTCATTACTCATTCCTTCCATACACCTAAAATTTTTCTTCATACAAAACTTCACACAATCTTTATTAGCAACATTAGTGCACTCAAGATAATAGGTCTTAAGGTTCAGTTCTAACACCAAATAAGATTCCATTAGAACACTAGCTACTGTAGCACTTCCCTCAAAAAGCTCAATTCCCCAAAAGAACTCAAAAAGGAACCAACAAGAAGCAAATGCAGAAAATGGCAGAAATCTGTCAAAACAGACCAGCAGGTAAAGACGAATTTTTTCGAAGACCTTCTGTTGCTCAAATCAAAAAGTGTTGAACTAAATAAAGTTAGATAACAACCTGGGACAGAAGCACAAAAATTCACGCCTCAAAAAGATGTTCAGAGATTTTACACGAATTTGTACGATGAAGCACAAAAATCTATTTCGGGACAGCAACTTTCCCAATCATTACTTCTCTCTCATTAGAGGTTACTCTTGGCACAAAAAGCAAATAAAAAGGATAAGGAGCGGTTATTACTGAAGTAATAACTTCCAAGACTCATCTAAAACTTTTGGGTTATCTCCCAATAAGTACTTTTCTTTAACGCCTTTAATTTAGGCATGATAATTTGAGAAGATGCTCACATAAGAAATATGAATTGAAGTAAATGAGAGCATCAAGAAGCAAATTCAAAACACATTTAAGTCTAACCCACTTCCTATGCATAGGAATCTTGTATGCAAATAAATTCACAAAGAACAAAGTGACGGGCCTAGGAAGATAAAACAAGAGTGACTTCAAAACCTTCAGCACATAGAGAGGTGTTTCAGTACCATGAAAACTTCTACAACCATATTTTCCTCTCTCATAATAATTTTTAGTAGACTCATGAATAAACTCAACAATATAACTATCACATAAAGCATGCTTTTCATGATCTACAAACACTAGAGCTTTATTATGAACATTTTCAAAAGAATCCACAGGAACATGACATTCGTCCTCCTTTGGTAAGCATGGGGGACAATCAAATAATGTAAGGAGTAAAGAGTTACTCTCATTAGAAGGTAGGGATGGGTCTTCATACTCTTGATCATCCAATGAGCTCCTAGTTTCAGCAATTTCTTCTTCCACAGGCTCCTGCAAGGCATTAGTCTCTTCCATTGGTGGAGAGCATCTATTAAGATATTCAAGAATATAGCCATTTTCTTCCTTGTAATTATCAAAGCAAAATTGAAGTATATCATAAACCTCATATTTATAAGGTGCATCATCAGTATTTTCAAGCAAACTAGCAAGTTAAAATGCACCCTTCCAAGCAATAAATTCTTCAATTTGTTCCACATCATAAAAGTCATAATTTCCCTTAACATAAGAAGATATGGTAACATTATCATTATACTCACATTGAAAAGGGAGGTGTTTATACCTCCTACAGCAACAAGATTTATCAAAGCAATAAGTAACATTATAAGTAGATCACACATTTATAGCAATGGTGTACAATTTATCAATTTGTTCCCATAAGTGTTTCCCTTTTTGTGACAAGCGGTGTTCCCTATAATAATATTTTTGTTCTTCCGTGAACCCAGCTTGCCAATAAGATTCAGTTTCAAAGAAACCAACCATTGAAACAAAGCATGATAAAGCAAGACAATAACAGACCAACTGAAATACCAACTATAGTAGGAACTAATATTTTTTTTTGTGTTTTTGATAAAGAAAGCAAACAGGCAAGACTAATTTTTTTGTGTTTTTGATATAAAAACAAGCAATCAAAGCAAAAAGAAACTAAGCAAAACAAAAATAACAAAGTAAAGAGATTGGTTATGAGGGACTCCCCTTGTGAACATGTCCTTGACTCCCCGGCAACGACGCCAGAAAAATGCTTGATGGCTCGGTGTTGATGTAGAGCTCGTTGGGAACCCCAAGAGGAAGGTATGATGAGCACAGCAGCAAGTTTCCCTCAGTTATGAAACCAAGGTTTAATCGAACCAGTAGGAGCAAGGAAACACCCCAAAGGTGTTGCTCGCTGAGCCTTGGCAGGGCGCACTACCGGTGCTAGTAGCAACGTGGAGACCTGCACAACACAACCACAGAACTCTGTCCCCAACTTGCGATGAGGTTGTGAATCTCACCGTGTTTTGCTGAAAACAAAGATTAAACGTATCGAATGGAAAGAAGTAATAGTTTGCAGAAAGTAAACACAAAGCAGTAAACAGTTTGCAGATTGTATGTAAAAGAAAGGAACAAGATCCATAGTTCACTAGAGGTGGCTCTCCTTAAGATAGATAACATGCTGGGTGAACAAATTACAGCGGGGCAATTGACAAACATCGAGAAAGCAATACATGCATATACTAACCATCTTGACTCCTTTGAAACTTGATTGGGCATTACAACATTATACATAGACCGCCATCCAACTGCATCTATGACTAATAATCCACCTTCAGGTTATCATCCGAACCCCCTCCAGTATTAAGTTGCAAGCAATAGATTATTGCTTTACAAATTGCGTGTAAAGTAAACAATACGATTGTTCTATGAACAAAGGATTGTTGTTTTCTCCCTAGTAGCAACAACACATCTAGTACCTTAGAGATTTCTGTCACTTCCCAGTTACGGAGGCATGAACCCACTATCAAGCATAAATACTAACTCTTGGAGTTGCTAGCATCTACTTGGCCAAGATAGCTACTAACAGCGGGAAGCATGCAAGATCACAAATAACAAAGACATGATAGAATCAATAATCAATCTAAAATAGCATCTCAATATCCATCGGATCCCCGCAAACACAACATGCAAAATTAAAAATAGATGATCTTGATCATGAACGGAGCTCACAAGATCTAGTGTTAGAAAGATATTTAAATTAAAACCACATGCTGTGCAGATTTGGAGTTAGAGATCACCTATACCAAAAATAACAAGACATAGACTTTTTCACATTCAAACATTTTTCAAAAATCAACCATAAATTCTTCTGAGTTGGTTCCAACTCTCAAAAATCACATTTGATAAGATATATCTGAATATGTAGAAATTATTTAGGTTTGCATGCGGTGACATTGGACTAATTCCAAAATAATGCTATATAGGCATTTCTAGTCACTTTAATTCTATTAAATGATAATCTTAAACTTTATAAAATATGACCAACACTTTAAATCACATTCCCATGTATTAAAATATGTGGTGATGACATGTGTCAACACGATCCCATATTTTAATTGGAGAATATTAAATCTTAATTTTTTTCAATGAGTAGAAATTACTTTTCTAAAATAAGATAATTAAAACTAAGTCTTTATTCCATGTGATGGTTGTGATGATGCTAGATCATCAAGTGTGAGCCTTAGTGTGCTAAATAGTATTAGTTAAGTATTGTTTGGTAATTGTGCACCCCGTATTCATTTATAGACGATAGTACCGACCCATGATACGAGAGGCGTACTACCAAGAAGAACAAGAAGAAAACTTCAACCACTGCTCTACTCAAGGCAAGCTAACACTTTCAAGTTTCATACCTATGCAAGCCATCACCAATTGTAAGAGAACCTAAGAAAGATGCATTAGGCATGCTTTGGTTATACAACTTTGATTATACCAATCCCAAGTTTTACTTGCAAGCTTTATTCTTCTACTTTACAAAAGTTCTTTACTTTTAGTTAGTACTTTGTGAGCATTGGAAAATTTAGTATAGATAGCATAAAGAGTATAAAACTAGGCCTATACTTAGATGTGATTCCATGGCATGAGATTGAAGATTAGCACCCCTCATTAGTGAACACTCTTAACTTTAGTGGGTAGTGTTAAGCATAAAAGTTGATCACTTTAGATGGGAATACTTGGTGAAAATGATTATGAAAACCTTGGAATGAGGATTCATTCTATTGAAATGTTTTGACATGTGTTGAGAAACACAAAAGGATTTGATGATGAAAATGTTGAGGCATGAGCCTTAGCCCTTTATAAAAACTGATGGTTGGGTTCGGATGCGATACCATTCCAATTTTACCGTACAACCACAATAACCGAATTGGGTAGGTCTTAGATAGAAGGTTATATGCCTTAGTATGGGTTCCCTCGCGGAAGAGGTTTGAGCTGAGGCTACCACGCGAGTGTGAATGTCCACCTATGTAGTGCCCAGGATGGCAGATGGCCATGGCTAGGAGGCCAAGCTCATAGGGGAGGTGCCTATACTAGAGTGTCTAATTGAAAGGTTATGATTGATTATCCGCATACTAAGTATGATGATTCAGGGTTATCCTTGATGGATGTATCGAATTTTGTGGTGAAAGTGTACCACCTCTGCAGAGTGTCAAACTATTCGAATAGTCGCATCCGCGGTCATGGACAGTTGGAGTGGCCATACTGTTCCGTCGTCAGATGTTTTCAAAATGACTTGTGAATTGAACTATGATTTTGACTTGACCACAACAGGGTTGTGAATATGAAAGCTAGGTTCCCACTTAAGAGATTTAGACATTAACTTAGTTTTCTTTACTTCTAAACTCAGTTTTAGATAAATCTGGCTTTTTGCAAATAAACCTAGAGCTTAAGATTCCTACTAGAACTACCTTACTTGTTAGTGATAGTTTGTGAGTATTTAAAGAGTACTCATGGCTTTGTCCCTGGATATTCCCATGGCCAGACTATGAGGAGGACTATCAGGATGATGGATAGCAGGACGTCTATGACAACTAGGATCATCTCCCATCGTCAGCATTTCCTGTGACTCTGAAGATGGAGCCCCTACTACGTTTCTTTCTACTGCTTGATTTGTATTAATACTGGATCATGAGATCCTTTATTTGTGTAAGCCCTTATTATGGTTTGTAATGGATGATGTACTGTGATATCAATATGTTATGTCTTGCAAAAATGGTAATCCTGGGATTGCGAGGTATGGCATAACAGGCATCTGGGATTAAAAATCCAGGTGTTGACTAGTTGGTATCAGAGCAATCTTGACTATAGGAGACCCTAGTTAGAATGGACGTCCGAACAAAAACTTAGTTTCAAAACAAAAGAAGTGAGTATTTATGAAAACCTATTCCCACTCTTATCCTTGATTCTTTCAAAAAATTCATGTTCCTCAAAAATTCTTGCATTCCTACATAAAATTTGACACATTTGATCACTTCACTAACTTGCTCATCCTAAATTCTTATAGATGTAAGTCCAGTATTACAAGTTCTACCAGTTGGGCAATGGAGGCCAACTGATCTTTGAGAGGGATCTCGATGCACTATCAGAGTATCTTGAGTGTCCGCATCCGGAATTCTTCGGGGCCCAACTCAACGATCACATAAGAGGAGATCTACAATGGCTGATAGTTGCAGATCTCAGAGGCAAGATGGAAGCACCCACTTAGGAGAAGATCCAATTGACCTTGCATGAGAACAACTTGCTAGATGGATTAGCCAGGGCTATGCATGAAGCTCTTGCCCGTCTGTGGGGGAAAAACATCAACTTGATCCATGGAACTCGCTTTGCTCACTTCGCAAGGCGTGATTCTATGGGAATACCCTTGGAGATGCCACTACACCCGGAGCTGAAGCACCAGGTGGACAATCTTGGCTTCATGCTATATGATAGGAAGAAGGAGTTGGAAAACGCCTGAGCCTACGCCAACCACAACCTTGCTATTGCCGTCAAGAAGGACCAGACCCTCGCCATTCTTGCCAAGGAGCGCCAATCACTTCGTCGTCAACGCGACAAGAAGGATCGCACCATCGATCATATTCGTAAGAAGGTGGCCGCTTTCGAGAAGACCATCCGTGAATAGGAAGTCCAACTTGAAGCAAAAGAGGAGGAGGAAGGTGAAGATATCTAGGGAGATCTTTACTCTTACCTTAGTGATGACAACGACTACCTGGAGGATGATGCCATGGAGTTCCACACTGATGATGATGATTCAGACTTCATTGATGATGATTAGATGCACTTTAGCACTACCGTAGGAATGAGTTGTATCCAGTCCCATTGTATCGTAGTTTCACAGAATGGTTCTTAAAACCATCTGTTTCCTATTTGTGTTGTGGTGTCTGTTTGTATGGTGTGCTTTGAATGAATGAATGAGAGGAAGTTGTTAGTTTGCAAAACCTGAGTCAAACTCAAAGTTTAAAGCTTTTGAAACAAAACCATGAACCCTAGAGATTTCCCTCTTATCTCATTATCTATCTCAATCTTTAGATGACTCGTGGAAATCCCGGAGGAAGCACTTCATCTTAGGACCCGATGCTGCAGATTCTGCAAATGCTAGTTTCTGACTATGAAGCTAGTAGATCCGAACGCCAAGCCAACCTAGCCACTCTTCAACAGATAGCTCATATGGCCCACAATAATCAAGGCCATGGAAACCAAGATCACCATGGATCCAAACTCAAGAAATTTCAGAATACCAACCCACCTATCTTTAATAATTCTGAGGATCCCTTAGATGCTGATGACTGGCTACAAACCATGGAGAACAACCTGGAGGTCGCAGGAGTTGAAGCCAATGAGAAAGTACTGTTTGCCACCCATTATCTGGCAGGAGATGCAAGAGCCTGGTGGAATAGCACCCGTACCATGAACGATGGTCAGATGATGACTTGGGAAGCATTCAAGATCAAGTTCAGCCGCACCCATGTGCCACAAGGTTTAGTCACTAGGATGAGAGATGAGTTCAGGGAACTGAAGCAAGGAAGGATGACGGTAGTTGAGTACCGTGACAAATTTATTTCACTAGCTAGATATGCCCCTGATGAGATTAACACTGAAGCCAAGAAGAAGGAAAGGTTCCTAAATGGATTGCATGATGAGATGCAGACGGTGTTAGTCAACATCCGTTTTGGAGAACTAGAAGAGCTAGTAGATTCTGCCATCCAGATGGAAGGGAAGATCAACCAAGCCAATGAAAACTGCAAGCGTCACATGATGCACCAGACTGGATCCCACAATACTCAGAAGTATCGCCCCAACCCGTCTGCAGGATATGCCCCAAGAAACAACAGACCCCCGATGTCCCGTACAAGCTACCCCAATCGTAGCGAAGGAAACCTGAAGTCTGGAGGAAACCACAACAACAAACCTGGCAACTCCAACAACTTCAACCATGCACTGCCCAAGTCCAACAACAACAACAACAACAATACTGCCCCAAGGACTGGAAGCAATGCTGTGCCTGTTGCAGCGAAAGACAAGTCCCAGATTACTTGCTTTGAATGTCGAGTCAAGGATCACTACTCCAATGAGTGCCCCAAGAAGCTTGTAGCAGCCACCAATGTGAATGCACATGCTCAGCAGCAACACCGTGTTCAGCCTGGAAGGAGATTTGCCCCAGGGAATTCGCTCAACCGCAACGACCGTCTATTCCACATGAATGGTGAAGAAGCTCAGGAAGCGCCAGATGTCGTGCTGGGTATGTTTTCTGTTAACTCAGTACTTGCAAGAGTGTTTTTTGATTCTGGAGCATCGCACTCGTTTGTTACAGAAGAATTTTCATGCACTAGTAAGATTTAACCAACAAAATTGAAGCATGTTATGATAGTTCAAATACCTGGTTCAACCACCAAAGCTAGAAAATTTTGTAAGCCTGTACCTATCAGAATCCATGGAATAGATTTTTATGCCAATCTAATAGTACTTGGAACCAAAGGTTTGGAAGTAGTAATAGGAATGAATTGGATGTCGAAACATAAAGGATTGATCGCCTCTGCCAAGAAAGCCATAACCATGACCAGTAGCTCTAGAGTATCAGTAGAGCATGTTTTTGAGACCTTGCCCCGTCAATTCAAATGCAACAAGAGTCTAGGCCAACCCACCATAGACCAAGTCAGAGTAGTCTGTGAATACCCCGACATATTCCTAGATGAATTGCCCGGTATGCCCCTAGACCAGGATATCGAGTTCATCATTGAACTAATTCCTGGATCTAGACCCATAGCTCAGAGACCTTATAGTATGAACCCATCTGAATTAGTGGAGCTGAAGAAGCAACTTGATGCTATGTTGGAGAAAGGTCTGATTCAACCAAGCGCATCGCCATGGAGATCGCCTGTTTTGTTTGTAGATAAGAAAAGATGGAGGTAACCGTTTGTGCACGGATTACCGGAAGTTGAATGATGTCACAATCAAGAACAAGTACCCATCGCCAAAGATTGAGGATCTGTTTGATCAGTTGACTGGTGCAAGAGTGTTTTCTAAGATTGATCTTAGAACTGGTTATCATCAACTCAAGATTCATGCAACGGATATTCCAAAGACCGCCTTTACCACCAGATATGGATTGTATGAGTATACGGTCATGTCTTTTGGATTAACCAATGCCCCCGCTTATTTCATGAATCTCATGAATAAGATTTTTATGAACTTCCTGGATGAGTTTGTCGTTGTTTTGTTCGACGATATTTTGATCTTTTCCAAGTCAGAAGAAGACCATGAGCTACACCTGAGAACCATCCTTGAAACCCTTAGAGAGCATCAGTTGTATGCCAAGTTTAGCAAATGTGAGTTCTGATTGAAGGATGTAGGATTCCTAGGACATATTGTGTCAGCAGGAGGAGTCGCTGTCGATCCTGCCAAGATCAAAGATGTTGAAGACTGGAAAGCCCCAACCACTCAAACCCAAGTCCGTGCATTTCTCGGATTAGCGGGATATTACCGCAAGTTTGTTGAAGGATTTTCGAGCATCGCCAGACCAATGACCCAATTGATGAAGAAAGATAGAAAGTTTGAATGGACTGACAAATGTGAAGCAAGTTTTCAAGAACTGAAGAAGAGATTGATTTCAGCCCCAATCTTGATTATGCCGGATATCAAGAAGCCTTTTGATGTGTATTGTGATGCATCCAAGATTGGTCTCGGATGTGTGTTGATGCAGGAAGGCAAAGTCATAGCATATATGTCTCGGCAACTGAAGCAGCATGAGCAAAACTACCCTACCCATGACCTTGAATTAGCAGCCGTAGTTTTAGCATTGAAGACATGGCGTCATTACCTTATGGGTTACCGCTATGAGATTTATTCGAATCACAAGTGCCAGAAGTATATTTTCACCCAGAAGGAGCTGAATATGAGGCAAAGGAGATGGATAGAGTTAATCAAGGATTATGACCTTGACATTCACTATCACCCCGACAAAGCCAATGTGGTAGCGGATGCTCTTAGCAGATTGCCGTGTAGATTAAACACCATAATTAAAGAAGCCCAACCAAGTTTGCATGAAGAGTTGGAGCATTTTAGAATGGAGCTGGTTAGCAAAGAATTTTTAGCTAGCATTGAACTTGAACCCACATTGATCAGTCAGATCAAGGAGGCGCAGAAAGGAAATGCGAGTATCGACGGAATCAAATGTCGTATTGGTATAGGAAAGGTACCCGGATTCAACGAAGATGAAGAAGGAGTTTTGTGGTACAAAGGACGTATCTGTGTGCCAGCAGATTCCGAGCTGAAGCAAGTTATCATGGAGGAAGCTCATCGTACTCTTTATTCTATCCATCCCGGTGGAATGAAGATGTATTAGGATTTGAAGGAGCAATTTTGGTGGCACAAGATGAAGAGAGAAATCGGAAGCTACATAGCCAAGTGTGATATCTGTCAGAGAGTCAAAGTGGAACATCAGAGACCCGCAGGACTTTTGCAACCATTGCAGATTCCAGAATAGAAATGGGATTCTGTCGGAATGGACTTTATCACCGGTTTGCCTACTTCTAGTAGGGGAAATGACTCTATTTGGGTCATAGTTGATAAACTGTCCAAGGTAGCCCATTTCATACCTGTCAAGACTACCTACCAGAGTTCGAAGCTAGCAGAGCTGTACATTGCTAGAATTGTCAGTTTGCATGGAACCCCTAAGACCATAGTATCAGATCAAGGAACCCAGTTTACCTCAAGATTTTGGCAGAAAGTCCAAGAAGGATTAGGAACCAAGCTGAACTTCAGCACAGCTTATCACCCGCAAACCGATGGACAAACTGAAAGAGTCAACCAAATCTTAGAAGATATGTTGAGAGCTTGTGTGCTAGAATATGGATCAAAATGGGAAGATTGTCTGCCTTTCGCAGAATCTCATACAACAACAGTTATCAAGCCAGTTTGCAAATGGCCCCATTTGAATTTCTGTATGGAAGGAAGTGCCGTACCCCCTTGAATTGGTCGCAAGTAGGAGAGAGTCAGATTTTCAGTCCCGACATCCTATGAGAAGCCGAAGAGAAGGTTCACAAAGTCTGTGAGCACCTGAAGACCTCCCAATCCAGACAGAAGAGTTATGCTGACAAGAGACGTCGAGACCTGACTTTCAATGTCGGAGATTTTGTGTATCTCAAAGTGTTGCCTTTGAAGGGAATGCAACATTTTCAACTGAAAGGAAAGTTAGCCCCCAAATATATTGGACCCTTCAAGATTTTGAATCACCAAGGAGAAGTATCATATCAACTGGAAGTGCCAGAGGAGATGTCAGCCATACATGATGTGTTCCATATCTCATTACTTCGCAAATGCCTAGAAGTTCCAGAGAAGACAGAAGTATTCAAGAACATCGATCACCAAGCCATAGGTATCAACAAGGATCTGACGTATCGTGAAGTACCCATCCGTATTTTGGAAGAAGCCTAAAGAACCACCAGGACCGGAGTATCAAGTTTCTCAAGATCAAGTGGAGCTACCATACTGAAGAAGAAGCTACTTGGGAGCGAGAAGATTACATTAGGACTGAGTTTCCATATATCTTTCGTTCCTAGTTTTCTTAAATCTGGGACGAGATTTTGTTTACGGAGGGAAGGTTTGTAACACCCCAAAAACATTAATCAAGATTATCAAGTTCTAATCACCCGAGTTTAGGGTTAACAAAAACTTTTATTCCAAAAATCTATATGAATGCATGTGTGTTTTGCATTAGTGTAGACTTGATTGAATTTGCCATGTTTGATTGCTACAAATGATGAGAAATGGTTTAAAGGTGAATACTACACCATCTAGGCCAATTACAAACAAAATCAAAAGAAAAAGAAATCAAATATGAATTAATTAAGCAAATGGTCATTTTGACCAAAGTTAACCACTAGGCCACTTTGAGTGTGCCTAGAAGAGAAATTCTAATAGAAACAATTCCACTTCTTTTCACCCCTTGCTAGACCAAGTAAAAGTGAACCAAGGCCCACTTTACAAACTCACCAAAACTATTTTCAATACTATTTAATGGACAGTTCAAATTTGAATCTATTTCATGTGGTAAGATCACACTTTTTCAAAAACCACTCAAACCAATTCCATTTGACTTTTCCAAGCAACCATAGATACTCAAGCATAAGTTTAGCTCACTTACCAAAATTCATTCAAAAATTCCAAATTCAAATTCTTGCGGCCATTAAGACAAACACCTTGCAGACACTAATTAACTCTGGCCTAACTTCACTGTTTTGAGCAGTGATCCTTGACCAATTGGTTCCCTCTTCACTCCCCTGTCTCCCCTAGTGTCTAATAGCACCAGACACTCTCCCCCTTAGCCGTTCTTCAACAGTGCGTCGCCGCCCGAAGCCACACTCGCCGACCGACAGTGGACAGAACGCCAGAGGCCACGCTGCCCTCGCCCATGACGCGCACCAGACATGCCACCGTCCACCGCCACCCCCTATCCAAGCCTCGACCATAGCCAAGCCCTAGACCACCCCAGCGACGCCGCGCCCACTCTCTCTGCGCCGTGCCGAGAACGCGCCAGAGCACCGCACCCGACTGGATCGCACAGACCGCACCTCGCTCTCTCCGTGCACGCGCCCACTCGCCATGATCACCACCACCTTCCAGACACCCCCATATTCCTTCGCGTGACCCGTAGTACCCGTGCGCCGTCGCAAACACCGCCGCTCCTGTGTAGAGCATCGCACGTGTCTGACCAACCTAGACCGCCCTGTGCCGCGCCATTAAGCCAGTGATGATCGCCAGGGAACACCACACCGCCCTAGCCTCAGCTGCGCCGCTTCGCCGAAATTTGGCCGGAGCCCGTCGCTGCAGAAGGTGAAAGGCACCGTCGATTGGAGCCGCCCCAGGAGCTGCCGTGACCACCGTCCGAACCGCCGTCATCGACCACGTCGTTCGCCCCCATCGCCGACCCTAGCTGGAGCCTAGGTGAGCCTCACCAGACCCCCACCGCCACGTTAGGTTTAATTCCTCGCCGGAGCTGTTCGTCGGAGACGACGAATCACAACCATTAGATTGTCTTCTAATCGTAGGGCCTAGATTACACGATACCGTTTCGGTTAGTCTAAGTCGCTGACTAGTGGACCCCGCCTGTCACCAGCCCGCTGCGCTGTGCAGATTGGGATGGCCCGTTTAGTTTCCCGTGCAGGCCTGGAAATTCAAATAAGGATTTTCCAATTTAATTAAAACCACAATCTATCAGTAGATTCAAAAATCAATTCAGAGAGATTCACTGAACCAAATTGCATGCTTCCAATTTTGTTAGAAAGATATTTAAATTATCTATCCAAGCCCGTTGGATTTGAATCATTTGGTGTTAGAGATCACCTATACCAAATATAACAAGACAGAGACTTTTCACATTCAAACATTTGTCAAAAATCAACCATAAATGCTTTTGAGTTGATTCCAACTCTCAAAAATCACATTTGATAAGATCTATCTTTTTAAATTTAAAAAATATTTAGGTTTAGATGCAGTGACATTGGACTATATATAGGCATTTCTAGTCACTTTAATTCTATTAAATGATAATCTTAAACTTTATAAAACATGACCAACACTTTAAATCACATTCCCATGTATTAGAATATGTGGTGATGACATGTGTCCACATGATCCCATATTTTAATTGGAGAATATTAATTTTTTTTTTCAATGAGTAGAAATTACTTTTCTAAAATAAGATAATTAAAACTAAGTCTTTATTCCATGTGATGATTGTGATGATGCTAGATCATCAAGTGTGAGCCTTAGTGTGCTAAATAGAATTAGTTAAGTATTATTTGGTGATTGTGTACCCCGTATTATTTATAGACGATAGTATCGACCCAGGATACGAGGAGGATGAGTACTACCAAGAAGAACAAGAAGAAAACTTCAACCACTACTCTACTATAGGCAAGCTACCACTTGCAAGTTTCATACCTATGCAAGCCATCACTAATTGCAGGATAACCTGAGCAAGATGCATTAGGCATGCTTTGGTTATACAACTTTGATTATACCAATCCCAAGTTTTACTTGCAAGCTTTATTCTTCTAGTTTACCAAAGTTCTTTACTTTTAGTTAGTGCTTTGTGAGCATTGGAAAATTTAGTATAGATAGCATAAAGTGTATAAAACTAGGCCTATACTTAGATGTCATTCCATGGCATGAGATTGAAGATTAGCACCCCTCATTAGTGAACACTCTTAACTTTAGTGGCTAGTGCTAAGCATAAAAGTTGATCACTTTAGATGGGAATACTTGGTGAAAATGATTATGAAAACCTTGGAATGAGGATCCATTCTATTGAAATGTTTTGACATGTGTTGAGAAACACAAAAGGATTTGATGATGAAAATGTTGAGGCATGAGCCTTAGCCCTTTTATAAAAGCTGATAGTTGGGTTCAGATGCAATACCATTCCAATTTTACTGTACAACCACAATATCCGAATTGGGTAGGGCTTAGCTGGAAGTTTATATGCCTTAGTATGGGTTCCCTCGTAGAAGAGGTTTGAGCTGAGGCTACCTCGTGAGTGTGAATGTCCACCTATGCAGTGCCAAGGATGGCAGATGGCTATGGCTGGGAGGCCAAGCTCATAGGGGAGGTGCCTATACTAGAGTGTGTAATTCAAAGGTTATGATTGATTATCCTCATACTAATTAGATGATTCAGGGTTATCCCTAATGGATGTATTGAATTTTGTGGTGAAAGTGTACCACCTCTGCAGAGTGTAAAACTATTCGAATAGCCGCGTCCCCGGTCATGGACAGTTGGAGTGGCCACACTGTTCCGCCGTCAGATGTTTTCAAAATGACTTGTGAATTAAACTATGATTTTGAATTGACCACAACAGGGTTGTGAATATGAAAGTTAGGTCCCCACTTAAGTGATTTAGAACATTAACTTAGTTTTCTTTACTTCTAAACTCAGTTTTAGATAAATCTGGCTTTTTGCAAATAAACCTAGAGCTTAAGATTCCTACTAGAACTACCTTACTTGTTAGTGATAGTTTGTGAGTACTTAAAGAGTACTCATGGCTTTGTCCCAAGTTATTCCCATGGCCAGACTATGAGGGGGACTATCAGGATGATGGACAGCAGGACGTCTATGACAACTAGGATCATCTCCCATCATCAGCATTGCCGGCGAGTCTAAAGATGGAGCCCCTACTACGTTTCTTTCCGCTGCTTGATTTGTTTTAAGACTGGATCATGAGATCCTTTATTTGTGTAAGACCTTATTATGGTTTGTAATGGATGATGTACTGTGATATCAATCTGTTATGTCTTGCAAAAATGGTAATCCTAGGATTGCGAGGTATGGCATAATAGGCATCTGGGATTAAAAATCCGGGTGTTGACAGAATTTTACCAAGATTTATTGAGGCATAAAACTATGTAAAACATTTATTTTATTGTTTCAGCCATTTAAATAAATAGGCAAAGAGAAATAATAAAACTCTTCAAAAATATTTCTTTTTGAAGTAGGAAGATAGGGTATGATATATAGGCCTGAAATGAGCCTAAAGTTGGAGGTGTGATTTGGAGAAAAACAAACTTGCCTTTAGAGAGGGAGTGTTGGAGGTGTTGTCCATTAAAGAAATTAAATAGGTTTTGGTCCATAATAATTATGGAGAATATTGGATAAATCATTATAAATAAGGTAGCTGATGCCCACAATTGCATCTAGCATTTTCATCCTTGGGTGTTGAGAAACCAACTTGGTTTTGGTAGGAAACAAGGAATAAGAGGATCTTGGGAAAAGTTAACATTATACCATCAAAACAGTGTTTAATCTTGGGGCCCAGAGCTCCCCTTGGGGCATGGGCTAGATGGATGGATAAACTAAGTAATGTAGATCATCATGGTATAGAGGTTTGAGGTTGATAATGATTGAGCTCTCCAAGAATTGATTCCCAAACTTTGATCGATAGACCATTATGAGTAGAACACAATCATGCAAATAGTTGGTGAAAAGAAGATAACATGAAGGTGTGAGCTTCTTCCAAAGTAGGCGTGTTGATAAGATTTGTAGAGAAGATTATTTTCTTGCCTGCAAAACCATCAAGAACAAGTGGGTTGGAGGATGATCTAGCCAATGGCAAGAGTGGCCCTTGGTAGTCCTTAAGATGGTCTACAAGATGGTTCAAGTGCATTACCACAAATGCAGAAGGTGTTGGGTCCGCAGCATAGAAAACAAAAATTTTCCTACGGTGTGAACTACACGCCAAGATCTATCTACTAGGTACAAAGAAAACGGGTGGACATACATCCATAGAGAACTTACCCTCGTAGACAACGAGCTTTGTTAACGAGTAGGAACTCGTGGTTGATGTAGTCGTACACTTGCCGATCTCAAGATCGTGAGGAAGTCCAGCGCGCCTTCAACCAAGCATCCGCACTTTTCCACACGTTCAAGCCATAGGACAACCTCCACCTCCTCGCTCCAGCGATCCAGCGGAAGCAGCAACTCCTTCCAGACGAAATGCCACCGGGAACATGTATCTCGCTAATCCGAGACCATGGGGGAATAATTCTAGAGGGGGAGAGAGATCCTTCATAAGGAGGTGTGAGGAAGAAGGAGGGAATGGGTGGCCTTTTATAGGAGGAGGGGGGCGGTGCCCCCTCTCTCCATGGCCGGCGCATGGGGGGGGTGACCCCTCACCTCCCCCATTCATGTGGTGGTAACTCCTCCACATTAAAATGCCTCTTCACATTCCCTTTTAAAGTCTCCACTTTAAATGCATTAAGTTTCTCCAAATTTAATGCTCTCTCATTTAATAAAACCCTTTTATTAAATTTATTCAGAATTTTGTTAATTACTTTAATTAACAAACATTCACATATAGCCCCTTGCAATATTTCAATATCACATGCAGAACCACCTTCTGCAATTTCACCCGAAACAATTTCCGGTTTCTATTGAAACAATTCCTGCGCTTTGCAATTCTTTCGTCTGAAACATAAATGGTGTCTGGTAACTCTTAAGTGTGCCACCCTATGGTTCGCGAATAATGCAGACATGACCGAGACCCTTCTCCGATCAATAATCAGCAACGGGACCTGGAGATCCGTACTGACTCCTACACATTCAACGATGACTCACGAACCTTTAACGCTTGTAACTAAATCCCTTTGTCTCTCGATATATTACATGTCGGAGATTTGATCATCGGTATCTCCATACCTAGTTTGATCTCGTTACCGACATGCACTCTTTTCTCGTTCTCGTGATATAACATTCTAGTGATCAAATCACTTGCTTGCAAGCTATCCTAATGTGATATCACCGAGAGGGCCCAGAGTATATCTATCCGTCATCTGGATTGACAAATTCCACTCTTGATCCATGAGCCTCAACATAACACCTTCGTAGCACTGAACCCATCTTTATAGTCACCCTGTTACGGTGTGACGTTTGATGTTATCAAGATACTCTTCCGGTGTTAGCAATTAACATGATCTCATGGTCTAAGGATAAAGATTACTTAGTATGATGTTATAGCAATATAAACACAATGACTTGATCATAATGCTATACTTCGGATGAATGTTCATCACATCATTCCACCAATGGTGTGACCTTGTTATTAACAACATCCAATGTCCATGATCAGGAAACCTTGATCATCCTGTTAATCAACAAGCTAGTCTATAAGAGAGGCATGACTAGGAACCCTTTTTGTTTATTAAACACACATGTATTGGTGTTTCCTATCAATATAATTATAGCATGTAAAATAAACATCTATCATATACAAGTAATACATAATAACAACTTTATTATTGCCTCTCAGGGCATATTTCCTTCAGTCTCCCACTTGCACTAGAGACAATAATGTAGTTCACATAGTGATAAATCTAACACCCATGGAGTTCTGGTGTTGATCATGTTTTGCCCTAGGGAGTACTTTAGTCAACGGATCTGCTACATTCAGGTCCATGTGCACTTCACAAATCCTTATATCTCCATCCTTGACATGCTCGCAGATGGAGTGAAACCGGCGCTTAATATGCTTGGAATTCTTGTGATACCTTGGTAATCTTAGTAATCTCTTGATCCTAGAGGATGAGCTCCTAGAGTAGCTCATACTACTTTCTAAACAAACAAGTCAGACAACAAATCAAGGTAACTCATCAGATAGCAGATCAAGGCAATTCATCTACAAACCAAACAACTACTACCAAGGTTACCATCGAGCCTAGCTTGAGGTAAGGGTGGGTATTTTGAAAGGTTGGAGTTTGAATAAGGTGAGAGTCCTTGGTATCTCTACCAAGAGTAGAATTCAAATGCTTTATAAAAAGGTTTTGGGAAAACCTAGAGGTAAGGGTAGTTGAAGGTTTTGTCTTCAAACCATAAGTAGATTATATTATATAGATCTCCATAGTTAGGGTCAATAGAAGCTACTAAAATAGTTTAGAGTTATAGGCATCTTGGCTCTTGTTTTGAATTGTCAGAACATTTGAGAATATGTAAAGTGAGCCAAGACAATTTAGTTAAATAGCTTTTGTCATCTGAGTGTGAGATAAGGGGTATAACATCTACTACACTTTCAGATGTAATAGAACAAACAACAACAAGAAACACTTCATCACTAAATAGGAAAAAGTTTTTATTCCCCCTAATTTTTGCACTCTGGACAACTAATCAGGGTTGCTGAAATTTGGATATTACACAAAATCTTAGAAAGAACTTTAACCTGTTGTCAAAAATCTCAGCCGTTTCTGATATATTAACTAAACCCCTGATGGGTACCTCCAAAAGCTTTTTTGTAAAACTTTCAAGACAACCTATAATTTACTTGTATTTGAAACTTGACCTAATTTAGATAAATCCACATAAAGTCACTTTCAAGTGGGCAAAGTTAGCTATAGGAAGAAGTTTGAAAACTCATAAAACATGGGAATCATAAGTACACCATGATGGTCCACTATATATGTCTAAAAGCTTGGCTTGTGGCATTCAGATCCATATCCTTTGGACTTTCTTTACGAAAAGGACAATCTCATCATCAATTCGAAAATTGAGAATGTTATTTCCTGAAAGTTGGAAACTCACACTAATGATAGCAATTACTACAAGAATATGCATCCATCTACCTCGCCAAAGACAAATTTAATTCAAGAAAAATCTATCGCACTTACTTGTAGCTCAAGTTTGACCTATTTTTTGTTAAATTGTCAAGATGCAAAATCTTAATTAGAAAGAAGTTAAAACCTGTTGTCAAAACTCTTGGTTGGTTTCTGATATATTAATCGTGACCCCTCGATGGTTACCTCCAAAAGCTTTTTTGTAAAACTTTCAAAGCAGCTTACAATTTACTTGTAGTTTCAAATTTGACTCAATAAATTGGCATGAAGTCATTCAAGTACGTGGAGTTGGCTAGGGAGTTTGAAAACTCATAAAACATGGGAATCATCAGTACAGCATGTTGGTCCACTATATATGTGTGTAAATTCGGCTTGTTGCATTCAGATCCAATGTTCTTTGGACTTTTCTTTACGGAAAAGAACAACCTCCCTCATCATCGCTCGGAAAGTTGAGAATTTTCTTTCCTGATAGTTCTAAACTCACATCGATGACATTGTTTACTACAAGAAAATGCACCCATCTACCTCTAAAAAGACTTTTAATTCAAGAGCAATCTATCGCGCTTACTTGTAGCTCAAGTTTGACCTAATTTCGTTAAATTAACAATAAGTCAGTGAAGTGTGTGAAATTAGTTAGGAAGCTTGAAAAGTCCTAGTACTAAAAACATGGGTATTACGTATAAGAAACTTTAGTCCATTTTGTGTGATAATTCAGGTGGTCGCATTTTATTTTAACTGTGGTAGATCTTGTAGGAGCGAGGTGCTTGGGAGTCAACACGGTCGGTGGAAGTACAAGTTACATCAAGGACCTCATAAAAAATGAAAATTGCATCCAAGTCCATGCATTTAGCACAAGGACCTTGAAACTGAGCAGTGAAGTGTGTCTTTTGAGGTTTGCGCATACTAGTGTTCATCGTGCTAAAGACTATCAGTAGAATCTTTCTAGATGCTAAGAATGGTAAAGAAGATCCAATGGTTAGCAATGTTTGGATTTGCCAGTCTTGATCCAACAGTTAATGTTCAAAGTTAATCCGTACAATATGCAATGGTATGGTATTGATAAGAAGTACTGTGAATGGCCGGTCTAATGGTAGGTATCGTTGGAGCGAGGTGCTTGAGAGTTAACACGGTCGGTGGAAGTACAATTTACATCTAGGACCTCATAAAAATGAAAATTGCATCCAAGTCCATGCATTTAGCACAAGGACCCTGAAACTGAGAAGTGAAGTGTGTGTTTTGAGGTTTGTGCATACTAGCATTCATCATGCTAAAGCCTATCAGTATAATCTTTCTAGATGCTAAGAATGGAAAAGAAGATCCAACAGTTAGCAATGTTTGGATTTGCCAGTCTTGATCAAACAGTTAATGTTCCATACACTATACAGTGGTATGGTATTGTAAGAGATAATAAAGATAAGATAAGAAGTACTACGAATGGCCGATCTAATGGTAGGTCTCGTTGGGGCGAGGTGCTTGAGAGTTAACACGGTAAGTGGAAGTACAAGTTACACCAAGGACCTCATAAAAAATGAAAATTGCATCCACTACAAGAAAAGTTGGCTTTTACAATGGATCATTTTCGTGGTTGAAGGCTCGGTTTTTGTGGTTAAAAAGTCTTCTACGACGGATAGTCTTCGTGGTAAAAGCCCCGTCACAAAAGAATCTACCGCGATTTTTTTTATCGCACCTTCGACCAAGAAAAGAAAGCGTGTTACGTCAGAGATTCTGCCAACACGTTGACGCCGACATCATGCAAACTTCACGCTTCCGCGTGTTAGGTGTTAATGTTACCGCCATTAACAGACATAGAAAGCTTGGCAAAAGCCAGGCCCAGCAAAGGCCTAGTAATTACTAAGTGGGCCGGCCCATGAGGAGAGCCCAATAAGAAGACGGCATGTTACCGCTTTACCGCACCGCCTTTGAATGGGCTAATGTAATAATGCAGAGCCGCGAACTTTCAGTCCCGGTATTGTTTTGGCCTACAGAAGGCCCAAGTTGGTCCAACACCATGCCGCCCATTAGCAGCATACGCCTAGTCGGTTCGATACTATTAAGGCCTGTTGTCGGCCCATCACTGTTCTCATAGTCTGTCGTGGGCCGCCTACTACTGGTCCTTCTTTGAGATGGTCCGTTACTATTCTGGCATTTTACTGTTCTGGCCATTAACGGTTCAGGCCATAATCAGCCTGTTACTATTCTGGACTGGTAATTTTGTCGGCCTGTTACTATTCTTGACATGAATTTTCTTGGCGGCATTCTTTGTTACGGCTTACTTTGGCCTTTTTAGCCCTTCTTGTTTGGCCCTTTACTATTGTGGCCCTTTACTATTGTGGCATGTTACTGTTATGGCCCTTTAATCCTCTAGCCTATTACTGTTCTATCCTTTAAAAGTTTCTTGCTTTTTAGTGTTGTGGCCTGTTACTGTTATGGACTATTTCTGTTCTAGCTTGCTACTATTCTGGCATGTTACTGTTACGACCTGTTATTGTTACATGTTCCCACATGTGGGCCAGCCCATTATGTTTATGATCTTTTACAGTTTCGGCCTTTCTAAAGCCCATGCCAATATCATAAAAGGTGTGTAATTAACGAGCATATTTTACTGTTCATCATCGGATGAATACAAGACAGGCCAATAACAAAGCATAGTACTATTCCCTAATCGACCTGGCTGGCATAGTTACGGTAACGACTACCGCCATGTGTGGACGGCGTCAACTAAATGCCCACATGGCCTATGCAATTTATCTAGATATTACATCAGCTACAAACTTCTTAAAATTATTACACATTATCAACTCAAGGGAAAGAAAATTCAGCATTTCAGTTGACAATCGAGTTGATAGCAGAGTCCTCAATTTGCTTTGTCAATCGATCACCTGCATTATCTAGATGTAACAGTTGCATTGGAGGAGACATGATCTTGCAACCCCCTCTTTGGTGGTGATAGCAATAATTATAGTGTGAAACTAAGTAATAACAAGTTAATACATCAAACAAGACAAACTACTCATTGGACTGATATGACAGGAGCTATGAACTAGAGTTTACAACTGGTTAATGGTTCAATTGACCAACATGTCAAACAAATAGGACAAGCAAGCACCGCATTACACAAGTGTGCCTACCATGAAATGAGCAATCAAAAAATGTGTATGTGGCTTAGAATTTCAGCAAGTAAAAACTAGACAGGTCATTTCAACAAATATATATGGAAGCAGCTGTATACCCTAAAATGCAAGAGACATTGGGTGACTCGGAATTTAACCAAATGCAAATGGCAAGATTCTTATCATAGCGAAGAATTATAACCGCATCATACGAGAACTTGTACAGCAGGAATGCAAACCATGAATGAACTATATATAGTAGAGGATAGTTATGTCGTTGCTTAGGACAAACTAGAACTAGATGTGAGATATAATGGCGTTGCTCGTGAACCTGTAGAACAGGACAAACAAGCATTAGACAAGTGTGCCTAGAATGAAATGAGCAATCAAACAAACCGTTCTTAGAATTTCGGCAAATATAAAATAGCCAGGTCATTTCAGCAAATATATATGGAAGCAGTGGTATCTTCTGGAATGCAAGAGTCATTGGGTTACTCAGAATTTGCGGTGAGCTACACAATGGCATGTAGTTACTAGCATAGCTAGAATCAACCAGATAAAAGTTATAATGGCATCAAAAGAGAACTTCTAGAGCAAGAATGCAAACCACGAGTGAACTACATAGTGGAGGACAGTTATGCTATTGCTCAGGATGAACCAACACCAGATAAGGAAGTAATGGCATCCCTTGTGAAACTGTAGAATAGGCTATGCAAACCAACATGTTCATTGCTCCATTTTGAGATATATGCAAGACAAAGATAATAGTTACTGATGCAGCTTTTGAAGAACCAGATGACAAAAACAAAATTATAATCGGATTAGTACGAAGAGTTTAAATGGCTACTACAGGATAGCAGAAGGATGTTGATACCTTCAATCCGGGTTATAGATGTAGTATAGCTCTTTTTCCCTAGTAGACCTAGGTATATCGAATCCTCGGGAAGCGAATGCGTAATGAAGTTACTTTAATGGGCCTTCGTGAGTTTTAGAATTCCTTTTGTGTTTTTACCGGACCAAGAGTTTGCTATCTTATGTTGTTGTCGATGATGGAGAGAGAGGGCCTAGGGCGTTCGGTTTCACCTGTAGCTGTGCAAAACATCTGATGGGAATAAAAGATAATAATAAAGTATGCATGTAATTATTAGAGCAAGATAAATTATATGTGGGCAGTGCATCCATAATTTCTATTGCCTCCGCAACCTCTTATAGTAATAACCTACTAGTCTCATCCATAGAAGAAAGAGACCTAATGATATGCATAGTGACGTCACCTTTAATCCCAAGTAAATCCCTCACATAAAGTCGTACTACCCCTTCTGTCACTGAGGTTCCCAACCTGCAGATTAGTCATTACTCATACTCCCTATACCTGGCTCAAATCCTCGGGGTCTTGGGTACGTGACAAGTCCTTAGATTGAGGCAAGAGAGGATACAATAATCATCATGTCATACAAACTAACACATGATCTCATCTATGATAAATAACATGCACAAACGCTACATGGCTAGGCCAAAGCCCTTAGCCCAAGGAGAATTACTCACACATAGAGATGAGATCAACAATCATAAACATTGTAATGGAAATCATGAGAATCATAGCAAATAGTCTTACAATGTCGCCAATCGAAGATGAGATCTACTATTACAAGTGGTGGAATATGGCTATGGTGATGGAGAAGGGTTTGTAGATTAGATCTAAGTCTATTCCTCCAGCGGCTGATGGTCTGGCGGAACTCTGGGCGGCTCTTTTCTCGTCGCTCGAGGCCTCTTTATATAGGGGTCCCTTCACAAAAGTTGTTCTGTTTAACCTAGCGGTGTCCATGGCAACTATATGACCAGAACTATACGGACAAAAATTTATTCCCGCTATATATTTGGTCGTTAAAGCGTTTGTCTCCACTTCACGACTCCTGGTTTCTTCGGGTCATTGGAAATCTCGTATCTTTGACTTTATTGTAGTGATTCCCATCATCAAACGTCATTATCTACGCAGGGAAAAATAGAAAGAAAGGATTGCATACCTCTTTGATCATTAGGCATTAGTGGTAGGATTTAGAGAGACATTTCCTCAAAAATATGGATAATATCTAGTTTAAATGTGGACGAAGATGGCTATATTTTAGAGCCATCAACCTCCCCAAGCTTAAACTTGGTTGTCCTCGAGCAAGAAAACCAAAATCAAAAAGGAACTCAGCATTTAAACTGAAATAACGAGATGATGATCTTACTCATGATTGGTAGTCTCATGTTTCCTCCACTCTATAAATCTAAAAAACTTTAGCATAGATAGAGTAATGGCAAGCATATCATACGGGTTTTATGCATCCTTATAGCACAGAAAAATTATTGTAAACATGGATGATTCAAACGAGTAAACTTTATTCCATGTCATGTAATCAACTCATAGGCTTGCCTTTGAACGATAAAGTATAATCATGTAAAATTAAGAGTGTGAGAGCTTGTCATGAAAAACATATACACTAGAGTATTTCAATTCTCCCACATCAATAAATCAAGACTCTTCAAGCACTACTTTTCTATTCATTGTCCTTCCAGAATTTCAGTTCTTAAGTAATTGAGAGCATGCCAAAGATTATAATTAGTTTATTATCAGGCTATGATGGACACTCGTGGCATCAGTACGGTTTTTATTCCTTTTGTACAATGATTACTCATAATAGCCAGAGAAGTGATTCCATCATGAACATAGCTACCCAGGAGTGCCAAGAATCTTACCCATTATAGCATTGCTGCTACATATGTTTAATCAACTCATAGCTGAAATCTAGGAGTTTCCTCCATGAAGATCGTTCGTAGGCTAGCGGAGTTGTTGGCATCCAATGAAGTTTGACACGCATAAAGCTATATCATTTTTATGATTCACAAGTCAAACTTTGGCATGCTCACAAGAACCGCTAAACATTAATTCAATCGAACAACTCCTTAAAGAGAGCTATCAAGTCAATCATTATTTTCTATGGTGTCGAGTGTCTATAGAAATAAGCCTTCAAGACTAAACACTACAACACCCAAGCCTTCAACTGTGAGACTTTTTCTTATTACAATTGTTTAGAATTTTTTTAGGCAAGACTTGGTTAACTACAACAGCTGGAACAAAAGACCATTAGGCAAAGGAGCGGGGTAGAGACGTCCAGCTCTAGCAATATGCAGGTAAAAAACACCACCTCTCCTAGTGAGAATTTCCACAAGCTTTTAAAGTAGATAAACCAACATGTCGCTCACCTAGCACAGGTTGTGAATCACCTAGGTCGATGCCTAGGGCAATGGAAAGCATGGTGATGATGCCTCCACCTATGATTGGTCCTTGGCTTTGGGAGGATTGGTGCTCCAGGTAGCGCACAAGGATTATGCCCAAGTTGAGTGAAAATTTGGTGTTATTGAAAGCAGCCTTTGCAAGGACTAAGATGTCCTCCTCATTGAGTCTCGTGAACTCATTTCATGCCTGCAAAGTGTTAGCAATAACATAGAATAAATAGGGAATTGTAGGATGTTGAATATTCTTCCCCTTGCTCACTCTAGAAGTGAAGCTCATTCCATTATAATATTGTCCTAGGGAAGGATCTAGGCCAGTATAGGATGTGCGCAATGCATTAGCATCATTGTTTGGAAAATTAAAACATGCACACCATTCATCTAGTGATAAACTGTAATTATTGTTCATGAGTCGGAAAGAAATCATGTCCTCTCCACTCCAAAGTTTAACGGTGCTTTGCAAAGAACTTAGAAATTCAAGAGTCAACCAGCAATAGGTAGGCACATCATTGAATACAAAGTTTTGCAGGCCAACTCTATTTCAAATTAAATTGAAGTCATTAGAAATACCGAGTTGGTCCAATATAATGGGGCAAACCCACTTGGTTGCCTTCACTTCTCGGTTCTTGATCCTATTGAAGCGATCATGTTGGGGCTGATCCTTGAACCATATCCCCATGCGTTCTTGAGCGACATCCCGAGAAGCGCTAGCGGCAGCATGAGCACGAGTTTGGCTCCTTGTGTTCATCATCTAAAATAACAAGGAAAGACAAAAATAAAACTTTTTTGATCCAACAATAATAAGCATAACATATTCCTCATCATAGCACACTAAAGAATCCCCTCAAAGTAATAATCTAGGCAAGAGAATCATGGCAATAGTTCATAGTAGGTCTCACCCTAGATTGATAATCACAATTGATTGAAGATAAATTGGTAAAAAGTAATTGGAGGATCAGAGGATAAACATACCGTAGATCACGTGTGTGCGAGGAAATCGAACAAAATTGAGTAGAGATGAAGATCTATTGAGGTTTTGAGAGAGTTTTGAGGTAGAAGAAAGAAAAAAAGATTGAAGTTTTGGGGTTGGAGGTACCTCCCGTGGCGTTTTTGTGGTCAGAAGCAACTATATGAGCAAACTATACGACCGGAACAATGTGTTCCCGCCGTATAGTTGTCCTGATGTTAAAACTTTAGGGTTTCCACCTGGCGACACAGCTATACGGCCAGAACTATACGGCGGAACAATTTGTTCTTGCCGTATAGTTGGTCATCAAATTATCTGTGCCTGGAAAATAAATTGTATGAAAGCATCGATATCTATACGACCAGAACTATATGGCTGGAATTTTTATTCCCGTCGTATAGTTTGTCGTTAAACCGCCACTACTTTTTGAAAGAAAATTTGTCGATGGCAAAAATATCTATACGACCAGAACTATACAGCCAGAATTTTTATTCTCGCCGTATAGTTGGTCGTTAAACTCTTTGTAGCCATCAAAAAAATTCCATTTCTTTGAGGATTATTTCTTATTCTGAAACTTAGTGAAACACCTTGTTTTTGACAAAAAGTTAACAGTAAAATTGTTGACCAACAAAAACATGTATAAAATAGGATTTTTAGTAATACCGAACTTCTTCTCCTCAGCTGGAGCTTTCTAGTACTCTTTATTAAACACAAACTTAAACTAAAACTTAAAAACTTTACTCAAACCTTTATTTCACATGGGTTTCCTCCCATGCAGCGCTCTTTTATGGTCAATAGCTTGACCTTGATGTTGCTCACTTAGGCCAGATGAGTGGAACACCCACTCCAAAATAGTTGGCCTTCAAAGTGATGGCCTCCTTTTCATCATGCTTGGCTTTCTTCTTCCTGGGAAAATGAATAACAAAAGGATCCCGTGAAGGCAATTGAAGCTTCAGGTTCCCTTCATGTAGATTAATCAAAGCCTTAATAGTTCTTAAGAATGGATGGCCTAATATAATAGGAGCAATAGCATCTTCAGGCATGTCAACAATAACAAAATCAACAAGAGCTAGACAACCTTTAATGTATACTAAAGTGTTTTCTTTAATCCCTACAGCTTGTTTGTAGGTAGAATCTGTAAGATGTAATTTAACTCGGTGATATAAAAAGAGCCAAGATTTAACTTATTCAAAAGACTTTTTTGGAATTGTTGAAACGCTTGCACCTAGATCACAAAGTGCAGCTATCTCATTGGTACCAATTTCAATCTTAATAGTAGGCTCAAATATATCATCAAGCTTAATAGGTAATTTTCAGCTATTTTCTTATATTCTTCTTTAATCTGACGTACCTTTATTGCTACCTGATTAACGAAGTGTTGATACATGGCTTCATCATTTCCTTCACTTACCAGAATCTTGATATTGATCCTTTTTACAAGATCTTGAACGGTGTAATTTGGTGAAGGAGCATTGCTATAATCAAGTTCTTCAGGCTCCTCCCTTTGGATTCTCATCATTTTGAGGTCTTCAACGGGATTGGGCTCAGCTTTACCTGCAAATTTTGCTAGAATGAGAATTTGACTCTATGTTATCTTACCTAGCTGTGCCTCAACAATCCTCGTTCTTTCCTGGAGGGCGTGCAAATCATTCCTCAAACTTACAGCTTGGTTAGATAATTTACCAAGCATAGCATCATGGTTCTCTATTATTTTAACAAGGATATTGTTTTGCTCATTTTGTGAGTCTATAAAGGACTAAGTGTTTCTTGGAGACTACCATTACTTGATCCCATATTATTATTAGAGTTACCTGCAGGACTAGAATAATGTTTCTGAAAATTAGGATTATAATTTTTCTTCCAAGCAAGGTTATAATCATTACAAGATATGAAGTCTATTTCTTCAATATTTGATTCTAGAAGAGCTCTTACCTAGTTTTCTTTACATTTTACGGCTAATATGAGCTCATCCAGATTAGCATTGAGTTCTTCATTTTCTTGTGGTGAGATGAAGTTCACCTTCTTCATGTTCGATCTATCTACATGCCATTGGGTATGGTTGTCTTGCATATTGTCTAGCAGCTGCTTCACTTCGGTAATATGTTCACCCATAAATGTTCCTCCAGTTGCAGTATCAAGCATAGACTTAGACACAAGATTAAGAGCATTATAAAATAAATGGAGGATTAATCAATCTTCCATCCCATGACTGGGATAGTTTCTCATGTATCCTTTCATCCTCTCCCATGCAAGCTCTAGTGGCTCACACTCTTCCTGTCTAAAAACAGTAATATTAGCCCTTAGTTGCATAGTCTTTGCAGGTGGGAAAAATTTTAGTCATAAATAAAAGAAGTACATTCCACCCGTGATGTAATAGTATTTCTAGGCAAAGATAGCAACCATTCTTTTGCTCTTCCTCTAAGAGAGAAATGAAATAAGCACAATTTGACTGCATCGGGGTCAACATCTATTATGTGCATCACATCACATATTTCAGTGAAAGTTTTCAAGTGCATACATGCGTCCTCAACAACAGAGCCTCCAAATTGATTCTGTTGAACCAAACTTAAATAATGGGGCTTAATTTCATAGTCATCAGCAACAATTGCTGGCTGAGTAATAGGAGTATGCAAATAATCATTGTTGGGAGTTGCAAACTCCCCAAGCTTCTTTTCAGCCATATTTCCTATGTTTTTGGGTTTTCTTAAACAAAGACTTATAATAGTGAAAACAAGAATTTAAAGACTAACTATTTTTTTGGATTTTCAAGTAAAGACTAAAAGCAAACTAACAAAATTAAAAACAAGAATTAAAACTAGCAAGGTTCCTACTAACCTCACCAGGGTAGCGATTGCTTCCCCGGCAACGGCGCCAGATAAAGGGTTGATACCTTCGATCCGGATTACGGATCTAGTATAGCTCCTTTTCCCTAGTAGACCTAGGTTTATCGAATCATTGGGAAGCGAATGCGTAGTGAAGTTACTTTAACGGACCTTCGGGAGTTTTAGAATTCCTTTTGTGTTTTTACCGGACCAAGAGTTTGATATCTTCTGTTGTTGTTGATCATGGAGAGAGAGGGCCTAGGGCGTTCGGTTTCACTTGTAGCTGTGCAAAACATCTGATGGGAATAAAAGATAATTAATAAAGTATGCATGTAATTGTTAGAGCAAGATAAATTATATGTGGGCAGTGCATCCATAATTGCTATTGCCTCCACAACCATATATAGCAATAACCTACAAGTCTCATCCATAGAAGAAAGAGAACTAATGATATGCATAGTGACTTCACTGTTAATCCCAAGTAAATCCCTCACATACAGCCATACTACCCCTTCTGTCACTAGGGTTCCCAACCTGCAGATTAGTCATTACTCATACTCCATATACCTGGCTCAATCCTCGGGGTCTTGGTCACCTGACAAGTCCTTGGATTGAGGCAAGAGAGGATACAATAATCATCATGTCATACAAACTAATACATAATCCCATCTATGATAAATAACATGCACAAAAGCTACATGGCTAGGCTGAAGCCCTTAGCCCAAGGATAATTACTCACACATAGAGATGAGATCAAAGATCACAAACACTCTAATGGAAATCATAATATTGATAGAAAACAGTCTTACAATGTCACCAATCGAAGATGAGATCTACTATTACAAGTGGTGGAATATGGCTATGGTGGTGGAGAATGGTTTGGAGATTAGATCTAAGTCTATTTCTCTGGCGGATGATGGTCTGTCAGAACTCTGGGCGGCTCTTTTCTTGTCGCTCGAGGCCTCTTTATATAGGGGTCCCTTCACAAAAGTTGTTCTGTTTGACTAAGCGGTGTCGATGACAACTATACGACCAGAACTATACGGCCGAAAATTTATTCCCGCCGCATAGTTGTTCGTTCAAGTGTCTGTCTCCACTTCACGACTCTTGGTTTCTTCAGGTTGTTGGAAATCTTGTATCTTTGACTTTAATGTAGTGATTCCCATCATCAAACGTCATTATCTGCGCAGGAAAAAATAGAAAGAAAGGATTGCATACCCCTATGATCATTAGGCATTAGTGGCTGGGTTTAGAGAGATATTTCCTCAAAAATATGAATAATATCCAGTTTAAATGTGGACATAGATGGCTATATTTCAGAGCCATCAGATGCCAAGGAGGAAATAATAGCAAGAACTAATCTCAGGACAAACCAGATAGATTTAGTAACAGGGAATCCACACTAATATGTTACACTGATTTCAGATTTTGAAAGAATTACACGGTAGCAGGGAATTACTGTTGAATGGAGTAGCTAAGAACATGTGCATGACTTGAAATTTGTAGAGCAGCAAATGCAAACCAACATGTCTAATGACCTTGTATGAACTAGCACGAAGAACAGACATGCCCAATGACTTGTATGTACTAGCATGATTACAAAAATGCAGATCACTGCGACATGCTTGAACCTGCTATACTGCTGACAAAACAAAAACGAGTTGGAGATTTGATTAACCTTGGTCGGAGAGTCATCTAAGCATCGTTGGTACCGTGCGGGTGACGTCCATGTCACCAAGGGTGCTGCTGTTGTGATGGCTATTGGCGTCCGGGAAGCAGATCTTGGGCGGGCGATGCCAGCTTGAGCACGGTGGACAAGAGCGTCGCTGAGGCAGATCCAGTGAAGTGAACGGTGATGGCCGAGCAACTGGTCTAGAGCGATGGACATGGAACTCCTTGAACTAGATCACATCTGGTGTACACCGGTGAAGCGGATCCGGTATGGTTGGGTAGCTTTCGGAGGCCGGGAAGCAGAGCTTGGGCGGCTGATGACTCCATCGGTGTGGTGAACGACATTGTAGCTCTGGTGCAGTGGTAGAGAAACCTGGTGAACTAGATCCGGTGGGTGAGCATCGGTGAAGCGGCTCGGCGGTGGTGCACGAGACCGCAGCTCAAGCGGCTCCAGCCGCCGTGGAATTGCGGCCGTCTGGTGCGCGTGGTGGTCGTGGAGGTCAGGGCGTGGGAGAGGGGGCTGGGATTTTTGGAAGGACCAGCGGGAAAATCTGCGCGAATCAGGACTAAGGAGGTGAATAGAAACATAATTACGACCGTGCCCCCAAGCTACCGACTTTAGCTTTCCCATAGGGTGTTAGAACAATGGGTAGAATGGGAACTTTGAAGTCAAAAGTTTTTGAAATGGAGAGGCGCAAAATGCTTCAAGGTCTGTGTGTGATTTTGCCGCTTGATTGAGATTTTGAATTTGGCGACCGTCCATCTAATAATAATATAAAAATGGTACTGCCCCGGTGGGATATTTTGCCTCAAAGTTTTTGAAATGGAGGGGGGGGGAATGCTTCAAAGTTGGTGTATGGTTTAGCCGCTCGATTTCGATTTTGAATTTGACTAGCGCCCATCTGATAATAATACAAAAATGGTACTCCCCCGGTGGGAGATTTTGCCTCAAAGTTTTTGAAATGGAGGGGCGGGAAATGCTTCAAAGTCGGTGTGTGGTTTTGCCGCTCGATTGAGATTTTGAATTTGGCTAGCGTCCATCTAATAATTATAATATAAAAATGGTACTCCCCTGGTGGGAAATTTTGCCTCAAAGTTTTTGAAACGGTTAGGCGGGAAATGCTTCGTAGTTGGGGTGTGTGATTTCACCACTCGATTGAGATTCTGAATTTGGTTAGCGTCCATATAATAATAATATAAAAATAGTACTCCCCCGGTGGGAGATTTTGCCTCAAAGTTTTTGAAACGGTTAGGCGGGAAATGCTTCGAAGTCGGGGTGTGTGATTTTTCCGCTCGATTGAGATTTTGAATTTGGCTAGCATCCATGTACTACTACTACTAGTAGTAGTAGTAGTAGTAAAAAAACTGGTAGAACTGTCGTGGTGGTGTCACGGCAGATGCCATGGATAGGCTAAAGGTGGGGCCAATATGCACTAGAGGAATCCAGGGAGGGATAGTGTGGTGAGTCCACACAGAGATGCTTTGTATACACCAAGTGCACAAGGTTTACAGATGCTCCTTGAGCTGTCTTGGGGAGAGGAGGAAGAAGGTGCTCTCTTACTCTCACCACTACCTATCGCTCAATGAACCAACTACGCACGCACCCGCCAGCCAGCCCCAACTACAGAGGCCCTAGTGCCCCTTATAAAGGGGAGGCTAGGTCTCTAGTTAGGGCATACGTGGAGGCATATTCCTGGGAATATGCTTCTCCCAAAATAGCAAACCGACCGGGTCTCCTTTTGCCATCGTAAGCCATGCAGAGGCTACGTAAGCCTCTGTGGTGCCAGCGTCAACCGACATAGGGTGCGTCATGTTTGTCGGCCACGCCTCACTGGTCCCTCCCTCTATTCGCTTCGCTCACGCTCCTACGCACAGAGGTCACCCTTTGACCAGCGAGATACCTTCCTTCTCTTGCAAGCCTGATATAACCCGGATCATGCCTGGTTAATCCAGCCCCGTGGGTACCTGCATACAAGTTACAAAAAGCCTGCCGGCATACGACATACGTCGGCCAGGACATAGTTAGGTGGACATCCTCCGGTCCGGGTTACTCCGTAAGTCGGCCTGCCTTGAGGTGACTCGGCCAGCATACGCTTTGACCTTGCCGTAGCTCGGCTAACTCCGCCTCTATACCCCGACGTGACCCTACCCGGGGGTATCCCCCCAACATTATTCCCCAAAGCTGGTGCGGTCTTAGCAACTTCAGCTTCTAAGGCCACGGCAGGTTCAATCTTTTTGCTCCCTTTTCCTAGTTACTCTGTAGCTCGGATCTTGTGGCGTAGCATTCCCTTGGCACATTCCGAGTCATCACTCGCTGGCCCGGCTACCCTTTAGTTTTCCGGGTTATCCTTCCTTCTCTTATACACTTCCCCACGTCCCACGTGGAGGGTAATCATTATCTTGCCTCATTTTAAGGGCCTGCGCCAGTTACTACACTTATTGTCAGGGGTTACTGCTGCAAATGTTGCGTCGCAGCTACCTCCTCGTTAACTGCATCACCACGTCGCGTCATGGGATCCCCTGTTTCCTGTGGCCCTTCCCGTGGCTTGCCTCTGATTGGCTGACCCGGCAGATACACGGCCACGCCGTGTGGCCTCAGTGCACTGCTCGATCCCACTATCCACCGCTAGGGAGTGGTTAAATAGGGGAGGGGGCATGTCCCTTGGGTGTTTTCCCTTTCTCGTGCCCCTTAGCCTCTCTTCTACTTCTTCCTCCTTGCGACATAGCCTTGCCGCTTGCTCCACAGCCGCCACCGTGCTGCTTCTTCACTGCCGCTACCATGCTGCTTCAATGTCATGGGTCCGCGCCAATCCAGGCCTCTGCCCCCCACCTCCGATCGGGCCGGTGAGGAAAGTGACCTAGAGATGATCGAGGAGGAGCTCGCCGTCGTCGAGGAAGAAGAGATGGAGGAGGAGGGCGAAACACTGGAGCGCCGTGCCTGGGCCGGTTCTTGGGTGTGCCAAGATGACCTGGATTGGCTCTACCGCACCCACCGCATCCCCGAGGGCGTGATTTCTCGCCTTGCCTCCGAGGAGCTAACTCCCTCACCCAATCAGGGTGAGTTCGTCGTCTTCCTGTCTCACTTCCAGCGCGGCTTTGGCCTGCCTGTGACTGATTTCTTCCACGATTTCATCAATATCTACGAACTCCAACCTCACCATCTTCCGGCGAATGCCATTACATCCCTTTCTTCCTTCGCCTCCGCCGTAGAAGGATACGTCGGCATGTGGCCCACCAAAGAGCTCTAGATCCGGTTCTTTGGTCTACGAAGGAACGTGGGTCTGGATAAGGAGCTTCCCTGGAGGACAAGCACCTGACCCAATGTGGTGCGGCCTCCATCTCACCCCGGAAACTATCTGTCTTCCCCAGAGTCACAGGGCTTGATTCCTGCAAGGGCTGGGCCTGGACCTTCTTTTATGTGAGGAATGGTTCAGATGAGGATCTGATCCGGCTGCCCCTTTGCGATGGGTCCTCCTAATCCGGCTCTGTGGGACCGGGTTCCCAAGAAACCAACTGCCCTGGCGAATCAGGTTAATAAGCGGTTCCAGGAGTTGAAGGATCCGGGGCTGCGCAACGAGGATATGGTGATCACATTCGTTCGCAGCCGGATTTCCCCGCTACAGAAGCGCACACACAAGCTCTGCCACATGAGCTGGCGACTTGACTCCAACCGGACCTCCTCCTTCGAGTTGAACAACACTGAGATCTTCCGCTGAGTCAAGGCCATCTTCACGACCGATAAGGACTTCTCCACTGATTGGGAGTGGGGGTTGGAGCACTACTGCCGGGAGAAGCCTCCTCCTGCGGTAAATCTCATTACCCAATCCTTCTCCAAGTTATATTATATGTCGGAGCATGTTGTTTATTTGATCCCTTTGCATTTTCCTTTTAGTTGTTTCTTCAGCAGACCCTTGAAGATGGCACCGAGCCTTCCCTCAAATGGGGGAAGGATCGACTTGTCTTAGACAAGGAGGAGCCAGATCAGGAAATGTTCCTACCTACCCCGGACGCAACCAAGCGACCCTTTGGTAACTTCTCTTCCTTAAGGAATTGGCCTGACGATGAAGATGATTCCGACATTGAGGTGGTGGAGATATTTGACGCGATACCCATTTCTTACGCATTTCCGGCTTCAGCTAACCCGGCTGGGCAGATCCATGAAGATCCCCTTCTCGCTTAGAGTGAGCCGGCCCCAGCCGCGTCTAAGAAAAGGGCTGCCACCTCAGCTGCTTCTTCCGGGCCTCCCAAGAAAACCAAAAGGCAGAATAAGTCCGCTGACAAGGTCACCAGCAAACCTCCGACTAAGGCCATAGTTCGGAGAGCTCGCCAGCCCAAGGAGCCTCCGACCTCTGATGAGTGAGTTTCTTTTTCCTTGTACCATTTTCCGCTTCAATTTTCTTTGAATTCACACCTCTCTCTTTGTTATATAATTCCTTATTCATTGTTTAATTTGATAGGGCTGCCATGGAGGTTCCCTACAGCAGCTCCAGCATTGCTTCGCCCCTCTGGCGTTCCCCATCTCCCCCTCGCGACGATGACATGCGCCCATTGAGCCCTATTCAGGAAGGCTCGGTGGCTACACCGGATCTTAGTCCACCTCGTCCAGAGGGGGGCAACTTCGGCGTAGGGGGAAGTGGCACGACCGAGGTAGCTGATGCTCCCAGCTCTTCATCGGCTCAGCCGCAACCCGTCATGTCCGAGGTACCAGCAGCAGCAGCACCACCGCCAACACTAGCACCAGCACAAGCACCAGCGCCAGCACGAATAGCAGCACCAGCAGCAACACAAGCACCAGTAGCAGCACCAACTCCTTTAGCCTCGTCTGAGTCTTCCAAGACCCGGCGAGAAGACCCCGCTAGCACCAAGGCTGCACCCAAGTCCAAATCCATAGCTCAAACCTCAGCCTCCCAATAACAACCCAACGCTAAGAAAGGTTCTGGCGCCACCAAGGCAACATCCATCAAGGCTGGACAGCGCACGCTCGCGTCCATGCTGCCGAAGAAAGATGCCTCCTCCGGGTCAGCTAGCAGCAAGCAACTTGCACTGCATACCAGCCCTGCTACCGTCGAAGTTGCGAGGAGGGAGGCCCACGCCAAAGGCTTGGTCGCGCCCCACATGCTTAGTGGAGAGGGCTATCCTCCGGCTCTGATCGAATATGTCAATAATTGGATCAGAGCGGAGTTCGTCAATCCCAACGACGATCTCCCGGAGAAGTTTGGGCCCGCCGAATTTAGTGCACAAATGAACACAGTAGCCAAGGCTATCAACATTGCTGGCCGAATGATGGAGGTATGCTACTTTGTCTCTTACTTAATACGCACAAGTGCTTAGAGATATATCCATTAGTCCCCGAGCCTCCGGGGGAGTAATTTGTTACTCGGCTGGATGCTCCTTAGAGAACTAGCGTAGCTCCTTAGTAGCTTAGAATATGCACACAACTATAGCCGTGTTAAGTTCCACTTGACCCGGATTTTGTACACTTCGAATATGCACACATCTAGAGCTGGGTTAAGTTCCACTTGACCCGGATTTTGTACACTTCGAATATGCACACACCTAGAGTCGGGTTAAGTTCCACTTGGCCCGGATTTTGTAAACTTTGAATATGCACACACCTAGAGCCGGGTTAAGTTCCACGTGGCCCGTATTTTGTACACTTTGAATATGCACATAGCTGAGCTAACCTTGCTCTTTTCAGGTTACTACCAACCGTCAGAGTGCTGAGTTTCAGGGCCTCTTGGACTCCCACAAGGTGCTGCGCTCGAAACATGCTGCTCTTCTTGCTGAATGCGAGAAAAAGGGTAAGTTTTCTCTTCAACTTCTCCCCCATCTTTCTTTGTCTTTCCCACCGAACTAATTTGTCATTCGGATTGCTCAGCCGGAGTGGAGGCCGAAAACACAATTATGAGAAAAAACTTGGCCGGGATAAAAGGTAATTCGCTTTGATTACTCAATTTCCGTGCTCTCTCTCCTTTCTCCTGAGCTCGGTAGATATTCATACCTTGGCTCTGCCGGGTCAACAAACCATTGCAGCATCCCTTGAAGATAGTGTGCCTGTGCCTGGTATGATGCTGCATTTTCTCGAACAAGCAGAGCATCATCAGGCCGAGCTCAACAAGAAGGATGATGAACTTGCCAAACTCCGAGCCAAGGATGATGAAGTTGCCAAGCTTAAGGCTGAGATGAAAAAACTCAAAGAGCTCCACAAGGCTGAGATGGACAAGGCTGGCCAAGACTTCACCGAAGAGCGAGAACGTCTTAGCCTCCAACTTTCAAAAGATCAAGAGTTGCTGAAGGAGGCCCACATTAAGCTTGACTCGGCTAATGTTGAACTTGAGAAGCTCCGGAAGAGGCGTGCTGATTGCACCAAAGAGCTGACCCAGATCCATAGTCATATCTCCCGTAAACACTTTTCCTTCAGACGACATGTATTTCTCCGGGTTAAACTCTTTTACTTACTTCACTTGTTTCGTTTTCAGGCAAATTCCCATAGAGCAATGCCATTGCGGCTACTGCCGTCGCCAAGTTCCGCCAGCAGAGGGGTACCCCAACTGGTCCTAGGTCTGAAACTATTCCCTATGACATGGAGGACTTGCTGGTCAGCCTATCCTCTCACATTGAAATTGTGAAGAACTATGGCTCGGGTCTCCTTGATTCAGCCATCCGGATCTTCCGTGCCCTTTGGCCCGATGAGGATGTTCCAGAGGGATCTACTGTTTTGATCAATAAGCTGATGGATTGCGAGACCTAGATCGACCTCTGGAGGGAATCTGTCGCTCGTGCTGGAGCTGATACTGTCCTTCACTTTGTGCTCACGTGGTATGAAAAATTAGATCTGAAGATTCTCGAGCGCTTGCGCACCGGGTCAAGGTGGTCGAATGATCCGGATTAGGTAGCCCGGCGCAAGGCTTGTGCCCACAACCTCATCCAGTTTGCCCCTGTCCATCAATGGAACGAAGGACCAAGCTTCCTCAGCGCCATTGACGACGAATATGTTGAAGATGATTCGGGTGACGAGGAAGAGGACGAAGCCTCGGATCTCGAAGATAACGAAGGTGATGACGAGACTGAAGCCGGAGTTCCACCTGCTGGCGTCGAGTTACCTCCTCCTGTGCTGCTCCTTGACCACGAAAAACACTTTGAAATTTATCAGATCCCCAGTATGCCAGGTGCAGATGTATCACTCATACTGATTATATTTTGCTACTTAGCTATTCACGTCGGATTAACTTGGGCATAGTCCCCGAGTTTCATTTTCTTGTTTCTCCAATTTCATGGCTCGACTCGCGTCTACCATGATTTGGTTTTGTGACTTACGAGTCCGAGTTTCAAAAATTGACTTAACAATACTTGGAAACTTGAGGATTAGCTCAAAATAAATCCAGCGCAGCAAAAATAAGGTAAACATAAGGTTAGTCCGAATAACAAATGCCGGCTCAATTACGTTCTTTTCCTTAGTCGTTTTTCGTGTGCTACGCAATTCCAAACTTGTTCTCTTGCTTGCCATGAAACCAAATGTTATTGGACAACAGCAAGTCGAAGAGTTGAGTTTTTGGTGCTTACACACTACTAATCCGGCTTAGGCCGAAGGAACTTAAACCAGCCGGCATAAAAAATAAAATAGTTAACGAATAGAATGACAATTATTACTAAGGCTGTCCTCGAGTTACTGCTCGAGGTGCCAAGATTTCATTGATAAACTCATTGCCGGCATACATACCGACATATGAGAGATTCGGATACACACACTTCTTTGTTATGTGTAGAACGGACGAAGTAGAGCTACATTCCATGGACGCTTAGATTCCTTGTCGGACCTGTCCGCCTTGTTTTTCTCCTGTGGTTGTGCATCAATGAGATAATAAGAGTCATTGTACAATGCTTTGCTCATGATGAATGGCCCTTCCCATGGGGGGATAACTTATGCATGCCCGCAGTACGTTGTACCAGCCGAAGTACCAAATCACCTCTCCGGAAGACTTGGGGGTTTACTTTCCGGCTATGATAGCGTCGGAGATTTTGCTGATATATGGCGGATCTGGACAATGCCAATTCTTTCGCTTCTTCCAGCAGATCAACATCATTTTGCCGAGCTTCTCGCACTTCGGCTTCTGTGTATTGGGTGACCCTAGGCGAATCATGCTCTATGTCGGCTGGTAATACAGCTTCTGCCCTATATACCAGAAAAAATGGCGTATAGCCCGTTGATCGATTCGGAGTTGTTCTTAAACTCCACAGTACCGCTGGTAGTTCTTCTATCCAGCACCCCGCTAATCTTTGCAGCGGCTCAATGAGCCGGGGTTTTATCCCGGATAAAACTAATCCGTTGGATCTTTCCACTTGTCCGTTTGATGTGGGGTGGGCTACTGAAGCAACGTCCAGCCGGATCTTCTTATCTCGGCAGAATCACGCAAATGCTCCTTCAGCAAAATTAGTGCCGTTATCTGTTATGATACTGTGAGGATAGCCATATCTTAGGATGATATCTTTGAGGAATGTCACGGCTGTAGCTCCATCACATTTTTTATCGGCTTTACTTCAATCCATTTCGTAAACTTGTCAACCATAACCAAGATATGGGTCATATTTCCTCTCGCCGGCTTAAATGGACCAACCATATCCAAATACCATACAACAAATGGCCAGGTAATTGGTATGGTCTTGAGCTTCGACATTGGCGTGTGTGTCTTGGTAGCATAACTCTGACAACCATTGCATTTTCTTACTAGATCTTCTGCTTGTTCCAAGGCACTTGGCCAGTAGAGTCCATGCCGGAAAGCCTTTGCCACTAAGGCCCTGGATGAGGCGTGATGCCCACATTCCCCTTGATGTATATCTCGGAGGATATCAAGCCCTTCTTCCGGGTCAACACACCGTTGCAGGACATTCGTGACACTCCTCTTGTATAGCTCGGCATTAATAATCGTGTATGCCTTTGCTCTCCTCTGAATCTGCCTCGAAGGCACCTCTTCATTGGGCAAAGTTCCATCCTTCAAGAACTGGAATATGGGCAGTGCCCAAGCTGGTATAGCTCGCACTGGAAACACATCCTCTTCAATTTCCATTTGATCCACCAACATAACCTCTGCCGGGTCAAGATGCGCAGTCCCCGGGTTCTGCGAAGCAGTCCCCAGGTTTCCTGAACCACTTCCCACATCAATGTACATGGGCACAGCCTCCGACTCCGGATTTGCCAGGATACAGATTGACTCGGATTCTGGGGATGGCCTGATAGACGGCTTTCTAAGGTGCTCTAGTGCTACCCCTGGTGGAATCGCTTGTCGGGTTGATCCGAGTTTCGACAGTACGTCGATAGCCTCGTTTTCCGGCTAGGGTACATGGTGAAACTCGCATCCCTTGAAGTATCCTGATATCTTCTGCACATGAAATCTATACAATGCCATGTTTGCATCCAAAGCATCCCATTGCCCTGAAACTTGTTGAACTACCAGATCCGAGTCACCAAAGCACTGGATCCGACGTATTCCAATTTCTTTTGCCACTTTGAGCCCATGCACAAGTGCTTCATACTCTGCAACGTTGTTTGATGCTGTGAAGTGGATCTGCAACACGTACCTCAACTGGTCTTTCTTAGGAGAGGTAAGCACAACTCCGGCGCCTAACCCGGTTTTCGTCTTTGATCCGTCAAAATGCATTCTCCAGTAATTCGGATCTGGCAACGTTGGCTCGTATTGCATCTCAGCCCAATCCACGAAAAAGTCAGCCACTGCCTGAGACTTGATCACATCTCTCCTGTCGTATTGTGGAGCATAAGGGGCTAGCTCGATTGCCCATTTCATGATCCGTCCGCTTGCATCCTTGTTGCTCATTATTTCAGATATGGGGGATTCACATATCACTTTTATGGGGTGCTCTTCAAAATAATGCTTGTCGCGTTCTACCACAATCACTGCACTTACAACCCAGTTGGTTGCGGCTATATAGAGCAACATTGGCTCTTTTGATAGTGGAGAAGTTAACACCGGTGCAGTAGCTAGCATTTTCTTTAACTCGATGAAGGCTTCATTGGCCTGTGGCGTCCATATGAACTTGTCCGACTTTTTCATTAGCTGATAGAGAGGCAATGCCTTTTCTCCCAACCGACATACAAACCGACTTATGGATGCCAGGCAACCAGTGAACTTCTGGACATCGTTAAGGCACTTCGGTAATTCCATTCGCTCTATGGCTCGGATTTTAGTTGGGTTAGCTTCGATACCTCAGCTAGAGACAAGAAATCCGAGTAGTTTTCCAGCCGGGACACCGAAAGTACATTTTTCCAGATTAAGCTTCATTCGGAACCTCCTTAGGTTCGAGAATGTTTGCCTGATATCATCAAGGAGCATTTTGCTTTCCTTGGTCTTTATAACCACATCATCCACATACACTTGCACATTTCGGCCAATTTGGTCATGTAAACATTTTTGCAAACATCTTTGGTACGTTGCCCCTGCATTACGTAAACCAAAAGGCATGGTGCGATAGCAATAAGCCCTGTACGGGGTAATAAACGTAGTCTTTATTTGATCGTTCGGGTTCAGAGGTATCTGGTGGAAACCAGAATATGCGTCTATGAATGACAACAACTCACACCCAATAGTAGAATCTATGATCTGGTCTATCCATGGCAGTGGGAATGGATCTTTTGGGCATGCCTTATTCAGGTTCGTGTAATCGATGCACATGCTCCAAACCACTGCCACATTCGGATCATCTTTCTTCTTCTCCAAAAGCACCGGATTAGATAACCAATCCGGATAAAGCACTTCCATGATGAACCCGACCACGAGGAGCCGAGCTATCTCATCTCCAATGACTTTTCTCCTGTCTTCGGTGAAGCGGCGGAGAGGTTGCTTCACCGGCTTTGCTCCGGGTCTCACATTCAAAGAGTGCTCGGCCAACTCCCTCGGAACACCTTGCAAGTCCTGTGTGGACCAAGCAAAGATATCCCGATTCTCACGAAGGAAGTTGACGAGCTCGCTTTCCTATTTCTCATTTAACCCGGCACCAATTGTTACGGTGCACTCTGGGAACAGATCATCAACAGGGACTTTCTTTGTATCCTTTGTTGCTTGAAATGAGACACTTCCATGCGGGTTGCTCAGTGCCGGCATATACTGCTGCGCGGATTGAGCCAATGCTGCTACTTCCTGGATCTTTCTCTTTTCTTATGCAATCACGAGTGACTCGGCCAGGTTAGACCCGGCCGACGCACACTCAATGGAACGTTGGAAATCCCCAGCTATGGTAATTACTCCATTTGGCCTGGGCAACTTCATCTTCAGGTAGCTGATATGAGTACTTGCCATGAATTTGCTCAGGGCTGGCCTGCGAGTAACGCGTGATATGCGCTTTCTAAGTTCACAACCTCAAACTCCAAATTCTCAGTTCGGCAGTTATCTCTGGTGCCGAATAACACGTCAACCCGGACTTTGCCAATGGGTTCACAGGAGATACCAGACACAATGCCATGGAAAGTTGTCCTCATAGCTTGGAGCATGTTCTCTGAGATACCCAACTTGCGCATTGTATCCACGTACATAATATTGATGCTGCTGCCATTGTCAATCAGCACCTTAGAGAACCTCACATTGATATTTGGCCCGATGAACGTTGGGTCTAGCACTAATGCATACGAACTAGGACTAGGCATTAGCTTTGGATGGTCCTTGATACTCCAGGCAATTTCCTGATCCGACCAAGGCATGTACCTCGTCACTGCGGGCATAACCGCATTCACTTCCATATGTCGGCGTTGCAAGCTCTTCCTATCCGCTTCCTCCATGGTAAACACACAGTAACTCTGGTGATGCTCTCTGTATTCATTTCTCCCATCATTGCCGGGTACCTTTGATCTGGCTGATGCTGGTTTTCCACCTGATGCACTGCATCCCTTCTCTCATGATTCTCATACCTCGGTAGAGGTGGTGGTAACATTAACTGTTGTGTATTTGCTCCGGAGAGCAACTGCTGCCGAGGTAACTCCTGCCGAGGTTGATCGTTCTGAGGTGCCTGAGCATTCCCCGAGCCACTTTGCTCTATCTTCCTCATCCACTCACATTGCCGGGTTGTATGACCCGCCGGGTTACTTGTATTTGGCGTGTGAAATTTGCACGGCTGATCCAGCATTGCCTCATACGTATACCTCGGCCGGTCTTTGTTTTCTTGCCACTGTCTCTTTTGCTTGGGCGTCCAAGTTTTCTTGCCATCATTTCTTGGAGTCCGCTGTTGCCCTCCAGTTTTCTAACGCTGATTGCTCCCTGCTCCGGGTTGATCTTGATTTACAGTAGCAACTTGTTGCGAACTGTACCTGTAATCCGGTCTATCACCTCTTCTCTTACCCCGGTAATCATTTCGTCGGGATGATCCGGCTCCATCTCGCTGGTAGTACTCCTCATTTGACTCGTTTGACACAAGCCGGGGTTGAGTCGGATCGCCTAAGGCATACGAATCAGCAATCCGGATTGTCTCAGCCAGTGTAGTTGGCATATCCCTTTGTAACCTTTGCCATAGCATGCTTGCATATATACACCCTTGTGCAAACCAAGCTATGGCCTGAGACTCAATCACGCCTTCACATGAGTTTCTCACGGTGCACCAGCGGGTTAGGAATTCCCGGTCTGTTTCATTTGGTCTCTGCTTGCACATTGCTAAGGTCTGTGGCCTATTCGGCCTCTGATACGTGCTCGAGAAATTACTGACAAACATTTCCTCAAAATCGATCCAGCAGTTGATACTAACGGGTGGCAAATTGTTTAACCATACCCTTTGATGCACTCGACGATCGACGTAGAGCTCGTTGGGAACCCCAAGAGGAAGGTATGATGAGCACATCAGCAAGATTTCCCTCAGTTATGAGACCAAGGTTTAATCGAACCAGTAGGAGCAAGGAAACACCCCAAAGGTGTTACTAGCTGAGCTTTGGCAGGTCACACTACCGGTGCTAGTAGCAACGTGGAGACCTGCACAACACAACCACAGAACTTTGTCCCCAACTTGCGATGAGGTTGTCAATCTCACTGTGTTTTGCGGAAAACAAAGGATTAAACGTATCGAATGGAAAGAAGTAAAAGTTTGCAGAAAGTAAACAAAAAGCGTAAAGATTGTAGATTGTATGTAGAAGACAAGGACCGGGATCCATAGTTCACTAGAGGTGGCTCTCCTTAGATAGATAACATGCTGGGTGAACAAATTACAGCAGGGCAATTGACAAACACCGAGAAAGCAATACATGCATATACTAATCATCTTGACTCCTTTGAGACTTGATTGGGCATTACAACATAATACATAAACCGCCATCCAACTGCATCTATGACTAATAATCCACTTTCAGGTTATCATCCGAACCCCCTCCAGTATTAAGTTGCAAGCAACAGATTATTGCTTTACGAACTACGTGTAAAGTAAACAATACGATTGTTCTATGAACAAAGGATTGTTGTTTTCTCCCTAGTAGCAACAGCACATCTAGTACCTTAGAGATTTCATCACTTCCCAGTTACGGAGGCATGAACCCACTATCGAGCATAAATACTAACTCTTGGAGTTGCTAGCATCTACTTGGCCAAGATAGCTACTAACAACGGAAAGCATGCAAGATCTCAAATAACAAAGACATGATAGAATCAATAATCAGTCTGAAATAGCATCTCAATATCCATCGGATCGCCGCAAACACAACATGTATGAATTACAAATAGATGATCTTGATCATGAACGGAGCTCACAAGATCTAAACATGAAAGAACAAAGGAGGAGAAACCAGCCATCTAGCTACTACATGGATCCGTAGTCCAAGGATGAACTACTCACGCATCACACCAGAGGCTTGCATGGTGATGAAGAAGGCCTCCAGGGTGAATTCCCCTCTCCGGCAGGGTGCCGAGAAGAGCTTCAGATCCCTCCCGATCTAGGGATGGAGATGACGGCGGCTACAGACTCTTTCGTGGATTTTTGATCGGGTCCTTAGGGTTTTCGTCCCGAGGGCAACTTATAGGCGGAAGGAGAGGCCGAGGCGGTGCTAGGGTCGGCCAGACCACCTTGGCCAGCCTGGCCAGCCTGCGGCCAGGTGGTGTGGCCGGCCCCCAGCCCTTCCCCGTCCTGTATTCTGGTACTTGATCCCTTCCGGAAAAATAGGCACTTTGGCTTTTGTCCCGTCCAATTCCGAGAATATTCATTTTCTGACTTTGCTGGAACCAAAAACAGCAGAAAAGCAGGCGGTAATCGTGGCTCTTGTTAATAGGTTAGTCCAAGAAATTATAATAAAAGTACTCCAAAGTTGGAACAAAACACAAGAAAGTGGATAAAACCAAGCATGGAACATCAAAAATTATAGATACATTTGCAATGTATCACCCTTGCTGGCCCCTCCAGCATCTGAGGTACGTATCTCACTGCCCATCTCAAATTGCCTATCACGATTTTCACTGCCGTTGCATAGTTGATTAACCAATCCTCCGGCTTGGTGCTGCCATCATATGTTTTCATGCCTCTCGGTAACTAGAAGTTATGTACCGAAGGCTCTTTCATGATCCAGGGCCCGAAGCACGCTGGACCCGGAGGACCTTGCCCCTCAATTTGCTCCGACCTATAGAGCTGATCCAGCTTCAGCCTGGCGTAATCTGGGAGCAAGTTCCTGCTTCCCAACCTTGACCCTATCACATGATAATCCAGCCTAGGGTATCCTGCGTTCACCATTTCTGAATCACCGTCGTTGTATCTGCCTTGCTCTTGTTGAGCGCAATTTTGCCGCATACCCTAGCCAGTATTCTGCTCTTGCCGAGGTACACTCTGCTGCTGTTGTTGCCGAGGTAGGTTTTGCCCTGCACCCGCCGAGTTACACTGTCCGGTATTGCCGTTTTTAGCATTTCTCTTACCGGCGTTGCCTTGGTCGCGGTTACCTCGGCCAGCTTCACCTCGGCTGACACTTTGTCGATCCTCATTTCCCTACATTGCTTTTCCTTTCCCTGCCCTTGTCGGGTCATATGGTACTATCTGTTTGTTTCTCCTTGCCGAGGTTACCACTTCCTCTCTTCTAGGGCCATCGTGAGGGGATGATGTAGCTCCAGCAGATTTCTGCGGGTTACCCGCTGCCAAATAAACGACCTTGAAAACCCCAGCTCTTGCCGGGTTAGCTCTGAGAAACTCTTCGTTCTGTCTGTTAGCGATCCAAACTAACTCGTTGACCCTCTCCTACTATCTTTGCCGGGCTTCACCCGTCAAACCTTCTAGTTTGGACGCGGCGGCATCCGCTGCTCTGAGGTTTTTTGCTGGGGTGCTGTACTTCGGCAGCCCCATGGACAACAGGTTCTCTGATTCCTCAACTCTAGTCTCACCCTCTTTATTCATTTCACTGATGAGGTTTCTCCCGTTTACTTTTACCGCATCTACCTTATTTGCTCATGCATACTCGCGCAGCGTCATGTTCAACGACTGCTGAGCCGCGGCTATCTTTTTCGCACCCTCTAGTATTTTCTGCCTAGTTTCCTCTAACTCGGCCTGTGCCTGAGCCAGATCTATCACAGGTGCTATGGGGCTTTCCAAGCTATCTATCGCCTGCTGCAACAGGTTTTCTGGCCTCTGTAGCGAAGCGGCCTCTACTTTTCCTGGGCGCCTTGGGTGTTACCTCCGGATCTGGTGCCGGGTCTTTGCTCGCACCAGCGTCAAGTGTCGTCATCATCACCTCAGCACGGTCAGGGGAGCGAGTGATACGCGCACCGTGAGCCACGCTATGGGGTGGCTCGCCTCCCTCTACGACGTGCCGTGGGTGAACTCAAGACACATCGACAGCGACGTAGATCTTGTGGGCGCCAAGCTTGACAAAGAGGCCATTGCGCGGTGGAGGTCGCTTGCCGAAGCAATCAGCAAATGTCGCTGACATAGTCCAGCGCTCCAAAGCGCTGAACCAGCCCAGAGACGATGCGCTCGCCGTTGCCGATGATGCTTCCCGTCCGGATCTTCACTCCTGCTAGCGCTGCTTGCCCCACGTTGGGCGCCAACTGTCGTGGTGGTGTCACGGCAGATGCCATGGATAGGCTAAAGGTGGGGCCAATATGCACTAGAGGAATCCAGGGAGGGATAGTGTGGTGATTCCACACACAGATGCTTTGTATACACCAAGTGCACAAGGTTTACAGATGCTCCTTGAGATGTCTTGGGGAGAGGAGGAAGAAGGTGCTCTCTTACTCTCACCACTACCTATCTCTCAATGAACCAACTACTCACGCGCCCGCCAGCCAGCCCCAACTACAGAGGCCCTAGTGCCCCTTATAAAGGGGAGGCTAGGTCTCCAGTTAGGGCATACGTGGAGGCATATTCCTGGGAATATGCCTCTCCCAAAATAGCAAACCGACCGGGTCTCCTTTTGCCATCGTAAGCCATGCAGAGGCTACGTAAGCCTCTGCGGTGCCAGTGTCAGCCGACATAGGGTGCGTCATCTTTGTCGGCCACGCCTCGCTGGTCCCTCCCTCTGTTCGCTTCGCTCACGCTCCTGTGCACAGAGGTGACCCTTTGACCAGCGAGATACTTCCTTCTCTTGCAAGCCTGATATAACCCGGATCATGCCTGGTTAATCTGGCCCCGTGGGTACCTACATACAAGTTACAAAAGCCTGCCGGCATATGACATACGTCGGCTGGGACACAGTTAGGTGGACATCCTCCGGTCTGGGTTACTCCGTAAGTCGGCCTGCCTTGAGGTGACTCGGCCAGCATACGCTTTGACCTTGCCGTACCTCGCTAACTCGGCCTCTATACCCCGGCGTGACCCTACCCGGGGGTATCACCCCAACAAGAACATACGGCTATCTGGTCAGGAATTCATGGCCGAGAGTCATATCAACTGATCATCCATATAACCACACTTGAGTTACTCCTTGTGTTCGGTATTACTACTAGGACGGGGTAGTATTCCTGAAATACTAGTACTACTTAGTTCGGAGAATTAACTTCACCTATTTGCGTTATCACTAGTTATTGCATGCAGTAGTAATCCTAAAATCCAGCCAATGCACGTGGCCACCGCATCTAATTGAAAACATGCAAGCCAATGGATGCACTCCTATTTTAACAACATGAGCGGCCAGGAGCATTATAGGACTTGGTGGTTCATATTTTTCGGTCAACTAGAGGAGTAATTGAACAAAACTAGGAGCATTAATTGGTCCTCCGGCATAGAAGTTGAGGATGTATAAATAATTAAAGACCGTGCTATTGAGCGAACATGAGGTTTTTGGATCCACGGATCATACACCCCATCCGGCCACACGGTGAGCATCCAATGACATAGCCAAAAAGCGAAATAGAAAAATAGAAAATGCCATGCAAAAAATGGAAAATGCCCTGCGTTTGCGTGTGCCCTGAGGGACCAGGGAGCACACGTTTTCTCCTTAGATTTTGGGATAATTAAATACAATGAGGTTATGATACTACTACTACTAGTATCATCCTACACCTACACATTCGCCTGCTCCCAGGAGTCATACGCTGGTGTGCACAATCTTTGTCCCGTAATTAGTGCACGTGCGCATGCGCTTGCCCATGCCAGTTTGATGAAACGTGCTTGCGGTTGTTGTGTGCATGCCGTCGTCTCGTTTCCACATGCTTCTCTTGGCTTTCCCAGGCCTTTGTTTAAATGTGTGTCTCTGGAACCGCTTTCTGTGCCATTCGACGAGACCACACGAACACCATCATCCATGGCCGGCAAGAAGCAGCAAGACTCGCCATGGGCTGGTCACCCTGAGGTGAGATCTTCCTTTCGATGGAGGACTTTGACTACTATGTCGCCTTCCGGGCAGTCTACAACGCTTAGCGCGGCTTCATGGAGGAGCGCTTTATGCCAGCCAAGTGGATTGTTCTAGAGCACCAGTTGTTAGAGGAGTACCCGGTAGACGACGCCACCAACACGTTGCTAAACGTGAGAACTGGCCGCCACCTTGAGAAGAAGATTAGACGAGTTACTCACAGGTCCTTTCTTGATATTCATCTGTATATATGCGATTCTTTTTTTGCATTCACATCATATACTATTTGTTTGTCAAGTTAGGTTTATTCGCCCACTTGTTGCCTAGGGTTTTGCTCCATGGTTTACCTTGATTGAATTTTAGTCTGTTTACCTTGACTGAATCTCTATTTCTCCTCTCTCTCTCTCTCGCTCTCTCTGGAAGGTACTTTTATGTCGGTAGGACAACCGACAACCTTCTTGTACTTGGACAGCGGGTGCAACCTACAAGACCCGGTTGTACAACCCCTTCCCAGGAGAATATCATTTTGCGCCCCGAAAGTTGGGGCGCCCAGGCAACGCGGTACCCAAGTTGCTTACAATCAGCTGCATTGCCCAAAGTTGGCATGCCAAATACTCAGAGGATTTTTTTGGCAAGAATTCAACTTTACGTTTCAATACAAAATATTAGGCTAACGGCCGTCAAGTAGGGACCCCCTGTCAGCTTTGCCGTTATGTCGCTGTCGTCGTGGCTGCCATGTAGGCCTGCAGCGTTGGTGCATGCATCCTTTACGCGTCTTCTTCTTCCTACGGGGCGGCAATCTGTGGTCACGGCCGTGGTGCGGAGCTAGGACTTGGACGAACCAGCTTGGCCCCGTTCTCCTCCCCATCCCAAATCAGAGCTCGCTTCACCATGGTCGCACCCATGGCATAACGCGGGGATGGGAATTCATTCCCGGGTGAGATCTGTCACCATGCCGACCATGCTCGGTCCTGTTGGCCTCCTCCAGAATCCGAGCTCGCCGTCACCGTGGTCGCACATGCACCAGCCACAGCGCCTTCCTCTCCAAACCCCAAAGCCGCATCCACCCAGTTCGGCACAACGCCAATAAGGTGAAAATGCATCAAGCTCTGTACCGTGGCTGTAGCATACTCTAACAATGTATACATATGTTGTTTACTAGATTTTCATTTGAAATTAGTAGCTCCGTGATGACGAAACATAGAGAACCTAAATGAAATGACGATGATGACCATGTTATGTACTTTGCATTGCATCAACAAGTGCTCACTGACGAAGCAAGTTACCAAGAGAGTGGAGTTCATCAGCCATTGCCAAAAAATATGTGAACAAATCAATGAGCAATTCAATGCAAATACGCGCAGAAAAGCTAGATCCATGTCATCAATCATCAATAGGTGGCACATTCTAGTGATGCGTTCAAATGCGTACACCATGTATCATTTGCTTGAAGTGGTTGTTATCCTGAGCAAAAATGCCTAATATGCACATTACCTTTTTATGTTCTATGCTGCAATTCTGTTGTTATGGGCATGGAAAGAAAAGCTGGGCTTCACTGAATATTACACAGTTAGGCCTCACTTAGTCTTACACAAATAAGCATAGCTTAGACTTTACACAAATAAGCGTAACTAATGATAAAGATAAAGACAAATGGTTCACCGAATCTGCCAGTATGAGCACTAGGTCCCTGGAGCTGGTGGTATCGTCGGAACGGGCATTCTTCATCAAATCGTTCGACCCCACTGATGAGCCAATTGTAGGCGCCCTCCCCCTGACGTGGATTCGGCTCTAGGTCGGATCTGGAGTGTCAACATGATAGGCGCGTGAGTGTGCAGCAAACACACAGTCTGCTATAAACAATGGAAGTGCTGGCACCTCAGCAACAACACCAGCATGTTCTTCCTAGACTCCGGCAGCAGCCTCAGCAGGTATTTCGTCAGCTTCACCAGCAGCAACCTCAGCAGGTATTTCGTCAGCTTCACCACCAGCAGCATTAGCAAGTATTTCGTCAGCTTCACCAGCAGCAGCATCACCAAGTATTTCGTCAGCTTCACCAGGAGCAGTAGCAGCTAGTTCTTCGTCAGCTCCACCACCACCAACACCAGCAGCAGCAACAGCATTAGGAGCCAGGGCTGCCTGGGCAATTACATGTTCAATAGCTCCAGGGGCTCCAACAAAGAAAGGGTAGTTGATCCCAAGAAACACAAATTGTCCCTTCAGATTGTCGACTCTGCTCCAGACTTGCTCTACTGGGTCTTTGGATGGGCATGCAGACCTCTAGAAAACGTGACACTGCAGCGATGGGTATAAAGAAAGTTGTGTCCCCATATATTCTATTATATCACCAACGATGTTTAGTGCTCCCCTTCTATGAATCCACATGATTTCATCATCATGTTCCGTGTCGCCTCCGAGAGGTGCCAGGAACCAGCGCCGTGTCTGAAGTTCAGCATCTGCTACTACATCTTCGATGACCGGAGCTGGAATGATGCGCGGGGCTACGTGGGTACTGCTGCGTTACAACAAGCAGAATTTTGAATGGGATTTTACATGCTATATGACACCATGACTCACCCCAAATGGACGGCTCCCAAACATGCACGTTGTTGCTAGGTTCAGTGACCGCATAAATGCGTTGCAGTTTGTATGAAGAGTAGGTGTAGGTGAAGACGGTGTCGACATACTTCTCCGGCCGCAGGAAGTCGTCGTGCAAGACTGTCCATTCCTTGTCTTCTGGGCATCTAATGAATGTGATTGCCTTGTCGAACACCGCTAAGAGGTCGTACTCCCAGGTCTTCCACGCCCCCTCCCACGGTCTATGTGGGAGCTGTACCTTCAGGAGGTCAAGTTCTGCCATGTTGAACCCGTAAGCGAATTTGGAAATGGGCGGCGGCCACCCGTTGTTGAATGCAGTAATGTCGACACCTTCCAAAGATGGAAATGCAAGTCTCACCGATTTGTAGCCATTTTTTAGAGTCCAAGTACATTCATCCTGTGATAAAAGGACCAGCCACTCGCCGTTGCCACCCACCCAGTTCTGATCATCTTCCATTTCCATCTCTTCTTCTTCCTTGATATTCACCACTACTGATTCAGACCACTTATCTAGCAACATCAGTTTTGCATGAATATTCTGTAGAGTTTGTTGTCAGTTGGTACAATCACCTAGCATGGATTCCATTGTAAATACAATTTGACAACTGGATCTTCAGATTAAAGTACACAAAATATCGCCTAAATACGAGTGTCTCCTCATATATCGCCTAAATTGTGCCTGTGTCACTACGAAGATAACCAATATATGGAGTAGTAGTAGAGCCCCCAGAATAAACTCCTGACAATGATCATAAACAGCTTGGGGCATAACAGCCTTAAATCGTCTAATCTGTTTGTTTTTATTTTAGGAAACAGAATATCGCCTAACAGGCATTCCATTGCAAATCGAAATTGACAACTCGTCTCTCACCTAAAGTAAGACTGTGTCACTATGAAAATACCAGAATATCAGGTACGATCAGAGCTTTCGCTGTACAGAATAGTCTTAAATGGTTCGATTTGTTCAAACCGCGTGTGCACACAACACGTTTGATTAAAGGAACATAGGATTCCGATGAGAGTTCAGCACATATGAATCAACGATATGACTGAATGAATAAGCTAGATACTGGAACTTACGTGGCCATCGCGGTCGTTTGGCCATTTGCTGTTATCAGGGTAAAGAAGGCCTGGTGTGCCGAACGGTTGTTCGTCCATGTCCCGCATCATGAAGCGGTAGCCAGGGATGCAGCGAGCGAGGCGGCCGGCAGAGATGATGTCCAACCCCGAGGCGATCCTGTGCACGTTCGCGGTGCTGAGGTTCGGCCATCACCAATCCTCGTGGTGGCGGTCGCCCTGGCCATCCGCGTCGTCGTCACATGCCTTTCGCTTCAGCCTGCTGCTACCCCAAGCTCTACCCATAGCGGCAAATGGAGTCTGGAATCCGGTAGATTAATGGAGGCATTGTGATAAGGAGGTGGATGGATTTGAGAGGGGATGAAATCAGGGATGGGGACAGTTGTTCGAGTGGGGAGTGAATCTGCATGGAACCGCCGCCACCGCCGGTTCTCGTCTGCGTGGAAGACAAGGAAGGGGGGCATAATTATTGAGGGTCGGACCGGAACCGTCTAGAGGAAGTGAAAAAATAAATCGTAAGAGAGAAAAATGTGCGGCCCGCCTGTCAGTGAGTGAAGGTCGGCATGCGCCTTGGATCGTGCATGGCAGACCTCGATTCCACTGCATGCAAGTGGCGCAGAACAAATTTTAGGAAGCGCTAGCATCAATGTGTAAAACCGCCGTTTTTCTCCACCTTCACCCTACTACGAACGGTGGTGCACCATTCCAAATATTGGTAAGAGCAGTTCCAATCTTTCACTTCTCCGTCTCATTACCTCCTCCACGGCCTCATCGTCTTTCTCCTCCACGGCCTCATCCATTTCCTCCACCACCGCATCACCCTCTTCCTCTGTATCCTTTCCCTCTTGCCTATAGTCATGGACTCTCCGGACGTCCGAAACGACGGCAGGCAAGAAACTGTGCACTTCGACATAGAAGTACATGGCAGGAAGAAGATCGATGTCGTCTACACCACCGACCCTCGGACGGTGAGGAACACTCTAAATAATTACACGAGTTGGCTGTAGTTCGAAGAAAACAGGTTCGTAGGTCTCGACCTCGAGTACAGCCGCGATCACCGTAGGATCGCCGTGGTGCAACTCTCCATGAAGGGATACATCCTCGTATACCACCCTTTTTGTGAGAAGGGGGCTGGCGGGATCTGGTAGACTTTGCTGTCTTTTTGTTCCTGAACCGTCTGTTTGCAAAAGTTATTGCTATATTATTTGTCTGAATTCATTTTCATGCAGGTGCGGCAAAAGCATTAGGGATCAGTTTCATGACTTTCTCGTGAACCAGCACATAACATTTACTAGTGTCGACATCACGAATGACACTAAACTGCTTGAAAGCCTGACTGTCAACATTAGAAACCCAAAGGAGTGCAGAGTGGACATCTAGGAAATTTACTGGATCCAAGGGACGAAGGGCGGCAAGATCGGGATGGCCCCTCTTGCCTCCGAACTCATCGACCCGTGGTATGCTAACATGAAGGGAAAATTTCCGAGACGTTCGTGGATGCATTTAGGGCACAATTACTAGGAGGATAAGCCACTTTCTAAACCTAATCTGAAGTACGCTGCAATTGACGGGTATGTTAGCCACGAGCTGTACCGCCAGATTGTAAAATCTCGTTCCAGGCATCGCATCATTAAACCACCACCAAGGCAGGTTGTTTGCCCTAGATGCCGGAGTGTAGATGAATCTACAAGCCGGGGCAAGCGATCGAAGGCATCCTGGGATCGGTAGCCTTCTCCAATAGGCTGGGATGTAGACTTTTAGTGCATGATTGTTGTGTTTATGTTAACATGTTATTTCAGAAGTACACTATGTGAGCAATTATGAACTGCTATGTATTACCTTTGTCAAACTATAATCTGGGTTTGGTTATGACTGTATCCTTCGCTATAATCTGGGTTTGGTTATGACTTATGACTGTATCACACCTTATGCATGTCAGTCCTGGATTCTGCCACATGCAAATGGCACAGACAAAATTTGTAAGAATGAATGTTGAGCATACAAAAGGGGGAATGTAATTCATACAGGTTAAATAGCTAATAGCACAGGGATCATACGATCTTGGTTCTTACACACAAAATGCTTAGAAAATACATGCGAGATAAAATACAGGCGAGATAAAACTAGGAACGAAATAGGAAACTAATAGTGGTAAACAACACACTCACCCACCCACCATATCTTGTTGAGCATCTCGTAGCAGACATACGCGTCCCTGGCTGCGTACTTGATCGCATCGTAATCCAGGTGCCTCCACTCCCATCGCTCGTGCAGGTGCTTCCGGAACTCGACTTTCATGCCGGCGTACTCACGGTCGATGATGTCGGCAGCGAGTCTAGCCATGCTGGCTTTCCCCGTACCGCCATCCGGGTACCTCCACAAACGTTGGAGATCGACGTGATTGACGACATGAACGAGGAGATCCCGCTCTAGCTTCGGAGTGTCGTTCTTGATGTCGATGCTGGCGAAGTAGATCTCCCTCCTGTGTAGGAACTCGCGAAGCTCTGGGCAAATAGATTTGGCCCTACATACGTGGTATAGGAGGCAGTGGTTGCGCACGGACAGCTGCAAAAGCGCCGTCCTCTTCCTATCTCCGGTATACTCGAGGTCAAGGCCGACGATCTTATACCTGTCCATCGGCTCCTGTAGCCACCACTCGTACATTGCGATGACCTTGGCGACCTCCACTGACGCATTTGTGTGGACGACCGTCAGCTTGGTGGTGCCATGGGTGGTGACGGTTGATGACCCACAAGTATAGGGGGTGTATCGCAGTATTTTCGATAAGTAAGAGTGTCGAACCCAACGAGGAGCAGAAGGTGCTGGCTAGTGGTATGATTTAGGAATTCTCTGCAAATACTTAGCAAACGGATTTTTAGGGGTTTTCGATAAAGCAAGTAAACGAAGTGCGAGTAAATAAAATACAGTAGGAATAAATGCAGCAAGTGGCCCAATCCTTTATGCAGCAAAGGACAAGCCGGTTGTATTTCTATAGATGACCAAACGTTCTCGAGGACACATGGGAAGACTGTCAAGTGCTTTCACTTCACATAGTCGATTAATCTTCTTTAGCTTGCTAAATGTTGTGTCGGTGAACCTGTGCTAATGTACCGCCCCATCCAAGACTAATACATACTTGTGATTATACCCCTTGCAAACATACGTAAGTACAAGAAAGTAATTAAGGTACAAACCTAACCACAACTTTAAACTCTAAGACCCTTACGTCCCTTGTGCAATGGTTTCCTAACGGGGGTTCAGGTTTCTATCGCTCCGGCAACCCCTACGATTAGTAGCCAAATACGCAATGCATTCCCCTAGGCCCATATAGGTGAAGTGTCATGTAGTCGACGTTCACATGACACCACTAGAAGAATTACACCACAACTTAAATAACAATCTATTGAATCTTTCTCAACATAACTCCACTACTAACAACATGACTTCTCCCATGTCCTCAAGAACAAAACGAACTACTCACAAGACATCATATGGATCATGATCAGAGATGGAATAATGATGTATAACAATCTGAACATAAACAATAATTCAATGGTTCACTCAATAGCATCAACTACAAAGAGTAATCAACACCGGGAAAGTTTCCCCTATGAACTATAGCAAGATACAACGCAATTGTTACAGCAATATGGAGATGGTGATGAGGGTGCTGATGGTGATGATGGTGGTGATGATGATCCCGATGAAGTCCAGCTTCATGGTGGTGTTGATGGCGACGATCTCCCCTCTCCGAGGAGGAATTCCCCCGGCAGAAATATGTCTCCGGAGAGATCTTTCTCTCTCGGTGTTTTCCGCCCCGCAGAGGTGGCAGAATCTTTCTATGGTCACTCCCCGAGTCTTAGGGTTTTGTGGGGATGATATACACCAGAGGGGAGAGGCTGGAGTGGGCCAGGGTGGCCACACTACTCCCTGGTGCGGCCTAGGCCTGCCCGCACCTTGGGGTGGTGTGGGCCTCCTGTGGCCCACCTCCACTCCATCTTCTGGCATCCTGAGTCTTCTGGAAAAATAGGATTTTCCGTATATTTTCCCGGATTTGCTGATCTTCGCGAATTTTGCCTCCAAACAACACCTTTTCCATCAGAATCCTGACTGCAGCGGTCCATGCTCCAAAAGTCATCAACCATGCAAAAATAGATGAAATAACATAAGTATCACCTCTCAATACGAAATATATCAATGAATAATAGTGAATTAAGACATAGAATAGTGATGCAAAATGGACGTATCAACTCCCCCCAAGCTTAGACTTCGCTTGTCCCCAAGCGAAACTGAGCTTAATAAACATGACCTCAGGTTTATGGAGTGAAGAGTCGATAAAAGAATACGGACAAGAAGCATCACATTCATCAAATACATAGATCATAATAGAAGACAACTCACTATTATATAACTCAACTTGCAATGAGTAAAGGAAACACAATAAAGATACATAAAGTGAATCATAATTGATAATGGAAAACTTAGCTCTTGGTCGAAGAATAGTTGATAATTTGCTGGAGTTCACAAATAGCTGGTTTTCAAAGAAAGCTTTCAAAGTAGTAAACTTCAAGATAAGAGCAATGTGCAAAGCAAGGAACATAAGAAACATGAGTGAATAAATCACCATATGAATGAATGGAACACATCAACTCAAAATACTTGCTGAGATAGAAGGGAGTAGGTTTACTGACTCAACTACAAAGTAAAATAAAGTCCCTTCGCAGAGGGAAGCAGGGATTGCAAGTCTCATAAAGAGCTCCTAAAAATTATGATACTTACTAGCTTTCAGCTCTCATTGCCCCTATCATAGGCATCCTTAGACGATTAAGGTTAAAGTGACACAACTAAGAGGATATGCTGGACAAGTTATAAGTTGAAATCTCACACCCCTTACTTATGAGTACCGATCCTCATGCTACTCAACTTCAGTCACGAGAAAGCTCTTGTCATTGTAAATACATGTGTATCATTGAGAACCGCCAACGGGGTACCCCTTGCACATGACACAGGAGCTATCCCATAATCAAAATGACAAGGCAAGTAGACAGTGAGCATCTCAGGGATCTTTCTATTTGCTATTTGCATAGGTTTTTATTGAGGATGCTTCATAGAATGCTCACTATAGTTATGCTGCAAGTTTCCACCATGATTAGGCATGGCTTAGGCTAGCGGCCCGGGCGTTTCTCTAACACACATATAAACTCCATGATCTTACAAGTTCTACTTTTATTTCACATCGCTGGGATCCATAAGCAAAAGAACATGATATCAACTAGGTACAAAGTACCAAATGAAGTGTTGAAAGCGGTCCCCATGATACATGGTTCGGCTAACTTCAACTCATAAAGCACAAGCATATACGGAACAAAGAAGGACCCAATGGTTCAAGTTTATTAAATGCAAGAAAGTAAAGTGTGCCATCAAGTTCGTGAGAGCTTTAATCACTAATTTTCACATAACAAGTTTAATTTGGGAGGTAGATAAAACAAGAATTTACTTGGAATAGCAATAATGCTAATAGGTAGGTATGGTGGACACAAATGGAAAAGGTGTTGGTTTAAAGGAGGTGGATGCATGAGAAGAATACCCTCTCATTACAGGTTTTTGGCTAGCAAGGGTGGGTAGCAAGTACAAGAGTTGAAGGAAACAAACAAACATACAAGTGATAAAAACAAACATGCAATCTTCCTCGGAAGCACAAAAGATCTTAACTAAAGAATACTAGACTTATGAGCAAATCAAGAAAGAAAGATGATGAAAATATTTTTCTTTAGAGTACTTCTATCTTTTTCTTTTCAACTCTCAAAAAGGTGTTGCTACTGACCGAGCCAGGTTTGGCAAAACCAACTAAAATAACTCAATGATCCTAGAGTGCTACCAATACTAACAACAAGATCAATCATATAACCACGAATTGAAAACTAATATAAGCTATGCAAAAGAGTGAATGATAGAACTTCTGATTAATATTCCATAACGGAAACTCACACCAAGGGATACAAATCTAACGAGAGAGGGGACACTTCCATAATGCAAACCATACTACATAATAACTCCTCTATTCATGATATGACTCTACTAATAAGGTAAAAAGATAGAAGATAGTGATATGATACCGTGACACTCCCCCAAGCTTGGAACAAACCAAGGGGATGCCAAGCCTGATGACGAATTACTCCTTAGGTGGTGGTGGTGTCCTCTCATCTTCGTCCGTCTTCCAGGGTAAGGGCTTCCCATCAACAAAGGACATCGTGGTTTCCAACATCCTGAAACTTGCAGCATCACATATGCGTTTAAATCTAGCCTCATACTCACAGTTTTGATTTTGCACGTCATAGAACTGTGCTTGCAGTTTGTTGGTTGTTTGGCGGAGTGAAAAGACTTCATCTTTGAGTTCAGCAGTCTCCTTTTGGTGCTCGGCGATGAGTTCGGAACAAATCTTATGGATGATGTCCACTTCGCGCTCCGCCATCTTCCTGTACCTAAAGACTTCATGCTCTAGTGCTTCCATCCTATCCTCCAGACTTCCTTCACCTTTAGGGCCTTGAACCTCTTTAATCCGGACCTCCCCACCTTCGAGCAATAACTCCTTGGGGTGAATCTTCAATTCTCTCATGTATGGATTGATGATATCTTCTAAGGAATCTCCCTTGGATGATCCAGAGGAAGACATTATGGCTCCAAATCTGGGATTTTTACCTGGCAGAAACAGACCAAAACAAAAACACGACGAAAACACGATATCCGGACCTGGGGGATCTGGGGGGGGTTATATATTATGAAGTTTCATATCAAAAGGAAGGTACTGGGAGAAAACGAGTCGGAGACGGAGTCCTGGGTGGCCTTACCACCTGGTGGCGCGACCAGGGGTGGGCCCGCACCATGGGGTGGTGTGGGCCACCCCGGCTCTGGTTTCGTCCCTTTTTCGCTTCGAAACTTTCCTTATTGACTGAAAACTATTTGAAAACAGACTCTGCGGGTCTCTGAATTTGGTATCTAGTAGATCCTTTTGGAGTCATCTCTTGAATATCATCGATATCTTCATCTTCATATACTTATTACTTGAGTCATAAAACCTTTCTCTTCCTTATCACACCATTATCTTCACTTCCTGGAAATTTCTTTCACACAAAACTTCACACAATTCTTATTAGCAACATTAGTATATATGAAGTGATAAAACCTTTTGAGTCCAACTTCAACTGAAAACCATCAAAACAAAAGCTACTGTAGCAACTCCTTCCGAAAACCCAAAAAGAATTCAAAAAGTAAATCGAATAAAGAAGCAAATGCAAGATTGGCTAAATCTGTCAAAACAGACCAGCAGGTAAAAATCATTTTTTTCTAAAATCTTCTGTTGCTCAAATCAAAAAGTGCAAAACTAACGAAAGTTAAATAACAACCTGGGGCAGAAGCACAAAAAATTACAGCTTAATCCGACAGACAGAGGTCTCTCACGAATTTTTACGGTGAAGCACAAAAATCTGTTTCGGGACAGCAACTTCCCCAAATCTTACTTCTCTCTCATTAGAGGTTGATCTTGACACAAAAACCAAACAAAACGAATAAGGAGAGGTTATTACCGAAGTAATAACTTCCAAGACTCAAAGAAACAAAAACAAACTAAAAGCAAAAACAAATTGGGTTGTCTCCCATAAAGCTCTTTCTTTATAGCCATTAAGATGGGCATGATAATTTTGAAGAAGCTCTCATAGGGATATGATTTGAAGTGAAAGAGAGCATTAAGAAGCAAAAACACACACATTTAAGTCTAACCCACTTCCTATGCAAGGGGATTTTATGAACAAACAAGTTGTTGAAACCATAGGAAACTTGCGTAAGAAGGCAAAAGAAGTGCAGCATAAAAACTTTCAGCATAAAACGGGGAAACTTGATATTATTGAAATGCATAAGAACACTTTTCCCTCTCTCATAATAACTTTCAGTATCATGCATAAACTCAACAATATATCTATCACAAGGACTATCATAGAAATGATCACTTATTCTAACAGAAAACACGGGAATACTAGCTCTCATAACACTACTTTGTGAAACAATATTAGAGGTATCCTTACAAAGGATAGTGTGTCCCTCTTTTTCATACTTAGTGACAAAGTCTTTCACATTTGCTACTATAGGTTCATCAACCATTTGTTTATCAGGTTCAACAGCTTTACTAGTACTTTCATTAACGATACTAGCTATCATAGAATGTTCCTTTACCTTAACTGGAAAAGGCATTTTCTCAATATAAGGTTCAGGTAAAACATGATTAGCAGTATAAACTTGAGTATTTCTTGAAGGATCACTCTTAGCAATATCTTTATAAGGCTCATGATACTTATTCCACTTCTTTTTAGGCACTTCAATATAGGAAGCAAAAGCCTTAAAATAAGAAGCAATAGCTTGAGAGTCTAGACCATAAGAATTTTTAATATTTTGAAAGTCATCAGTTCCCATAAAAGATTCAATGCATTCATAATCATAACTTATACCTGACTTTGTACCTTTGTCATTCTCCCAAGCTTCAGCATTGTCTTGAATACGATCAAGAAGGTCCCATTTAGCTTCTTCTTCCATACGAGTGAATGATCCAGCACAAGAAGCATCCAATAAATCTTTGTCATGTAGAGGGAGCCTTGCATAAAAGTTGTTGATAATAATATTGTTGGGGAGCTCATGAATGGGACATTTGAGCATTAGTAACTTCAATCTCCCCCAAGCTTGAGCTGTACTCTCTCCATCAAGAGGCCAAAAGTTGTATATTTGATTCTGATCTTTATGAATCTCACTAGGAGGATAAAACTTTGAATAAAAGAGAGGCACTATTTCCTCCCATTCCAGAGCTTGACCATTCTTCAACAGCTTATACCATTCCCCAGCTCTTCCTTTTAGTGATAATGAGAATAACTTCTTCTTAACTTGATCTGTAGTAATACCTGCACACTTGAACAACCCGCATAATTCGTGTATAAAGAGTAAATGATCACCGGGATGGACAGTTCCATCCCCAACATAATAGTTATCCATAACACGATCAATAATTCTTGTAGGTATTTTGAAAACATCTTTCTCAGCAGGTGGTGGCTTATCTACTACCTTAGCAGTGGTAGTAGAATTACCAAATAAGAAACTCAGCGAATTATCCATAACGAAAATAAAGCAACTAGCAGAAGTAAACAATACTCACAGTAGAAGTTTCCTTTACCAGTTCCACTCTCCAATAGCGCTTCACTCCCGACAGCGGCCAGAAAATAGTCTTGATGACCCACAAGTATAGGGGGTGTATCGCAGTATTTTCGATAAGTAAGAGTGTCGAACCCAACGAGGAGCAGAAGGTGCTGGCTAGTGGTATGATTCAGGAATTCTCTGCAAATACTTAGCAAACGGATTTTTAGGGGTTTTCGATAAAGCAAGTAAACGAAGTGCGAGTAAATAAAAGACAGTAGGAATAAATGCAGCAAGTGTCCCAATCCTTTATGCAGAAAAGGACAAGCCGGTTGTATTTCTATAGATGACCAAACGTTCTCGAGGACACATGGGAAGACTATCAAGTGTTTTCGCTTCATATAGTCGATTAATCTTCTTTAGCTTGCTAAGTGTTGTGTGGGTGAACCTCTGCTAATGTACCGCCCCATCCAAGACTAATACATACTTGTGATTATACCGCTTGCAAATATCCGTAAGTACAAGAAAGTAATTAAGGTAGAAACCTAACCACATCTTTAAACTCTAAGACCCTTACGTCCCTTGTGCAATGGTTTCCTAACGGGGGTTCAGGTTTACATCACTCCAAATCCCCTACGATTAGTAGCCAAATACACAATGCATTCCCCTAGGCCCATATAGGTGAAGTGTCATGTAGTCGACGTTCACATGACACCACTAGAAGAAGTACACCACAACTTAAATAACAATCTATTGAATCTTTCTCAACATAACTCCACTACTAACAACAAGACTTCTCCCATGTCCTCAAGAACAAAACAAACTACTCACAAGACATCATATGGATCATGATCAGAGATGGAATAATGATGTATAACAATCTGAACATAAACAATAATTCAATGGTTCACTCAATAGCATCAACTACAAAGAGTAATCAACACCGGGAAAGTTTCCCCTATGAACTATAGCAAGATTCAACGTAATTGTTACAGCAATATGGAGATGGTGATGAGGGTGCTGATGGTGATGATGGTGGTGATGATGATGATGATGATCCCGATGAAGTCCAGCTTGATGGTGGTGTTGATGGCGACGATCTCCCCTCTCCAGGAAGGAATTCCCCCGGCAGAAATCTGTCTGCCAGAGAGATCTTTCTCTCTCGGTGTTTTCCGCCCCGCAGAGGTGGCGGAATCTTTCTGTGGTCGCTCCCCGAGTCTTAGGGTTTCGTGGGGATGATATACGCCAGAGGGGAGAGGCTGGAGTGGGCCAGGGTGGCCACACCACTCCCTGGCGCGGCCTAGGCCTACCCGCGGCATGGGGTTGTGTGGGCCCCCTGTGGCCCACCTCCACTCCATCTTCTGGCATCCTGAGTCTTCTGGAAAAATAGGATTTTCCGTATATTTTCCCGGATTTTCTGATCTTCACGAATTTTGCCTCCAAACAGCACCTTTTCCATCAGAATCCTGACTGCAGCGGTCCATGCTCCAAAAGTGATCAACCATGCAAAAATAGATGAAATAACTTAAGTATCACCTCTCAATACGAAATATATCAATGAATAATAGTGAATTAAGACATAGAATAGTGATGCAAAATGGACATATCAACGGTGTACTCGTCGGTGAAGTCGCTCCTGTCGCCGAACACGCCGTACTCTACGTCCATGGCAGCAGCTAATGCGGCGGTGGTGGCCTAGGGTCGGTAGCAGTGGCTGGGACTGGGCGTGGCGGTGGAGTGATCTATTGCGGTGGTATGGCCCGGTGGAGGCGGTGCCTGCGGCAGCGTCGATGGTTCTTGCGGTGGCTGCGGAGGGCGGTGGAAGGAATGAGTTGGGGATTTTTGCACAGTGATGTGCTGAGGAGACGGAAGGAGATGCTTAAATTGCGTTTACCAATATTCTGGTCATACCCATGTGGAAGCAAGTTTGACCAGGCGAGCACAGTTGGTTTCCAATCCTAGCGATTAAATTCGGCGTCCATCCCGATAGGCGATGGGACGGGTGTGCGACGTGGCTTTGGCATGGCAGAGACCGATCACTGACACCACCGTCCCGTTCCTGATCCTTAGCGGGTGCGTGGTGCTGACACGACGTAACTGTTGGGTTTGCAGCATAAAAAACAAAAAAATTCCTACGATGGGAACTATCTCCAAGATCTATCTATTAGATACAAGCAACGGGTGGATATACATCCATAGAGAACTTACCATCGAAGACAACAAAGCTTTGTTAACGAGATGGAACTCGTGGATTATGTAGTCGTACACTTGCCGATCTCAAGATCGTGATGAAGTCCAGCGGGTCCGGCTCCAGCACGTCCATCAGATCCAGCTCTAGCAAGTCCAGCACCACCAAGTCCAGCACCGCAAAGCAGCGGTGCATCCGTGATCGCACACACGTCCGGTACCCCGACAACCTCCGTCCCTCGCTCCAGCAAAGCAGCGGAAGAAGCAACTCCTTTCCAGATAAAGCCACCGGGAACATGTATCTCACTAATCCGAGACCATGAGGAATAACTAGAGGGGGAGACAGATCCTTCACGAGGAGGTGTGTCTTGTGAGGAGGAGAGGGGGCCTTTTAAAGGGAAGAGGGGAGGCACCCAAGGACCATGGCATGGCAGCCATGGTGGTGCCCCACCTCTTCCACATTCATGTGGGTGGAGCTCCCAGTCCCATAAAAAGCATCCACTCAAAATTCCACTCACACATGCATTAAATGTCCACCAAATTTAATGCAAGCTCTCATTAAATAAAACTATTTTATTTATTTTATTCAGAATTTTGTTAAGTACATTAATTAATAAACATTCACATAAAACCCGTGCAACATTTCAATCTCACATACATAACCAATTTCAGCAATTTCACCCGAAACAGTTTCAGTGATTATTGAAATAATTCCAGCGTTTTCTTAAATCTTTATCTGAAACATATTTGCTCCAAATGGTGTAGGTATCCCTTAAGTGTGTCACCCTACCGTTCGTGAATAATGCAGACATGATCGAGACCCCTCTCTGATCAATAATCAGCAGTGGGACCTAGAAATCTGTACTGACTCCCACATATTCAACGATGACTCTTGTGATCGTGTGAACCTTTAACATCGTAACTAAATCCCTTTGTCTCGCGATATATTACATGTCCGAGATTCGATCATCGGCATCCAAATACCTAGTATGATCTCGTTACCAACATGCACTCTTTTCTTGTTCCTGTGATATAACATTCTAGTGATCACATCACTTGCTTGCAAGATATTTCAATGTGATATCACCGAGAGGGCCTAGAGTATATCTATCCGTCATCGGGATGGATAAATCCCACTCTTGATCCATGAGCCTCAACAGAACACCTTCATAGCACTGAACCCACCTTTATAGTCACCCTGTTACGGTGTGATGTTTGATGTTATCAAGATACTCTTCTGGTGTTAGCAATTAACATGATCTCATGGTCTAAGGACTAAGATTACTTCGTATGATGTTATAGCAATATAAACATAATGACTCTGATCGTAATTCTATACTTCGAATGAATGTTCATCACATCATTTCATAAATGTTGTGACCTTGTTATTAACAACATCCAATCTCCATGATCAGGAATCCTTGATCATCTTGTTAATCAACGAGCTAGTCTATAAGACAGGCATAACTAGGAACCTTTTATTTGTTTATTAAACACACATGTATTGACGTTTCCAATCAATACAATTATAGCATGCAAAATAAACATTTATCATAAACATGGAATAAGATAATAACCACTTTATTATTGCCTCTCTGGCATATTCCCTTCAGTCTCCCACTTGCACTAGCGTCAATAATCTAGTTTGAAAAACTTTGCGTATTGAACACCTATAGCTTTCTGGTGTTGCATATACGTGATTGCTAGTGGTTAACATAATCTCCGGATGTGACAGTTTCAGGTCCGTGTGTATTTGCATGTCTTTGCGTCTCTACGCATCACTCATTCTCAAATGAGATGACATTGTATAAATTTGGTCCTTTGGTGAGACCTTTAGTTCATTCGGGTTAAAATATGTTGATATTGTTGCTATACAATATATCTTCATAGTATTAGCCCACTTCGAACCACACCTAGTTTGATAACAAACTACTTAACACAAATGCCCTCCTTTGCTGCTACTATAGTAGTCATATACTTAGCCTTTTGTTGTAGTATCCGTCACAATGTCTCAACTTTGGAACTCATCCAAATCCATCATGGAACATCCTTTCCATTACATTGTGCCACCCATAGTCTAATTGAGATAAATTTATTTTGTATCTTGTGACAAAACTAGTATCAATGTAACACTTTACAATGAACTACCTTTAATTGTTTGTCACTTATACATGATATATTCTTAGTTCTTCCAAAGCTCATAAGAATATATTTACTATCGTCCAATGATCATCTTATGAATCATTCTAGTATGTGCTCATAACATTTAGAGCATAGGACATATCTGGATATATACATATCACGGTATAATCGATCAAAATATTCATGTGATTTTACTCACCAAGTGTTGAAACACTTGAATCTTGATACAATCCTTTCCATGCAACAAGAACCTTTCTTGTTTCCATATTGAACCCTTTTCAATATCTCATATATGTATGTCTGCACAACCATATTAGCGCCTCAATCTATCCATATAGACATTGATGTCGAATATTCCAGTTTTGCCCAAGTCTTGCATCGAAATCCTATTTTAATGAAATTCTTAACTTGTGTTAATACAAGATACATCATTTCCAATCAACACCATGTCCTCTACATAATGTATTAGAAATATGTCTCAACGCTCCCACTTAATTTCTTGCAAATGCAAGCATCTTCATCATCTCTGATGAATTTAAACTCCTTTAACATTTTCATCATGGTGAAGATTCCAACTCTGCTATGCTCACTTGAAGTTTGCATGCCCTTTTTAGCACCCTTTGAATTAACAAAACCCTTCGGACCGTGTCATGTACACGTCCTAGGTAACCATTCTATTAGAAGAACCTTGTTTTGTTTATTCAACTACCATATACCAAATTATATGTAGTGGTTGCTACATTAATCCATCAATACTAAATATCGCTATGAAAGATCAAATCTTGTCATAGTCAACTCCTTGAACATTGTCGTAAACTTCTTTCTGACATGTCGACTATTTCATAGATGTTAAACATCCATGTCTATTTCTTTATAGATCTAAACACGACCGATAGGCTTCACGCCTTTTCGGAGGGTGTTCCAAGTTCAGAAACTTGATTTCTCGTGTATGGATACTATCACGAATTCTATGACTTCTTAGTCATTTTATGGAGTCAGGTCCCATCATTGCTTCTTTGCATGCAGTCAGTTCATCATTGTCAAAACAATAATGACTTCTTTTTCAAATCTTACTATTTGATTCTTACCGACCCACATGGTTCAATAAGAACTCTAATCTCCAAGATCACACCCTTTGTAATCACGGGAGCCATGAGCATTGTGGCCACCACCGGGACACTTTCTGGCGCTGTGCTACTTAGCACATATAGCTAAGGTTCACGAAAAAATTCCTTCTCAAGAAACTTGACGTTCCAAGCGACAAACTCTTTTGTCCTCGGTGTTATGGAGGAATTCCCAACGAATTATTTAGGATAACCTACAAAGACGTGCTTATCCGACTTTGGTTGTAAACATTTTTACTTATGTATAGCATACCAAAATTTAAGAAAAGACAATTTGGGTTTTATCCCAAACCATAACTCATATGGTGTCATTTCAACGGATCACGATGGTGCTCTTTTCAGTGTAAAAGCGGTAGTCTCTAAAGCTTTAATCCTTAAAACATAATGGCAGTTTTATAAATGACACCTTTGATCTTACCATGTCAAACAAGGTTTGATTTGATCTCTCGAACATACCATACTCCTATGGTGTATCGGGAAATGCAAATTCATGGAATAATTCTTGAAATCTTAGGTGTTTTGCTAAACCTGTAACTCGAATATCTTCCTTTATGATCAAATCATAAACTATTTTATTTTCTTGTTACGATGATTTTTCACTTCATCTTGAAAGTCTTTGAACAATTTTCAAATGTTTCATACTTCTTCCTTATTAAGTAAATATATAGATATATTCACTCAAATTTCTGGATAAAGCATATGAAGCAAAAGGATCCATCGCATATGGCTACACATAATGGACTATATACATCAACATGCATAATATCAAATAAGTTAGTCATCCGTTCCTCTTTGGCCTATGGACGGAGTTTCAATTATCTCGAGGAAAGTTTCACAAGCATCAATTGATCAAAATCAAAAGACTCCAAACATCCATCAACATGGAGTTTCTTCATGTTTACTTTTCAATATAATTCAAACAGCGATGTCACTTCATAAGAGATCTTCCAATCATTTGTCTTACGAAATTTTAGCAATAATGTTTATGGATGTGATTTCTCCAACTAGACTTGTAAAAGTTCATCCATCCTTTATGGAATACGGTCATTATTTGAACAACCATTGTTCTCGTAATACCGAAACAAAATAACAATTATTAAAACAAAATCTTGAAGGCTAGGTTTGACGACAACAAAAACACAATAACACTTTATTTGTTTTCGATGAACATCATCACTTATTCTCTTGCCAGTTACTTAGGTCGTTGCAGTTCATGAATTGTGTTGTTCTGTATGACACTTCACACCAACCAATTCGGTATCCAATAACGGTATCCAATACCTCAGAACCACATTGTTTAACAAGCAAGGAATACAACCATAACATGTATATCTTCTATATACCTAAGTTGGACATCTCCAACCTTTTCTTTTCTGCCAAATATTTTATAGATTCTCTTTCAACAATTCCTTTTCGTTTAAAAGAATCTATCAACATCAATAGTGGTGTCATTCACATGACACATAGTACAAAGTATCTATAGTCAAATACTAATACCTTTGGACTTGCACTTTGAAGTGGATCACCATCATCAAATGTTTGGTGTTCTTTCAAAAATCCATCCTTTAGTAATCTATTAGTGTAGTAAACATTTTACTTGCATCTTATATTCATCCTTATCATGAAAACTTTCATGATCAAGCTACTATAGCCTATAAGGAAGAATCGCGAGTATAATGTTAGTTCCCAAAACCTTTTTGGGAGATCCGAATGCCTAGCATCTCCATCCTTCACAAATTCTCATACAATATGAGAACATGTATTTTGCTAAATTATACTCTATCATAATGCAACCAAAAACATTGTTTCAGATATCACAATATCTTTCACACATGATGGTTTCTGAAACAATTTTTAGCTCCTAGATAATCTTGATATTAAAACAACTTTTGAATATCAATAATCATGGAGGCAAACATGATACTTTAGATACTAACATTGGAATTCTTACTCTTAATTTAACACTAATTATTATGGAGTAAATAGAGATTGCTGAAAGTTTGCAATAGGACTTCTAAACTTTAAATTGACATTCAAAACAATACGATACCAGTTTGTAAAGTAAATATCTAGAATTCTGTAGTTCTATTATCTCAGTTCAAACTAAGCAAAAGGTAGTGAACAGATGCCAATGACTATAACAAATTATGCAAATTCACTTTGATTTAGTTTATGACAAATTGAGTTCGACTAATCCAAATTAGAAATGAACTCCCACTCAAAAACGACATCCCTCGAGCCTTTTTGGTGATTACATGAACCAAATCCACTACACCAAGTCCGATCATCACGTGAGTCGGTGTAGCTTCAAAGGGGAGCATCAATATGGGTATCACATCAACTATATGACTCATGCTTAACCTTTCAGTCTGTGTTCTGAGGCCATGTCTGTACATGCTAGGCTCACCAAGTAAGAACCTTAGTACTCGCGTGTGTAAAACTGTCTTACACCTGTTGTATGAAAGCGCGAAGTCGAGTACACACGATCATCACATGATGTCTTGAAACACGATCCATAGAACAATGCATACTCAAGGAAGAACACATTTTATCTTGATATCTAAATGAGGGATCATCTTACAATGCTACTAAAAGCGCCAAACTAGCAGTATAAGATGTAAACACCTAATGTGTAAAGTGAGATGATATGGTCCATGCATTTGATCTCTATCATTTGCATCGTGGTATGATCTCTATAATTCCTTTGTGTGTAAGGCCAAGGTCTATGGAACTTACACGTTAAGTGTGTCGTAAGTATATCTACCATACATCTACTTACAACATTACCATATCAATACACTACCCCAGCAACAATCTAAACTAGACGCCTCTAATTTATCCATTGCAAGTTTTACGTAGCTTAGGGCTTTCGGAGATATAATCGGTCTTACTTACGAACATGGAACCACAACTAGGATAACCAAGTTATTAGCAACTCGTTGTAAATCAGATATTGACTATAGTAGGAGAGACAGACACCCGCCAGCCACTTATGCAAAACCAGTTGCATGTGAGTCATGGAATCGGTCTCATGTACGATGACATGTAAGGTTGGTCCGGGCCGCTTCATCCCACTATGCCACCAATATCCAAAATACATGAAAGAAGCAATAACATGATCATCATCGGCCACATATAAACATATGTGTACTACCGGTGCAAAGCACCTACGCATAGATCAGGCTCTGATACCACTGTTGGGTTCGCATCATAGAAAACAAAAAATTTCCTACGATGGGAACTATCGCCAAGATCTATCTATTAGATACAAGCAACGGGTGGATATACATCCATAGAGAACTTACCATCAAAGACAACAAAGATTTGTTAACGAGATGGAACTCGTGGATGATGTAGTCGTACACTTGCCGATCTCAAGATTGTGATGAAGTCCAGCAGGTCCGGCTCCAGCACGTCCATCAGATCCAGCTCCAGCAAGTCCAGCACTACCAAGTCCAGCACCGCAAAGCAGCGGTGCATCCGTGATCGCACACACGTCCGGTACCCCGACAACCTCCGTCCCTCGCTCCAGCAAAGCAGCAGAAGCAGCAACTCCTTTCCAGATAAAGCCACCGGGAACATGTATCTCGCTAATCCGAGACCATGGGGAATAACTAGAGGGGGAGAGAGATCCTTCATGAGGAGGTGTGTCTTGTCAGGAGGAGAGGGGGGCCTTTTATAGGGAAGAGGGGAGGCACCCAAGGGCCATGGCGTGGCAGCCATGGTGGTGCCCCCACCTCTTCCACATTCATGTGGGTGGAGATCCCACTCCCATAAAAAGCCTCCACTCAAAATTCCACTCACACATGCATTAAATTTCCACCAAATTTAATGCAAGCTCTCATTAAATAAAACTATTTTATTTATTTTATTCATAATTTTGTTAATTACATTAATTAACGAACATTCACATAAAACCCCCTGCAACATTTCGATATCACAGGCAGAACCAATTTCAGCAATTTCACCCGAAACAGTTTCGGTGTCTATTGAAATAATTCCAGCGCTTTCTTAAATCTTTATCTGAAACATATTTGCTCCAAATGGTGTCGGTATCCCTTAAGTGTGTCACCCTATAGTTCGTGAATAATGTAGACATGATCGAGACCCCTCTCTGATCAATAATCAGCAGCGGGACCTGGAGATCCGTACTGACTCGCACATATTCAACGACGACTCTTGTGATCGTGTGAACCTTTAACATCATAAATAAATCCCTTTGTCTCTCGATATATTACATGTCCGAGATTCGATCATCGGCATCCAAATACCTAGTTTGATCTCGTTACCGACATGCACTCTTTTCTTGTTCCCGTGATTTAACATTCTAGTGATCACATCACTTGCTTGCAAGCTATTTCAATGTGATATCACCGAGAGGGCCCAGAGTATATCTATCCATCATCGGGATGGACAAATCCCACTCTTGATCCATGAGCCTCAACATAACACCTTCAGAAAGTAATCGAACCCACCTTTATAGTCACCCTGTTACGGTGTGACGTTTGATGTTATCAAGATACTCTTCTGGTGTTAGCAATTAACATGATCTCATGGTCTAAGGACTAAGATTACTTCGTATGATGTTATAGCAATATAAACATAATGACTCTGATCATAATTCTATACTTCGGATGAATGTTCATCACATCATTTCATAAATGCTACGACCTTGTTATTAACAACATCCAATGTCCATGATCAGGAAACCTTTATCACGTTGTTAATCAACGAGCTAGTCTATAACAGAGGCATAACTAGGAACCTTTTATTTGTTTATTAAACACACATGTATTGATGTTTTCAATCAATACAATTATAGAATGCAAAATAAACATTTATCATAAACATGGAATAAGATAATAACCACTTCATTATTGCCTCTCGAGCATATTCCTTCAGTAACGTGACAGGACAGAAGGAAGTGTACATCTATTATTCCTAACAAGTTTAAGAAGTGTAAGCATAGGCATGGACCTAGCATCCCTGCGACCTGGGCAGCCAAATTGATCAAGGCTGATTAAAGCTTGTCCAGAATTTGCCAAAATGAAGCTCGTTTGCCCATGCTTCTATAAGTTTCTCTGTAGGCCACTTGTGTAAGCATGCACGATCAAGCAACTTTGCAACACACGTGTCGGTGGAAAAGCATTTGGTTTCAACGTACCATATAGTTTAGGGATTTAGAATAGCTACACTGTGGAGCTCTAGCCAAATTGCATGGTAAAGCCAAATTCAGCTTTTTGTTAGATTTAGCTATAGCAACATCGTGTCTCGTTTGTCCTCACTTTTGCCCTCCCGATATTTCGAAGCCCTCACATGCGCTCGGAGGGGGGTGCCGTATGGTCAAAGGCTTGGCTGTTACGTGCGCCCTGACGCCTAAATTGGAAGGTTTTTTTTTGTTATTTGGCCTTTTTAAGAGCGCCTTTTCCCCTCTCTCGCTAACAATTGTGTTTTTTTTACCCAAAAAGGTAGGGAATCTAGAGAACCTTCTCTCTTCATTCATTGTTCCTTTTTCCCTCGTTTTCCCCCAATCTGGTAGCAAATCTAGAGCAGCAAAACAAACCAGCACCATAAATAAATTCAGTAAACAGAGAAGATGTAGATAAAGCAGCTAATATAGGTTATATAGTATGGTACTTAACGAGGTTCGACAATTAGGCTACTTAGCAGCAGCAGCTGACAGGTTCAACACAGACAAGACAAAATAAGCTACTTTACAACAGCAGCAGCTGATCAGTGGCCCCTCATGGCCTCTGTTAGGAGGGCATCCGCCTCCTCCCTTTGGCACCTCCTCCACTTCTTGTTGCCTAGCTCCTTGACCTTGGGTGCCTTGGGTCTGATTGGGGGCATGCGACCCTCCTTGATAGCCACCTTTTGGAGGTTGCGGAGGTGAAGACAAGGCGCCTGGTGCTTGGCCATGAAACCGTGGACGTTCACGGACTCGCCGCAGGTCCTCACGTCCTCGGCATGCTTCACGAGGGAGTTGAAGTCCGTGGCGTGGAGCCTCCTGGTGGGGCAGAAGGGGCACCTGTACACATCAGTGGCGAAGAAGTTATTGTACTGGCCGGACTTTAGCCTCCTCAGCACAAGACGAGTCTTGGTGTCCTTGGACTCTTCGTCGCTATGGAGGTCGCTGCTATCCTCCTGTTGGAAAAAAACAATAGAGTGAAATAAGGACATGATTGAGATACTTTGATTATCGGGATTGATTTTTTGCATAAATTAACCGAATGAGATCTCCCGATTATTCCCCAAATCTCAAACCAAATCGAATACTGATCCCAACTACAAATAGGGGGATTCATAGAAAATCAAGATCTAACACAAGAGGATTAGCTACTGTAAAAATACGAACAGCTGAGCCCTAATAACATACGATCTAGCATCCAACGATAGGAACGGGGGAAGAACAAGGGAAGGGGAAAAAAACCTGGTTACCTCCGACCATGGGTCGGTGATGCTGGTGTCGTAGGGGTTCTTCGGCCTTATGTAGACAACCACCTCGTAGGGGTCCCACCCGAGCGGGATCTGTCCGAGACCGGTGGGGGCCTCCTCACCGGCGGTTATGGCAGATGCAGGGACGGGGACGAGGGTCTATACGGGGACGGGGGGCTCAGTTTTTCCCTCGAGTGTAACACTGGCGGTTTGGTTCCATTTTTAAATCATTTTCTATTTTCTATTTGAATCCCTTTGTCACTCTTGCCCTTGGTTTTTTAAGTTCTACTCAGTTTTGCCCTTGGTTTTTAAGTTCTACTCAGTTTTGCCCTTGGTTCTTAAGTGCTACTCGGTTTTCCCCTCTCTTTGTATCTATCTCTCACACCTGTGCTCATCTTCGCTGCTACGCTCTGATAGTCGAGACAGTTGTCACATGGATCGTGCCCACCAACCGTTGATCCTCTGTGATCTAGCGGACAAGATTACCCTTATATCTGTTGGGGGCACCCCTCTATCCATGCAAAACTAGAGTATGCCACCGGAACTTTAACTCCATAAACAAATGAACTTGAATATATTTTGAAGGGTACGAGAATAGAAATCCCCATAGTTTAAGGGTAGATACGGTAAGAGAACTAAATATTATTAGTGGCCGGGCCAGCATAGTGATGGGTTGGTCGGCTAGAAGTTGTTGATTCCTAAGTAAGGGGACACTAGGCCGGTCTTGACATACTCCCTCAGGAATTTGCCATAAGCAGCGTGCTTAGCCTTGGTCGCCGACTTGTGTTTACTAGCCATGCTTTTACCGATGCCAACCGCATGCGGAATCAACCTGGCAATCCTCGGGTTGACTCCTTTCTTACAAAAAGGGCACCTGAGCTCCCCAAGTCGAGTGCGGAAAGGAATTATCTCGCTCTTGAGCTTCTTCATGACATGGCAGCTCTTGTTGTCCCTGGTCTCCTTGTCATAGTCTATCTCACTTGAATCCACCTGTAATGTATGGAATACAAACCAAAATGAGCAAAATAATAAATATATATTCCTTCCACCATTCCGAGTTACTTTCGATGCAATAACATGTCTATACAGGTTCAGCAGTTCATTACGTCCGTCTCCCCAGCTCGCTCCTAAATTAATGTGATTTGTGTTCTTGATAACTTATTAATAAATAAATAATGTGGATTCATTCAGAATAGACTAGATCTCTCCATGTACCGGTTCGTACGTTGCATCTAATCATTAGGACTAGATTTTTTTATGACGCCAGGATAGATTAAGCTCGAGCAGAAAATATGAAACATGTAGAAATAGATGTATCTCTGGGTACACGAGCGGAGCATGTTCGTCGAACTCCACGCCCTCATCGGCGCCTCCGAAGTCGTCAACACCGGCGAGCACATGGTCCCCCAAGGGGTTGAACTGCACGTCCTCCTCGCCTTGTGCTGCGTGATGCTCCTCTAGATATGCCGCGTGAAGCACCACCCCGACGGCGATGCCCGGACACTCACCCCCACGCACTGGTTTCATGGAGAAGGTTCGTGCAAGTACGTTCAAGATTGTGGGGTTTTGCTAGATGGGGAAGAGAGAGTAGTGGATGAGTGCGAATGGAGGACCCGATAGGCTGGGTTTTTAATGCGGGGACGTTTAGGCCTCCTCGAGGGCCCTGGTAGGAAGCTCTTCCGGCTGCCGCTGCCGCGTGGAAGGTTTGTGTGGTGGGAGCCTGTCGGAAGTGAGAGTGGAGGCGCGCTGCATAGTTAAAATGGTATAGCCCGTGGGCCGTGGATGACCAATTGCCATGCAGTAGACTTGTAGCCTTTGCAAACTAGATTAAACAAGACATGACCACTCGAAGACTTTTTCCATGGACGACATCGTGTTCCTTCTTGTAGAAGTCTCGTTGAGGGAGACGTCCGTGTTGTCTCCTGCTATCCTGTCAAGGGCATGACATGTGCAACGAGCCTCGTTGGATCACACAGGATCAACGGTTGGTGCGCACGATCCGCGTGACAACTGTGACAACCAATCAGGGCGTAGCAGACATAGTGGGCACAGGTTTGGGCTTCTACGAAAGAGAGAGGGGCAAAACTAGGTAGTATCAAAAAACCAAGGGCAAAGCTGAGTAGTATAAAAATGGAAAGTGGGTGTCTTTTAAAATGAAATACATCATGGCATACATCAAATTATTCCAAGATAGATCCACTAGAGTTCATTGCATGTGTGTTCTTTCCACAAACCACATATGTATCCACTAGAGTCATTGCATGTGTGTTCCTGTCATGAACCACATTTGGATCCACTAGTGTTCATTGCATGTGTGTTCTTTCCACAAACCACATATGTATCCAGTACCGTAATTGCATGTGTGTTCTTTTCACAAACCACACATGGATCAACCAATGTCATTTATTTGTGTTCTTTCCACAAACCACATATGGATCCACCAATGTCATTGCATGTGTGTTCTTTTCCACAAACCACATGGATCAACCAATGGCATTGCATGTGTGTTCTTTCCAGAAACCACGTATGGATCCACCAATGTCATTGCATGTGTGTTCTTTTCCACAAACCACATGGATCAACCAATGGCATTGCATGTGTGTTCTTTTCACAAACCACATATGGATCCACCAGTGTCATTGCATGTGTGTTCTTTCCACAAACCACATATGGATCCACCAGAGTTATTGCATGTGTGTTCTTTCCACAAACCACACATGGATCAACCAGTGTCATTGCATGTGTGTTCTTTTCACAACCCACATATGGATCAACTTGAGTCAGTGCATGTGTGTTCTTTCCACGAACCACATATGGATCCACTAGAGTCATTGCAGGTGTGTTCTTTTCACAAACCACATATGGACCCACTAGCGTCATTGCATGTGTATTCTTTTCACAAACCACACATGGATCAACCAATGGCATTGCATGTGTGTTCTTTCCACAAACCACACATGGATCCACCAGAGTCATTGCATGTGTGTTCTTTACACAACCCACATATGGATTAACCAGTGTCATTGCATGTGTGTTCTTTCCACAAACCACATATGGATCAACAAATGTCATTGCATGTGTGTTCCTGTCAAGAACCACATATGGATCCACCAGTGTTCATTGCATGTGTGTTCCTTTCATGGACCACACATGGATCAACCAGTGGTTATTACATGCATGTTCTTTCTGCAGACCACATTTGGATCCACTAGAGTCATTGCATGTGTGTTCTTTTCACAAACCACATATGGATCAACCAATGGCATTGCATGTGTGTTCTTTCCACAAATCACATATGGATCCACCAGTGTTCACTCCATGTGTGTTCTTTCCACAAACCACTTATGGATCCACCAGTGTTCATTGCATGTGTGTTCTTTTCCACAAACCACATATGGATCCACTAGAGTTATTGCATGTGTGTTCTTTTCATAAACCACATATGGACCCACTAGAGTCATTGCATGATTGTTCTTATACTAAAACCAGCACTAGAGTCATTGCATGTGTGTTCTTTTCACAAACCACATATGGATCCACCAGTGTCATTGCATGTGTGTTGTTTCCACAAACCACATATGGATCCACCAGTGTTCATTGCATGTGTGTTCTTTCCACAAACCACACACGGATCCCCCTGAGTCATTGCATCTGTGTTCTTTTCACAAACCACATATGGACCCACTTGAGTCATTGCATGTGTGTTCTTTCCACAAACCACACAAGGATTAACCAATGGCATTGCATGTGTGTTATTGTCACAAACCACATATGGATCAGCCAATGTCATTGCATGTGTGTTCCTATCATGAACCACACATGGATCAACATGATTGTCATATTCTTTCCACAAACCACATATGGATCCACTAATGTCATTGCATGTGTGTTCTTTCACAAACCACATATGGATCAACCAATGTTCATTGCATGTGTGTTCTTTCCACAAAACCATATGGATCCACTAGAGTCATTGCATGTGTGTTCTTTTCACAAACCACATATGGACCCACTAGAGTCATTACATGTGTGTTCTTTCCACAAACCACACATGGATCAACCAGTGTCATTGCATGTGTGTTCTTTCCACAAACCACATATGGATCAACCAGTGGTCATTGCATGTGTGTTCTTTTCACAAACCACACATGGACCCACTAGAGTCATTGCATGTGTGTTCTTTTCACAAACCACATATGGACCCACTAGAGTCATTGCATGTGTGTTCTTTTCACAAACCACACATGGATCAACTAGTGTTATTGCATATGTGTTCTTTCCACAAACCAGATATGGATTAACCAGTGGTCATTGCATGCGTGTTCTTGATACAAACCACATATGGATGAACCAATGGGATTGCATTGTGTTCTTTCCACAGACCACATATGGATCAACAAATGTCATTGCACATGTGTTTCTATCATGAACCACACATGGATCAACTAGAGTCATTGAATGTGTGTTCTTTTCACAAACCACATATGGATCGACCAGTTTCATTGCATGTGTGTTCTTTCCACAAACCACATATGGATCAACCAATGTTCACTGCATGTGTGTTCTTTCCACAAATCACTTATGGATCCACCACTGTTCATTGCATGTGTGTTCTTTTCAACAAACCACATATGGATCCACTAGAGTCATTGCATGTGTGTTCTTTCCACAAACCACATATGGATCAACCAATGTTCACTTCATGTGTGTTCTTTCCACAAACCACTTATGGATCCACCAGTGTTCATTACATGTGTGTTCTTTTCCACAAACCACATATGGATCCACTAGAGTCATTCCTTGTGTGTTCTTTTCACAAGCCACATATGGACCCACTAGAGTCATTGCATGTGTGTTCTTATACTAAAACCAGCACTAGAATCATTGCATGTGTGTTCTTTCCACAAACCACACATGGATCAACCAGTGTCATTGCATGTGTGTTCTTTCCACAAACCACATATGGATTAACCAGTGGTCATTGCATGTGTGTTCTTTCCACAAACCACACATGGATCCACTAGAGTTATTGCATGTGTGGTCTTTTCACAAACCACATATGGACCCACTAGAGTCATTGCATGTGTGTTCTTATAGTAAAACCATCAGTAGAGTCATTGCATGTGTGTTCTTTTCACAAACCACATATGGATCCACTAGTGTCATTGCATGTGTGTTCTTTCCACAAACCACATATGGAACCACCAGTGTTCATTGTATGTGTGTTCTTTCCACAAACCACACATGGACCCCCCTGAGTCATTGCATGTGTGTTCTTTTCACAAACCACACATGGATCCACCAGTGTCATTGCATGTGTGTTCTTTCCACAAACCACAAATGGATCAACCAGTTGTCATTGCATGTGTGTTCTTTCCACAAACCACACATGGATCCACTAGAGTCATTGCATGTGTGTTCTTTTCACAAACCACACATGTATCCACCAGAGTCATTGCATGTGTGTTCTTATACTAAAACAAGCGCTAGGTCATTGCATTTATGTTCTTTTCACGAACCACGTATGGATCTACTAGTGTCATTGCATGTGTGTTCTTTCCACAAACTACATATGGATCCACCAGTGTTTATTGCATGTGTGTTCTTTTTACAAACCACACATGGACCCCCTGACTCATTGCATATGTGTTATTTTCACAAACCACATATGGACCCACTTGAGTCATTGCATGTGTGTTATTGTCAGAAACCTCATATGGATCAACCAATGTCATTGCATGTGTGTTCATGTCATGAACGACACATGGATCAACCAGTGGTCATTGCATGTGTCTTCTTTCCACAAACCACACATGGACCCCCCTGAGTCATTGCATGTGTGTTCTTTTCACAAACCACATATGGTCCCACTTGAGTCATTGCATGTGTGTTATTGTCACAAACCACATATGGATCAACCAATGTCATTGCATGTGTGTTCCTGTCATGAACCACACATGGATCAACCAGTGGTCATTGCAGGTGTGTTCTTTCCACAAACCACATATGGAACCACTACAGTCATTGCATGTGTGTTCTTTTCACAAACCACATATGTATCAACCAGTGTCATTGCATGTGTGTTCTTTCCACAAACCACATATGGATCAACCAATGTTCACTGCATGTGTGTTCTTTCCACAAACCACTTATGGATCCACCAGTGTTCATTGCATGTGTGTTCTTTTCAACAAACCACATATGGATCCACTAGAGTCATTGCATGTGTGTTCTTTTCACAAACCACATATGGACCCACTAGAGTCATTGCATGTGTATTCTTTTCACAAACCACACATGGACCCACTTGAGTCATTGCATGTGTGTTCTTTCCACAAACCACACATGGATCAACCAGTGTCATTGCATGTGTGTTCTTTCACAAACCACATATGGATCAACAAGTGGTCATTGCATATGTGTTCTTTCCACAAACCACACATGGATACACTAGACTCATTGCATGTGTGTTCTTTTCACAAACCCCACATGGATCCACCAGAGTCATTTCATGTGTGTTCTTTCCACAAACCACACATGGATCAACCAGTATCATTGCATGTGTGTTCTTTCCACAAACCACATATGGATCAACCAGTGGTCATTGCATGAGTGTTCTTTCCACAAACCACATATGGATCCACTAGAGTCATTGCATGTGTGTTCTTTCCAGAAACCACATATGGATCCACTAGAGTCATTGCATGTGTGTTCTTTTCAGAAAACCACATATGGATCAACCAATGGCATTGCATGTGTGTTCTTTTCACAAATAATTGTGTGGATCCACCAGTGTTCACTCCATGTGTGTTCTTTCCACAAACCACTTATGGATCCACCAGTGTTCATTGCATGTGTGTTCTTTTCCACAAACCACATATGGATCCACTAGAGTCATTGCATGTGTGTTCTTTTTACAAACCACATATGGACCCACTAGAGTCATTGCATGTGTGTTCTTATACTAAAACCAGCACTAGAGTCATTGCATGTGTGTTCTTTTCACAAACCACATATGGATCCACCAGTGTCATTGCATGTGTGTTGTTTCCACAAACCACATATGGATCTACCAGTGTTCATTGCATGTGTGTTCTTTCCACAAACCACACACGGATCCCCCTGAGTCATTGCATCTGTGTTCTTTTCACAAACCACATATGGACCCACTTGAGTCATTGCATGTGTGTTCTTTCCACAAACCACACATAGATTAACCAATGGCATTGCATGTGTGTTATTGTCACAAACCACATATGGATCAGCCAATGTCATTGCATGTGTGTTCCTATCATGAACCACACATGGATCAACCAGTGGTCATTGCATATGTATTCTTTCCACAAACCACATATGCATCCACTAGAGTCATTTCATGTGTGTTCTTTTCACAAACCACATATGGATCAACCAATGGCATTGCATGTGTGTTTCTTTCACAAATCACATATGGATCAACCAGTGTTCACTGCATGCGTGTTCTTTCCACAAACCACTTATGGATCCACCAGTGTTCATTGCATGTGTGTTCTATTCCACAAACCACATATGGATCCACTAGAGTCATTGCATCCGTGTTCTTTTCACAAACCACATATGGACCCACTAGAGTCATTACATGTATGTTCTTATACGAAAACCATCACTAGAGTCATTACATGTGTGTTCTTTCCACAAACCACACATGGATCAACTAGTGTCATTGCATGTGTGTTCCTATCATGAACCACACATGGATCAACCAGTGGTCATTGCATATGTATTCTTTCCACAAACCACATATGTATCCACTAGAGTCATTTCATGTGTGTTCTTTTCACAAACCACATATGGATCATCCAATGGCATTGCATGTGTGTTTCTTTCACAAATCACATATGGATCCACCACTGTTCATTGCATGTGTGTTCTTTTCCACAAACCACATATGGATCCACTAGAGTCATTGCATGTGTGTCCTTTCCACAAACCACATATGGATCAACCAATGTTCACTTCATGTGTGTTCTTTCCACAAACCACTTATGGATCCACCAGTGTTCATTACATGTGTGTTCTTTTCCACAAACCACATATGGATCCACTAGAGTCATTCCTTGTGTGTTCTTTTCACAAACCACATATGGACCCACTAGAGTCATTGCATGCGTGTTCTTATACTAAAACCAACACTAGAGTCATTGCATGTGTGTTCTTTCCACAAACCACACATGGATCAACCAGTGTCATTGCATGTGTGTTCTTTCCACAAACCACATATGGATTAACCAATGGCATTGCATGTGTGTTATTGTCACAAACCACATATGGATCAGCCAATGTCATTGCATGTGTGTTCCTATCATGAACCACACATGGATCAACCAGTGGTCATTGCATATGTATTCTTTCCACAAACCACATATGGATCCACTAGAGTCATTGCATGTGTGTTCTTTTCACAAACCACATATGGATCAACCAATGGCATTGCATGTGTGTTTCTTTCACAAATCACATATGGATCAACCAGTGTTCACTGCATGCGTGTTCTTTCCACAAACCACTTATGGATCCACCAGTGTTCATTGCATGTGTGTTCTATTCCACAAACCACATATGGATCCACTAGAGTCATTGCATCAGTGTTCTTTTCACAAACCACATATGGACCCACTAGAGTCATTGCATGCGTGTTCTTATACGAAAACCAGCACTAGAGTCATTGCATGTGTGTTCTTTCCACAAACCACACATGGATCAACCAGTGTCATTGCATGTGTGTTCTTTCCACAAACCACACATGGATCAACTAGAGTCATTGAATGTGTGTTCTTTTCACAAACCACATATGGATCGACCAGTGTCATTGCATGTGTGTTCTTTCCACAAACCACATATGGATCAACCAATGTTCACTGCATGTGTGTTCTTTCCACAAATCACTTATGGATCCACCACTGTTCATTGCATGTGTGTTCTTTTCCACAAACCACATATGGATCCACTAGAGTCATTGCATGTGTGTTCTTTCCACAAACCACATATGGATCAACCAATGTTCACTTCATGTGTGTTCTTTCCACAAACCACTTATGGATCCACCAGTGTTCATTACATGTGTGTTCTTTTCCACAAACCACATATGGATCCACTAGAGTCATTCCTTGTGTGTTCTTTTCACAAACCACATATGGACCCACTAGAGTCATTGCATGTGTGTTCTTATACTAAAACCAGCAATAGAGTCATTGCATGTGTGTTCTTTCCACAAACCACACATGGATCCACTAGAGTTATTGCATGTGTGGTCTTTTCACAAACCACATATGGACCCACTAGAGTCATTGCATGTGTGTTCTTATAGTAAAACCAGCACTAGAGTCATTGCATGTGTGTTCTTTTCACAAACCACATATGGATCCACCAGTGTCATTGCATGTGTGTTCTTTCCACAAACCACATATGGAACCACCAGTGTTCATTGTATGTGTGTTCTTTCCACAAACCACACATGGACCCCCCTGAGTCATTGCATGTGTGTTCTTTTCACAAACCACACATGGATCCACCAGTGTCATTGCATGTGTGTTCTTTCCACAAACCACAAATGGATCAACCAGTTGTCATTGCATGTGTGTTCTTTCCACAAACCACACATGGATCCACTAGAGTCATTGCATGTGTGTTCTTTTCACAAACCACACATGTATCCACCAGAGTCATTGCATGTGTGTTCTTATACTAAAACAAGCTCTAGGTCATTGCATTTGTGTTCTTTTCACGAACCACATATGGATCTACTAGTGTCATTGCATGTGTGTTCTTTCCACAAACTACATATGGATCCACCAGTGTTTATTGCATGTGTGTTCTTTGCACAAACCCACATGGACCCCCTGAGTCATTGCATATGTGTTATTTTCACAAACCACATATGGACCCACTTGAGTCATTGCATGTGTGTTATTGTCACAAACCTCATATGGATCAACCAATGTCATTGCATGTGTGTTCATGTCATGAACGACACATGGATCAACCAGTGGTCATTGCATGTGTGTTCTTTCCACAAACCACACATGGACCCCCCCTGAGTCATTTCATTTGTGTTCTTTTCACAAACCACATATGGTCCCACTTGAGTCATTGCATGTGTGTTATTGTCACAAACCACATATGGCTCAACCAGTGTCATTGCATGTGTGTTCCTGTCATGAACCACACTTGGATAAACCAGTGGTCATTGCAGGTGTGTTCTTTCCACAAACCACATATGGATCCACTACAGTCATTGCATGTGTGTTCTTTTCACAAACCACATATGGATCAACCAGTGTCATTGCATGTGTGTTCTTTCCACAAACCACACATGGACCCCCCCTGAGTCATTGCATTTGTGTTCTTTTCACAAACCACATATGGATCAACCAGTGTCATTGCATGTGTGTTCTTTCCACAAACCACATATGGATCAACCAATGTTCACTACATGTGTGTTCTTTACGACAAACCACATATGGATCCACTAGAGTCATTGCATGTGTGTTCTTTTCACAAACCACATATGGACCCACTAGAGTCATTGCATGTGTATTCTTTTCACAAACCACACATGGACCCACTTGAGTCATTGCATGTGTGTTCTTTCCACAAACCACACATGGATCAACCAGTGTCATTGCATGTGTGTTCTTTCACAAACCACATATGGATCAACAAGTGGTCATTGCATATGTGTTCTTTCCACAAACCACACATGGATACACTAGAGTCATTGCATTTGTGTTCTTTTCACAAACCCCACATGGATCCACCAGAGTCATTTCATGTGTGTTCTTTCCACAAACCACACATGGATCAACCAGTATCATTGCATGTGTGTTCTTTCCACAAACCACATATGGATCAACCAGTGGTCATTGCATGCGTGTTCTTTCCACAAACCACATATGGATCCACTAGAGTCATTGCATGTGTGTTCTTTCCAGAAACCACATATGGATCCACTAGAGTCATTGCATGTGTGTTCTTTTCACAAACCACATATGGATCAACCAATGGCATTGCATGTGTGTTCTTTTCACAAATAATTGTGTGGATCCACCAGTGTTCACTCCATGTGTGTTCTTTCCACAAACCACTTATGGATCCACCAGTGTTCATTGCATGTGTGTTCTTTTCCACAAACCACATATGGATCCACTAGAGTCATTGCATGTGTGTTCTTTTCACAAACCACATATGGACCCACTAGAGTCATTGCATGTGTGTTCTTATACTAAAACCAGCACTAGAGTTATTGCATGTGTGTTCTTTTCACAAACCACATATGGATCCACCAGTGTCATTGCATGTGTGTTGTTTCCACAAACCACATATGGATCCACCAGTGTTCATTGCATGTGTGTTCTTTCCACAAACCACACACGGATCCCCCTGAGTCATTGCATCAATGTTCTTTTCACAAACCACATATGGACCCACTTGAGTCATTGCATGTGTGTTCTTTCCACAAACCACACATGGATTAACCAATGGCATTGCATGTGTGTTATTGTCACAAACCACATATGGATCAGCCAATGTCATTGCATGTGTGTTCCTATCATGAACCACACATGGATCAACCAGTGGTCATTGCATATGTATTCTTTCCACAAACCACATATGGATCCACTAGAGTCATTGCATGTGTGTTCTTTTCACAAACGACATATGGATCAACCAATGGCATTGCATGTGTGTTTCTTTCACAAATCACATATGGATCAACCAGTGTTCACTGCATGCGTGTTCTTTCCACAAACCACTTATGGATCCACCAGTGTTCATTGCATGTGTGTTCTTTTACACAAACCACATATGGATCCACTAGAGTCATTGCATCTGTGTTCTTTTCACAAACCACATATGGACCCACTAGAGTCATTACATGTGTGTTCTTATACTAAAACCAGCACTAGAGTCATTACATGTGTGTTCTTTCCACAAACCACACATTGATCAACCAGTGTCATTACATGTGTGTTCTTTCCACAAACCACATATGGATCAACCAGTGGTCATTGCATGTGTGTTCTTTTCACAAACCACACATGGACCCACTAGAGTCATTGCATGTGTGTTCTTTTCACAAACCACATATGGACCCACTAGAGTCATTGCATGTGTGTTCTTTTCACAAACCACACATGGATCAACTAGTGTCATTGCATGTGTGTTCTTTCCACAAACCAGATATGGATTAACCGGTGGTCATTGCATGCGTGTTCTTTCTACAAACCACAGATGGATGAACCAATGGGATTGCATTGTGTTCTTTCCACAAACCACATATGGATCAACCAATGTCATTGCACGTGTGTTCCTATCATGAACCACATATGGATCAACTAGAGTCATTGAATGTGTGTTCTTTTCACAAACCACATATGGATCGACCAGTGTCATTGCATGTGTGTTCTTTCCACAAACCACATATGGATCAACCAATGTTCACTGCATGTGTGTTCTTTCCACAAATCACTTATGGATCCACCAGTGCTCATTGCATGTGTGTTCTTTTCCACAAACCACATATGGATCCACTAGAGTCATTGCATGTGTGTTCTTTCCACAAACCACATATGGATCCACTAGAGTCATTGCATGTGTGTTCTTTTCACAAACCACATATGGACCCACTAGAGCCATTTCATGTGTGTTCTTATACTAAAACCAGCACTAGAGTCATTACATGTGTGTTCTTTCCACAAACCACACATGGAATAACTAGTGTCATTACATGTGTGTTCTTTCCACAAACCACACATGGATAAACCAATGTTCACTGCATGTGTGTTCTTTCCACAAACTACTTATGGATCCACCAGTGTTCATTGCATGTGTGTTGTTTTCACAAACCACATATGGACCCACTAGAGTCATTGCATGTGTGTTCTTTTCACAAACAACACATGGATCAACCAGTGTCATTGCATGTGTGTTCTTTCCACAAACCACATATGGATCAAAAAGTGGTCATATTATGCGTGTTCTTTCCACAAACCACATATGGATAAACCAATGGCATTGCATGTGTGTTCTTTCCACAAACCACATATGGATCAACCAATGTCATTGCATGTGTGTTCCTGTCATGAATCACACATGGATCAACCAGTGGTCATTGCATGTGTGTTCTTTACACAAACCACATATGGATCCACTAGAGTCATTGCATGTGTGTTCTTTTCAGAAACCACATATGGATCAACCAATGTTCACTGCATGTGTGTTCTTTCCACAAACCACTTATGGATCCACCAGTGTTCATTGCATGTGTGTTCTTTTCCACAAACCACATATGGATCCACTAGAGTCATTGCATCAGTGTTCTTTTCACAAACCACATATGGACCCACTAGAGTCATTACATGTGTGTTCTTATACTAAAACCAGCACTAGAGTCATTACATGTGTGTTCTTTCCACAAACCACACATTGATCAACCAGTGTCATTACATGTGTGTTCTTTCCACAAACCACATATGGATCAACCAGTGGTCATTGCATGTGTGTTCTTTTCACAAACCACACATGGACCCACTAGAGTCATTGCATGTGTGTTCTTTTCACAAACCACATATGGACCCACTAGAGTCATTGCATGTGTGTTCTTTTCACAAACCACACATGGATCAACTAGTGTCATTGCATGTGTGTTCTTTCCACAAACCAGATATGGATTAACCAGTGGTCATTGCATGCGTGTTCTTTCTACAAACCACAGATGGATGAACCAATGGGATTGCATTGTGTTCTTTCCACAAACCACATATGGATCAACCAATGTCATTGCACGTGTGTTCCTATCATGAACCACACATGGATCAACTAGAGTCATTGAATGTGTGTTCTTTTCACAAACCACATATGGATCGACCAGTGTCATTGCATGTGTGTTCTTTCCACAAACCACATATGGATCAACCAATGTTCACTGCATGTGTGTTCTTTCCACAAATCACTTATGGATCCACCAGTGCTCATTGCATGTGTGTTCTTTTCCACAAACCACATATGGATCCACTAGAGTCATTGCATGTGTGTTCTTTCCACAAACCACATATGGATCCACTAGAGTCATTGCATGTGTGTTCTTTTCACAAACCACATATGGACCCACTAGAGCCATTTCATGTGTGTTCTTATACTAAAACCAGCACTAGAGTCATTACATGTGTGTTCTTTCCACAAACCACACATGGAATAACTAGTGTCATTACATGTGTGTTCTTTCCACAAACCACACATGGATAAACCAATGTTCACTGCATGTGTGTTCTTTCCACAAACTACTTATGGATCCACCAGTGTTCATTGCATGTGTGTTGTTTTCACAAACCACATATGGACCCACTAGAGTCATTGCATGTGTGTTCTTTTCACAAACAACACATGGATCAACCAGTGTCATTGCATGTGTGTTCTTTCCACAAACCACATATGGATCAAAAAGTGGTCATATTATGCGTGTTCTTTCCACAAACCACATATGGATAAACCAATGGCATTGCATGTGTGTTCTTTCCACAAACCACATATGGATCAACCAATGTCATTGCATGTGTGTTCCTGTCATGAATCACACATGGATCAACCAGTGGTCATTGCATGTGTGTTCTTTACACAAACCACATATGGATCCACTAGAGTCATTGCATGTGTGTTCTTTTCAGAAACCTCATATGGATCAACCAGTGTCAGTCCATGTGTGTTCTTTCCACAAACCACATATGGATCAACCAATGTTCACTTCATGTGTGTTCTTTCCACAAACCACTTATGGATCCACCAGTGTTCATTACATATGTGTTCTTTTCCACAAACCACATATGGATCCACTAGAGTCATTTCATGTGTGTTCATTTCACAAACCACATATGGACCCACTAGCGTCATTGCATGTGTGTTCTTATACTAACAACAGCACTAGAGTCATTGCATGTCTTCTTTTTCCACAAACCACACATGGATCAACCAGTGTCATTGCATGTGTGTTCTTTCCACAAACCACACATGGATCCACTAGAGTCATTGCATGTGTGTTCTTTTCACAAACCACATATGGACCCACTAGAGTCATTGCATGTGTGTTCTTATACTAAAACCAGCACTAGAGTCATTGCATGTGTGTTCTTTTCACAAACCACATATGGATCCACCAGCATTGCATGTGTGTTCTTCCACAAACCACATATGGAGCCACCACTGTTCATTGCATGTGTGTTCTTTCCACAAACCACACATGGACCCCCCTGAGTCATTGCATGTGTGTTCTTTTCACAAACCACATATGGACCCACTTGAGTCATTGCATGTGTGTTCTTTCCACAAACCACGCATGGATCCACCAGTGTCATTGCATGTGTGTTCTTTCCACAAACCACATATGGATCAACCAGTGTCATTGCATGTGTGTTATTGTCACAAACCACATATGGATCAACCATTGTCATTGCATTTGTGTTCCTGTCATGAACGACACATGGATCAACCACTGGTCCTTGCATGTGTGTTCTTTTCGCAAACCACACATGGATCCCCCATAGTCATTGCATGTGTGTTCTTTTCACAAACCACATATGGACCCACTTGAGTCATTAAATGTGTGTTATTGTAATAAACCACGTATGGATCAACCAATGTCAATGCATGTGTGTTCCTGTCATGAACCACTAATGGATCAACTAGTGGTCATTGCATGTGTGTTCTTTCCACAAACCACATATGGATCCACTAGAGTCATTGCATGTGTGTTCTTTTCAAAAACCACATATGGACCCACTAGAGTCATTGCATGTCTGTTCTTATACTAAAACCAGCACTAGAGTCATTGCATGTGTGTTCTTTCCACAAACCACACATGGATCTACTAGTGTCATTGCATGTGTGTTCTTTGCACAACCCACATATGGATCAACCAGTGGTCATTGCATGTGTGTTCTTTCGACAAACCACACATGGATCCACTAGAGTCATTGCATGTCTGTTCTTTTCACAAACCACACATGAATCCACCAGAGTCATTGCATGTGTGTTCTTTCCACAAACCACACATGGATCAACCAGTGTTATTGCATGTGTGTTCTTTCCACAAACCACATATGGGTGAACCAGTGGTCATTGCATGCGTGTTCTTTCCACAAACCACATATGGATCCACTAGAGTCATTGCATGTGTGTTCTTTCCACAAACCACATATGGATCCACTAGAGTCATTGCATGTGTGTTCTTTTCACAAACCACATATGGATCAACCAATGGCATTGCGTGTGTGTTCTTTTGAAAAATCACATATGGATCCACCAGTGTTCACTGCATGTGTGTTCTTTTCACAAACCACTTATGGATCCACCAGTGTTCATTGCATGTGTGTTATTTTCCACAAACCAGATATGGATCCACTAGAGTCATTGCATGTGTGTTCTTTTCACAAACCACATATGGACCCACTAGAGTCAATGCATGTGTGTTCGTTTCACAAACCACACATGGATCAACCAGTGTCATTGCATGTGTGTTCTTTCCACAAACCACATATGGATCAACTAATGTTCACTGCATGTGTGTTCTTTCCACAAACCACTTATGGATCCACCAGTGTTCATTGCATGTGTGTTCTTTTCCACAAACCACATATGGATCCACTAGAGTCATTGCATGTGTGTTCTTTTCACAAACCACATATGGACCCACTAGAGCCATTGCATGTGTGTTCTTTTTCAGAAACCACATATCGATCAACCAGTGTCATTGCATGTGTGTTCTTTCCACAAAACACACATGGATTCACTAGAGTCATTGCATGTGTGCTCTTTTTACAAACCACATATTGACCCACTAGAGTTATTGCATGTGTGTCCTTATACTAAAACCAACACTAGAGTCTTTGCATGTGTGTTCTTTTCACAAACCACATATGGATCCACCAGTGTCATTGCATGTGTGTTCTTTCCACAAACCACATATGGAGCCACAATTGTTCATTGCATGTGTGTTCTTTCCAGAAACCACACATGGAACCCCTGATTCATTGCATGTGTGTTCTTTTCACAAACCACATATGGACCCACTTGAGTCATTGCATGTGAGTTCTTTCCACAAACCACACATGGATCCACCAGTGTCATTGCATGTGTGTTCTTTCCACAAACCACATATGGATCAACCAGTGTCATTGCATGTGTGTTATTGTCACAAACCACATATGCATCAACCAATGTCATTGCATGTGTGTTCCTGTCATGAACGACACATGGATCAACCTATGGTCATTGCATGTGTGTTCTTTCCGCAAACCACAAATGGATCCCCTTGAGACATGGCATGTGTGTTCTTTTCACAAACCACATATGGACCCACTTGAGTCATTGCATGTGTGTTATTGTCATAATCCACATATCGATCAACCAGTGTCATTGCATGTGTGTTCTTTCCAGAAAACACACATGGATTCACTAGAGTCATTGCATGTGTGCTCTTTTTACAAACCACATATTGACCCACTAGAGTCATTGCATGTGTGTCCTTATACTAAAACCAACACTAGAGTCTTTGCATGTGTGTTCTTTTCACAAACCACATATGGATCCACCAGTGTCATTGCATGTGTGTTCTTTCCACAAACCACATATGGAGCCACAATTGTTCATTGCATGTGTGTTCTTTCCTGAAACCACACATGGACCCCCTAAGTCATTGCATGTGTGTTCTTTTCACAAACCACATAAGGACCCACTTGACTCATTGCATGTGAGTTCTTTCCACAAACCACACATGGATCCACCAGTGTCATTGCATGTGTGTTCTTTCCACAAACCACATATGGATCAACCAGTGTCATTGCATGTGTGTTATTGTCACAAACCACATATGCATCAACCAATGTCATTGCATGTGTGTTCCTGTCATGAACGACACATGGATCAACCTATGGTCATTGCATGTGTGTTCTTTCGGCAAACCACAAATGGATCCCCTTGAGACATCATGTGTGTTATTTTCACAAACCACATATGGACCCACTTGAGTCATTGCATGTGTGTTATTGTCATAAACCACATATCGATCAACCAGTGTCAATGCATGTGTGTTCCTGTAATGAACGACACATGGATCAACTAGTGGTCATTGCATGTGTGTTCTTTCCACAAACCACATATGGATCCTCTAGAGTCATTGCATGTGTATTCTTTTCTCAAACCACATATGGATCAACCAGTGTTATTGCATGTGTGTTCTTTCTACAAACCACATATGGATCAACCAATGTTCACTGCATGTGTGTTCTTTCCACAAACCACTTATGGATCCACTAGTGTTCTTTGGTAGTGTGTTCTTTTCTACAAAGCACATATGGATCCACTAGAGTCATTGCATGTGTGTTCTTTTCACAAACCACATATGGACCCACTAGAGTCATTGCATGTGTGTTCTTATACTAAAACCAGCACTAGAGTCATTGCATGTGTGTTCTTATACTAAAACAAGCACTAGAGTCATTGCATGTGTGTTCTTATACTAAAACCAGCACTAGAGTCATTGCATGTGTGTTCTTTCCACAAACCACACATGGATCAACCAATGTCAATGCATGTATGTTCCTGTCATGAACCACACATGGATCAACTAGTGGTCATTGCATTTGTGTTCTTTCCACAAACCACACATGGATCCACTAGAGTCATTGCATGTGTGTTCTTTTCACAAACCACACATGGATCCACTAGAGTCATTGCATATGTGTTCTTTTCACAAACCACACATGGATCCACCAAAGTCATTGCATGTGTCTTCTTATACTAAAACCAGCACTAGTGTCATTGCATGTGTGTTCTTTCCACAAACCACATATGGATCCACTAGTGTTCATTGCATGTGTGTTCTTTCCACAAACCACACATGGACCCCCCTGAATCATTGCATGTGTGTTCCTTTCACAAACCACATATGGACCCGCTTGAGTCATTGCATGTGTGTTATTGTCACAAACTACATTTCGATCAACCAATGTCATTGCATGTGTGTTCCTGCATGAATGACACATGGATCAACCAGTGGTCATTGCATGTGTGTTTTTTCCACAAACCACACATGGATCCCCCTGAGTCATTGCATGTGTGTTCTTTTCACAAACCACATATGGACCCACTTGAGTAATTGCATGTGTGTTATTGTCACAAACCACATATGGATCAACCAATGTCATTGCATGTGTGTCCCTGTCATGAACCACACATGGATCAACCAGTGGTCATTGCATGTGTGTTCTGTCCACAAACCACATATGGATCCTCTAGAGTCATTGCATGTGTGTTTTTTTCACAAACCACATATGGATCAACCAGTGTCATTGCATGTGTGTTCTTTCCACAAACCACATATGGATCAACCAATGTTCACTGCATGTGTGTTCTTTTCGAAAAAGCACATATGGATCCACTAGAGTCATTGCATGTGTGTTCTTTTCACAAACCACATATGGACCCACTAGAGTCATTGCATGTGTGTTCTTATACTAAAACCAGCACTAGAGTCATTGCATGTGTGTTCTTTCCACAAACCACACATGGAATAACCAGTGTCATTGCATGTGTGTTCTTTCCACAAACCACATATGGATCAACTAGTGGTCATTGCATGTGTGTTCTTTCCACAAACCACACATGGATCCACTAGAGTCCTTGCATGTGTGTTCTTTCCACAAACCACACATGGATCAACCAGTGTCATTGCATGTGTGTTCTTTCCACAAACCATATATGGATCAACCAGTGGTCATTGCATGCGTGTTCTTTCCACAAACCATATATGGATCAACCAGTGGTCATTGCATGCGTGTTCTTTCCACAAACCACATATGGATCCACTAGAGTCATTGCATGTGTGTTCTTTTCACAAACCGCATATGGATCAACCAATGGCATTGCATCTGTGTTCTTTTCACAAATCACATATGGATCCACCAGCGTTCAGTGCATGTGTGTTCTTTCCACAAACCACTTATGGATCCACCAGTGTTCATTGCATGTGTGTTCTTTTCCACAAACCACATATGGATCCACTAGAGTCATTGCATGTGTGTTCTTTTCACAAACCACATATGGACCCACTAGAGTCATTGCATGTGTCTTCTTTTCACAAACCACACATGGACCCACTTGAGTCATTGCATGTGTGTTCTTTCCACAAACCACACATGGATCAACCAGTGTCATTGTATGTGTGTTCTTTCCACAAACCACATATGGATCAACCAGTGGTCATTGCATGCGTGTTCTTTCCACAAACCACACATGGATCCACTAGAGTCATTGCATATGTGTTCTTTTCACAAACCACACATGGATCCACCAGAGTCATTGCATGTGTCCTCTTATACTAAAACCAGCACTAGAGTCATTGCATGTGTATTCTTTTCACAAACTACATATGGATCCACCAGTGTCATTGCATGTGTGTTCTTTCCACAAACTACATATGGATCCACTAATGTTCATTGCATGTGTGTTCTTTCCACAAACCACACATGGACCCCCCTGAGTCATTGCATGTGTGTTCTTTTCACAAACCACATATGGACCCGCTTGAGTCATTGCATGTGTGTTATTGTCACAAACTACATATCGATCAACCAATGTCATTGCATGTGTGTTCCTGTCATGAACGACACATGGATCAACCAGTGGTTAGTGCATGTGTGTTTTTTCCACAAACCACACATGGATCCCCCTGAGTCATTGCGTGTGTGTTCTTTTCACAAACCACATATGGACCCACTTGAGTAATTGCATGTGTGTTATTGTCACAAACCACATATGGATCAACCAATGTCATTGCATGTGTGTTCCTGTCATGAACCACACATGGATCAACCAGTGGTCATTGCATGTTTGTTCTTTCCACAAACCACATATGGATCCACTAGAGTGATTTCATGTGTGTTCTTTTCACAAACCACATATGGATCAACAAGTGTCATTGCATGTGTGTTATTTCCACAAACCACATATGGATCAACCAATGTTCATTGCATGTGTGTTCTTTCCACAAACCACTTATGGATCCACCAGTGTTCATTACATGTGTGTTCTTTTCCACAAACCACATATGGATCCACTAGAGTCATTGCATGTGTGTTCTTTTCAAAAACCACATATGGACCCACTAGAGTCATTGCATGTGTGTTTTTATACTAAAACTAGCACTAGAGTCATTGCATATGTGTTCTTTCCACAAACCACACATGGATCAACCAGTGTCATTGCATGTGTGTTCTTTCCACAAACCACATATGGATCAACCAGTTGTCATTGCAAGTGTGTTCTTTCCACAAACCACACATGGATCCACCAGTGTTCATTACATGTGTGTTCTTTTCCACAAACCACATATGGATCCACTAGAGTCATTGCATGTGTGTTCTTTTCAAAAACCACATATGGACCCACTAGAGTCATTGCATGTGTGTTCTTATACTAAAACTAGCACTAGAGTCATTGCATATGTGTTCTTTCCACAAACCACACATGGATCAACCGGAGCCGTCGGCTTCTCCTTGATCATTTCGGTCGACCTCCTCTCCCTCACTGGAGGGGTTCAGATAAATCGACGAAGATTCGGGTGGATCAACATGGGGGTGTCATTGATCATATCCTCGAGAATTTCTTCCTATGCTAGGTCTCTCTGGATTGGATCCGTAGTTTTCTACAAAATGCACAGAATAACATTTTTCATTCAATATTGCTGCATAAAATAACACTAAACAATAATATGAACACGCAATTTGCTACCACCCTAAGTCCGGGGGCCTGCGAGCACCACCACCCTAACCCTAAGTCCGGCTGCCCGCGAGCACTACCACCCTAACCCTAAGTGCGGGGCCCCGCGAGCACTACCACCCTAACCCTAAGTGTGGGCCCCGCGAGCACTACCACCCTAACCCTAAGTGCGGGGCCCGCGAGCACTACCACCCTAACCCTATGTGGGGCCCATGAGCAAGGCCACCCCTAACCCTAAGTGCGGGGCCCGCAAGCACCACCACCCTAACCCTAAGTCCGGGCCCGCGAGCACTACCACCCTAACCCTAAGAGCGGGGCCCGCGAGCACTACCACCCTAACCCTAAGGGGCCCATGAAACAGGGCACCACCACCCTAACCCTAAGTCCTGCTGCCCGCGAGCACTACCACACTAACCCTAAGTGCGGGGCCCCGCGAGCACTACCACCCTAACCCTAAGTGCGGGGCCCGCGAGCACTACCACCCTAAGCCTAAGTGCGGGGCCCGCGAGCACTACCACCCTAACCCTAAGTGCGGGGCCCACGAGCACTACCACCCTAACCCTAAGTGCGGGGCCCGCGAGCACTACCACCCTAACCCTAAGTGCGGGGCCCGCGAGCACTACCACCCTAACCCTAAGTGCGGGGCCCCGCGAGCACTACCACCCTAACCCTAAGTGCGGGGCCCGCGAGCACTACCACCCTAACCCTAAGTGCGGGGGCCCGCGAGCACCACCACCCTAACCCTAAGTTCGGCTGCCCGCGAGCACTACCACCCTAACCCTAAGTGCGGGGCCCCGCGAGCACTACCACCCTAACCCTAAGTGCGGGGCCCACGAGCACTACCACCCTAACCCTAAGTGCGGGGCCCGCGAACACTTTATATTACACTACTATATACTACTAAAAAATAAAAAAATATACTACACTAATTATTAACATACTACACTAATATATACTACTAAAAAAATAAAAAATACACTTTATATTACACTACTATATATTACTAAAAAATAAAAAAATATACTACACTAATTATTAACATACTACACTAATATATACTACTAAAAAAATAAAAAAATACACTTTCTATTACACTACTATATATTACTAAAAAATAAAAAAATATACTACACTAATATATACTATATATATTCTATTACTATACACAAACATATATATATATACTAAATTAAAAAAATTGGCCGGGGCCGGTGGGGAAAGAGCCGCTAGAGGCGTGGCAGTGGTGCCGCCTGCTCGTCAGGCTGGGATGGAGGAGGCGCCCGGAGGAGGAGTTACCTCTGGCTCACTGGGCCGGGACGATGGAGGAGGCATGGCCGGGAGAGGAGGAGGCGCGCCAGTGGGCAGACGTCCGTGGTGTCTGGAGAGGGCAAGCGTGGCCAGGCAGTGCCGAGAGGGCGAGGCGTCAAATTTTGGTAACTGCGGCGTCGTCGTCCTCAAGCGTCTGCAGAGTGTGGAGATGGAGATTAGGGGAGCGAAGCGGCGCGTATTTAAATGGATGAACGTTTAGTCCCGGTTCGTGGCTCGCCCCGGGACTAAAACCTAGTCGGCGAGCCTGGCCGGGACTAAAGGTATGACCTTTAGTCGACCCGTGGCTTGCCCGGGACTAAAGGCTTTTCGATACTTCCCGGGTGCGTAACATGACACCCTTTAGTCCTGGTCCATGCCACAACCCGGAACTAAAGGCCCATTTTTTAAAAAATTGACTACAACCTCTGTTTCCCGCCTTATTGCATACTATGTTATTAAATAAACTACGATATATCAATATTATTAAATCTGATAAAAGTTTACAATATTTTAGGGTTTAAGGTTTCGGGTTTAGGGTCCCTTTTTCAAAAAAAAAATCATCTCAAGGCGCTTTGTTTAAAAAAAAAATTCAATTAGCATATTATTTAAACATTTGAATTTTACAGTTTTTGCATACTTATGAATTTGAGAAAAATTTCAACATGAAAAGTTCTTGAATTTGAATAACTAATCCAAATCTATTTTCTATTTTACAAAATAATTATTCTAACTAGTGAAACTAATAACCATTTTGCCATTTCCAATTTAAAAATGCATTAACTATTATATTTTGCATATTTTTAACATAAAGAGCGCTTGAATTTGAATCAGAGATTCAAATCCATTTTTTGTTTTATAAAATAATTATTCTAACTAGTCAAACTATTAACCATTTTGCCATTTTCATGTGATTCCGACGCTCCGGTGATCTTCCTCCAGCGAAACCCTAGACCGGGGGCCTCGGATCGTCTACCCCTGTAGCTTTCTCCGTACGAGGGTAGCGCCTTTAGGGTTTCGGGTTTAGGGTTTAGGCTTGGTCGTTGCCATAGCACATCTAGACTCATATCTGCCGCCTCTCTCCACTCTATCCCATGGCTTTCACCATACCTCTAACCCCAGGGAGGCGGAGATCGAGTCTTTCACGGGCTAGCAGGAATATATTTTCCGAGGCGGAACTTCCGAAGATGCCATAGGGCCTGTGCACCAAGGGCATCTTCGAGAAGTTCCGCCACGGGAGATTTCCCAACCCTTTCCTCCATCCATGGGGATGAAACTCTCCATCCATGTTGGCTTGGTCGTGGCCATAGCACATCTAGACTCATATCTGCCGCCTCTCTCCACTCTATCCCATGGCTTCCACCACATACCTCTAACCCCAGGGAGGCGGAGATGGAGTCTTTCACGGGCTAGCAGGAATATATTTTCCGAGGCGGAACTTCTGAAGATGCCATAGGGTGTGTGCACCAAGGGCATCTTCGAGAAGTTCCTCCACGGGAGATTTCCCAAACCTTTCCTCCATCCATGGGGATGAAACTCTCCATCCATGTTGGCTTGTTGAGTTGCTTGCCATGGCGTATCGATGCTCCTTTTATAGGCACGTCGCCGCTTCTACTTTGTCTTCTTCCTCCAACAGGGTGTCATGCGCTACATGCTTTATCTCATCGAGCAGTGTGTCCACCCATGCGTCCTGATCCTACCGATAGCTTTAGTCCCGGTTTGAGCCCCCACCGGGTACTAAAGGTTACCCACGCGTCCTTATCCCACCGACAGTTTTGTTAGATGACACAAAAACCACCTTTAGTCCCGGTTGCACCCACCAGCCGGTACTAAAGGTTAGCCACCCCCCAGATAAGGCCCTCCCAGATAAGCCTCCCCTAGATAAGGCCCCCCATCTTTTGTCCCGGTTTGAGCCCCCACCCGGGATGAAAGTTTCCCGCGCCACTGTGTTCCCGCGCTTTCCACCGGTTCCCACCTTTGTCTTCCCGCCATTTTTTCAGTATATATATGTACGCTTGGCCTCCATTTACATATCACATCTAGACTCATCATTCTCTTCCCATGGCTTCCATCGTATCTCTAACCACCCGGGAGGCGGAGGCGCTTTGTGCCTCGAACTACCCCTGCCGACCGGGCTACCGCGTCCCCACCGGGATCTTTGGCCTTGAGGCGTTCCGTCCCTCTGTCCCTCTAGGTGTGGGCCGGATGGCCATCACGAACCACTACTACCTCGAGCTCACGCCAGAGCAGCGGAGGAATCCCAAGCAGCATCCGACTATTTCCCGACTTGGGAAGCCTTCTTCATCAATCGGTGTGAGAGGGCGCCCGAGCACGAGGAGGACCCACCTCCTTTAGAACTTCAACGAGGCGGCCGTCGGCTGTGGTGGCGGCCGACTCTCCAGTGTCATGGCCTACAACACGACCGCAATAACCCCCGCTGTGGTACCCTCAAATCTAGCCCACGCAGCGTGCTCCAACCTTCAAGGTTTGACTACGGTGACCCCAACGGCAGTGGCAGCGACGGCACTACAAGGCGCGTATTATAGGGCTAGGCAGGAGCATGACTGAATCACTCCAACCATTAGGCATGTTTCTTAATTTTCAGTTGTGCTATGTATCCTTAGTGTTTGTAGGTTCCTTCTCTTGTGATGGTTCCTTCTCTTTGTGTGATCCCCTACCGCGGCTCAGAACGTCTAGTTTGATTGAGCAAGATGTATTACATGAAAGGGGACCTTTATGTCTCAAATAAAAGGTTTAATACATTACATAGATTTATGTCTCAAATAAAAGGTTTAATTACATAGATTTATGTCTCAAATAAAAGGTTTAATACATTATTACACATCACCAACATCTAGTGTTGTGGTTTTCTTCTGCACCGTAGCCATGGAGAATCTTCATCATTTAACAGGATGCTTGGGTCAGTTTTCACTTTGAACGGTGGAATTTCATGAAACTTATTGTAATCTTCTGACATGTCTGTCTTGTCATCCACTCCCACGATGTTTCTTTTCCCTGAAAGAACTATGTGGCGCTTTGGCTCATCGTATTCTGTACTCTTTTGCGTATCTTTCCTTTTTCTCGGTTTGGTAGACATGTCCTTCACATAGAAAACCTGAGCCACATCGTTGGCTAGGACGAATGGTTCATCCATGTACACAAGATTGTTGAGATCCACTGTTGTCATGTCGTACTTTTCGTCTACATGTACCCTGCCTCCTGTCAGCTTGACCCATTTGCACCGAAACAAAGGGACCTTAAAAGTAGGTCCATAGTCAAGTTCCCATATCTCCTCTATGTACCCATAATATGTGTCAATCTTCCCATTGTCATCTGTTGCATCAAAGCGGACACCACTGTTTTGGTTGGTGCTCTTTTTATCTTGGGCGATCGTGTAAAATGTATTCCCATTTATCTCGTACCCTTGGAAAGTACATATAGTCGAAGATGGTAACCTGGCTAACGAGTACAACTCATCTCCAACAGTGGTGTTATTCATGAGATGTGTCTGCAACCAATTGCCAAAATTCTTCTCGTGTTCCCCTTTAATTAAGGTTTCAGGCTTCCCCGGGTTTTTGGAGCGTAGAATATTCTTGTGTTTCTCGATATACGGAGCCACCACGGTGGAATTGTGTAGAAATGTGTAGTGTGCTTGAGTGAAAGAATGCCCGTCCCTACATACCATTGATTTCCTTCCTAGTGTGCCTTTTCCAGTCATCCTCCCCTCATACCGAGATTCAGGAACACCAATCGGCTTAAGGTCAGGAAGAAAGTCAACACAAAAGTCAATGACCTCCTCTGCTCCATAGCCCTTGGAGATGCTTCCTTCCGCCTAGCACGGTTATGAACATATTTCTTTAAGACTCCCATGAACCTCTCAAGGGGAACATATTGTGTAGAAACACAGACCGAGAATTCTAATCTCTTCAACTAGGTGAACTAGGAGGTGCGTCATAATATTGAAGAAGGATGGCGGAACAACAACTCAAGTGACCGGACATTGGACCACATCAATCTGTAACCATGATAGACTTTATCGATCGATTACCTTCTGATAAATTGCATTGAGGAATGAACATACCTTCACAATGTCTATTCGAGCATTTTATTGTAGAATTCCCCTCAATACAACCGGAAGCAATTCGTCATAAGCACATGGCGGTCATGAGACTTTAGGTTTTGAAATTTTTTCTTTCATATTTACTATTCCTTTATATTCGATTAGAAGCCGACAGACCTTGCTACGTAAAAGGACTTCAAAAAGATTTCCTTTTCTTCTTTGGTAAGAGCGTAGCTGGCAAGCCCTTGAAACTGCCCTGGATGCTTGCCGTCTCGTCCTTTATGATGTTGCTGGTCCTCCCGTGCTGCCGGGGTATCTTTTGACTTCCCATACAAGCCCAGGAAGCCTAGAATATTCACGCAAAGATTCTTTGTCAGGTGCATCACGTCGATTGCAGAGCAGACCTCATGCACTTTCCAATAGGGTAACTCCCAAAATATAGATTTCTTCTTCCACATGGGTGCGTGTCCGGTAATGGGGTCTTTCTGAACAGGTTGTCCTCCAGGACCCTTTCCAAAGATTACATCCAAATCCTTGACCATACCAAATACATCAGCACCACTACGGGGAAAGCTTCGTCCGGGTTTCTGCCTTGCCATTGAAATGCTTGCCTTTCTTCTTTAAGGGATGACTGGGCGGAAGAAAACGACGATTGTACGGGTACACATTCTTTCTACATTTATCCAGATATATACTTTCAGTCTCATCTAAACAGTGTGTGCATGCATTGTATCCTTTGTTCGTCTGTCCTGAAATGTTACTAAGAGCAGGCCAATCATTGATGGTTATGAACAACAACGCTTGTAGGTCAAATTCCTGCTGTTTGTGCTCATCCCACACACGTACACCTGGTTTGGCCCACAACTGTAGAAGTTCATCAACTAATGGCCTTAGGTACACATCAATGTCGTTGTCGGGTTGCTTCGGGCCTTGGATGAGCACTGGCATCATAATGAACTTCCGCTTCATGCACAACCAAGGAGGAAGTTTGTAGATACATAGAGTCACGGGCCAGGTGCTATGACTGCAGTTCTGCTCCCCAAAAGGATTCATGCCATCAGTACTTAGACCAAACCATAAGTTCCTTGCGTCACCAAAGAAAGTCCGGAAGTCTCTCGATTTTTCTCCACTGTCGACCATCATCAGGGTGCCTCAACATCCCGTCTTTCTTATGGTCTTCCATGTGCCATCGCAACAACTTGGCATGCTCTTTATTCCTGAACAAACGTTTCAACCATGTTATTATAGGAGCATACCACATCACCTTGGCAGGAACCCTCTTCCTGGGTTGCTCGCCCTCAACATCACCAGGGTCATCTTTTCTGATCTTATACCGCAATGCAGTGCATACCGGGCATTTATCCATATTCTCGTACTTCTCACCACGGTAGAGGATGCAGTAATTAGGGCATGCATGTATCTTCTGCACGTCTAATCCTAGAGGGCAGACAAGTTTCTTTGCGTTGTACGTACTGGAGGGCAATTGGTTATTTCTTGGAAGAAGCTTCTTCATTATTACCAGCAACTTTTCAAATCCTGAGTCAGTCATACCGGTCTCTGCCTTCCACTTCAACAATTCCAGTGTGCTACCCAGCTTCTTCTGGCCATCTTCACAAGTTGGATACCGCAATGTGTTGTGGTCCTGTAACATCTGCTCGAACTGCAGCCTCTCCTTTTCTGTGTCGCAGTCTCGCCTTGCATCACTAATGACCCGACCAAAATCATCAACGGGCTCATCTGGTTCTCGTTCTTCACCCCCTTCTTTTTCATTATCTTCAACTGCGGTATCATCGTATTCAGGGAACATAGATCGGTAGTTGTCATCATCGTTCTCTTCTTCATCGCCGTCTTCCATTATAACCCCTCTTTCTCCATGCTTGGTCCAAACATTATAGCCGGACACGAAACCGGACCGAAGCAGGTGGCTCTGAATGACTCTTGAGGAAGTGTGAGCCTGCTCATTCCGACATTCAACACATGGACAACACATAAAACCATCCCGCCGCTTGTTCGCCTCGGCCACAAGGCGAAAAGAACGCACGCCTTCTCTGTAAGCGTCAGAGCGTCGGTCACCGTACATCCATGGGTGGCTCATCTGCATCATACAACAATAGTTGCTAACCTTTTAGGACACTTCAAAACAAAGACGAGAAACCTTAAGTGTCGCTCTGGCAGCTCATATCATATTTTGTCTTGTGTGAACTCAAGTGGCATCGCTCTAATAGGCATTTCACCGAACACCTCTAGTGCATATGAAGAAAAAAAGTTAGCACAAAGTTATACCCACCTCTCACATAGGAAAAAACAGGAGAGAGTGGAGGGCTGGGTATATATAGGGTTAAAGATTAGGCCCGGTTTGAGATACAAACCGGGACTAAAGGTTCTACGCGCCGGCTCAGACCTATTTGTCCCGGTTTGTATCTCAAACCGGGACTAATGGCTCCTTACGGACCGGGACATAGTGCCTCGGCCTCCTCGGGCCATCTAGTTCGGACCATTAGTCCCGGCCCCAGCCACGGCCAGGACTAATGGCCCGAACCAAAGGCCCATTTTCTACTAGTGTGAGTCATTGCATGTGTGTTCTTTCCACAAACCATATATGGATCAACCAGTGGTCATTGCATGCGTGTTCTTTCCACAAACCACATATGGATCCACTACTTTCATTGCATGTGTGTTCTTTCCACAAACCACATATGGATCCACTAGAGTCATTGCATGTGTGTTCTTTTCAAAAACCACATATGGATTAACCAATGGCATTGCATGTGTTTTTTTTCACAAATCACATATGGATCCACCAGTGTTCACTGCATGTGTGTTCTTTCCACAAACCACTTATGGATCCACTAGTGTTTATTGCATGTGTGTTCTTTTCCACAAACCACATATGGATCCACTAGAGTCATTGCATGAGTGTTCTTTTCACAAACCACATATGGACCCACTAGAGTCATTGCATGTGTATTCATTTCACAAACCACACATGGACCCACTTGAGTCATTGCATGTGTGTTCTTTCCACAAACAACACATGGATCAACCGGTGTCATTGTATGTGTGTTCTTTCCACAAACCACATATGGATCAACCAGTGGTCATTGCATGTGTGTTCTTTCCACAAATCACACATGGATCCACTAGAGTCATTGCATATGTGCTCTTTTCACAAACCACACATGGATCCACCAGAGTCATTGCATGTGTCTTCTTATACTAAAACCAGCACTAGAGTCATTGCATGTGTGTTCTTTTCACAAACCACATATGGGTCCACCAGTGTCATTGCATGTGTGTTCTTTCCACAAACCACATATGGATCCACTAGTGTTCATTGCATGTGTGTTCTTTCCACAAACCACACATGAACCCCCTGAGTCATTGCATGTGTGTTCTTTTCACAAACCACATATGGACCCGCTTGAGTCATTGCATGTGTGTTATTGTCACAAACTACATATCGATCAACCAATGTCATTGCAGGTGTGTTCCTGTCATGAACGACACATGGATCAACCAGTGGTCATTGCATGTGTGCTTTTTTCACAAACCACACATGGATCCCCCTGAGTCATTGATGTGTGTTCTTTTCACAAACCCCATATGGACCCACTTGAGTAATTGCATGTTTGTTATTGTCACAAACCACATATGGATCAACCAATGTCATTGCATGTGTGTTCCTGTCATGAACCACACATGGATCAACTAGTGGTCATTACATGTTTGTTCTTTCCACAAACCACATATGGATCCACTAGAGTCATTGCATGTGTGTTCTTTTCACAAACCACATATGGATCAACAAGTGTCATTTCATGTGTGTTATTTGCACAAACCACATATGGATCAACCAATGTTCACTACATGTGTGTTCTTTCCACCAACCACTTATGGATCCACCAGTGTTCATTACATTGGTGTTCATTTCCACAAACCACATATGGATCCACTAGAGTTAATGCATGTGTTCTATTCAAAAACCACATATGGACCCACTAGTGTCATTGCATGTGTGTTCTTATACTAAAACTAGCACTAGAGTCATTGCATATGTGTTCTTTCCACAAACCACACATGGATCAACCAGTGTCATTGCATGTGTCTTCTTTCCACAAACCACATATGGATCAACCAGTGGTCATTGCATGTGTGTTCTTTTGACAAATCACACATGGAGCCACTAGAGTCATTGCATGTGTGTTCTTTTCACAAACCACACATGGATCCACCAGAGTCATTGCATGTGTGTTCTTTCCACAACCCACACATGGATCAACCAGTGTTATTGCATGTGTGTTCTTTCAACAAACCACATATGGTTCAACCAGTGGTCATTGCATGCGTTTTCTTTCCACAAACCACCTATGGATCCACTAGAGTCATTGCATGTGTGTTCTTTCCACAAACCACATATGGATCCACTAGAGTCATTGCATGTGTGTTCTTTTCACAAACCACATATGGATCAACCAATGGCATTGCATGTGTGTTCTTTTGACAAATCACATATGGATCCACCAGTGTTCACTACATGTGTGTTATTTCCACAAACCACTTATGGATCCACCAGTGTTCATTGCATGTGTGTTCTTTTCCACAAACCACATATGGATCCACTAGAGTCATTGCATGTGTGTTCTTTTCACAAACCACAGATGGACCCACTAGAGTCATTGCATGTGTATTATTTTCACAAACCACAGATGGACCCACTTGAGTCATTGCATGTGTGTTCTTTCCACAAACCACACATGGATCACCTAGTGTCATTGCATGTGTGTTCTTTCCACAAACCACATATGGATCAACCAGTGGTCATTGCATGTGTGTTGTTTCCACAAACCACACATGGATCCACTAGAGTCATTGCATGTGTGTTCTTTTCACAAACCACACATGGATCCACTAGAGTCATTGCATGTGTGTTCTTATACTAAAACCAGCACTAGAGTCATTGCATGTGTGTTATTTTCACAAACCACATATGGATCCACCAGTGTCATTGCATGTGTGTTCTTTCCACAAACCACATATGGATCCACCAGTGTTCATTGCATGTGTGTTCTTTCCACAAACCACACAAGGATTAACCATAGGCATTGCATGTGTGTTATTGTCACAAACCACATATGGATCAACTAATGTCATTGCATGTTTGTTCCTGTCATGAACGACACATGGATCAACCAGTGGTCATTGCATGTGTGTTCTTTCCAAAAACCACACATGGATCCCCCTGAGTCATTGCATGTGTGTTCTTTTCACAAACCACATATGGACCCACTTGAGTCATTGCATGTGTGTTATTGTCACAAACCACATATGGATCAACCAATGTCATTGCATGTGTCTTCCTATCATGAACCACACATGGATCAACCAGTGGTCATTGCATGTGTGTTCTTTCCACAAACCAGATATGGATCCACTAGAGTCATTGCATGAGTGTTCTTTTCACAAACCACATATGGATCAACCAGTGTCATTGCATGTGTGTTCTTTCCACAAACCACATATGGATCAACCAATGTTCACTGCATGTGTGTTCTTTCCACAAACCACTTATGGATCCACCAGTGTTCATTGCATGTGTATTATTTTTTACAAACCACATATGGATCCACTAGAGTCATTTCATGGGTGTTCTTTTCACAAACTACATATGGACCCACTAGAGTCATTGCATGTGTGTTCTTATACTAAAACTAATACTAGAGTCATTGCATGTGTGTTCTTTCCACAAACCACACTTGGATCAACCAGTGTCTTTGCATGTGTGTTCTTTCCACAAACCACATATGGATCAACCAGTGGTCATTGCATGTGTGTTCTTTAAAACAAACCACACATGGATCCACTAGAGTCATTGCATGTGTGTTATTTCCACAAACCACACATGGATCAACTAGTGTTATTGCATGTGTGTTCTTTCCACAAAACAAATATGGATCAACCAGTGGTCATTGCATGTGTGTTCTTTCCACAAACCACATATGGATCCACTAGAGTCATTGCATGTGTGTTCTTTCCACAAACCACGTATGGATCCACTAGAGTCATTGCATGTGTGTTCTTTTCATAAACCACATATGGATCAACCAATGGGATTGCGTGTGTGTTCTCTTCACAAATCACATATGGATCCACCAGTGTTCACTACATGTGTGTTCTTTCCACAAACCACTTATGGATCCACTAGTGTTCATTGCATGTGTGTTATTTTCCACAAACCACATATGGATCCACTAGAGTCATTGCATGTGTGTTCTTATCACAAACCACATATGGACCACTAGAGTCATTGCATGTGTATTCTTTTCACAAACCACACATGGATCAACCAATGGCATTGCATGTGTGTTCTTTCCACAAACCACACGCGAATCCACCAGTGTCATTGCATGTGTGTTCTTTCCACAAACCACATATGGATCAACCAGTGGTCATTGCATGTGTGTTCTTTCCACAAACCACACATGGATCCACTAGAGTCATTGCATGTGTGTTATTTTAACAAACCACACATGGATCCACCAATGTCATTGCATGTGTGTTCCATTCAAGAACCACATATGGATCAACCAATGTTCCCTGCATGTGTGTTCTTTCCACAAACCACTTATGGATCCACTAGTGTTCATTGCATGTGTGTTCTTTTCCACAAACCACATATGGATCCACTAGAGTCATTGCATTTGTGTTCTTTTCACAAACCACATATGGACCCACTAGAGTCATTGCATGTGTGTTCTTATACTAAAAGCAGCACTAGAGTCATTGCATGTGTGTTCTTTCCACAAACCACATATGGATCCACTAGTGTCATTGCATATGTGTTCTTTCAACAAACCACATATGGATCAACAGTGGTCATTGCATATGTGTTCTTTTCCACAAACCACATATGGATCCACTAGAGTCATTGCATGTGTGTTCTTTTCAACCACCACATATGGACCCACTAGAGTGATTTCATGTGTGTTCTTTATACTAAAACCACATGGCTCAACTAGAGTCATTGCATGTGTTCTTTCCACAAACCACACATGGATCAACTAGTGTCATTGCATGTGAGTTATTTCCACAAACAACACATGGATCCACCAGAGTCATTGCATGTGTTTTATTTCCACAAACCATCCATGGATCCACTAGAGTCATTGCATGTGTGTTGTTTCCACAAACCACATATGGACACACTTGAGTCATTGCATGTGTGTTATTGTCACAAACCACATATGAATCAACCAATATCATTGCATGTGTGTTCCTGACATGAACCACATATGGACCGACTAGAGTCATTGCATGTGTGTTATTTCCACAAACCACATATGGATCCACTAGAGTCATTGCATGTGTGTTCTTTTCACAAACCACATATGGATCAACCAATGGCATTGCATGTGTGTTCTTTCCACGAACCACACATGGATCAACCAGTGTCATTGCATGTGTGTTCTTTCCACAAACCACATATCGATCAACCACTGGTTATTACATGTGTGTTCTTTTCCACAAACGACAGATGGATCCACTAGAGTCATTGCATGTGTGTTCTTTCCACAAAGCACACATTGATTAACCAATGGCATTGCATGTGTGTTCTTTTCACAAACCACATATGGATCAACCAATGGCATTGCATGTGTGTTTTTTTCACAGATCACATATGGATCCACCAGTGTTCACTGCAGGTGTGTTCTTTTCACAAACCACATATGGATCCACCAATGTCATTGCATGTGCGTTCTTTCCACAAACCACATATGGATCCACCAGTGTTCATTGCATGTGTGTTTTTTCCACAAACCACATATGGACCAACTTGAGTCATTGCATGTGTGTTCTTTCCACAAACCACACATGGATTAACCAATTGCATTGCATGTGTGTTATTGTCACAAACCACATATGGATCAACCAATGTCATTGCATGTGTGTTCCTGACATGAACCACATATGGACCCACTAGAGTCATTGCATGTGTGTTCCTGACATGAACCACATATGGACCCACTAGAGTCATTGCATGTGTGTTCTTTCCACAAACCACATATGGATCCACTAGAGTCATTGCATGTGTGTTCTTTTAACAAATCACATATGGATTAACCAATGGCATTGCATGTATGTTCTTTTCACAGATCACATACGGATCCACCAGTGTTTACTGCATGTGTGTTCTTTCCACAAACCACTTATGGATCCACTAGTGTTCATTGCATGTGTGTTGTTTTCCACAAACCACATATGGATCCACTAGAGTCATTGCATGTGTGTTCTTTTCAAAAACCACATATGGACCCACTAGAGTCATTTAATGTGTGTTCTTATACTAAAACCAGCACTAGAGTTATTGCATGTGTGTTCTTTTCACAAACCACATATGGATCCACCAGTGTCATTGCATGTGTGTTCTTTCCACAAACCACATATGGATCCATTATTGTTCATTGCATGATTGTTCTTTCCACAAACCACATATGGACCCACTTGAGTCATTGCATGTGTGTTCTTTCCACAAACCACACATGGATTAACCATAGGAATTGCATGTGTGTTATTGTCACAAACCACATATGGATCAACCAATGTCATTGCATGTGTGTTACTGTCATGAACCACACATGGATCAACCAGTGGTCATTACATGCGTGTTCCTCTCATAAACCACATATGGATCCACCCACTGTGATTGCATGTGTGTTCTTCTCACAAACCAGATAAGGATCCACCAGTGTCATTGGATGTGTGTTCTTTTCATAAACCACATATGGATCCTAACCTTAGGATAGCCCTAACCTTAGCCCCCCAATGGATCCATCGTTAGACCGAGTCTTCTGGAAGGCATGCCATATAACAGTTGTTCTGCTTGACGATTGTTACATACCGTTCGATCGGGGCACTTGGACGATTGGGATGGTCTTCATGAGCGCGATCCGCGAGTAGGCTGTTCTGCGGCATGATAGGCCACGCTTGCTCTGGACAAACTGGCATGTTGCGAGTGTCACGACTCACGAGTTCAGTGGGCCATATCCCAGTGTCACATCCCCATTACTTCTCTTCCTTCCCGTACTTCTCTTCCTTCCCCTCGAAGCCACTTTCCCCACTTCACTTCCATCCTGCCGTAGCCGCAAGCCGACGACATCCGCCAATTCTCGGGTCGCTACCTTCATGCTAAGAAATCATTTTACAAGCTTTTGAACTTATCCTACATATTCCTGCTATTCGCCAATCTAACTCCTGATCTTTTTTCAGATTTCTCAATGAACTTCAGATGTGGCAGATGCTGCAGCCCAAGAATCTGGAGATCCTCGCGTGCAACTTTGCAGCGAAGTTCCCGCTCGTGTGCTCCCACCCAGGATGATTTCGCCGTTACTCCTACCATGATCTCCTGCTCCACGAGCTCGCGTGCCCGCACGGCATGTGCTCTTGCACGGATCTGGGCTGCATCTAGACCGACACGCCGGCAGAGCTCGTCGTCCACCTTGCAGAGGAGCACTTGATCGAAGTGATTAGGATCTCGTACGGGCAAGCCCAACTTCTCCAAGAGCAGGTGTCGTCCACTGACTCGGCACGCTGTCGGCTAATTTTCTAGGGGGGATGGCTCTGTTTTCGTCCTGACCATCACCACCGGTGTTCCGGGAACTAGAGTCGGGTCCACCGTCGTGTGTGCCGTATGCGTCAGGTCGGTCTCATGCACCTGCACGGTATATTATGGTGCGCCAGGCGAACGCCACCATTCGATAGCATTCTTGTGCTAGCCGAGGCGCCGAGCTGCCCGACGCCGCGGGAGGTGGAGTATGCGCACCTAAGGTCGATCCTATGTGTGCCATCTCAGTACCTTGTCGGTGCTGGACCGAACAGGCACATGCATTTCTACATTTGTATCGAGAAGACCGATAGGGAAATGTAGTACTTGTGTTGTCATTACTGTTAGACTTAAGCGATGCTTCTCAGGTGCGTAGAGCATACGTGTTGTGCGAATGTACCCTAGTTGTAGTTTTTAGTACTCCTTAATAATTTGACGAGTTATTGGTCCAATCAGCTTGTTGTTGTCACGTTGCAAAGTCTGCTTGCTCTAGATAGACTGGCAATACTGTGTGCTCCCGCACCCGCATGTCAGTGTCACATGTTCTGAGGGCCCACCTGCTAGTGTCACGCCCCCTTCTCTTCCTTTCCCTCGAAGCCAGTGTCCCAACTTCTCTTCCATCCTGCCACTCCCGTCTGATGGTTGTAATCTGATTTTCGTTGGATTGTTTACATGTAATCTACGTTGATAATGCAACATGCAAATGGCACAGACACAATTTCTAAAGTGGAAGCGCTCACACGCTGCTATTGCACATATTTCTCAATATAGCTCGACAAACCCATTACAATGATTGTACTCGCATTAAACACAACCGAAATTGCAACCATCCTAACCAACATCTAAACCCACATCACACCGCTGTCGTCGGAGTCCACCTCGATTGGTGACACCGCCGTGCCCTTCCCAGCGACATCCACTCCCGCCTGTGGCTTGCCCTTCGCCAAGGAGGCAACAATGGCGTTCTGCATAGCTTCTTCCCTGTCGTCCTCCACATCAGAATCGACAATGACGAAGGTGACGGGGTTGGCATGGACCGAGCGCCATCGCGCCTGGCGGCTCCTGCTCGAGCTCGACGCCACATCAGTCCTTCTACAGGTAGGAGGGGTCGAGCTCGGATACGTAGCATCATCGCTCCTCTCAAGAAACCATGGCCATTTGATACTGCGACGGTAGGATCTTGGGGTGGATCCGCCGTGGCGAGCCCTACTGGAAGCGGTGGAGCGGATGGATCTGCTGGTGCGAGCCATGACAAGTACCTAGGAGGGAGTAAGATTGTGGGCCAGGCGTGTCTGGTTCCTGAGCAAGGCCTCCCAGTGATATGTATGCAGGCAAGGTGCCAAAAAATTTCGTCCAATGCACGCGAGAGGGATTTTGAACCATGAAGGCGTGAGGTTTGGTTGACAAGTCCACACGCTAGGTCCCCCACCTGTCAGCCGAATGTGGACGGTAGGATTCTGCCCGAGTTATTAAGTGGGGATAAATCACGCTTCACCACTACCCTGACATCCAAAGGCTCCTCTTTCCTCTGCCCTCCCTCCCCTCGCTCATGGCTTGCAGCTTGTGCAGTTCGTCTCGGGCGAAATCAGGGTCGGATCAACGCCGTCAGGCGGGTGCCCCCATCAGGTACTAGAGGGCGCCCTATGATTACTACCCCGATATGTTGTGTTTGTGCGGTGAGAAGATGCCGAGATGGATTTCGTGGACCGATGAAAATACTGCTGGAAAATTCAGCAACTGCAGCATTAGAGCGGTAAGTTCCTACTATAGGTACAATGGTAAACCAGAACGGGAAAGCGTAATGTAATTCTTTTTTTGTTTCCTCCGATCTACTAGGCAGGAAGGGAGGGGCACTGGCTATGACAAGTTTGTGTGGATCTAAAAGACACTGACAGGTTTTCACAGAGAGCTTGTTCAGGATCTGCGTGATGCTATGTGGGACAAGAAAGAGGAGATTTGTGCGATGGAGTGAGAGATCCGGGAGCTTCGCCAGGTGCAGGGGAGGCAGGGGAAGGGAGGTGGTGAGACAGACGGGCTCAATATTGGGCCAGATAGTGGAAACAATTTCCTCATTATCTGGGCATTATCTGTTGCATTTGCAGTTTATGTTGCCATGTCGTTGTCCAGTAGATGAAATAAGTTGCTGCTTCGTGGAGTGTAGCAGCCAGCTTAGAACTTGTTTTTTAGCCCAGAAACTTATCATAAGCGTAATGCCAACATCAAGGATTTATTAAGCACCTATAAATAATTCATGTCTATGGCACTAACACCCATCGATTTTGGAGACCCCTTAACCGCTCAGCTATCGCGATTGTTCAGATAGTAGTGGCACAGTCACAATTTTGGATTCAACTAGTGGCCTCGGATGTATCCAATCCTAAAGTCGCGATACATTTTACTCCGAGTACAGGAGGTAGATTGTTTTGCCCAGCAAGTTCCACGCACACAGCTCCAGAGTTTAACCGAACTACATATATAGGTTCAAGTTCAATACATCATTAGGCTTGTACACTGCTAGCCTTCTTTCTCTGCTTGGGTGCCAACTTTCTTCCTCTTGCCTTCACGTCCACTGGCTTCTTCATCTCCTGCCTTCTTCCGCTTCCTGGGTGCCAATTTTCTTACATTCACGTACCCTGCATCTCTGGGTCGAGGGAAGTCAGGCCAATCAGCACCAGAATCTTGTCCAGCATCATCACTCCACTCGTTTTGGTTTTCTTCCCGCAGCAAAATCACTGAGTTGGCTGTCTTGTTTCTTACCTTGCGCTTCCTGTAAAAAAATAGTACATGGATTACTACCTTATATCTATAGACTATAAATAATTTTTTTGTGAATGTACCATCTCATACCTAGGTTTGGGAGCATTAAGGGGACAAGTCGCTGCTCTATGGCCTATAAGATGGCAGGTCTTGCATCTGTTTTTGCCCTTCTTGGTTGCACAGAAAGCCGAACCCTTCTTCTCAAGAAAATTCTTAAACCTATTCACCTGAGGTCTTCCTCTGCCCCTATTTGTAACTGGCTAACAAAGCTCGAAAGACAGTTGGACTTGAGGCCACTGAGATGGGTCTGTACATGGCTCGATGGATCCAGCGTACGCAGCTCTGAAATTTTCCATAGAGTAGTAGTCTGACAAATACTGATCCAAATGTGGTAGAGTTCTTTTCTTCACCAAGAAGGCCAAGGCGTGGTCGCAAGGTTTCCCGGTATGCTGCCACTCTAAGCAGGTGCATTCTCGCAGCTGGATGTTCACAACATCCCTTTTGCCACTCTTGGACATATCGACCACCTCACAGCTGCTGCTGGTTGACGGGAGAACCTTAAGATGAGCAAGTCCTCAGCTTCTCTTATGCAGTTGATGTACAACTGGCGGTAGCATATGTCCTCTAAGTCTCCTACCGATCTCTCTCCTTATATTTAATAGCTTCATGAGCATACCACATATGTTGTCCATCAAGATATGAATAGGACGCACTTTTATGTCCTTCACCCAGTTATTCAGGCATTCTGCAAGGTTGTTGTTTATGTAATCAACTTTGATGTCAGGGTTGAATTGACTCCTCTTCCATAGCTACGAATGATGGATGGCTAAGTACTCTGGAAGTTTAGGGGCTTCCACAAAAATCTTGCTCATGAAATATTCGCTGCTACTAGGTTTGTAAACTCTAGCAGCAGGAAACATGTAACGAAATACGCTGCCTGCGTAGTGTGAGTACAAGTTGAGCATCATATGGGCATGGCATTCTCTACCTTCAGCTCGTGGGAACACCTCCTTCACTGCATTCGGCAGCCCTTTGCATGCATCCGTGGATTTAGCCAATGGATCCATGTGGCCTATTGATCTCCTCAGCTGCCTCATAAGCCAGACCCAGTTTTCCTCCATTTCTGTTTCAAACAGCCTGAATGCCACTGGGAACATCCAGTTGTGACCATCAAGTGATGTGGCAGATGGTAGACAGCCTTTCCATTTGCTAGTTAGGATAGTGCTATCTACACTCGAATCTGACCTACATATGTCCTTGAATACCTGGATGCAAGGTTTAAGCGCCATGAAAAATCTTTTGAAATATATTTTACCACGTACTGGTTCGGTGTCAATCTCCACAACACTCACCGGACACCTAGCTTGTGCCTCCACCTTGAAGTTGTACAGCATCCTAAAGCTATTGGTCCAATCCCCGTGCAAGACCCACAAAGCTTTCTCTTTACCTTTCCAAACCGTGTAATATGGTAGGACAATGTTGTATTTAGAACCGAGGCTAGTCTGAATATTCTTCGCGGTCTCCTTGGGGTTATCCTTTAGTATGGACATAGATTGCATAGCCACCCACTCTGTATTAGCCATTGAGGATTTCAGTTTGCTTCCTGTCGGACACATGTGTGGAGGGCCCATTTTGTTCACCTACAACACAGATTCATTTAAAAGATAAGCGGAGTCGACTAGTTGCCAGAAAGATATCACACAACAATTGTAGTTATAGAGTGAAAAGAGAGAAAGTTCTAATGGTTTGCTGCATTCATTGCCCTAGTACCCTATTTGCCTTCGATGCAGGTAAGGCTCTTGATGTGATCCTCCATGGACAATGTACCTCGGCCCGTCCATTCATCCACGTTAACTTGCAAACGGCCTCATACCTTTGGGCAGTGTTCTTCAGTCGATAAACGTTGAACTCCCCCTTGATAAAAAATACCAGAACGACATCCTAAACTCATGCATGCTACTAAACTCGGTGCCGACCGAAATTATAGGATACTTGTGGTCATGTTTCATTTCTTCTACTTCAACACCCAAATCATCGACTGGAATACCAGCCTCATCGTTAAGTTCCTCGTCTATTTCATCATCACCAGATTCTTGATCCTCTCTGATGCCTTCTTCTTCATCGATTCAGAATCCCATCGCCTCTAATGCCTAATCGCACACATCATATTGACTCCCATGGGTAATGCACCATCGTCTCCACCGAATGGACCGGAACATTGCCCCAATCCACCTCACCAGCAACTCTGTTTTCTCCAAGACACTCGGTTGGTTCTGCTGCAACCACATGGGGTGGTCTTATGTTTACACGCATCCCAGGTACTTCAGTGGGCAAACAGCAGTCAGAATCAATTTCATCTTGGCTGTACAGAACCCTCTTGCTCTTCCTGTGTACATCCTCCTTCCTGATGTAATCTTTCCTGATGGTATTAGTAGGGCTTGACATCTGCATTCCATACCCCATCGAACTAGGATTTTTGCTGCCGCTCTTGGGTGTGATCTCCTTCCTGCCTCCCTTCATGGATGTTGGCTCCAGGGTGCTAGCATTATTGCCTGACCTCAGCGGCATGTTCTTCTTCGAATTAGCCATTTTGCTGCTACTATTGGGCGTGTTCTCCTTCGTGCTGGCATTATTGCCTGACCTCAGTGGCATGTTCCACTCCAAATTAGCCCTTTTGCTGCTACTATTGGGCGTGTTCTCCTTCGTGCTGGAATTATTGCCTGACCTCAGCGGCATGTTCTGCTCCAAATTAGCCCTTTTGCTGCTACTATTGGGCGTGTTCTCCTTCGTGCTAGCATTATTTCCAGACCTCAGCGGCGTGTTCCGCTCCAAATTAGTATTTTTTTCTGCTCCCACTAGGTGTGGTAGCCTCTGTGCTGGCCATCTTTGCCTCTTTGCTACCACTCCTAGGAGTGTTCACCACCATGCTAGCCCTCTTAGCGATTTTGCTGTTACCGTTCGGTGTGGCATTTTGACTGGATCTCAGGGGTGTACTCTGCGGCATGGTGCCTTTTTTCATGTGACTCTTGGGCATCCTCTTCTCTGGTGTGGTCTCCTTGGTGACGTTCTTCTTCGGGGTGCCCTTTCTGAGGATGCTCTTCCTGCTCCTCTTTATGACGCTCCTCTGTAAGACTCTCCTCTGTTCGAAGCTACCCTCAGTCGCACCAGCCCCAGTGATGCCATGGATCAGGTCACGCATGCCTTCTAAAAGTCCATCATCTCTATTGTCGAGTTCCAATTCCTCTCCAACCATTTGCACTATCAAGTGGAAGTACACTTCACCTGTATAATGTTTCCTTGTAAACGGTACGACTAAATCCCTGGTATATTTCACTTTGATAGCCTTTTTGCTCCTGTAACCAAAATATAACAAATGTGCTTCTGATGTCTACGCACTTCTATTCTTGTAGACAGTTGTTGGGCCTCCAAGTGTAGAGGTTTGTAGAACAGCAGCAAGTTTTCCCTTAAGTGGATCACCCAAGGTTTATCGAAATCAGGGAGGAAGTGGTCAAAGGTATCCCCTCTCAAGCAACCCTGCCATAAATATACAAGAAGTCTCTTGTGTCCCCAAAACACCCAATACACTTGTCAGGTGCATAGGTGCACTAGTTCGGCGAAGAGATAGTGAAATACAAGTGGTATAGATAATTATAAGTGGTAACGGTGATAGAAAATAGCTTGTTGGCGTGTAGTTGACGTGGGAAAAGACTAAAGGCAAACTGAAATAAAGAAGGAAGCAAGCAAACATGTAATGATCTAGTCGCATAAACGGTGTTTACATGCTTAGAAACAAGGCCTAGGGATCATACTTTCACTAGTTAACACTCTCATATAAATATATCATCTTCATGATACTACGCTGAACTACTCTTCGGTTGGACACTCTAATCAACGGTAGGGCTATAACAGCACACATCAAAGTAAGCCTTTCCCATCTAGAAAACCCCATACTGTCACCTTGAGTACTAGATGGTTCCAACAAACACCACAATTTCATAAATACATCCAACTCCAAATATAACTCATAACAAGTATTTGAGAACTCTAGCCTAAGTGCCACCATGGTGTGCACACTGTCACTTTCACACACATGGGGAGAGCAGAGATCTATTAAAGCACTTGAGTAACAAGGTAGATCTATAGATTACAAGCTCATGATCTCAATAAGATCATGCATAGAGAGAGAGATGAACACATAGCTACCGGTAGAACCCTTAGCCTCGAGAGAGAACTACTCCCTCCTCATCATGGGAATCAGCAATGGTGATGGAGATGGCGGTGGAGATCGATGGAGATGGATCCGGGCACTTCCCGTCCCCTGAGGTGCGAACAGAGACTTTCTGTCCCGATCTCCCCTTCGTGGCGGGCTGCTTGAACTTTTCATGGATTTCTGATTGACTATTTAGGGTTTTGGTATCGGGAGGCTCTTATAGGCGAAGGAGGCAAGGTCGATGGCCGGCCAGGGGGCCCACACCATGCCCTGGCGTGGCCTAGGTGGACCCGCGCCATGGGGTGGTGTGGCCACCCTGTGTCCCCTCTCCGACTCTCCTTGCTCCGTGAGTCTTCCGGTAAAATAGAACTTTGGCTTTTGTCCCGTCCAATTCAGAATATTCATTTTCTGACTTCCTGGAATCAAAAACAGCAGAAAACAGGCAACTGGCACTATGGCATCTTGTTAATAGGTTAGTCCAAGAAATCATATGAAAAGTACTCCAAAGTTGGAACAAAACACAAGAAAGTAGATAAAACCAAGCATGAAACATCAAAAATTATAGATACATTTGCAATGTATCAACATCCCAAGCTTAACTCCTGCTAAGTCCTCGAGTAGGTAAGTGATAAAAGGAAAGAATAATTTTTGAGGTGATATGCACCATCAAAGACTTGATCAAAGTATTTGTAAAACATTCAAAGCTGGGATCATAGTACTTCAATCATAACATGAAAGACAATGTTCTAGCAATAAGACAAAGAAACTATGATGCAACATGAAAAGGCACAAACAAAAGATTCATGAATAACAATGCTTTGCAAGACGTTTGTTTGTTTCACATAAAGAAAACATAGCATAATGGCATTCAACTTGTCCCTCATAGAGTAGAAAATACAAATGCATAGGACACCTTCAAAGTTCATAAGAGTGACTAGATACAAGTAGTTTAAAACAAGCAATATCAAAGTTATGCATCAATCAACAAGTCTTGGGACAATGCACATAGAACTAAGAATGGCCACTATGCTCTCAAAGTAGGTGCATAAAGGTAGAAGGTGGAGACTCAATATATATAGTGGAAGAAAGGCCTTCATAAAAGGAAGCAGAGATTCAAGTTTCATAAAGAGCTTCCAAAAATTATGGTACTTAATAGCTTTCATCTCTCATTGCCCCTATCATAAGCATCTTAAAGTGATTAAGGTTAAAGTGAACAAACTATGGAGTATATGCTTGACAAAGTATAAGTTGGAAATCTCATGTCCCTTGAATACGAGGGCCGCTCCTCATGCTACTCAAGTTTAGTCACCGGTAAGTTCTTGTCATTGTAAGTACATGTGTATCATAGAGAACCGCCAACGGGGTACCCCTTGCCCGATGATACGGAAGAATCCCCATATCAAAATGACAAGGCAAGCAAACAACAAGCATCTCAGCAATCTTCTTATTTACCATGGGAATATGGTGCTTTTTTCTCTCTTTCCTCTTTTCATAGTATCTCTTTTTTTCTTTTTTCTTTTTTCTCAATATAGGACTCTTTTTTTATACGAAGAATGCTTCATAGACAGCTCATTATGGTTACGCTGCAGGTTTCCACCATGTCAGCATGGATTAGACCAGCGGCCTAGGCGTTTCTCTAACACATATATATAACTCCATGGACTTACAAGCTCCCCTTTCATTTCACACCGACGACATCCATATACAAAAGAGCATGATATCAACTAGGTACAAGTACCAAGTGCAATGTTGAAAGCGTTCCCCATGAAAGCATGGTTCTGCTAATTCCCAACAAATAAGTGCAAGCATATACAACATAGACGACACAATGGTTCAAGTTTATTAAGGGCAAGAAAAGTAAATTGTGCCATCAAGTTCGTGAGAGCTTTAATCACTAGTTTTCTCATAACAAGTTTAATTTGGAAGGTAAACAAAAGCATGAATATACTTGGAATAGCATAAGGTAGTAGGTAGGTATGGTGGACTCTTTGGAATAACTTGGTTTAGGTAGTTAGATGCATGAGTGGAACTCATACTTGGTTGCGGAGGCTAGCAAAAGACTGGGAGCGACAAACTAAGAGAGCAATAATGGCCATAATCATGCAGAGCGACAAAACATCATTGATGAAAGCATAAAGTGATACTACAAGTTGAAAACTAAAGGATCATAAAGGCTATGGTGACTTTAGTCATAACATGGTGTCTTGTATGCCAAGTCAACCCAAATAAAGCATCAAAGGAGAATACCACTATACTATGCTTTAATATGCTAAAACAATGCATGATTCATCCAAGGCACATTAAGCAATCTCAATTGTTTATAACAAGTCATGCTACAGCAAAGAATACTAAGCATAAAGCCAAAACAATATCAAGCATGGCATGACGTAGCATAGGCCACAGTCAAAAACGAGCTCTTTTTACCACATAAGTATGAACTTTCCTACTCTTTTCCAAACCAAACCAAACTAATTGCAAACCAATGTATGAAAGAGGGGATCCAACCAATTTATTCAGAAAACTAAGCAAACCAAGCAAACTAAAAACCAAAACGAAAATGAAAAAGAAGACGCTCCAAGAACAACACAACTGTGCATGAAACAATAAAAATGAAGCGTTTGGAAGAAACCTGGAATTTTTATTGATGGAGAAGGGGATGCCTTGGGCATCCCCAAGCTTTGACGCTTGTACTTCTTGGATATTTTTTGAGGTGACACGCATGGCATCCCCAAGCTTGAGCTTTAGTCTATTGTTCATCTCATTACTCATTCCTCCCATACACCTGAAATTTTTTCCTTCATACAAAACTTCACACAATCTTTATTAGCAACATTAGTGCACTCAATATAATAAGTCTTTGGGTTCAGTTTCAACACCAATATAACTTCCATTAAAACACAAGCTACTGTAGCACTTCCCTCAAAAAGCTCAATTCCCCAAAAGAACTCAAAAAGAAACCAACAAGAAGCAAATGCAAATACTGATAGAAATCTGTCAAAACAGACCAGCAGGTAAAGACGAATTTTTTAGAAGATCTTCTGTTGCTCAAATCAAAAAGTGTTAAACTAACGAAACTTAGATAACAACCTGGGGCAGAAGCACAAAAATTCACGCCTCAAAAGGACTTACAGAGATTTTACACGAATTTTTACGGTGAAGCACAGAAATCTGTTTCGGGACTGCAACTTTTCCAATCATGACTTCTCTCTCATTAGAGGTTACTCTTGGCACAAAAAGCAAATAAAAAGGATAAGGAGCGGTTATTACTGAATTAATAACTTCCAAGACTCATCTAAAACTTTTTGGGTTATCTCCCAATAAGTACTTTTCTTTAGCGCCTTTAAGCTAGGCATGATAGTTTGAGAAGATGCTCACATGAGAAATATGAATTGAAGTAAAAGAGAGCATCTAAAAGAGAGCATCAAGAAGCAAATTCAAAGCACATTTAAGTCTAACCCACTTCCTATGCATAGGAATCTTGTAAAGAAACAAGTCATGAAAACACAAAACAACAAGCATAGTAAAGCAAAACAAGTGCAACTTCAAGACTTTCAACTTCAAGACTTGGCATGCTCTTTATTCCTGAACAAACGTTTCAACCGTGTTATTATAGGAGCATACCACATCACCTTGGCAGGAACCCTCTTCCTGGGTTGCTCGCCCTCAACATCACCAGGGTCATCTTTTCTGATCTTATACCGCAATGCAGTGCATACCGGGCATTTATCCATATTCTCGTACTTCTCACCACGGTAGAGGATGCAGTAATTAGGGCATGCATGTATCTTCTGCACGTCTAATCCTAGAGGGCAGACAAGTTTCTTTGCTTTGTACGTACTGGAGGGCAATTGGTTATTTCTTGGAAGAAGCTTCTTCATTATTACCAGCAACTTTTCAAATCCCGAGTCAGTCATACCGGTCTCTGCCTTCCACTTCAACAATTCCAGTGTGCTACCCAGCTTCTTCTGGCCATCTTCACAAGTTGGATACCGCAATGTGTTGTGGTCCTATAACATCTGCTCGAACTGCAGCCTCTCCTTTTCTGTGTCGCAGTCTCGCCTTGCATCACTAATGACCCGACCAAAATCATCAACGGGCTCATCTGGTTCTCGTTCTTCACCCCCTTCTTTTTCATTATCTTCAACTGCGGTATCATCGTATTCAGGGAACATAGATCGGTAGTTGTCATCATCGTTCTCTTCTTCATCGCCGTCTTCCATCATAACCCATCTTTCTCCATGCTTGGTCCAAACATTATAGTCGGACATGAAACCGGACCGAAGCAGGTGGCTCTGAATGACTCTTGAGGAAGTGTGAGCCTGCTCATTCCAACATTCAACACATGGACAACACATAAAACCATCCCGCCGCTTGTTCACCTCGGCCACAAGGCGAAAAGAACGCATGCCTTCTCTGTAAGCGTCAGAGCGTCGGTCACCGTACATCCATGGGTGGCTCATCTGCATCATACAACAATAGTTGCTAACCTTTTAGGACACTTCAAAACAAAGAGGAGAAACCTTAAGTGTCGCTCTGGCAGCTTATATCATATTTTGTCTTGTGTGAACTCAAGTGGCATCGCTCTAATAGGCATTTCACCGAACACCTCTAGTGCATATGAAGAAAAAAAGTTAGCACAAAGTTATACCCACCTCTCACATAGGAAAAAACAGGAGAGAGTGGAGGGCTGGGTGCATATATATAGGGCCAGGCCATTAGTCCCGGTTTGAGATACAAACCGGGACTAAAGGTTCTACGCGCCGGCTCAGACCTATTTGTCCCGGTTTGTATCTCAAACCGGGACTAATGGCTCCTTACGGACCGGGCATAGTGCCTCGGCCTCCTCGAGCCATCTAGTTCGGACCATTAGTCTCGGCCCCAGCCACGGCCGGGACTAATGGCCCGAACCAAAGGCCCATTTTCTACTAGTGTGAGTCATTGCATGTGTGTTCTTTCCACAAACCATATATGGATCAACCAGTGGTCATTGCATGCGTGTTCTTTCCACAAACCACATATGGATCCACTACTTTCATTGCATGTGTGTTCTTTCCACAAACCACATATGGATCCACTAGAGTCATTGCATGTGTGTTCTTTTCAAAAACCACATATGGATCAACCAATGGCATTGCATGTGTTTTTTTCACAAATCACATATGGATCCACCAGTGTTCACTGCATGTGTGTTCTTTCCACAAACCACTTATGGATCCACTAGTGTTTATTGCATGTGTGTTCTTTTCCACAAACCACATATGGATCCACTAGAGTCATTGCATGTGTGCTCTTTTCACAAACCACATATGGACCCACTAGAGTCATTGCATGTGTATTCATTTCACAAACCACACATGGACCCACTTGAGTCATTGCATGTGTGTTCTTTCCACAAACAACACATGGATCAACCGGTGTCATTGTATGTGTGTTCTTTCCACAAACCACATATGGATCAACCAGTGGTCATTGCATGTGTGTTCTTTCCACAAACCACACATGGATCCACTAGAGTCATTGCATATGTGTTCTTTTCACAAACCACACATGGATCCACCAGAGTCATTGCATGTGTCTTCTTATACTAAAACCAGCACTAGAGTCATTGCATGTGTGTTCTTTTCACAAACCACATATGGGTCCACCAGTGTCATTGCATGTGTGTTCTTTCCACAAACCACATATGGATCCACTAGTGTTCATTGCATGTGTGTTCTTTCCACAAACCACACATGAACTCCCTGAGTCATTGCATGTGTGTTCTTTTCACAAACCACATATGGACCCGCTTGAGTCATTGCATGTGTGTTATTGTCACAAACTACATATCGATCAACCAATGTCATTGCAGGTGTGTTCACATCATGAACGACACATGGATCAACCAGTGGTCATTGCATGTGTGCTTTTTTCACAAACCACACATGGATCCCCCTGAGTCATTGATGTGTGTTCTTTTCACAAACCCCATATGGACCCACTTGAGTAATTGCATGTTTGTTATTGTCACAAACCACATATGGATCAACCAATGTCATTGCATGTGTGTTCCTGTCATGAACCACACATGGATCAACTAGTGGTCATTACATGTTTGTTCTTTCCACAAACCACATATGGATCCACTAGAGTCATTGCATGTGTGTTCTTTTCACAAACCACATATGGATCAACAAGTGTCATTTCATGTGTGTTATTTGCACAAACCACATATGGATCAACCAATGTTCACTACATGTGTGTTCTTTCCACAAACCACTTATGGATCCACCAGTGTTCATTACATTGGTGTTCATTTCCACAAACCACATATGGATCCACTAGAGTTAATGCATGTGTTCTTTTCAAAAACCACATATGGACCCACTAGAGTCATTGCATGTGTGTTCTTATACTAAAACTAGCACTAGAGTCATTGCATATGTGTTCTTTCCACAAACCACACATGGATCAACCAGTGTCATTGCATGTGTGTTCTTTCCACAAACCACATATGGATCAACAAGTGGTCATTGCATGTGTGTTCTTTTGACAAATCACACATGGAGCCACTAGAGTCATTGCATGTGTGTTCTTTTCACAAACCACACATGGATCCACCAGAGTCATTGCATGTGTGTTCTTTCCACAAACCACACATGGATCAACCAGTGTTATTGCATGTGTGTTCTTTCAACAAACCACATATGGTTCAACCAGTGGTCATTGCATGCGTTTTCTTTCCACAAACCACCTATGGATCCACTAGAGTCATTGCATGTGTGTTCTTTCCACAAACCACATATGGATCCACTAGACTCATTGCATGTGTGTTCTTTTCACAAACCACATATGGATCAACCAATGGCATTGCATGTGTGTTCTTTTGACAAATCACATATGGATCCACCAGTGTTCACTACATGTGTGTTATTTCTACAAACCACTTATGGATCCACCAGTGTTCATTGCATGTGTGTTCTTTTCCACAAACCACATATGGATCCACTAGAGTCATTGCATGTGTGTTCTTTTCACAAACCACAGATGGACCCACTAGAGTCATTGCATGTGTATTATTTTCACAAACCACACATGGACCCACTTGAGTCATTGCATGTGTGTTCTTTCCACAAACCACACATGGATCACCTAGTGTCACTGCATGTGTGTTCTTTCCACAAACCACATATGGATCAACCAGTGGTCATTTCATGTGTGTTGTTTCCACAAACCACACATGGATCCACTAGAGTCATTGCATGTGTGTTCTTTTCACAAACCACACATGGATCCACTAGAGTCATTGCATGTGTGTTCTTATACTAAAACCAGCACTAGAGTCATTGCATGTGTGTTCTTTTCACAAACCACATATGGATCCACCAGTGTCATTGCATGTGTGTTCTTTCCACAAACCACATATGGATCCACCAGTGTTCATTGCATGTGTGTTCTTTCCACAAACCACACATGGATTAACCATAGGCATTGCATGTGCGTTATTGTCACAAACCACATATGGATCAATCAATGTCATTGCATGTTTGTTCCTGTCATGAACGACACATGGATCAACCAGTGGTCATTGCATGTGTGTTCTTTCCAAAAACCACACATGGATCCCCCTGAGTCATTGCATGTGTGTTCTTTTCACAAACCACATATGGACCCACTTGAGTCATTGCATGTGTGTTATTGTCACAAACCACATATGGATCAACCAATGTCATTGCATGTGTCTTCCTATCATGAACCACACATGGATCAACCAGTGTCATTGCATGTGTGTTCTTTCCACAAACCACATATGGATCCACTACAGTCATTGCATGTGTGTTCTTTTCACAAACCACATATGGATCAACCAGTGTCATTGCATGTGTGTTCTTTCCACAAACCACATATGGATCAACCAATGTTCACTGCATGTGTGTTCTTTCCACAAACCACTTATGGATCCACCAGTGTTCATTGCATGTGTATTATTTTTTACAAACCACATATGGATCCACTAGAGTCATTTCATGGATGTTATTTTCACAAACTACATATGGACCCACTAGAGTCATTGCATGTGTGTTCTTATACTAAAACTAAAACTAGAGTCATTGCATGTGTGTTCTTTCCACAAACCACACTTGGATCAACCAGTGTCTTTGCATGTGTGTTCTTTCCACAAACCACATATGGATCAACCACTGGTCATTGCATGTGTGTTCTTTAAAACAAACCACACATGTATCCACTAGAGTCATTGCATGTGTGTTCTTTCCACAAACCACACATGGATCAACTAGTGTTATTGCATGTGTGTTCTTTCCACAAACCAAATATAGATCAACCAGTGGTCATTGCATGTGTGTTCTTTCCACAAACCACATATGGATCCACTAGAGTCATTGCATGTGTGTTCTTTCCACAAACCACGTATGGATCCACTAGAGTCATTGCATGTGTGTTCTTTTCACAAACCACATATGGATCAACCAATGGCATTGCGTGTGTGTTCTCTTCACAAATCACATATGGATCCACCAGTGTTCACTACATGTGTGTTCTTTCCACAAACCACTTATGGATCCACTAGTATTCATTGCATGTGTGTTATTTTCCACAAACCACATATGGATCCACTAGAGTCATTGCATGTGTGTTCTTATCACAAACCACATATGGACCACTAGAGTCATTGCATGTGTATTCTTTTCACAAACCACACATGGATCAACCAATGGCATTGCATGTGTGTTCTTTCCACAAACCACACGCGGATCCACCAGTGTCATTGCATGTGTGTTCTTTCCACAAACCACATATGGATCAACCAGTGGTCATTGCATGTGTGTTCTTTCCACAAACCACACATGGATCCACTAGAGTCATTGCATGTGTGTTCTTTTCACAAACCACACATGGATCCACCAGAGTCATTGCATGTGTGTTCTTATACTAAAACCAGCACTAGAGTCATTGCATGTGTGTTCTATTCACAAACCACATATGGATCAAGCAATGTTCACTTCATGTGTGTTCTTTCCACAAACCACTTATGGGTCCACTAGTGTTCATTGCATGTGTGTTCTTTTCCACAAACCACATATGGATCCACTAGAGTCATTGCATGTGTGTTCTTTTCACAAACCACAGATGGACCCACTAGAGTCATTGCATGTGTGTTCTTTTCACAAACCACATATGGACCCACTAGAGTCATTGCATGTGTGTTCTTATACTAAAACCAGCACTAGAGTCATTGAATGTGTGTTCTTTCCACAAACCAGACATGGATCAACCAGTGTCATTGCATGTGTGTTCTTTCTACAAACCACATATGGATCAACCAGTGGTCATTGCATCTGTGTTCTTTCCACAAACCACACATGGATCCACTAGAGTCATTGCATGTGTGTTCTTTTCACAAACCACACATGGATCCACTAGAGTCACAGCATGTATGTTCTTTCCACAAACCACACATGGCTCAACCAGTGTCATTGCCTATGTGTTCTTTCCACAAACCACATATGGATCAACTAGTGGTCATTGCATGCGTGTTCTTTCCACAAACCACATATGGATCCACTAGAGTCAATGCATGTGTGTTGTTTCCGCAAACCACATATGGATCCACTAGAGTCATTGCATGTGTTTTCTTTTCACAAACCACATATGGATCAACCAATGGCATTGCATGTGTGTTCTTTTCACAAATCACATATGGATCCACCAGTGTTCACTGCATGTGTGTTCTTTCCACAGACCACTTATGGATCCACCAGTGTTCATTGCATGTGTGTTCTTTTCCACAAACCACATATGGATCCACTAGAGTCATTGCATTGTGTTCTTTTCACAAACCACATATGTACCCACTAGAATCATTCCATGTGTATTCTTTTCACAAACCACACATGGATCAACCAATGGCATTGCATGTGTGTTGTTTCCACAAACCACACATGGATCCACCAATGTCATTGCATGTGTGTTCTTCCCACAAACCACATATGGATCAACCAGTGTCATTGCACGTGGGTTCTTTCCACAAACCACATATGGATCAACCATGTGTGTTCTTGTCATTAACCACACATGGATCAACCAATGTCATTGCATGTGTGTTCCCGTCAAGAACTACATATGGATCCACCAGTGTTCATTGCATGTGTGTTCCTATCATGAACCACACATGGATCAACCAGTGGTTATTGCATGTGTGTTCTTTCCGCAGACCACATATGGATCCACCAGAGTCATTGCATGTGTGTTCTTTTCACAAACCACATATGGAACCACTAGAGTCATTGCATGTGTGTTCTTATACTAAAAGCAGCACTAGAGTCATTGCATGTGTGTTCTTTCCACAAACCACATATGGATCCACCAGTGTTCACTGCATGTGTGTTCTTTCCACTAACCACTTATGGATCCACCAGTGTTCATTGCATATTTGTTCTTTTCCATAAACCACTTATGGATCCACTAGTCATTGCATTTGTGTTCTTTTCACAAACCACATATGGACCCACTAGAGTCATTGCATGTGTGTTCTTATACTAAAACCAGCACTAGAGTCATTGCATGTGTGTTCTTTCCACAAACCACACATGGAATAACCAGTGCCATTGCATGTGTGTTCTTTCCACAAACCACATATGGATCAACCAGTGGTCATTGCATGTGTGTTCTTTCCACAAACCACACATGGATCCACTAGAGTCATTGCATGTGTGTTCTTTTCACAAACCACACATGGATCCACTAGTCATTGCATGTGTGTTCTTTACACAAACCACACATGGATCAACCTGTGTCATTGCATGTGTGTTCTTTCCACAAACCATATATGGATCAACCAGTGGTCATTGCATGCGTGTTCTTTCCACAAACCACATATGGATCCACTACTTTCATTGCATGTGTGTTCTTTCCACAAACCACATATGGATCCACTAGAGTCATTGCATGTGTGTTCTTTTCAAAAACCACATATGGATCAACCAATGGCATTGCATGTGTTTTTTTTCACAAATCACATATGGATCCACCAGTGTTCACTGCATGTGTGTTCTTTCCACAAACCACTTATGGATCCACTAGTGTTTATTGCATGTGTGTTCTTTTCCACAAACCACATATGGATCCACTAGAGTCATTGCATGTGTGTTCTTTTCACAAACCACATATGGACCCACTAGAGTCATTGCATGTGTATTCATTTCACAAACCACACATGGACCCACTTCAGTCATTGCATGTGTGTTCTTTCCACAAACAACACATGGATCAACCGGTGTCATTGTATGTGTGTTCTTTCCACAAACCACATATGGATCAACCAGTGGTCATTGCATGTGTGTTCTTTCCATAAACCACACATGGATCCACTAGAGTCATTGCATATGTGTTCTTTTCACAAACCACACATGGATCCACCAGAGTCATTGCATGTGTCTTCTTATACTAAAACCAGCACTAGAGTCATTGCATGTGTGTTCTTTTCACAAACCACATATGGGTCCACCAGTGTCATTGCATGTGTGTTCTTTCCATAAACCACATATGGATCCACTAGTGTTCATTGCATGTGTGTTCTTTCCACAAACCACATATGGACCCGCTTGAGTCATTGCATGTGTGTTATTGTCACAAACTACATATCGATCAACCAATGTCATTGCAGGTGTGTTCCTGTCATGAACGTCACATGGATCAACCAGTGGTCATTGCATGTGTGCTTTTTTCACAAACCACACATGGATCCCCCTGAGTCATTGATGTGTGTTCTTTTCACAAACCACATATGGACCCACTTGAGTAATTGCATGTTTGTTATTGTCACAAACCACATATGGATCAACCAATGTCATTGCATGTGTGTTCCTGTCATGAACCACACATGGATCAACTAGTGGTCATTGCATGTTTGTTCTTTCCACAAACCACATATGTATCCACTAGAGTCATTGCATGTGTGTTCTTTTCACAAACCATATATGGATCAACAAGTGTCATTTCATGTGTGTTATTTGCACAAACCACATATGGATCAACCAATGTTCACTACATGTGTGTTCTTTCCACAAACCACTTATGGATCCACCAGTGTTCATTAAATTGGTGTTCATTTACACAAACCACATATGGATCCACTAGAGTTAATGCATGTGTTCTTTTCAAAAACCACATATGGACCCACTAGAGTCATTGCATGTGTGTTCTTATACTAAAACTAGCACTAGAGTCATTGCATATGTGTTCTTTCCACAAACCACACATGGATCAACCAGTGTCATTGCATGTGTGTTCTTTCCACAAACCACATATGGATCAACCAGTGGTCATTGCATGTGTGTTCTTTTGACAAATCACACATGGAACCACTAGAGTCATTGCATGTGTGTTGTTTTCACAAACCACATATGGACCCACTAGAGTCATTGCATGTGTGTTCTTTTCACAATCCACACATGGATCAACTAGTGTCATTGCATATGTGTTCTTTCCACAAACCAGATATGGATTAACCAGTGGTCATTGCATGCGTGTTCTTGATACAAACCACATATGGATGAACCAATGGGATTGCATTGTGTTCTTTCCACAGACCACATATGGATCAACAAATGTCATTGCACATGTGTTTCTATCACAAACCACACATGGATCCACCAGAGTCATTGCATGTGTGTTCTTTCCACAAACCACACATGGATAAACCAGTGTTATTGCATGTGTGTTCTTTCAACAAACCACATATGGTTCAACCAGTGGTCATTGCATGCGTTTTCTTTCCACAAACCACCTATGGATCCACTAGAGTCATTGCATGTGTGTTCTTTCCACAAACCACATATGGATCCACTAGAGTCATTGCATGTGTGTTCTTTTCACAAACCACATATGGATCAACCATTGGCATTGCATGTGTGTTCTTTTGACAAATCACATATGGATCCACCAGTGTTCACTACATGTGTGTTATTTCCACAAACCACTTATGGATCCACCAGTGTTCATTGCATGTGTGTTCTTTTCCACAAACCACATATGGATCTACTAGAGTCATTGCATGTGTGTTCTTTTCACAAACCACAGATGGACCCACTAGAGTCATTGCATGTGTATTATTTTCACAAACCACACATGGACCCACTTGAGTCATTGCATGTGTGTTCTTTCCACAAACCACACATGGATCACCCAGTGTCATTGCATGTGTGTTCTTTCCACAAACCACATATTGGTCAACCAGTGGTCATTGCATGTGTGTTGTTTCCACAAACCACACATGGATCCACTAGAGTCATTGCATGTGTGTTCTTTTCACAAACCACACATGGATCCACTAGAGTCATTGCATGTGTGTTCTTATACTAAAACCAGCACTAGAGTCATTGCATGTGTGTTCTTTGCACAAACCACATATGGATCCACCAGTGTCATTGCATGTGTGTTCTTTCCACAAACCACATATGGATCCACCAGTGTTCATTGCATGTGTGTTCTTTCCACAAACCACACATGGATTAACCATAGGCATTGCATGTGTGTTATTGTCACAAACCACATATGGATCAACCAATGTCATTGCATGTTTGTTCCTGTCATGAACGACACATGGATCAACCAGTGGTCATTGCATGTGTGTTCTTTCCAAAAACTACACATGGATCCCCCTGAGTCATTGCATGTGTGTTCTTTTCACAAACCACATATGGACCCACTTGAGTCATTGCATGTGTGTTATTGTCACAAACCACATATGGATCAACCAATGTCATTGCATGTGTCTTCCTATCATGAACCACACATGGATCAACCAGTGGTCATTGCATGTGTGTTCTTTCCACAAACCACATATGGATCCACTAGAGTCATTGCATGTCTGTTCTTTTCACAAACCACATATGGATCAACCATTGTCATTGCATGTGTGTTCTTTCCACAAACCACATATGGATCAACCAATGTTCACTGCCTGTGTGTTCTTTCCACAAACCACTTATGGATCGACCAGTGTTCATTGCATGTGTATTCTTTTCACAAACCACACATGGATCAACCAATGGCATTGCATGTGTGTTCTTTCCACAAACCACACTTGGATCAACCAGTGTCTTTGCATGTGTGTTCTTTCCACAAACCACATATGGATCAACCAGTGGTCATTGCATGTGTGTTCTTTAAAACAAACCACATATGGATCAACTAGAGTCATTGCATGTGTGTTCATTCCACAAACCACACATGGATCAACTAGTGTTATTGCATGTGTGTTCTTTCCACAAACCAAATATGGATCAACCAGTGGTCATTGCATGTGTGTTCTTTCCACAAACCACATATGGATCCACTAGAGTCATTGCATGTGTGTTCTTTCCACAAACTACGTATGGATCCACTAGAGTCATTGCATGTGTGTTCTTTTCATAAACCACATATGGATCAACCAATGGCATTGCGTGTGTGTTCTCTTCACAAATCACATATGGATCCACCAGTGTTCACTACATGTGTGTTCTTTCCACAAACCACTTATGGATCCACTAGTGTTCATTGCATGTGTGTTATTTTCCACAAACCACATATGGATCCACTAGAGTCATTGCATGTGTGTTCTTATCACAAACCACATATGGACCACTAGAATCATTGCATGTGTATTCTTTTCACAAACCACACATGGATCAACCAATGGCATTGCATGTGTGTTCTTTCCACAAACCACACGCGGATCCACCAGTGTCATTGCATGTGTGTTCTTTCCACAAACCACATATGGATCAACCAGTGGTCATTGCATGTGTGTTCTTTCCACAAACCACACATGGATCCACTAGAGTCATTGCATGTGTGTTCTTTTCACAAACCACACATGATCCACCAGAGTCATTGCATGTGTGTTCTTATACTCAAACCAGCACTAGAGTCATTGCATGTGTGTTCTATTCACAAACCACATATGGATCAACCAATGTTCACTGCATGTGTGTTCTTTCCACAAACCACTTATGGATCCACTAGTGTTCATTGCATGTGTGTTCTTTTCCACAAACCACATATGGATCCACTAGAGTCATTGCATGTGTGTTCTTATACTAAAACCAGCACTAGAGTCATTGAATGTGTGTTCTTTCCACAAACCAGACATGGATCAACCAGTGTCATTGCATGTGTGTTCTTTCCACAAACCACATATGGATCAACCAGTGATCATTGCATCTGTGTTCTTTCCACAAACCACACATGGATCCACTAGAGTCATTGCATGTGTGTTCTTTTCACAAACCACACATGGATCCACTAGAGTCATAGCATGTGTGTTCTTTCCACAAACCACACATGGCTCAACCAGTGTCATTGCCTATGTGTTCTTTCCACAAACCACATATGGATCAACTAGTGGTCATTGCATGCGTGTTCTTTCCACAAAGCACATATGGATCCACTAGAGTCAATGCATGTGTGTTGTTTCCGCAAACCACATATGGATCCACTATAGTCATTGCATGTGTTTTCTTTTCACAAACCACATATGGATCAACCAATTGCATTGCATGTGTGTTCTTTTCACAAATCACATATGGATCCACCAGTGTTCACTGCATGTGTGTTCTTTTCACAGACCACTTATGGATCCACCATTGTTCATTGCATGTGTGTTCTTTTCCACAAACCACATATGGATCCACTAGAGTCATTGCATGTGTGTTCTTTTCACAAACCACATATGTACCCACTAGAATCATTCCATGTGTATTCTTTTCACAAACCACACATGGATCAACCAATGGCATTGCATGTGTGTTGTTTCCACAAACCACACATGGATCCACCAATGTCATTGCATATGTGTTCTTCCCACAAACCACATATGGATCAACCAGTGTCATTGCACGTGGGTTCTTTCCACAAACCACATATGGATCAACCATGTGTGTTCTTGTCATGAACCACACATGGATCAACCAATGTCATTGCATGTGTGTTCCCGTCAAGAACCACATATGGATCCACCAGTGTTCATTGCATGTGGGTTCCTATCATGAACCACACATGGATCAACCAATGGTTATTGCATGTGTGTTCTTTCCGCAGACCACATATGGATCCACCAGAGTCATTGCACGTGTGTTCTTTTCACAAACCACATATGGAACCACTAGAGTCATTGCATGTGTGTTCTTATACTAAAAGCAGCACTAGAGTCATTGCATGTGTGTTCTTTCCACAAACCACATATGGATCAACCAATGTTCACTGCATGTGTGTTCTTTCCACAAATCACTTATGGATCCACCAGTGTTCATTGCATGTGTGTTCTTCATATGGATCCACTAGAGTCATTGCATGTGTGTTCTTTTCACAAACCACATATGTACCCTCTAGAATCATTCCATGTGTATTCTTTTCACAAACCACACATGGATCAACCAATGGCATTGCATGTGTGTTCTTTCCACAAACTACGTATGGATCCACTAGAGTCATTGCATGTGTGTTCTTTTCATAAACCACATATGGATCAACCAATGGCATTGCGTGTGTGTTCTCTTCACAAATCACATATGGATCCACCAGTGTTCACTACATGTGTGTTCTTTCCACAAACCACTTATGGATCCACTAGTGTTCATTGCATGTGTGTTATTTTCCACAAACCACATATGGATCCACTAGAGTCATTGCATGTGTGTTCTTATCACAAACCACATATGGACCACTAGAATCATTGCATGTGTATTCTTTTCACAAACCACACATGGATCAACCAATGGCATTGCATGTGTGTTCTTTCCACAAACCACACGCGGATCCACCAGTGTCATTGCATGTGTGTTCTTTCCACAAACCACATATGGATCAACCAGTGGTCATTGCATGTGTGTTCTTTCCACAAACCACACATGGATCCACTAGAGTCATTGCATGTGTGTTCTTTTCACAAACCACACATGGATCCACCAGAGTCATTGCATGTGTGTTCTTATACTAAAACCAGCACTAGAGTCATTGCATGTGTGTTCTATTCACAAACCACATATGGATCAACCAATGTTCACTGCATGTGTGTTCTTTCCACAAACCACTTATGGATCCACTAGTGTTCATTGCATGTGTGTTCTTTTCCACAAACCACATATGGATCCACTAGAGTCATTGCATGTGTGTTCTTATACTAAAACCAGCACTAGAGCCATTGAATGTGTGTTCTTTCCACAAACCAGACATGGATCAACCAGTGTCATTGCATGTGTGTTCTTTCCACAAACCACATATGGATCAACCAGTGATCATTGCATCTGTGTTCTTTCCACAAACCACACATAGATCCACTAGAGTCATTGCATGTGTGTTCTTTTCACAAACCACACATGGATCCACTAGAGTCATAGCATGTGTGTTCTTTCCACAAACCACACATGGCTCAACCAGTGTCATTGCCTATGTGTTCTTTCCACAAACCATATATGGATCAACTAGTGGTCATTGCATGCGTGTTCTTTCCACAAAGCACATATGGATCCACTAGAGTCAATGCATGTGTGTTGTTTCCGCAAACCACATATGGATCCACTAGAGTCATTGCATGTGTTTTCTTTTCACAAACCACATATGGATCAACCAATTGCATTGCATGTGTGTTCTTTTCACAAATCACATTTGGATCCACCAGTGTTCACTGCATGTGTGTTCTTTTCACAGACCACTTATGGATCCACCATTGTTCATTGCATGTGTGTTCTTTTCCACAAACCACATATGGATCCACTAGAGTCATTGCATGTGTGTTCTTTTCACAAACCACATATGTACCCACTAGAATCATTCCATGTGTATTCTTTTCACAAACCACACATGGATCAACCAATGGCATTGCATGTGTGTTGTTTCCACAAACCACACATGGATCCACCAATGTCATTGCATATGTGTTCTTCCCACAAACCACATATGGATCAACCAGTGTCATTGCACGTGGGTTCTTTCCACAAACCACATATGGATCAACCATGTGTGTTCTTGTCATGAACCACACATGGATCAACCAATGTCATTGCATGTGTGTTCCCGTCAAGAACCACATATGGATCCACCAGTGTTCATTGCATGTGGGTTCCTATCATGAACCACACATGGATCAACCAGTGGTTATTGCATGTGTGTTCTTTCCGCAGACCACATATGGATCCACCAGAGTCATTGCACGCGTGTTCTTTTCACAAACCACATATGGAACCACTAGAGTCATTGCATGTGTGTTCTTATACTAAAAGCAGCACTAGAGTCATTGCATGTGTGTTCTTTCCACAAACCACATATGGATCAACCAATGTTCACTGCATGTGTGTTCTTTCCACAAATCACTTATGGATCCACCAGTGTTCATTGCATGTGTGTTCTTCATATGGATCCACTAGAGTCATTGCATGTGTGTTCTTTTCACAAACCACATATGTACCCTCTAGAATCATTCCATGTGTATTCTTTTCACAAACCACACATGGATCAACCAATGGCATTGCATGTGTGTTGTTTCAACAAACCACACATGGATCCACCAATGTCATTGCATGTGTGTTCTTCCCACAAACCACATATGGATCAACCAGTGTCATTGCCCGTGGGTTCTTTCTACAAACCACATATGGATCAACCATGTGTGTTCTTGTCATGAACCACACATGGATCAACCAATGTCATTGCATGTGTGTTCCCGTCAAGAACCACATATGGATCCACCAGTGTTCATTGCATGTGTGTTCCTATCATGAACCACACATGGATCAACCAGTGGTTATTGCATGTGTGTTCTTTCCGCAGACCACATATGGATCCACCAGAGTCATTGCACGTGTGTTCTTTTCACAAACCACATATGGAACCACTAGAGTCATTGCATGTGTGTTCTTATACTAAAAGCAGCACTAGAGTCATTGCATGTGTGTTCTTTCCACAAACCACATATGGATCCACCAGTGTTCACTGCATGTGTGTTCTTTCCACAAACCACTTATCGATCCACCAGTGTTAATTGCATATGTGTTCTTTTCCACAAACCACATATGGATCCACTAGAGTCATTGCATGTGTGTTCTTTTCACAAACCACATATGGACCCACTAGAGTGATTTCATGTGTGTTTTTATACTAAAACCAGCACTAGAGTCATTGCATGTGTGTTCTTTCCACAAACCACACATGGATCAACCAGTGTCATTGCATGTGTGTTATTTCCACAAACCACATATGGATCAACCAGTGGTCATTGCATGTGTGTTCTTACAACAAACCATCCATGGATCCACTAGAGTCATTGCATGTGTGTTCTTTCCACAAACCACATATGGACCCACTTGAGTCATTGCATGTGTGTTATTGTCACAAACCACATATGAATCAACCAATATCATTGCATGTGTGTTCCTGACATGAACCACATATGGACCGACTAGAGTCATTGCATGTGTGTTCTTTCCACAAACCACATATGGATCCACTAGAGTCATTGCATGTGTGTTCTTTTCACAAACCACATATGGATCAACCAATGGCATTGCATGTGTTCTTTCCACGAACCACACATGGATCAACCAGTGTCATTGCATGTGTGTTCTTTCCACAAACCACATATGGATCAACCACTGGTTATTACATGTGTGTTCTTTTCCACAAACGACAGATGGATCCACTAGAGTCATTGCATGTGTGTTCTTTCCACAAAGCACACATTGATTAACCAATGGCATTGCATGTGTGTTCTTTTCACAAACCACATATGGATCAACCAATGGCATTGCATGTGTGTTATTTTCACAGATCACATATGGATCCACCAGTGTTCACTGCAGGTGTGTTCTTTTCACAAACCACATATGGATCCACCAATGTCATTACTTGTGTGTTCTTTCCACAAACCACATATGGATCCACCAGTGTTCATTGCATGTGTGTTATTTCCACAAACCACATATGGACCCGCTTGAGTCATTGCATGTGTGTTCTTTCCACAAACCACACATGGATTAACCAATTGCATTGCATGTGTGTTATTGTCACAAACCACATATGGATCAACCAATGTCATTGCATGTGTGTTCCTGACATGAACCACATATGGACCCACTAGAGTCATTGCATGTGTGTTCTTTCCACAAACCACATATGGATCCACTAGAGTCATTGCATGTGTGTTCTTTTAACAAATCACATATGGATTAACCAATGGCATTGCATGTATGTTCTTTTCACAGATCACATACGGATCCACCAGTGTTTACTGCATGTGTGTTCTTTCCACAAACCACTTATGGATCCACTAGTGTTCATTGCATGTGTGTTGTTTTCCACAAATCACATATGGATCCACTAGAGTCATTGCATGTGTGTTCTTTTCAAAAACCACATATGGACCCACTAGAGTCATTTAATGTGTGTTCTTATACTAAAACCAGCACTAGAGTTATTGCATGTGTGTTCTTTTCACAAACCACATATGGATCCACCAGTGTCATTGCATGTGTGTTCTTTCCACAAACCACATATGGATCCATTAGTGTTCATTGCATGATTGTTCTTTCCACAAACCACATATGGACCCACTTGAGTCATTGCATGTGTGTTCTTTCCACAAACCACACATGGATTAACCATAGGCATTGCATGTGTGTTATTGTCACAAACCACATATGGATCAACCAATGTCATTGCATGTGTGTTACTGTCATGAACCACACATGGATCAACCAGTGGTCATTACATGTGTGTTCCTCTCATAAACCACATATGGATCCACCCACTGTGATTGCATGTGTGTTCTTCTCACAAACCACATAAGGATCCACCAGTGTCATTGGATGTGTGTTCTTTTCATAAACCACATATGGATCCTAACCTTAGGATAGCCCTAACCTTAGCCCCCCAATGGATCCACCGTTAGACCGAGTCTTCTGGAAGGCATGCCATAACACAGTTGTTCTGCTTGACGATTGTTACATACCGTTCGATCGGGGAGCTTGGACGATTGGGATGGTCTTCATGAGCGCGATCCGCGAGTAGGCTGTTCTGCGGCATGATTGGCCACGCTTGCTCTGGACAAACTGGCATGTTGCGAGTGTCACGACTCATGAGTTCAGTGGGCCATATCCCAGTGTCATATCCCCATTACTTCTCTTTCTTCCCGTACTTCTCTTCCTTCCCTCGCCACTTTCCCCACTTCACTTCCATCCTGTGGCGGAAGCCGACGACATCCGCCAATTCTCGGGTCGCTACCTTCATGCTAAGAAATCATTTTACAAGCTTTTGAACTTATCCTACATATTCCTGCTATTCGCCAATCTAACTCCTGATCTTTTTTCAGATTTCTCAATGAACTTCAGATGTGGCAGATGCTGCAGCCCAAGGATCTGGAGATCCTCGCGTGCAACTTTGCAGCGAAGTTCCCGCTCGTGTGCTCCCACCCAGGATGATTTCGCCCTTACTCCTACCATGAGCTCCTGCTCCACGAGCTCGCGTGCCCGCACGGCATGTGCTCTTGCACGGAGCTGGGCTGCAACTAGACCGACACGCCGGCAGAGCTCGTCGTCCACCTTGCAGAGGAGCACTTGATCGAAGTGATTAGGATCTCGTATGGGCAAGCCCAACTTCTCCAAGAGCAGGTGCCGTCCACTGACTCGGCACGCTGCCGGCTAATTTTCTAGGGGGGATGGCTCTGTTTTCGTCCTGACCATCGCCACCGGTGTTCCGGGAACCAGAGTCGGGCCCACCGTCGTGTGTGCCGTATGCGTCAGGTCGGTCTCATGCGTCTGGCCTGTATACACGGTGCGCTTGTGGGCGAACGCCCAGCCGCCGTCATTCGATAGCATTCTTGTGCTAGCCGAGGCGCCGAGCCCGGCATGAGGTGGAGTATGCGCACCTAAGGTCGATCCTATGTGTGCCATATCAGTACCTTGTCGGTGCTGGACCGAACAGGCACATGCATTTCTACATTTGTATCGAGAAGACCGATAGGGAAATGTAGTACTTGTGTTGTCATTACTGTTAGACTTAAGCGATGCTTCTTAGGTGCGTAGAGCATACGTGTTGTGCGAATGTACCCTAGTTGTAGTTTTTAGTACTCCTTAATAATTTGACGAGTTATTGGTCCAATCAGCTTGTTGTTGTCACGTTGCAAAGTCTGCTTGCTCTAGATAGACTGGCAATACTGTGTGCTCCCGCACCCGCATGTCAGTGTCACATGTTCTGAGGGCCCACCTGCTAGTGTCACGCCCCCTTCTCTTCCTTTCCCTCGCCGTGTCCCAACTTCTCTTCCATCCTGCCACTCCCGTCTGATGGTTGTAATCTGATTTTCGTTGGATTGTTTACATGTAATCTACGTTGATAATGCAACATGCAAATGGCACAGACACAATTTCTAAAGTGGAAGCGCTCACACGCTGCTATTGCACATATTTCTCAATATAGCTCGACAAACCCATTACAATGATTGTACTCGCATTAAACACAACCGAAATTGCAACCATCCTAAACAACATCTAAACCCACATCACACCACTGTAGTCGGAGTCCACCTCGATTGGTGACACCGCCGTGCCCTTCCCAGCGACATCCACTCCCGCCTGTGGCTTGCCCTTCGCCAAGGAGGCAACAATGGTGTTCTGCATAGCTTCTTCCCTGTCGTCCTCCACATCAGAATCGACAATGACGAAGGTGACGGGGTTGGCATGGACCGAGCGCCATCGCGCCTGGCGGCTCCTGCTCGAGCTCGACGCCACATCAATCCTTCTATAGGTAGGAGGGGTCGAGCTCGGATACGTAGCATCGTCGCTCCTCTCAAGAAACCATGGCCATTTGATACTGCGACGGTAGGATCTTGGGGTGGATCCGCCGTGGCGAGCCCTACTGGAAGCGGTGGAGCGGATGGATCTGCTGGTGCGAGCCATGACAAGTACCTAGGAGGGAGTAAGATTGTGGGCCAGGCGTGTCTGGTTCCTGAGCAAGGCCTCCCAGTGATATGTACGCAGGCAAGGTGCCAAAAATTTAAATGCAATGCAGAGGGATTTTGAACCATGAAGGCGCGAGGTTTGGTTGACAAGTCCACACGCTAGGTCCCCCACCTGTCAGCCGAATGTGGACGGTAGGATTCTGCCCGAGTTATTAAGTGGGGATAAATCACGCTTCACCACTACCCTGACATCCAAAGGCTCCTCTTTCCTCTGCCCTCGCTCCCCTCGCTCATGGCTCGCAGCTCGTGCAGTTCGTCTCGGGCGAAATCAGGGTCGGATCAACGCCGTCAGGCGGGTGCCCCCATCAGGTACTAGAGGGCGCCCTATGATTACTACCCCGATATGTTGTGTTTGTGCGGTGAGAAGATGCCGAGATGGATTTCGTGGATCGATGAAAATACTGCTAGAAAATTCAGCAACTGCAGCATTAGAGCGGTAAGTTCCTACTGTAGGTACAATGGTAAACCAGAACGGGAAAGCGTAATGTAATTCTTTTTTTTGTTTCCTCCGATCTACTACGCAGGAAGGGAGGGGCACTGGCTATGACAAGTTTGTGTGGATCTAAAAGACACTGACAAGTTTTCACAGAGAGCTTGTTCAGGATCTGCGTGATGCTGTGTGGGACAAGAAAGAGGAGATTTGTGCGATGGAGTGAGAGATCCGGGAGCTTCGCCAGGTGCAGGGGAGGCAGGGGAAGGGAGGTGGTGAGACAGACGGGCTCAATATTGGGCCAGATAGTGGAAACAATTTCCTCATTATCTGGGCATTATCTGTTGCATTTGCAGTTTATGTTGCCATGTCGTTGTCCAGTAGATGAAATAAGTTGCTGCTTCGTGGAGTGTAGCAGCCAGCTTAGAACTTGTTTTTTAGCCCAGAAACTTATCATAAGCGTAATGCCAATATCAAGGATTTATTAAGCACCTATAAATAATTCATGTCTATGGCACTAACACCCATCGATTTTGGAGACCCCTTAACCGCTCAGCTATCGCGATTGTTCAGATAGTAGTGGCACAGTCACAATTTTGGATTCAACTAGTGGCCTCGGCTGTATCCAATCCTAAAGTCGCGATACATTTTACTCCGAGTACAGGAGGTAGATTGTTTTGCCCAGCAAGTTCGACGCACACAGCTCCAGAGTTTAACCGAACTACATATATAGGTTCAAGTTCAATACATCATTAGGCTTCTACACTGCTAGCCTTCTTTCTCTGCTTGGGTGCCAACTTTCTTCCTCTTGCCTTCACGTCCACTGGCTTCTTCATCTCCTGCCTTCTTCCTCTTCCTGGGTGCCAATTTTCTTACATTCACGTACCCTGCATCTCTGGGTCGAGGGAAGTCAGGCCAATCAGCACCAGAATCTTGTCCAGCATCATCACTCCACTCGTTTTGGTTTTCTTCCCGCAGAAAAATCACTGAGTTGGCTGTCTTGTTTCTTACCTTGCGCTTCCTATAAAAAAACAGTACATGGATTACTACCTTATATCTATAGACTATAAATAATTTTTTTGTGAATGTACCATCTCATACCTAGGTTTGGGAGCATTAAGGGGACAAGCCGCTGCTCTATGGCCTATAAGATGGCAGGTCTTGCATCTGTTTTTGCCCTTCTTGGTTGCATGAAAGCGAACCCTTCTTCTCAAGAAAATTCTTAAACCTATTCACGAGGTCTTCCTGCCCTATTTGTAACCAGCTAACAAAGCTCGAAGATAGTTGGACTTGAGGCCACTGAGATGGGTCTGTACATGGCTCGATGGATCCAGCGTACGCAGCTCTGAAATTTTCCATAGAGTAGTAGTCTGACAAATACTGATCCAAATGTGGTAGAGTTCTTTTCTTCACCAAGAAGTCCAAGGCGTGGTCGCAAGGTTTCCCGGTATGTTGCCACTCTAAGCAGGTGCATTCTCGCAGCTGGATGTTCACAACATCCCTTTTGCCACTCTTGGACATATCGACCACCTCACAGCTGCTGCTGGTTGACGGGAGAACCTTAAGATGAGCAAGTCCTCAGCTTCTCTTATGCAGTTGATGTACAACTGGCGGTAGCATATGTCCTCTAAGTCTCCTACCGATCTCTCTCCTTATATTTAACAGCTTCATGAGCATACCACATATGTTGTCCATCAAGATATGAATAGGACGCACTTTTATGTCCTTCACCCAGTTATTCAGGCATTCTGCAAGGTTGTTGTTTATGTAATCAACTTTGATGTCAGGGTTGAATTGACTCCTCTTCCATAGCTGCGAATGATGGATGGCTAAGTACTCTGGAAGTTCAGGGGCTTCCACAAAAATCTTGCTCATGAAATATTCGCTGCTACTAGGTTTGTAAACTCTAGCAGCAGGAAACATGTAACGAAATACGCTGCCTGCGTAGTGTGAGTACAAGTTGAGCATCATATGGGTATGGCATTCTCTACCTTCAGCTCGTGGGAACACCTCCTTCACTGCATTCGGCAGCCCTTTGCATGCATCCGTGGATTTAGCCAATGGATCCATGTGGCCTATTGATCTCCTCAGCTGCCTCATAAACCAGACCCAGTTTTCCTCCATTTCTGTTTCAAACAGCCTGAATGCCACTGGGAACATCCAGTTGTGACCATCAAGTGATGTGGCAGATGGTAGACAGCCTTTCCATTTGCTAGTTAGGATAGTGCTATCTACACTCAGATACGGCCTACATATGTCCTTGAATACCTGGATGCAAGGTTTAAGCGCCATGAAAAATCTTTTGAAATATATTTTACCACGTACTGGTTCGGTGTCAATCTCCACAACACTCACCGGACACCTAGCTTGTACCTCCACCTTGAAGTTGTACAGCATCCTGAAGCTATTGGTCCAATCCCCGTGCAAGACCCACAAAGCTTTCTCTTTACCTTTCCAAACCGTGTAATATGGTAGGACAATGTTGTATTTAGAACCGAGGCTAGTCTGAATATTCTTCGCGGTCTCCTTGGGGTTATCCTTTAGTATGGACATAGATTGCATAGCCACCCACTCTGTATTAGCCATTGAGGATTTCAGTTTGCTTCCTGTCGGACACATGTGTGGAGGGCCCATTTTGTTCACCTACAACACAGATTCATTTAAAAGATAAGCGGAGTCAACTAGTTGCCAGAAAGATATCACACAACATTGTAGTTATAGAGTGAAAAGAGAGAAAGTTCTAATGGTTTGCTGCATTCATTGCCCTAGTACCCTATTTACCTTCGATGCAGGTAAGGCTCTTGATGTGATCCTCCATGGACAATGTACCTCGGCCCGTCCATTCATCCACGTTAACTTGCAAACGGCCTCATACCTTTGGGCAGTGTTCTTCAGTCGATAAACGTTGAACTCCCCCTTGATAAAAAATACCAGAACGACATCCTAAACTCATGCATGCTACTAAACTCGGTGCCGACCGAAATTATAGGATACTTGTGGTCATGTTTCATTTCTTCTACTTCAACACCCAAATCATCGACTGGAATACCAGCCTCATCGTTAAGTTCCTCGTCTATTTCATCATCACCAGATTCTTGATCCTCTACAGTGCCTTCTTCTTCATCTGATTCAGAATCCTGGCCATCGTCTCTAATGCCTAGTACTGCACACATCATATTGACTCCCATGGGTGGGGCTGCACCATCGTCTCCACCCGAATGGACCGGAACATTGCCCCAATCCACCTCACCAGCAACTCTGTTTTCTCCAAGACACTCGGTTGGTTCTGCTGCAACCACATGGGGTGGTCTTATGTTTACACGCATCCTGTGTACTTCAAGCAAACAGCGATGAATCAATTTCATCTTGGCTGTACAGAACCCTCTTGCTCTTCCTGTGTACATCCTCCTTCCTGATGTAATCTTTCCTGATGGTATTAGTAGGGCTTGACATCTGCATTCCATACCCCATCGAACTAGGATTTTTGCTGCCGCTCTTGGGTGTGATCTCCTTCCTGCCTCCCTTCATGGATGTTGGCTCCAGGGTGCTAGCATTATTGCCTGACCTCAGCGGCATGTTCTTCTTCGAATTAGCCATTTTGCTGCTACTATTGGGCGTGTTCTCCTTCGTGCTGGCATTATTGCCTGACCTCAGTGGCATGTTCCACTCCAAATTAGCCCTTTTGCTGCTACTATTGGGCGTGTTCTCCTTCGTGCTGGAATTATTGCCTGACCTCAGCGGCATGTTCTGCTCCAAATTAGCCCTTTTGCTGCTACTATTGGGCGTGTTCTCCTTCGTGCTAGCATTATTTCCAGACCTCAGCGGCGTGTTCCGCTCCAAATTAGTATTTTTTTCTGCTCCCACTAGGTGTGGTAGCCTCTGTGCTGGCCATCTTTGCCTCTTTGCTACCACTCCTAGGAGTGTTCACCACCATGCTAGCCCTCTTAGCGATTTTGCTGTTACCGTTCGGTGTGGCATTTTGACTGGATCTCAGGGGTGTACTCTGCGGCATGGTGCCTTTTTTCATGTGACTCTTGGGCATCCTCTTCTCTGGTGTGGTCTCCTTGGTGACGTTCTTCTTCGGGGTGCCCTTTCTGAGGATGCTCTTCCTGCTCCTCTTTATGACGCTCCTCTGTAAGACTCTCCTCTGCTCGGCTACCTCTCGCACCAGCCCAGTGATGCCATGGATCAGTCACGCATGCCTTATAAAAGTCCATCATCTCTATTGTCGAGTTCCAATTCCTCTCCAACCATTTGCACTATCAAGTGGAAGTACACTTCACCATATAATGTTTCCTTGTAAAGCAGTGCGACTAAATCCTGGTATATTTCACTTTGATAGCCTTTTGCTCCCTGTAACCAAATATAACAAATGTGCTTCGATGTTCACGCACTTCTATTCTTGTAGACAGTTGTTGGGCCTCCAAGTGTAGAGGTTTGTAGAAAGCAAGTTTTCCTTCAAAGGATCACCCAAGGTTTATCGAACTCAGGAGGAAGTGGTCAAAGGTATCCCTCTCAAGCAACCCCAATAAATATACAAGAAGTCTCTTGTGTCCCCAAAACACCCAATACACTTGTCAGGTGCATAGGTGCACTAGTTCGGCGAAGAGATAGTGAAATACAAGTGGTATAGATAATTATAAGTGGTAACGGTGATAGAAAATAGCTTGTTGGCGTGTAGTTGACGTGGGAAAAGACTAAAGGCAAACTGAAATAAAGAAGGAAGCAAGCAAACATGTAACAGATCTAGTCGCAAACGGTGTTTCTGTGCTTAGAAACAAGGCCTAGGGATCATACTTTCACTAGTTAACACTCTCATATAAATATATCATCTTCATGATACTACGCTGAACTACTCTTCGGTTGGACACTCTAATCAACGGTAGGGCTATAACAGCACACATCAAAGTAAGCCTTTCCCATCTAGAAAACCCCATACTGTCACCTTGAGTACTAGATGGTTCCAACAAACACCACAATTTCATAAATACATCCAACTCCAAATATAACTCATAACAAGTATTTGAGAACTCTAGCCTAAGTGCCACCATGGTGTGCACGCTGTCACTTTCACACACATGGGGAGAGCAGAGATCTATTAAAGCACTTGAGTAACAAGGTAGATCTATAGATTACAAGCTCATGATCTCAATAAGATCATGCATAGAGAGAGAGATGAACACATAGCTACCGGTAGAACCCTTAGCCTCGAGAGAGAACTACTCCCTCCTCATCATGGGAATCAGCAATGGTGATGGAGATGGCGGTGGAGATCGATGGAGATGGATCCGGGGGCACTTCCCCGTCCCCGCAGGGTGCCGGAACAGAGACTTTCTGTCCCCCGAATCTCCCCTTCGCTGGCGGCGGCGCTGCAGAACTTTTCATGGATTTCTGATTGACTATTTAGGGTTTTGGTATCGGGAGGCTCTTATAGGCGAAGGAGGCAAGGTCGATGGCCGGCCAGGGGGCCCACACCATGCCCTGGCGTGGCCTAGGTGGACCCGCGCCATGGGGTGGTGTGGCCACCCTGTGTCCCCTCTCCGACTCTCCTTCTGGCTCCGTGAGTCTTCCGGTAAAATAGGAACTTTGGCTTTTGTCCCGTCCAATTCCGAGAATATTCATTTTCTGACTTCCTGGAATCAAAAACAGCGTAAAAACAGCAACCGCACTATGGCATCTTGTTAATAGGTTAGTCCAAGAAATCATATGAAAAGTACTCCAAAGTTGGAACAAAACACAAGAAAGTAGATAAAACCAAGCATGAAACATCAAAAATTATAGATACATTTGCAATGTATCAACATCCCCAAGCTTAACTCCTGCTCGTCCTCGAGTAGGTAAGTGATAAAAGGAAAGAATAATTTTTGAGGTGATATGCACCATCAAAGACTTGATCAAAGTATTTGTAAAACATTCAAAGCTGGGATCATAGTACTTCAATCATAACATGAAAGACAATGTTCTAGCAATAAGACAAAGAAACTATGATGCAACATGAAAAGGCACAAACAAAAGATTCATGAATAACAATGCTTTGCAAGACGTTTGTTTGTTTCACATAAAGAAAACATAGCATAATGGCATTCAACTTGTCCCTCATAGAGTAGCAAATACAAATGCATAGGACACCTTCAAAGTTCATAAGAGTGACTAGATACAAGTAGTTTAAAACAAGCAATATCAAAGTTATGCATCAATCAACAAGTCTTGGGACAATGCACATAGAACTAAGAATGGCCACTATGCTCTCAAAGTAGGTGCATAAAGGTAGAAGGTGGAGACTCAATATATATAGTGGAAGAAAGGCCTTCATAAAAGGAAGCAGAGATTCAAGTTTCATAAAGAGCTTCCAAAAATTATGGTACTTAATAGCTTTCAGCTCTCATTGCCCCTATCATAAGCATCTTAAAGTGATTAAGGTTAAAGTGAACAAACTATGGAGTATATGCTTGACAAAGTATAAGTTGGAAATCTCATGTCCCTTGAATACGAGGGCCGCTCCTCATGCTACTCAAGTTTAGTCACCGGTAAGTTCTTGTCATTGTAAGTACATGTGTATCATAGAGAACCGCCAACGGGGTACCCCTTGCCCGATGATACGGAAGAATCCCCATATCAAAATGACAAGGCAAGCAAACAACGAGCATCTCAGCAATCTTCTTATTTACCATGGGAATATGGTGCTTTTTTCTCTCTTTCCTCTTTTCATAGTATCTCTTTTTTTCTTTTTTCTTTTTTCTCAATATAGGACTCTTTTTTTATACGAAGAATGCTTCATAGACAGCTCATTATGGTTACGCTGCAGGTTTCCACCATGTCAGCATGGATTAGACCAGCGGCCTAGGCGTTTCTCTAACACATATATATAACTCCATGGACTTACAAGCTCCCCTTTCATTTCACAATCGACATCCATATACAAAAGAGCATGATATCAACTAGGTACAAGTACCAAGTGCAATGTTGAAAGCGTTCCCCATGAAAGCATGGTTCTGCTAATTCCCAACAAATAAGTGCAAGCATATACAACATAGACGACACAATGGTTCAAGTTTATTAAGGGCAAGAAAAGTAAATTGTGCCATCAAGTTCGTGAGAGCTTTAATCACTAGTTTTCTCATAACAAGTTTAATTTGGAAGGTAAACAAAAGCATGAATATACTTGGAATAGCATAAGGTAGTAGGTAGGTATGGTGGACTCTTTGGAATAACTTGGTTTAGGTAGTTAGATGCATGAGTGGAACTCATACTTGGTTGCGGAGGCTAGCAAAAGACTGGGAGCGACAAACTAAGAGAGCAATAATGGCCATAATCATGCAGAGCGACAAAACATCATTGATGAAAGCATAAAGTTATACTACAAGTTGAAAACTAAAGGATCATAAAGGCTATGGTGACTTTAGTCATAACATGGTGTGCGCATGCGCCAAGTCAACCCAAATAAAGCATCAAAGGAGAATACCACTATACTATGCTTTAATATGCTAAAACAATGCATGATTCATCCAAGGCACATTAAGCAATCTCAATTGTTTATAACAAGTCATGCTACAGCAAAGAATACTAAGCATAAAGCCAAAACAATATCAAGCATGGCATGACGTAGCATAGGCCACAGTCAAAAACGAGCTCTTTTTACCACATAAGTATGAACTTTCCTACTCTTTTCCAAACCAAACCAAACTAATTGCAAACCAATGTATGAAAGAGGGGATCCAACCAATTTATTCAGAAAACTAAGCAAACCAAGCAAACTAAAAACCAAAACGAAAATGAAAAAGAAGACGCTCCAAGAACAACACAATCAGGCATGAAACAATAAAAATGAAGCGTTTGGAAGAAACCTGGAATTTTTATTGATGGAGAAGGGGATGCCTTGGGCATCCCCAAGCTTTGACGCTTGTACTTCTTGGATATTTTTTGAGGTGACACGCATGGCATCCCCAAGCTTGAGCTTTAGTCTATTGTTCATCTCATTACTCATTCCTCCCATACACCTGAAATTTTTTCCTTCATACAAAACTTCACACAATCTTTATTAGCAACATTAGTGCACTCAAGATAATAAGTCTTTGGGTTCAGTTTCAACACCAATAGAACTTCCATTAAAACACAAGCTACTGTAGCACTTCCCTCAAAAAGCTCAATTCCCCAAAAGAACTCAAAAAGAAACCAACAAGAAGCAAATGCAAATAATGATAGAAATCTGTCAAAACAGACCAGCAGGTAAAGACGAATTTTTTAGAAGATCTTCTGTTGCTCAAATCAAAAAGTGTTAAACTAACGAAACTTAGATAACAACCTGGGGCAGAAGCACAAAACTTCACGCCTCAAAAGGACTTACAGAGATTTTACACGAATTTTTACGGTGAAGCACAGAAATCTGTTTCGGGACTGCAACTTTTCCAATCATGACTTCTCTCTCATTAGAGGTTACTCTTGGCACAAAAAGCAAATAAAAAGGATAAGGAGCGGTTATTACTGAAGTAATAACTTCCAAGACTCATCTAAAACTTTTTGGGTTATCTCCCAATAAGTACTTTTCTTTAGCGCCTTTAAGCTAGGCATGATAGTTTGAGAAGATGCTCACATGAGAAATATGAATTGAAGTAAAAGAGAGCATCTAAAAGAGAGCATCAAGAAGCAAATTCAAAGCACATTTAAGTCTAACCCACTTCCTATGCATAGGAATCTTGTAAAGAAACAAGTCATGAAAACACAAAACAACAAGCATAGTAAAGCAAAACAAGTGCAACTTCAAGACTTTCAACTTCAAGACTTGGCATGCTCTTTATTCCTGAACAAACGTTTCAACCGTGTTATTATAGGAGCATACCACATCACCTTGGCAGGAACCCTCTTCCTGGGTTGCTCGCCCTCAACATCACCAGGGTCATATTTTCTGATCTTATACCGCAATGCAGTGCATACCGGGCATTTATCCATATTCTCGTACTTCTCACCACGGTAGAGGATGCAGTAATTAGGGCATGCATGTATCTTCTGCACGTCTAATCCTAGAGGGCAGACAAGTTTCTTTGCTTTGTACGTACTGGAGGGCAATTGGTTATTTCTTGGAAGAAGCTTCTTCATTATTACCAGCAACTTTTCAAATCCCGAGTCAGTCATACCGGTCTCTGCCTTCCACTTCAACAATTCCAGTGTGCTACCCAGCTTCTTCTGGCCATCTTCACAAGTTGGATACCGCAATGTGTTGTGGTCCTATAACATCTGCTCGAACTGCAGCCTCTCCTTTTCTGTGTCGCAGTCTCGCCTTGCATCACTAATGACCCGACCAAAATCATCAACGGGCTCATCTGGTTCTCGTTCTTCACCCCCTTCTTTTTCATTATCTTCAACTGCGGTATCATCGTATTCAGGGAACATAGATCGGTAGTTGTCATCATTGTTCTCTTCTTCATCGCCGTCTTCCATCATAACCCATCTTTCTCCATGCTTGGTCCAAACATTATAGTCGGACATGAAACCGGACCGAAGCAGGTGGCTCTGAATGACTCTTGAGGAAGTGTGAGCCTGCTCATTCCGACATTCAACACATGGACAACACATAAAACCATCCCGCCGCTTGTTCGCCTCGGCCACAAGGCGAAAAGAACGCACGCCTTCTCTGTAAGCGTCAGAGCGTCGGTCACCGTACATCCATGGGTGGCTCATCTGCATCATACAACAATAGTTGCTAACCTTTTAGGACACTTCAAAACAAAGAGGAGAAACCTTAAGTGTCGCTCTGGCAGCTTATATCATATTTTGTCTTGTGTGAACTCAAGTGGCATCGCTCTAATAGGCATTTCACCGAACACCTCTAGTGCATATGAAAAAAAGTTAGCACAAAGTTATACCCACCTCTCACATAGGAAAAAACAGGAGAGAGTGGAGGGCTGGGTGCATATATATAGGGCCAGGCCATTAGTCCCGGTTTGAGATACAAACCGGGACTAAAGGTTCTACGCGCCGGCTCAGACCTATTTGTCCCGGTTTGTATCTCAAACCGGGACTAATGGCTCCTTACGGACCGGGCATAGTGCCTCGGCCTCCTCGAGCCATCTAGTTCGGACCATTAGTCTCGGCCCCAGCCACGGCCGGGACTAATGGCCCGAACCAAAGGCCCATTTTCTACTAGTGTGAGTCATTGCATGTGTGTTCTTTCCACAAACCATATATTGATCAACCAGTGGTCATTGCATGCGTGTTCTTTCCACAAACCACATATGGATCCACTACTTTCATTGCATGTGTGTTCTTTCCACAAACCACATATGGATCCACTAGAGTCATTGCATGTGTGTTCTTTTCAAAAACCACATATGGATCAACCAATGGCATTGCATGTTTTTTTTTCACAAATCACATATGGATCCACCAGTGTTCACTGCATGTGTGTTCTTTCCACAAACCACTTATGGATCCACTAGTGTTTATTGCATGTGTGTTCTTTTCCACAAACCACATATGGATCCACTAGAGTCATTGCATGTGTGCTCTTTTCACAAACCACATATGGACCCACTAGAGTCATTGCATGTGTATTCATTTCACAAACCACACATGGACCCACTTGAGTCATTGCATGTGTGTTCTTTCCACAAACAACACATGGATCAACCGGTGTCATTGTATGTGTGTTCTTTCCACAAACCACATATGGATCAACCAGTGGTCATTGCATGTGTGTTCTTTCCACAAACCACACATGGATCCACTAGTCATTGCATATGTGTTCTTTTCACAAACCACACATGGATCCACCAGAGTCATTGCATGTGTCTTCTTATACTAAAACCAGCACTAGAGTCATTGCATGTGTGTTCTTTTCACAAACCACATATGGGTCCACCAGTGTCATTGCATGTGTGTTCTTTCCACAAACCACATATGGATCCACTAGTGTTCATTGCATGTGTGTTCTTTCCACAAACCACACATGAACTCCCTGAGTCATTGCATGTGTGTTCTTTTCACAAACCACATATGGACCCGCTTGAGTCATTGCATGTGTGTTATTGTCACAAACTACATATCGATCAACCAATGTCATTGCAGGTGTGTTCCTGTCATGAACGACACATGGATCAACCAGTGGTCATTGCATGTGTGCTTTTTTCACAAACCACACATGGATCCCCCTGAGTCATTGATGTGTGTTCTTTTCACAAACCCCATATGGACCCACTTGAGTAATTGCATGTTTGTTATTGTCACAAACCACATATGGATCAACCAATGTCATTGCATGTGTGTTCCTGTCATGAACCACACATGGATCAACTAGTGGTCATTACATGTTTGTTCTTTCCACAAACCACATATGGATCCACTAGAGTCATTGCATGTGTGTTCTTTTCACAAACCACATATGGATCAACAAGTGTCATTTCATGTGTGTTATTTGCACAAACCACATATGGATCAACCAATGTTCACTACATGTGTGTTCTTTCCACAAACCACTTATGGATCCACCAGTGTTCATTACATTGGTGTTCATTTCCACAAACCACATATGGATCCACTAGAGTTAATGCATGTGTTCTTTTCAAAAACCACATATGGACCCACTAGAGTCATTGCATGTGTGTTCTTATACTAAAACTAGCACTAGAGTCATTGCATATGTGTTCTTTCCACAAACCACACATGGATCAACCAGTGTCATTGCATGTGTGTTCTTTCCACAAACCACATATGGATCAACCAGTGGTCATTGCATGTGTGTTCTTTTGACAAATCACACATGGAGCCACTAGAGTCATTGCATGTGTGTTCTTTTCACAAACCACACATGGATCCACCAGAGTCATTGCATGTGTGTTCTTTCCACAAACCACACATGGATCAACCAGTGTTATTGCATGTGTGTTCTTTCAACAAACCACATATGGTTCAACCAGTGGTCATTGCATGCGTTTTCTTTCCACAAACCACCTATGGATCCACTAGAGTCATTGCATGTGTGTTCTTTCCACAAACCACATATGGATCCACTAGAGTCATTGCATGTGTGTTCTTTTCACAAACCACATATGGATCAACCAATGGCATTGCATGTGTGTTCTTTTGACAAATCACATATGGATCCACCAGTGTTCACTACATGTGTGTTATTTCTACAAACCACTTATGGATCCACCAGTGTTCATTGCATGTGTGTTCATTTCCACAAACCACATATGGATCCACTAGAGTCATTGCATGTGTGTTCTTTTCACAAACCACAGATGGACCCACTAGAGTCATTGCATGTGTATTATTTTCACAAACCACACATGGACCCACTTGAGTCATTGCATGTGTGTTCTTTCCACAAACCACACATGGATCACCTAGTGTCACTGCATGTGTGTTCTTTCCACAAACCACATATGGATCAACCAGTGGTCATTTCATGTGTGTTGTTTCCACAAACCACACATGGATCCACTAGAGTCATTGCATGTGTGTTCTTTTCACAAACCACACATGGATCCACTAGAGTCATTGCATGTGTGTTCTTATACTAAAACCAGCACTAGAGTCATTGCATGTGTGTTCTTTTCACAAACCACATATGGATCCACCAGTGTCATTGCATGTGTGTTCTTTCCACAAACCACATATGGATCCACCAGTGTTCATTGCATGTGTGTTCTTTCCACAAACCACACGTGGATTAACCATAGGCATTGCATGTGCGTTATTGTCACAAACCACATATGGATCAATCAATGTCATTGCATGTTTGTTCCTGTCATGAACGACACATGGATCAACCAGTGGTCATTGCATGTGTGTTCTTTCCAAAAACCACACATGGATCCCCCTGAGTCATTGCATGTGTGTTCTTTTCACAAACCACATATGGACCCACTTGAGTCATTGCATGTGTGTTATTGTCACAAACCACATATGGATCAACCAATGTCATTGCATGTGTCTTCCTATCATGAACCACACATGGATCAACCAGTGGTCATTGCATGTGTGTTCTTTCCACAAACCACATATGGATCCACTACAGTCATTGCATGTGTGTTCTTTTCACAAACCACATATGGATCAACCAGTGTCATTGCATGTGTGTTCTTTCCACAAACCACATATGGATCAACCAATGTTCACTGCATGTGTGTTCTTTCCACAAACCACTTATGGATCCACCAGTGTTCATTGCATGTGTATTATTTTTTACAAACCACATATGGATCCACTAGAGTCATTTCATGGATGTTATTTTCACAAACTACATATGGACCCACTAGAGTCATTGCATGTGTGTTCTTATACTAAAACTAATACTAGAGTCATTGCATGTGTGTTCTTTCCACAAACCACACTTGGATCAACCAGTGTCTTTGCATGTGTGTTCTTTCCACAAACCACATATGGATCAACCACTGGTCATTGCATGTGTGTTCTTTAAAACAAACCACACATGTATCCACTAGAGTCATTGCATGTGTGTTCTTTCCACAAACCACACATGGATCAACTAGTGTTATTGCATGTGTGTTCTTTCCACAAACCAAATATGGATCAACCAGTGGTCATTGCATGTGTGTTCTTTCCACAAACCACATATGGATCCACTAGAGTCATTGCATGTGTGTTCTTTCCACAAACCACGTATGGATCCACTAGAGTCATTGCATGTGTGTTCTTTTCACAAACCACATATGGATCAACCAATGGCATTGCGTGTGTGTTCTCTTCACAAATCACATATGGATCCACCAGTGTTCACTACATGTGTGTTCTTTCCACAAACCACTTATGGATCCACTAGTATTCATTGCATGTGTGTTATTTTCCACAAACCACATATGGATCCACTAGAGTCATTGCATGTGTGTTCTTATCACAAACCACATATGGACCACTAGAGTCATTGCATGTGTATTCTTTTCACAAACCACACATGGATCAACCAATGGCATTGCATGTGTGTTCTTTCCACAAACCACACGCGGATCCACCAGTGTCATTGCATGTGTGTTCTTTCCACAAACCACATATGGATCAACCAGTGGTCATTGCATGTGTGTTCTTTCCACAAACCACACATGGATCCACTAGAGTCATTGCATGTGTGTTCTTTTCACAAACCACACATGGATCCACCAGAGTCATTGCATGTGTGTTCTTATACTAAAACCAGCACTAGAGTCATTGCATGTGTGTTCTATTCACAAACCACATATGGATCAACCAATGTTCACTTCATGTGTGTTCTTTCCACAAACCACTTATGGGTCCACTAGTGTTCATTGCATGTGTGTTCTTTTCCACAAACCACATATGGATCCACTAGAGTCATTGCATGTGTGTTCTTTTCACAAACCACATATGGACCCACTAGAGTCATTGCATGTGTGTTCTTATACTAAAACCAGCACTAGAGTCATTGAATGTGTGTTCTTTCCACAAACCAGACATGGATCAACCAGTGTCATTGCATGTGGGTTCTTTCCACAAACCACATATGGATCAACCAGTGGTCATTGCATCTGTGTTCTTTCCAAAAACCACACATGGATCCACTAGAGTCATTGCATGTGTGTTCTTTTCACAAACCACACATGGATCCACTAGAGTCACAGCATGCGTGTTCTTTCCACAAACCACACATGGCTCAACCAGTGTCATTGCCTATGTGTTCTTTCCACAAACCACATATGGATCAACTAGTGGTCATTGCATGCGTGTTCTTTCCCAAACCACATATGGATCCACTAGAGTCAATGCATGTGTGTTGTTTCCGCAAACCACATATGGATCCACTAGAGTCATTGCATGTGTTTTCTTTTCACAAACCACATATGGATCAACCAATGGCATTGCATGTGTGTTCTTTTCACAAATCACATATGGATCCACCAGTGTTCACTGCATGTGTGTTCTTTCCACAGACCACTTATGGATCCACCAGTGTTCATTGCATGTGTGTTCTTTTCCACAAACCACATATGGATCCACTAGAGTCATTGCATTGTGTTCTTTTCACAAACCACATATGTACCCACTAGAATCATTCCATGTGTATTCTTTTCACAAACCACACATGGATCAACCAATGGCATTGCATGTGTGTTGTTTCCACAAACCACACATGGATCCACCAATGCCATTGCATATGTGTTCTTCCCACAAACCACATATGGATCAACCAGTGTCATTGCACGTGGGTTCTTTCCACAAACCACATATGGATCAACCATGTGTGTTCTTGTCATGAACCACACATGGATCAACCAATGTCATTGCATGTGTGTTCCCGTCAAGAACCACATATGGATCCACCAGTGTTCATTGCATGTGGGTTCCTATCATGAACCACACATGGATCAACCAGTGGTTATTGCATGTGTGTTCTTTCCGCAGACCACATATGGATCCACCAGAGTCATTGCACGTGTGTTCTTTTCACAAACCACATATGGAACCACTAGAGTCATTGCATGTGTGTTCTTATACTAAAAGCAGCACTAGAGTCATTGCATGTGTGTTCTTTCCACAAACCACATATGGATCAACCAATGTTCACTGCATGTGTGTTCTTTCCACTAACCACTTATGGATCCACCAGTGTTCATTGCATATGTGTTCTTTTCCATAAACCACTTATGGATCCACTAGTCATTGCATTTGTGTTCTTTTCACAAACCACATATGGACCCACTAGAGTCATTGCATGTGTGTTCTTATACTAAAACCAGCACTAGAGTCATTGCATGTGTGTTCTTTCCACAAACCACACATGGAATAACCAGTGCCATTGCATGTGTGTTCTTTCCACAAACCACATATGGATCAACCAATGGTCATTGCATGTGTGTTCTTTCCACAAACCACACATGGATCCACTAGAGTCATTGCATGTGTGTTCTTTTCACAAACCACACATGGATCCACTAGTCATTGCATGTGTGTTCTTTCCACAAACCACACATGGATCAACCTGTGTCATTGCATGTGTGTTCTTTCCACAAACCATATATGGATCAACCAGTGGTCATTGCATGCGTGTTCTTTCCACAAACCGCATATGGATCCACTACTTTCATTGCATGTGTGTTCTTTCCACAAACCACATATGGATCCACTAGAGTCATTGCATGTGTGTTCTTTTCAAAAACCACATATGGATCAACCAATGGCATTGCATGTGTTTTTTTTCACAAATCACATATGGATCCACCAGTGTTCACTGCATGTGTGTTCTTTCCACAAACCACTTATGGATCCACTAGTGTTTATTGCATGTGTGTTCTTTTCCACAAACCACATATGGATCCACTAGAGTCATTGCATGTGTGTTCTTTTCACAAACCACATATGGACCCACTAGAGTCATTGCATGTGTATTCATTTCACAAACCACACATGGACCCACTTCAGTCATTGCATGTGTGTTCTTTCCACAAACAACACATGGATCAACCGGTGTCATTGTATGTGTGTTCTTTCCACAAACCACATATGGATCAACCAGTGGTCATTGCATGTGTGTTCTTTCCATAAACCACACATGGATCCACTAGAGTCATTGCATATGTGTTCTTTTCACAAACCACACATGGATCCACCAGAGTCATTGCATGTGTCTTCTTATACTAAAACCAGCACTAGAGTCATTGCATGTGTGTTCTTTTCACAAACCACATATGGGTCCACCAGTGTCATTGCATGTGTGTTCTTTCCACAAACCACATATGGATCCACTAGTGTTCATCGCATGTGTGTTCTTTCCACAAACCACATATGGACCCGCTTGAGTCATTGCATGTGTGTTATTGTCACAAACTACATATCGATCAACCAATGTCATTGCAGGTGTGTTCCTGTCATGAACGACACATGGATCAACCAGTGGTCATTGCATGTGTGCTTTTTTCACAAACCACACATGGATCCCCTGAGTCATTGATGTGTGTTCTTTTCACAAACCACATATGGACCCACTTGAGTAATTGCATGTTTGTTATTGTCACAAAAAACATATGGATCAACCAATGTCATTGCATGTGTGTTCCTGTCATGAACCACACATGGATCAACTAGTGGTCATTGCATGTTTGTTCTTTCCACAAACCACATATGGATCCACTAGAGTCATTGCATGTGTGTTCTTTTCACAAACCATATATGGATCAACAAGTGTCATTTCATGTGTGTTATTTGCACAAACCACATATGGATCAACCAATGTTCACTACATGTGTGTTCTTTCCACAAACCACTTATGGATCCACCAGTGTTCATTAAATTGGTGTTCATTTACACAAACCACATATGGATCCACTAGAGTTAATGCATGTGTTCTTTTCAAAAACCACATATGGACCCACTAGAGTCATTGCATGTGTGTTCTTATACTAAAACTAGCACTAGAGTCATTGCATATGTGTTCTTTCCACAAACCACACATGGATCAACCAGTGTCATTGCATGTGTGTTCTTTCCACAAACCACATATGTATCAACCAGTGGTCATTGCATGTGTGTTCTTTTGACAAATCACACATGGAACCACTAGAGTCATTGCATGTGTGTTGTTTTCACAAACCACATATGGACCCACTAGAGTCATTGCATGTGTGTTCTTTTCACAAACCACACATGGATCAACTAGTGTCATTGCATATGTGTTCTTTCCACAAACCAGATATGGATTAACAAGTGGTCATTGCATGCGTGTTCTTGATACAAACCACATATGGATGAACCAATGGGATTGCATTGTGTTCTTTCCACAGACCACATATGGATCAACAAATGTCATTGCACATGTGTTTCTATCACAAACCACACATGGATCCACCAGAGTCATTGCATGTGTGTTCTTTCCACAAACCACACATGGATAAACCAGTGTTATTGCATGTGTGTTCTTTCAACAAACCACATATGGTTCAACCAGTGGTCATTGCATGCGTTTTCTTTCCACAAACCACCTATGGATCCACTAGAGTCATTGCATGTGTGTTCTTTCCACAAACCACATATGGATCCACTAGAGTCATTGCATGTGTGTTCTTTTCACAAACCACATATGGATCAACCATTGGCATTGCATGTGTGTTCTTTTGACAAATCACATATGGATCCACCAGTGTTCACTACATGTGTGTTATTTCCACAAACCACTTATGGATCCACCAGTGTTCATTGCATGTGTGTTCTTTTCCACAAACCACATATGGATCCACTAGATTCATTGCATGTGTGTTCTTTTCACAAACCACAGATGGACCCACTAGAGTCATTGCATGTGTATTATTTTCACAAACCACACATGGACCCACTTGAGTCATTGCATGTGTGTTCTTTCCACAAACCACACATGGATCAACTAGTGTCATTGCATGTGTCTTCTTTCCACAAACCACATATGGATCAACCAGGGGTCATTGCATGTGTGTTGTTTCAATAACCCACACATGGAGCCACCAGAGTCATTGCATGTCTGTTCTTTTCACAAACCACACATTGATCCACGAGAGTCATTGCATGTGTGTTCTTATACTAAAACCAGCACTAGAGTCATTGCATGTGTGTTCTTTGCACAAACCACATATGGATACACCAGTGTCATTGCATGTGTGTTCTTTCCACAAACCACATATGGATCCACCAGTGTTCATTGCATGTGTGTTCTTTCCACAAACCACACATGGATTAACCATAGGCATTGCATGTGTGTTATTGTCACAAACCACATATGGATCAACCAATGTCATTGCATGTTTGTTCCTGTCATGAACGACACATGGATCAACCAGTGGTCATTGCATGTGTGTTCTTTCCAAAAACTACACATGGATCCCCCTGAGTCATTGCATGTGTGTTCTTTTCACAAACCACATATGGACCCACTTGAGTCATTGCATGTGTGTTATTGTCACAAACCACATATGGATCAACCAATGTCATTGCATGTGTCTTCCTATCATGAACCACACATGGATCAACCAGTGGTCATTGCATGTGTGTTCTTTCCACAAACCACATATGGATCCACTAGAGTCATTGCATGTCTGTTCTTTTCACAAACCACATATGGATCAACCATTGTCATTGCATGTGTGTTCTTTCCACAAACCACATATGGATCAACCAATGTTCACTGCCTGTGTGTTCTTTCCACAAACCACTTATGGATCGACCAGTGTTCATTGCATGTGTATTCTTTTCACAAACCACACATGGATCAACCAATGGCATTGCATGTGTGTTCTTTCCACAAACCACACTTGGATCAACCAGTGTCTTTGTATGTGTGTTCTTTCCACAAACCACATATGGATCAACCAGTGGTCATTGCATGTGTGTTCTTTAAAACAAACCACATATGGATCAACTAGAGTCATTGCATGTGTGTTCATTCCACAAACCACACATGGATCAACTAGTGTTATTGCATGTGTGTTCTTTCCACAAACCAAATATGGATCAACCAGTGGTCATTGCATGTGTGTTCTTTCCACAAACCACATATGGATCCACTAGAGTCATTGCATGTGTGTTCTTTCCACAAACTACGTATGGATCCACTAGAGTCATTGCATGTGTGTTCTTCCCACAAACCACATATGGATCAACCAATGGCATTGTGTGTGTGTTCTCTTCACAAATCACATATGGATCCACCAGTGTTCACTACATGTGTGTTCTTTCCACAAACCACTTATGGATCCACTAGTGTTCATTGCATGTGTGTTATTTTCCACAAACCACATATGGATCCACTAGAGTCATTGCATGTGTGTTCTTATCACAAACCACATATGGACCACTAGAATCATTGCATGTGTATTCTTTTCACAAACCACACATGGATCAACCAATGGCATTGCATGTGTGTTCTTTCCACAAACCACACGCGGATCCACCAGTGTCATTGCATGTGTGTTCTTTCCACAAACCACATATGGATCAACCAGTGGTCATTGCATGTGTGTTCTTTCCACAAACCACACATGGATCCACTAGAGTCATTGCATGTGTGTTCTTTTCACAAACCACACATGGATCCACCAGAGTCATTGCATGTGTGTTCTTATACTAAAACCAGCACTAGAGTCATTGCATGTGTGTTCTATTCACAAACCACATATGGATCAACCAATGTTCACTGCATGTGTGTTCTTTCCACAAACCACTTATGGATCCACTAGTGTTCATTGCATGTGTGTTCTTTTCCACAAACCACATATGGATCCACTAGAGTCATTGCATGTGTGTTCTTATACTAAAACCAGCACTAGAGTCATTGAATGTGTGTTCTTTCCACAAACCAGACATGGATCAACCAGTGTCATTGCATGTGTGTTCTTTCCACAAACCACATATGGATCAACCAGTGATCATTGCATCTGTGTTCTTTCCACAAACCACACATGGATCCACTAGAGTCATTGCATGTGTGTTCTTTTCACAAACCACACATGGATCCACTAGAGTCATAGCATGTGTGTTCTTTCCACAAACCACACATGGCTCAACCAGTGTCATTGCCTATGTGTTCTTTCCACAAACCACATATGGATCAACTAGTGGTCATTGCATGCGTGTTCTTTCCACAAAGCACATATGGATCCACTAGAGTCAATGCATGTGTGTTGTTTCCGCAAACCACATATGGATCCACTAGAGTCATTGCATGTGTTTTCTTTTCACAAACCACATATGGATCAACCAATTGCATTGCATGTGTGTTCTTTTCACAAATCACATATGGATCCACCAGTGTTCACTGCATGTGTGTTCTTTTCACAGACCACTTATGGATCCACCATTGTTCATTGCATGTGTGTTCTTTTCCACAAACCACATATGGATCCACTAGAGTCATTGCATGTGTGTTCTTTTCACAAACCACATATGTACCCACTAGAATCATTCCATGTGTATTCTTTTCACAAACCACACATGGATCAACCAATGGCATTGCATGTGTGTTGTTTCCACAAACCACACATGGATCCACCAATGTCATTGCATATGTGTTCTTCCCACAAACCACATATGGATCAACCAGTGTCATTGCACGTGGGTTCTTTCCACAAACCACATATGGATCAACCATGTGTGTTCTTGTCATGAACCACACATGGATCAACCAATGTCATTGCATGTGTGTTCCCGTCAAGAACCACATATGGATCCACCAGTGTTCATTGCATGTGGGTTCCTATCATGAACCACACATGGATCAACCAGTGGTTATTGCATGTGTGTTCTTTCCGCAGACCACATATGGATCCACCAGAGTCATTGCACGTGTGTTCTTTTCACAAACCACATATGGAACCACTAGAGTCATTGCATGTGTGTTCTTATACTAAAAGCAGCACTAGAGTCATTGCATGTGTGTTCTTTCCACAAACCACATATGGATCAACCAATGTTCACTGCATGTGTGTTCTTTCCACAAATCACTTATGGATCCACCAGTGTTCATTGCATGTGTGTTCTTCATATGGATCCACTAGAGTCATTGCATGTGTGTTCTTTTCACAAACCACATATGTACCCTCTAGAATCATTCCATGTGTATTCTTTTCACAAACCACACATGGATCAACCAATGGCATTGCATGTGTGTTGTTTCAACAAACCACACATGGATCCACCAATGTCATTGCATGTGTGTTCTTCCCACAAACCACATATGGATCAACCAGTGTCATTGCCCGTGGGTTCTTTCTACAAACCACATATGGATCAACCATGTGTGTTCTTGTCATGAACCACACATGGATCAACCAATGTCATTGCATGTGTGTTCCCGTCAAGAACCACATATGGATCCACCAGTGTTCATTGCATGTGTGTTCCAATCATGAACCACACATGGATCAACCAGTGGTTATTGCATGTGTGTTCTTTCCGCAGACCACATATGGATCCACCAGAGTCATTGCACGTGTGTTCTTTTCACAAACCACATATGGAACCACTAGAGTCATTGCATGTGTGTTCTTATACTAAAAGCAGCACTAGAGTCATTGCATGTGTGTTCTTTCCACAAACCACATATGGATCCACCAGTGTTCACTGCATGTGTGTTCTTTCCACAAACCACTTATCGATCCACCAGTGTTAATTGCATATGTGTTCTTTTCCACAAACCACATATGGATCCACTAGAGTCATTGCATGTGTGTTCTTTTCACAAACCACATATGGACCCACTAGAGTGATTTCATGTGTGTTTTTATACTAAAACCAGCACTAGAGTCATTGCATGTGTGTTCTTTCCACAAACCACACATGGATCAACCAGTGTCATTGCATGTGTGTTATTTCCACAAACCACATATGGATCAACCAGTGGTCATTGCATGTGTGTTCTTACCACAAACCATCCATGGATCCACTAGAGTCATTGCATGTGTGTTCTTTCCACAAACCACATATGGACCCACTTGAGTCATTGCATGTGTGTTATTGTCACAAACCACATATGAATCAACCAATATCATTGCATGTGTGTTCCTGACATGAACCACATATGGACCGACTAGAGTCATTGCATGTGTGTTCTTTCCACAAACCACATATGGATCCACTAGAGTCATTGCATGTGTGTTCTTTTCACAAACCACATATGGATCAACCAATGGCATTGCATGTGTGTTCTTTCCACGAACCACACATGGATCAACCAGTGTCATTGCATGTGTGTTCTTTCCACAAACCACATATGGATCAACCACTGGTTATTACATGTGTGTTCTTTTCCACAAACGACAGATGGATCCACTAGAGTCATTGCATGTGTGTTCTTTCCACAAAGCACACATTGATTAACCAATGGCATTGCATGTGTGTTCTTTTCACAAACCACATATGGATCAACCAATGGCATTGCATGTGTGTTCTTTTCACAGATCACATATGGATCCACCAGTGTTCACTGCAGGTGTGTTCTTTTCACAAACCACATATGGATCCACCAATGTCATTACTTGTGTGTTCTTTCCACAAACCACATATGGATCCACCAGTGTTCATTGCATGTGTGTTATTTCCACAAACCACATATGGACCAACTTGAGTCATTGCATGTGTGTTCTTTCCACAAACCACACATGGATTAACCAATTGCATTGCATGTGTGTTATTGTCACAAACCACATATGGATCAACCAATGTCATTGCATGTGTGTTCCTGACATGAACCACATATGGACCCACTAGAGTCATTGCATGTGTGTTCTTTCCACAAACCACATATGGATCCACTAGAGTCATTGCATGTGTGTTCTTTTAACAAATCACATATGGATTAACCAATGGCATTGCATGTATGTTCTTTTCACAGATCACATACGGATCCACCAGTGTTTACTGCATGTGTGTTCTTTCCACAAACCACTTATGGATCCACTAGTGTTCATTGCATGTGTGTTGTTTTCCACAAATCACATATGGATCCACTAGAGTCATTGCATGTGTGTTCTTTTCAAAAACCACATATGGACCCACTAGAGTCATTTAATGTGTGTTCTTATACTAAAACCAGCACTAGAGTTATTGCATGTGTGTTCTTTTCACAAACCACATATGGATCCACCAGTGTCATTGCATGTGTGTTCTTTCCACAAACCACATATGGATCCATTAGTGTTCATTGCATGATTGTTCTTTCCACAAACCACATATGGACCCACTTGAGTCATTGCATGTGTGTTCTTTCCACAAACCACACATGGATTAACCATAGGCATTGCATGTGTGTTATTGTCACAAACCACATATGGATCAACCAATGTCATTGCATGTGTGTTACTGTCATGAACCACACATGGATCAACCAGTGGTCATTACATGTGTGTTCCTCTCATAAACCACATATGGATCCACCCACTGTGATTGCATGTGTGTTCTTCTCACAAACCACATAAGGATCCACCAGTGTCATTGGATGTGTGTTCTTTTCATAAACCACATATGGATCCTAACCTTAGGATAGCCCTAACCTTAGCCCCCCAATGGATCCACCGTTAGACCGAGTCTTCTAGAAGGCATGCCATAACACAGTTGTTCTGCTTGACGATTGTTACATACCGTTCGATCGTGGAGCTTGGACGATTGGGATGGTCTTCATGAGCGCGATCCGCGAGTAGGCTGTTCTGCGGCATGATTGGCCACGCTTGCTCTGGACAAACTGGCATGTTGCGAGTGTCACGACTCATGAGTTCAGTGGGCCATATCCCAGTGTCATATCCCCATTACTTCTCTTTCTTCCCGTACTTCTCTTCCTTCCCCTCGAAGCCACTTTCCCCACTTCACTTCCATCCTGCCGTAGCCGGAAGCCGACGACATCCGCCAATTCTCGGGTCGCTACCTTCATGCTAAGAAATCATTTTACAAGCTTTTGAACTTATCCTACATATTCCTGCTATTCGCCAATCTAACTCCTGATCTTTTTTCAGATTTCTCAATGAACTTCAGATGTGGCGGATGTCTTTGCCCAAGGATCTGGAGATCCTCGCGGCAACTTTGCATAAGTTCCCGCTCGTGTGCTCCCACCCAGGATGATTTCGCCCTTACTCCTACCATGAGCTCCTGCTCCACGAGCTCGCGTGCCCGCACGACATGTGCTCTTGCACGGAGCTGGGCTGCAACTAGACCGACACGCCGGCAGAGCTCGTCGTCCACCTTGCAGAGGAGCACTTGATCGAAGTGATTAGGATCTCGTATGGGCAAGCCCAACTTCTCCAAGAGCAGGTGCCGTCCACTGACTCGGCACGCTGCCGGCTAATTTTCTAGGGGGGATGGCTCTGTTTTCGTCCTGACCATCGCCACCGGTGTTCCGGGAACCAGAGTCGGGCCCACCGTCTTGTGTGATATCGTCAGTCGGTCTGCGTCTGCCTCAGATACACGGTGCGCTTGTGGGCGAACGCCCAGCCGCCGTCATTCGATAGCATTCTTGTGCTAGCCGAGGCGCCGAGCTGCCCGACGCCGCGGGAGGTGGAGTATGCGCACCTAAGGTCGATCCTATGTGTGCCATCTCAGTACCTTGTCGGTGCTGGACCGAACAGGCACATGCATTTCTACATTTGTATCGAGAAGACCGATAGGGAAATGTAGTACTTGTGTTGTCATTACTGTTAGACTTAAGCGATGCTTCTTAGGTGCGTAGAGCATACGTGTTGTGCGAATGTACCCTAGTTGTAGTTTTTAGTACTCCTTAATAATTTGACGAGTTATTGGTCCAATCAGCTTGTTGTTGTCACGTTGCAAAGTCTGCTTGCTCTAGATAGACTGGCAATACTGTGTGCTCCCGCACCCGCATGTCAGTGTCACATGTTCTGAGGGCCCACCTGCTAGTGTCACGCCCCCTTCTCTTCCTTTCCCTCGAAGCCAGTGTCCCAACTTCTCTTCCATCCTGCCACTCCCGTCTGATGGTTGTAATCTGATTTTCGTTGGATTGTTTACATGTAATCTACGTTGATAATGCAACATGCAAATGGCACAGACACAATTTCTAAAGTGGAAGGCCACACGCGCTATTGCACATATTTCTCAATATAGCTCGACAAACCCATTACAATGATTGTACTCGCATTAAACACAACCGAAATTGCAACCATCCTAAACAACATCTAAACCCACATCACACCACTGTAGTCGGAGTCCACCTCGAATGGTGACACCGCCGCGTTCTTCCCAAATGACATCCACTCCGCCGTGGCTTGCCCTTCGCCAAGGAGGCAACAATGGTGTTCTGCATAGCTTCTTCCCTGTCGTCCTCCACATCAGAATCGACAATGACGAAGGTGACGGGGTTGGCATGGACCGAGCGCCATCGCGCCTGGCGGCTCCTGCTCGAGCTCGACGCCACATCAATCCTTCTATAGGTAGGAGGGGTCGAGCTCGGATACGTAGCATCGTCGCTCCTCTCAAGAAACCATGGCCATTTGATACTGCGACGGTAGGATCTTGGGGTGGATCCGCCGTGGCGAGCCCTACTGGAAGCGGTGGAGCGGATGGATCTGCTGGTGCGAGCCATGACAAGTACCTAGGAGGGAGTAAGATTGTGGGCCAGGCGTGTCTGGTTCCTGAGCAAGGCCTCCCAGTGATATGTACGCAGGCAAGGTGCCAAAAAATTTCGTCCAATGCGCGCGAGAGGGATTTTGAACCATGAAGGCGCGAGGTTTGGTTGACAAGTCCACACGCTAGGTCCCCCACCTGTCAGCCGAATGTGGACGGTAGGATTCTGCCCGAGTTATTAAGTGGGGATAAATCACGCTTCACCACTACCCTGACATCCAAAGGCTCCTCTTTCCTCGCCTTCTCGCTCCTCGCCATGGCTCGCGGCTCGTGCGGTTCGTCTCGGCGAAATCGGTCGGATCGCCGTCAGCGGTGCCCCCATCAGGTACTAGAGGGCGCCCTATGATTACTACCCCGATATGTTGTGTTTGTGCAGTGAGAAGATGCCGAGATGGATTTCGTGGATCGATGAAAATACTGCTAGAAAATTCAGCAACTGCAGCATTAGAGCGGTAAGTTCCTACTGTAGGTACAATGGTAAACCAGAACGGGAAAGCGTAATGTAATTCTTTTTTTTGTTTCCTCCGATCTACTACGCAGGAAGGGAGGGGCACTGGCTATGACAAGTTTGTGTGGATCTAAAAGACACTGACAAGTTTTCACAGAGAGCTTGTTCAGGATCTGCGTGATGCTGTGTGGGACAAGAAAGAGGAGATTTGTGCGATGGAGTGAGAGATCCGGGAGCTTCGCCAGGTGCAGGGGAGGCAGGGGAAGGGAGGTGGTGAGACAGACGGGCTCAATATTGGGCCAGATAGTGGAAACAATTTCCTCATTATCTGGGCATTATCTGTTGCATTTGCAGTTTATGTTGCCATGTCGTTGTCCAGTAGATGAAATAAGTTGCTGCTTCGTGGAGTGTAGCAGCCAGCTTAGAACTTGTTTTTTAGCCCAGAAACTTATCATAAGCGTAATGCCAATATCAAGGATTTATTAAGCACCTATAAATAATTCATGTCTATGGCACTAACACCCATCGATTTTGGAGACCCCTTAACCGCTCAGCTATCGCGATTGTTCAGATAGTAGTGGCACAGTCACAATTTTGGATTCAACTAGTGGCCTCGGCTGTATCCAATCCTAAAGTCGCGATACATTTTACTCCGAGTACAGGAGGTAGATTGTTTTGCCCAGCAAGTTCGGACGCATTGACTCGAGTTTAACCGAACTACATATATAGGTTCAAGTTCAATACATCATTAGGCTTCTACACTGCTAGCCTTCTTTCTCTGCTTGGGTGCCAACTTTCTTCCTCTTGCCTTCACGTCCACTGGCTTCTTCATCTCCTGCCTTCTTCCTCTTCCTGGGTGCCAATTTTCTTACATTCACGTACCCTGCATCTCTGGGTCGAGGGAAGTCAGGCCAATCAGCACCAGAATCTTGTCCAGCATCATCACTCCACTCGTTTTGGTTTTCTTCCCGCAGAAAAATCACTGAGTTGGCTGTCTTGTTTCTTACCTTGCGCTTCCTATAAAAAAACAGTACATGGATTACTACCTTATATCTATAGACTATAAATAATTTTTTTGTGAATGTACCATCTCATACCTAGGTTTGGGAGCATTAAGGGGACAAGCCGCTGCTCTATGGCTTATAAGATGGCAGGTCTTGCATCTGTTTTTGCCCTTCTTGGTTGCACAGAAAGCCGAACCCTTCTTCTCAAGAAAATTCTTAAACCTATTCACCTGAGGTCTTCCTCTGCCCCTATTTGTAACTGGCTAACAAAGCTCGAAAGACAGTTGGACTTGAGGCCACTGAGATGGGTCTGTACATGGCTCGATGGATCCAGCGTACGCAGCTCTGAAATTTTCCATAGAGTAGTAGTCTGACAAATACTGATCCAAATGTGGTAGAGTTCTTTTCTTCACCAAGAAGTCCAAGGCATGGTCGCAAGGTTTCTCGGTATGTTGCCACTCTAAGCAGGTGCATTCTCGCAGCTGGATGTTCACAACATCCCTTTTGCCACTCTTGGACATATCGACCACCTCACAGCTGCTGCTGGTTGACGGGAGAACCTTAAGATGAGCAAGTCCTCAGCTTCTCTTATGCAGTTGATGTACAACTGGCGGTAGCATATGTCCTCTAAGTCTCCTACCGATCTCTCTCCTTATATTTAACAGCTTCATGAGCATACCACATATGTTGTCCATCAAGATATGAATAGGACGCACTTTTATGTCCTTCACCCGCTTATTCGTGCATTCTCGCAAGGTTGTTGTTTATGTAATCAACTTTGATGTCAGGTTGAATTGACTCCTCTTCCATAGCTACGAATGATGGATGGCTAAGTACTGGAAGTTCGGGCTTCCACAAAATCTTGCTCATGAAATATTCACGCTACTAGGTTTGTAAACTCTAGCAGGAAACATGTAACGAAATCTGCATGCGTAGTGTGAGTACAAGTTGAGCATCATATGGGTATGGCATTCTCTACCTTCACTGTGGGAACACCTCCTTCATCGCATTCGCAGCCCTTTGCATGCATCCGTGGATTTAGCCAATGGATCCATGTGGCCTATTGATCTCAGCTGCCTCATAAACCAGACCCAGTTTTCCTCCATTTCTGTTTCAAACAGCCTGAATGCCACTGGGAACATCCAGTTGTGACCATCAAGTGATGTGGCAGATGGTAGACAGCCTTTCCATTTGCTAGTTAGGATAGTGCTATCTACACTCAGATACGGCCTACATATGTCCTTGAATACCTGGATGCAAGGTTTAAGCGCCATGAAAAATCTTTTGAAATATATTTTACCACGTACTGGTTCGGTGTCAATCTCCACAACACTCACCGGACACCTAGCTTGTACCTCCACCTTGAAGTTGTACAGCATCCTGAAGCTATTGGTCCAATCCCCGTGCAAGACCCACAAAGCTTTCTCTTTACCTTTCCAAACCGTGTAATATGGTAGGACAATGTTGTATTTAGAACCGAGGCTAGTCTGAATATTCTTCGCGGTCTCCTTGGGGTTATCCTTTAGTATGGACATAGATTGCATAGCCACCCACTCTGTATTAGCCATTGAGGATTTCAGTTTGCTTCCTGTCGGACACATGTGTGGAGGGCCCATTTTGTTCACCTACAACACAGATTCATTTAAAAGATAAGCGGAGTCGACTAGTTGCCAGAAAGATATCACACAACAATTGTAGTTATAGAGTGAAAAGAGAGAAAGTTCTAATGGTTTGCTGCATTCATTGCCCTAGTACCCTATTTACCTTCGATGCAGGTAAGGCTCTTGATGTGATCCTCCATGGACAATGTACCTCGGCCCGTCCATTCATCCACGTTAACTTGCAAACGGCCTCATACCTTTGGGCAGTGTTCTTCAGTCGATAAACGTTGAACTCCCCCTTGATAAAAAATACCAGAACGACATCCTAAACTCATGCATGCTACTAAACTCGGTGCCGACCGAAATTATAGGATACTTGTGGTCATGTTTCATTTCTTCTACTTCAACACCCAAATCATCGACTGGAATACCAGCCTCATCGTTAAGTTCCTCGTCTATTTCATCATCACCAGATTCTTGATCCTCTCTGATGCCTTCTTCTTCATCTGATTCAGAATCCTGGCCATCGTCTCTAATGCCTAGTACTGCACACATCATATTGACTCCCATGGGTGGGGCTGCACCATCGTCTCCACCCGAATGGACCGGAACATTGCCCCAATCCACCTCACCAGCAACTCTGTTTTCTCCAAGACACTCGGTTGGTTCTGCTGCAACCACATGGGGTGGTCTTATGTTTACACGCATCCCAGGTACTTCAGTGGGCAAACAGCAGTCAGAATCAATTTCATCTTGGCTGTACAGAACCCTCTTGCTCTTCCTGTGTACATCCTCCTTCCTGATGTAATCTTTCCTGATGGTATTAGTAGGGCTTGACATCTGCATTCCATACCCCATCGAACTAGGATTTTTGCTGCCGCTCTTGGGTGTGATCTCCTTCCTGCCTCCCTTCATGGATGTTGGCTCCAGGGTGCTAGCATTATTGCCTGACCTCAGCGGCATGTTCTTCTTCGAATTAGCCATTTTGCTGCTACTATTGGGCGTGTTCTCCTTCGTGCTGGCATTATTGCCTGACCTCAGTGGCATGTTCCACTCCAAATTAGCCCTTTTGCTGCTACTATTGGGCGTGTTCTCCTTCGTGCTGGAATTATTGCCTGACCTCAGCGGCATGTTCTGCTCCAAATTAGCCCTTTTGCTGCTACTATTGGGCGTGTTCGTATAGCATTATTTCCAGACCTCAGCGGCGTATTCCGCTCCAAATTAGTATTTTTTCTGCTCTCACTAGGTGTGGTAGCCTCTGTGCTGGCCATCTTTGCCTCTTTGCTACCACTCCTAGGAGTATTCACCACCATGCTAGCCCTCTTAGTGATTTTGCTGTTACCGTTCGGTGTGGCATTTTGACTGGATCTCAGGGGTGTACTCTGCGGCATGGTGCCTTTTTTCATGTGACTCTTGGGCATCCTCTTCTCTGGTGTGGTCTCCTTGGTGACGTTCTTCTTCGGGGTGCCCTTTCTGAGGATGCTCTTCCTGCTCCTCTTTATGACGCTCCTCTGTAAGACTCTCCTCTGTTCGAAGCTACCCTCAGTCGCACCAGCCCCAGTGATGCCATGGATCAGGTCACGCATGCCTTATAAAAGTCCATCATCTCTATTGTCGAGTTCCAATTCCTCTCCAACCATTTGCACTATCAAGTGGAAGTACACTTCACCTGTATAATGTTTCCTTGTAAACGGTACGACTAAATCCCTGGTATATTTCACTTTGATAGCCTTTTTGCTCCTGTAACCAAAATATAACAAATGTGCTTCTGATGTCTACGCACTTCTATTCTTGTAGACAGTTGTTGGGCCTCCAAGTGTAGAGGTTTGTAGAACAGCAGCAAGTTTTCCCTTAAGTGGATCACCCAAGGTTTATCGAACTCAGGGAGGAAGTGGTCAAAGGTATCCCCTCTCAAGCAACCCTGCAATAAATATACAAGAAGTCTCTTGTGTCCCCAAAACACCCAATACACTTGTCAGGTGCATAGGTGCACTAGTTCGGCGAAGAGATAGTGAAATACAAGTGGTATAGATAATTATAAGTGGTAACGGTGATAGAAAATAGCTTGTTGGCGTGTAGTTGACGTGGGAAAAGACTAAAGGCAAACTGAAATAAAGAAGGAAGCAAGCAAACATGTAACAGATCTAGTCGCAAACGGTGTTTCTGTGCTTAGAAACAAGGCCTAGGGATCATACTTTCACTAGTGAACACTCTCATATAAATATATCATCTTCATGATACTACGCTGAACTACTCTCCGGTTGGACACTCTAATCAACGGTAGGTCTATAACAGCACACATCAAAGTAAGCCTTTCCCATCTAGAAAACCCCATACTGTCACCTTGAGTACTAGATGGTTCCAACAAACACCACAATTTCATAAATACATCCAACTCCAAATATAACTCATAACAAGTATTTGAGAACTCTAGCCTAAGTGCCACCATGGTGTGCACGTTGTCACTTTCACACACATGGGGAGAGCAGAGATCTATTAAAGCACTTGAGTAACAAGGTAGATCTATAGATTACAAGCTCATGATCTCAATAAGATCATGCATAGAGAGAGAGATGAACACATAGCTACCGGTAGAACCCTTAGCCTCGAGAGAGAACTACTCCCTCCTCATCATGGGAATCAGCAATGGTGATGGAGATGGCGGTGGAGATCGATGGAGATGGATCCGGGGGCACTTCCCCGTCCCCGCAGGGTGCCGGAACAGAGACTTTCTGTCCCCCGAATCTCCCCTTCGCTGGCGGCGGCGCTGCAGAACTTTTCATGGATTTCTGATTGACTATTTAGGGTTTTGGTATCGGGAGGCTCTTATAGGCGAAGGAGGCAAGGTCGATGGCCGGCCAGGGGGCCCACACCATGCCCTGGCATGGCCTAGGTGGACCCGCGCCATGGGGTGGTGTGGCCACCCTGTGGCCCCTCTCCGACTCTCCTTCTGGCTCCGTGAGTCTTCCGGTAAAATAGGAACTTTGGCTTTTGTCCCGTCCAATTCCGAGAATATTCATTTTCTGACTTCCTGGAATCAAAAACAGCAGAAAACAGGCAACTGGCACTATGGCATCTTGTTAATAGGTTAGTCCAAGAAATCATATGAAAAGTACTCCAAAGTTGGAACAAAACACAAGAAAGTAGATAAAACCAAGCATGAAACATCAAAAATTATAGATACATTTGCAATGTATCAACATCCCCAAGCTTAACTCCTGCTCGTCCTCGAGTAGGTAAGTGATAAAAGGAAAGAATAATTTTTGAGGTGATATGCACCATCAAAGACTTGATCAAAGTATTTGTAAAACATTCAAAGCTGGGATCATAGTACTTCAATCATAACATGAAAGACAATGTTCTAGCAATAAGACAAAGAAACTATGATGCAACATGAAAAGGCACAAACAAAAGATTCATGAATAACAATGCTTTGCAAGACGTTTGTTTGTTTCACATAAAGAAAACATAGCATAATGGCATTCAACTTGTCCCTCATAGAGTAGCAAATACAAATGCATAGGACACCTTCAAAGTTCATAAGAGTGACTAGATACAAGTAGTTTAAAACAAGCAATATCAAAGTTATGCATCAATCAACAAATCTTGGGACAATGCACATAGAACTAAGAATGGCCACTATGCTCTCAAAGTAGGTGCATAAAGGTAGAAGGTGGAGACTCAATATATATAGTGGAAGAAAGGCCTTCATAAAAGGAAGCAGAGATTCAAGTTTCATAAAGATCTTCCAAAAATTATGGTACTTAATAGCTTTCAGCTCTCATTGCCCCTATCATAAGCATCTTAAAGTGATTAAGGTTAAAGTGAACAAACTATGGAGTATATGCTTGACAAAGTATAAGTTAGAAATCTCATGTCCCTTGAATACGAGGGCCGCTCCTCATGCTACTCAAGTTTAGTCATCGGTAAGTTCTTGTCATTGTAAGTACATGTGTATCATAGAGAACCGCCAACGGGGTACCCCTTGCCCGATGATACGGAAGAATCCCCATATCAAAATGACAAGGCAAGCAAACAACGAGCATCTCAGCAATCTTCTTATTTACCATGGGAATATGGTGCTTTTTTCTCTTTCCTCTTTTCATAGTATCTCTTTTTTTCTTTTTTCTTTTTTCTCAATATAGGACTCTTTTTTTATACGAAGAATGCTTCATAGGCAGCTCATTATGGTTACGCTGCAGGTTTCCACCATGTCAGCATGGATTAGACCAGCGGCCTAGGCGTTTCTCTAACACATATATATAACTACATGGACTTACAAGCTCCCCTTTCATTTCACACCGACGACATCCATATACAAAAGAGCATGATATCAACTAGGTACAAGTACCAAGTGCAATGTTGAAAGCGTTCCCCATGAAAGCATGGTTCTGCTAATTCCCAACAAATAAGTGCAAGCATATACAACATAGACGACACAATGGTTCAAGTTTATTAAGGGCAAGAAAAGTAAATTGTGCCATCAAGTTCGTGAGAGCTTTAATCACTAGTTTTCTCATAACAAGTTTAATTTGGAAGGTAAACAAAAGCATGAATATACTTGGAATAGCATAAGGTAGTAGGTAGGTATGGTGGACTCTTTGGAATAACTTGGTTTAGGGAGTTAGATGCATGAGTGGAACTCATACTTGGTTGCGGAGGCTAGCAAAAGACTGGGAGCGACAAACTAAGAGAGCAATAATGGCCATAATCATGCAGAGCGACAAAACATCATTGACGAAAGCATAAAGTGATACTACAAGTTGAAAACTAAAGGATCATAAAGGCTATGGTGACTTGAGATAGTCATAACATGGTGTGCGCATGCGCCAAGTCAACCCAAATAAAGCATCAAAGGAGAATACCACTATACTATGCTTTAATATGCTAAAACAATGCATGATTCATCCAAGGCACATTAAGCAATCTCAATTGTTTATAACAAGTCATGCTACAGCAAAGAATACTAAGCATAAAGCCAAAACAATATCAAGCATGGCATGACGTAGCATAGGCCACAGTCAAAAACGAGCTCTTTTTACCACATAAGTATGAACTTTCCTACTCTTTTCCAAACCAAACCAAACTAATTGCAAACCAATGTATGAAAGAGGGGGTCCAACCAATTTATTCAGAAAACTAAGCAAACCAAGCAAACTAAAAACCAAAACGAAAATGAAAAAGAAGACGCTCCAAGAACAACACAACTGTGCATGAAACAATAAAAATGAAGCGTTTGGAAGAAACCTGGAATTTTTATTGATGGAGAAGGGGATGCCTTGGGCATCCCCAAGCTTTGACGCTTGTACTTCTTGGATATTTTTTGAGGTGACACATGTGGCATCCCCAAGCTTGAGCTTTAGTCTATTGTTCATCTCATTACTCATTCCTCCCATACACCTGAAATTTTTTCCTTCATACAAAACTTCACACAATCTTTATTAGCAACATTAGTGCACTCAAGATAATAAGTCTTTGGGTTCAGTTTCAACACCAATAAAACTTCCATTAAAACACAAGCTACTGTAGCACTTCCCTCAAAAAGCTCAATTCCCCAAAAGAACTCAAAAAGGAACCAACAAGAAGCAAATGCAAATAATGATAGAAATCTGTCAAAACAGACCAGCAGGTAAAGACGAATTTTTTAGAAGATCTTCTGTTGCTCAAATCAAAAAGTGTTAAACTAATGAAACTTAGATAACAACCTGGGGCAGAAGCACAAAAATTCACGCCTCAAAAGGACTTACAGAGATTTTACACGAATTTTGACGGTGAAGCACAGAAATCTGTTTCGGGACAGCAACTTTTCCAATCATGACTTCTCTCTCATTAGAGGTTACTCTTGGCACAAAAAGCAAATACAAAGGATAAGGAGCGGTTATTACTGAAGTAATAACTTCCAAGAATTATCTAAAACTTTTTGGGTTATCTCCCAATAAGTACTTTTCTTTAACGCCTTTAAGTTAGGCATGATAGTTTGAGAAGATGCTCACATGAGAAATATGAATTGAAGTAAAAGAGAGCGTCTAAAAAAGAGCATCAAGAAGCAAATTCAAAGCACATTTAAGTCTAACCCACTTCCTATGCATAGGAATCTTGTAAAGAAACAAGTCATGAAAACACAAAACAACAAGCATAGTAAAGCAAAACAAGTGCAACTTCAAGACTTTCAACATAAAGAGGGGAAACTTAATATTATGGAGATGCATACAACCATGTTTCCCTCTCTCATAATAACTTTCAGTAGCATCATGAATAAAATTAACAATATAACTATCACATAATACATTCTAATCATGAGCCACATGCATATAATAATTATTACTCTCCACATAAGCATAGTCATTCTTATTAATTATAGTGGGAGCAAATTCAACAAAATAGGTATCATTATTATTCTCATCACCATAATCATCAAATATAGGAGGCATATCGTAATCATAATTAATTTTATCCTCAATAGTAGGTGGACTGAAAATATCATACTCATCATTGTAATCATCATATATTGGAGGCATAGTATCATCAAAGTAAATTTTCTCCTCCATGCTTGGGGGACTAAAAATATCATGCTCATCAAAACCAGCTTCCCCAAGCTTAGACTTTTCCATATCATTAGCAATAATGGTGTTCAAAGAATTCATACTAATAACATTGCTATTAGCATGCAAATAAAGTTCCATAGGTTTTTTAATTTTCTCTTCAAACACTTCATGTCCTAACTCAAGATAAATACTATAAAGCTCTCTAATTTTTTTGTTGTTTTCCATTAAGCCTAACTAGTGAAAACAAGAAACAAAAAGACAAAATTGTAGAATCTAAAGGAAATAACTTCGAGTACTCACACCAGAAAATAGGCGTTTGCCGTGAGAGGTTCTTCTTCTTTAATCCTCCGGTGTGAATACCTTTTACCTTACCTCCCCGGCAACGGCGCCAGAAAATAGCTTGATGTCTACGCACTTCTATTCTTGTAGACAGTTGTTGGGCCTCCAAGTGCAGAGGTTTGTAGAACAGCAGCAAGTTTTCCCTTAAGTGGGTCACCCAAGGTTTATCGAACTCAGGGAGGAAGTGGTCAAAGGTATCCCCTCTCAAGCAACCCTGCAATAAAGATACAAGAAGTCTCTTGTGTCCCCAACACACCCAATACACTTGTCAGGTGTATAGGTGCACTAGTTCGGCGAAGAGATAGTGAAATACAAGTGGTATAGATAATTATAAGTGGTAACGGTGATAGAAAATAGCTTGTTGGCGTGTAGTTGACGTGGGAAAAGACTAAAGGCAAACTGAAATAAAGAAGGAAGCAAGCAAACATGTAACAGATCTAGTCGCAAACGTTGTTTCTGTGCTTAGAAACAAGGCCTAGGGATCATACTTTCACTAGTGAACACTCTCATATAAATATATCATCTTCATGATACTACGCTGAACTACTCTCCGGTTGGACACTCTAATCAACGGTAGGGCTATAACAGCACACCTCAAAGTAAGCCTTTCCCATCTAGAAAACCCCACACTGTCACCTTGAGTACTAGATGGTTCCAACAAACACCACAATTTCATAAAGACATCCAACTCCAAATATAACGCATAACAAGTATTTGAGAACTCTAGCCTAAGTGCCACCATGGTGTGCACGTTGTCACTTTCACACACATGGGGAGAGCAGAGATCTATTAAAGCACTTGAGTAGCAAGGTAGATCTATAGATTACAAGCTCATGATCTCAATAAGATCATGCATAGAGAGAGAGAGATGAACACATAGCTACCGGTAGAACCCTTAGCCTCGAGAGAGAACTACTCCCTCCTCATCATGGGAATCAGCAATGGTGATGGAGATGGCGGTGGAGATCGATGGAGATGAATCCGGGGGCACTTCCCCATCCCGGAAGGGTGCCGGAACAGAGACTTTCTATCCCCCGAATCTCCCCTTCGGTGGCGGATCGGGAGGCTCTTATAGGCGAAGGAGGCAAGGTCAGTGGCCGGCCAGGGGGCCCACACCATGCCATGGCGCGGCCTAGGTGGACCCCGCACCATGGGGTGGTGTGGCCACCCTGTGGCCCCTCTCCGACTCTCCTTCTGGCTCCGTGAGTCTTCCGGTAAAATAGGAACTTTGGCTTTTGTCCCGTCCAATTCCGAGAATATTCATTTTCTGACTTCCTGGAACCAAAAACAGCAGAAAATAGGCAACTGGTACTATGGCATCTTGTTAATAGGTTAGTCCAAGAAATCATATGAAAAGTACTCCAAAGTTGGAACAAAACACAAGAAAGTAGATAAAACCAAGCATGGAACATCAAAAATTATAGATACATTTGCAATGTATCAGCTTCCTGGGAGGACCCCCACAGCACCTTCACACGTAACGATGCCATCAGGTCAGATAACTCTACCACTTCAAGATCGTATCTGCCAAGGATTACGTCAAACTCGTCATAGAATTTTTCTATGCCATCATCTAATTTTGCAGTATAATCTGTGACACCGATACGAATGATTACTTTGCCATCATCAGGTTCTTCAGGATAGAAACCTCCGAGAGGTTCGAGAGGTGGAGCGGCACCATCAGACCCAGCCCCAATGCCATTGTCGCCATCACCAGCATCATCGTTAGCTGGATCAACCTCAGTGGAAGTACCAGGACCAGGAGCAAGGCGAGGGCCCTTAGCAGCGGGAGCTACATTACATGGTGGATAGGCAGGGCCCCTTCTGACGGCAGCCACAATAGGATCAGATGCTGCCATGCCACATTGACGATCAAGAGCAGTTCCCACAACAGCAGTGTTTCGAGTGCTAGCAGAGTCTAGATCATGAGCTGGCTCCAGACCAGCAGCTCGCTGAACCTAAGCACGGGTTTGAGGAGGACACAAGGCATCAGTCTTTGCAACAATTGTGGGGAAGCCTCCGGAAGACTTAGTTTGCTCAACAGTGGCAGGGATTGGGTCAACAGCAGCCAGATCAACAACAACACGAGGACGACCAGTACCAGCAGATTCCAGAGCACGGGTTCGCACAACTTGAGGATGGTTTCGAGGAGGAGCAGCACACAAGGAGGCAGTCTTGGCAACAATAGCGGGGCAGCCTTCGGAAGCCTTAGTTTGCTCAACAGCGGCATGGATTGGGTGATCAGCAGCTGCAGCAACATAGGCACAAGGACGTGGACGACCAATACCAGCAGATTCTAGAGAAGAGTTTTCCACAACGGCAATACGGGGACTCCTACGAGGAGGTTGCCTGACAGAAGCATGTCGCGGACGTGGAACCACATTTTGCTCAACAATAGCAGGGGTTCAAGTTAGACCTCCCTGTCCAATAATAGTTGGGCGACTCCCAGTAGCAGGAGCTTCCTCATCCAGTATGTTACACATCAGCATAACCATGCGAAGCCCAGCATGCTGTTTCATCAACCCAATTAGCTGACTGTCACACGCTATAGGAACCTTGAAGCCTCGTTCATCAACGATGCTGAACCGTGTAGTCTGCTCCGGCCTCATTTTAGCAAGTTCACGCACAGCAGCAACCAAACTAGGGATAGTGCATAACTGCACAGGTGCTACTTCCATCTTCAGATTCTGAGCTTGTTTCCACGTGCTCTTCCCATCTGCTAATTTAATGTGGTAGCCGCAGATGGTGACCAGAACGTGTATTTGGGTTCAGCGGAGATCCTACTTGACAGAAAATTGGAGACAAAAGATAAGAATTGTTTGTCAGCGTCGTGCTAGCAAAAAATTCTATGTTCGATATATCTCTGTAATGCCAATAGCCAGCTAGAAGTTATAGGTAGTGCGAATAACAAAGAGAAGAGTAGCTCACCCGCAATTAGCCAGAAGTACGTCTTCCTCGGCAAATGGATCTGCCATCCTTCATGTTGCTCAGCTCGTCGGTGGTAGAGGCGGGCTAGATCGTCGCAATGGCTGGCACGGCATTCAGCATTAGAGCTTGGTAGCAGCGAGTAGGCGCAGCAACTTGGCGCCAGAAGTCAAATGCCCAAAGATATCATTCTGGTTGGAGAGGGGATTTCGACACCGCCGGTGCTAGGGTTCATGCGAAAGGAGGGAGGGAGTGGATTTGTGAATTTGGTCAACGCACCATGCTCCTTTAGTCTCTCATTCCTCCTACGTGGTTGCCGGGTTGGTGCTCGCGTCACGGAAATATTACTGACATGAGGGTCCCGACCGTCTACTTCACGGGGCAGTTTCACGGAATGTTTGGATTTGGTAGGGGTGAGATGAGTTTGCATCGAAATGGCCCCTCTCGGTAGTTGGCGGCCCAACATTTTGAAATGCGGCAATTTTAGGCAACTTAGGTACCGCGGTGCACTCACCCATGAACTTTGGTACCGCAGGGTAGCAGTCCCCTTCTCAGGCGCTATCAAGCGCCTGAGGGAGGAGATACCGACTTAGCAGGTGGCTTTTGTCGCTATGATGATGTTCCCGTCGTTGATGGTGTTTACATCAAACCATCAGAACACCACCATTCGATGGGCGGATGAGGGCACAGAGGAAGGGAGTCACCAGGTCTTTGGTGAAGGGTGGTACTCGCTATATGACTTCGCAGAACTCCGGAGCATGACTTCTTACACCGGTGATGTTTTTGTCGCAGGTAGATACGGGTCTGTCCTCTCGACTATGTGTGATGCTGCTCATGGAGCTTTCTAGCTGCAGCCCTCCGCACGAACCCTGGAAATGCGTCCCACCATTGCAGGCCTTGTTCCGGGCTGCTAGCTCCCGGAGAATCGTTTTTACCTCGTAGAGTCTGACAGGGAGTTGCTGTTCGTTGTGAGTGGACCGGTTTACGGCGGCAGGCCGGTTGTTTACCGGATTGATACCTAGAACTGTGTTATTCAGCCGATCAGAGGCATCAGAATTCATGCTCTCTTCGTTGCTAACAATCGTTGCGTCTGCGTCGACAGCGCCAGGGTACCCACGGTGCAGGTCAGCAGCATATACTATGCGGACCTATCCGAGATTAGATCTTACAACTTTGAGGCTCTTGCGTGAGAAGAGGAGCCAAGAGTTGTATATGGCTATGGAGTAGGAGGATTTTGGATCAGTGACCGTCCTTTCGAACTCGATCGATTACTGGCGGAGTATTGCAGAATCGTCGAGCATTCTGAGCTACAGATGGTGCTGCCTTATGGCGAGGATGGTACCACCCACTACGATTACTACGATAACTATCCATCAGATTGATGGATTGTGCGGGTCTTCTCCTGATGTATTCTTTTCAGGTCAGCTCTTTGTGTGTTCACTTTGTTGAGTGAATGTCTATGGATTTTTTGCAAGTTCTATGGTGCCCGTGTAATACAATGGATGTTCTCTCTGTTCCAAAAGATCGGTGTTGTACCTCTTACAATTTCACTGTTTTTTCATGTACGTATAGTAATTCTGATAGCTCGGTTTGTAACAATCCACAAACAACTTACAACTACGAATTATAGTAGATTATTACAATCCTCAGTAAACTTGACAATAATAAAATGAAGCATAAAAGTTGTATCAGAGTCCAGACAACTAAAAAAACACCATAACTGGTGTTACAGAAAATATCTCTATGGAGCTTGTATTGCGAGACATGTAACAACTGGCTTCCCATGAGAGTTGCAGATGAGATTATTAAGTATGTTCTGCGTCAAAGCTTGCCTATTTTTCAATTCATATAAGTCTTTGCATGCTATGGTGATTACTAAATATATTTTGTTGGCTTCTTGCTCAACAATATCACATGCATCTTGGAGGGCATCCTCAAATAATCTTTCGGCTGGAATAAGAGTATCAGTCGAAGCGGTGTGCCATGAGCAATAGGTATTTTCACTGCTGCTGTGTGAAACAAAATTTAAACTTGGAGAAGCGGGTCTTTGTCCAGCATTCAGAGTGTTATTTGTAGTCTAAAAAACACAAAACAAGTTATAATAGCATTACCATGTAATCACACCACCATGAATTTTAAATGTGTCAATATGGTAATATATAAGGAAGGAAGCAATTAATAGTGGTGGGTCATACATCTATTTCTTCTTGAATAACTAGACCAGCTGGCGCCATGGAGCGATGCGAGAATGTGCTTCTCTGTGAAATGACTGCTCTACTTGAAGATGGCTGAGACCAAGACAAAACAAGTTACTTAAACAACAGACTTGGGAAATAAACTACAAGTTCATTTCAAATAACAATGCGAGCAATCAACCAAAGTACCTGATGCAGACTGCTCAAACTAGAATGTGCAGAACATGAATAAAACGAATATGAAAACTAAGCCATTATGTTTCTCATATATAAACTAGCCAGACAATACACGACGAAATCTGCCACTGTTTTAATCATAGACAAAAAAAGAATAACTCAGTTAACAAAAACACATCAATTTTGAGCCTCGAATATACTATCCAGATAATTTCACACAAACAATGAATCAAGCAATCATACGTTGAGTTATTCATGAACATCCAGATAATTTCAACGGTTCGGTGGCCTGAGAACAACAAACTGAACCATCATGTGCCTCATATTAAAATAGCCAGTTCATGTAACTATGATACACAATAGATACAGGAGTGAGATGAAGTGCACAAAGTTCCTTATGATACATGTGTATTATACAGGATCTAATTGCTAGTGTGTCCTTGTTCTTCTTCTTATTAGCCAACTCAGATGCAATACACTCGGCCTCTCCATATCTAGGAAATTGAACTAAGCACATGGAACAAAAGCAGACCATAGTGGGGCTAAAATGTTTGACACCAATTTTTGGCAAAAAAAATATGAAAACAAGAAATACAAATGGTAAATTTAAGCAAAAAAATGTGGCAAGGACCAAACTTTGGCTGCCAAACTTCGGGTGGGGGCCTTACGATAGGTGTTACACGAGATCTATGGTGGCTCGTGTGGACGGGCGGAGTATGTACTCCATTGTTGCTCCTCTGCATAAAGGTAAGGCCAACTGTAAATACAAACAGGTTTCAACATGATATATGTTTGGATAAAGTGAAACAAAAGTGATGGGGTCTTACGAGATTATAGGAGCAATTCACTCTATGATATGGTGTGTAAACTGAGGCTGCTCCTTGCATAATAACAGCAAACAGTTTGAGTAGCAGGTTAAGAGGGATCAAATCGATAGTACATAATGGTTAAATAGTATGACGTGTGTAAACATGTAGTATAGGATAGCTGGACTATAGCACGATGGAAATACTATAGTTCGTAAATCAGCGAATGAGAGAGATATTATATAACCATATCTCATGTTGACAGGTACAATAGAGAAAGTAAACAAATATGTTAAGTGACTAATAATTCACACAAAAATATAGATAAAAACAGTTCAATGCGTGGAGTTTAAGCGTAACCACAACGGGTTAATTTAGTACATACCAGGTATATCAAGTAAAGAACCTGTTAGTTAGAAAATTTAACATGAATACATTACATTGTCAATAAACAAATCGCACAGGGATATCTGGTTTTACCTCGGTCGGGGCGGCGCCTAGACCTCCTCCGCATCCTCACGGGTCATGTCGAGGTCGCCAAAGGTGCTACGGTCGAAGTGGGTGTCGACAACGGGGAAGCCGATCTTGGGCGGGCGAGTACGAGCAAAGTGCTGGACCATGGTGTCCATGGAGCAGATCCGAGGCGGTCGATGATGTGCTCAGCGCGCCGGACAAGAGGGTCATTGAGCAGATCAGTGGTGGGTACGCCGGCTAAAGTGTAGAAGGGATGTTCCGGCTAGTAATGTATTCCTGGAGGAGGGAGGTGGTAGGGTTTAGAGGTATTGCTAGTACTATACTAGAAAAAATACGAGTGAAGCCCCCCACCCACCGAATTTAATAGGGGTCGAATGCGAATTTCGAAGTATCTGGAAATTTGGGGCACAAACTATGTCCGGATACACGGTATATTTTACCGCTTTATTTTGGTTTTGAATTTGGTCATGGTCCATGTAATAATATAAAATTGGTAGGCCATACTCCCTCTCTGTTCAGGAATCTATGGTCGTACTCCCTCAATCCAACACCTCAACTAATCACCCATGTCCGTACTCCCAATGCTCAGAATCTCGAAGAAGAATGGATATCATGCTTAGGAGTTTCAAAATATTATGAGATAAATTACATCATGTTGGGAGGATGATGTGTTGGGCCACGTAGAGATAAACAAAACTTTTTTCCTATGCGGTGATCCCAAGATCTAGCTGAGGTAGGAGGCCACGAGGATTACCACTAGACGCACAGTTGCGGATTATCGATGAAGCACGTCACTTGATTGCAGTGCAGTCCTCACGATCCAATCTGATCGTCGAAGTGCTGAATGTATAGCACCTCCGCCAGTATCCACACATACGAGGAGGAGCGCTGGCGGTGGACTGCTAGGTTCGGTGCGGTAGCAGGACTGGGTTGACTGGAGCTAGGGTTACCAACGCATGGAATGACCTAACCGTCTGCTCTAAGCACCTGCGCCCCAGCTTATATAGGGAGTGAAAGTGGTATCCACTCACTTGTGGCCCATTCACTAAAAGGCATATATTAGTCACTGCGAGTCCAACTCACTGACTCAGTCTGTGTCTGATTCGGGTCGAACCTAAATAGATTTCCGGTTCGGGTCTAACCCAAACTTGCTCCTACTTTTAAGTGTGTGTCCCGATAGGCTCATGGTGACTCGGACACGATCTTAGTCTCACTCGTGATCGATCAGTCAGCAGCGGCTGCTAGCAGAACATGTCGACTCCCAAGTATCAAAGAGTCATGATGACATACCTTCCAATGCGACTTTCGTCTGAGTCCATTTTACCTCACCATATACCGTGTTGAACTCTAGGTGAATAATCGTCATCCCTTAAATAGTCTGACTCTCTTCTCGATCCGAGATAAGTGATTCATCTGACTAACTCTTAGTTGATCAGCTCGGTTAACACTTAACCGAGTCGCGCATGTCCATGCTTTCTGAATCACATCTTCCGAGAGGGACCAGAGAATATCTCTCCAGTTGGAGGGGCAAAATCCCATCTTGGTTATCCACATCACGGAGCTTGATTCTTAGTCGACCCGAACTCTGCCTTTATAATTGCCCTTTGACGGAACAACGTTAGACAGAACCTAAGTCGGTGATCCTCAACTCCGATTGTGCAATAACCTCAGGTCTAAGGATTACATTGATTGAGACATACAAATGACAACTTGTTCATTGTACCTCAATATGGGTTAGTCCGACTCAATAAAATCTTTAGCCGAATCCGTGTAATTCGGAATAGCATCTCCATGTCCATGACAAGTGGAATCGAGTCATCAGCTGACTTTCACATTAGTCTAAGTTATGTGTCTAGAACAACCTCAATGACCAAGGACAACTAGTATGAACAACATAAATATATAGTTCCACAATCGAATCACATATTCAATGATACATATCAGTAGTTCATACTAGGACAATAACTTTATAAATACATTAGGAATAACATCATACATGATTGCCTCTAGGGCATATTCCCAACAGTCTCCCACTTGCACTAGAGTCAATCATCCGACATCACATGTCTAGGCATCTAATACCCATAGCTCTCATGTGCGCCTCATGCTTTGGCTGTGGTAGGGGCTTTGTCAACAGATCCGCAATATTTATATATGTGTGTACCTTGCATAACTTGATATCACCTTGACCCACGAACTGGCAAATCAAGTGGTACCGCATGAGTATATGTTTGTTCTTCTGGTGTTGTCAAGGTTCCTTGGCTTGTGAAATAGCACCATTGTTGTCACAATACACATCTAATGGATTGGATAGGCCCTGAACCACACCAAGATCCATGAGGAAATTCCTCATCCAGACAGCTTCCTTTGCCGCCACCGAGGCGGCAATATACTCAGCCTCTGTCGTAGACGCAAACACCGTCTCTTGTTTGGAACTCTTCTAGCTCATAGCCCTTCCATTTATCAAAAACACATGTCTGGATTGCGAACGAGAAACATCCGAGTTAGTGAGATAACTCGCATCCGTGTAACCCCTTACACTGAGTTCATCCTCACCTCCATAAACTAGGAACATATCCTTAGTCCTTCTCAAGTACTTAAGGATATTTTTAGCCGCTGCCTAGTGGATTTCTCTAGGGTTGGCCTGGTATCTTCTCAGAACACTTAGAGCATAGGAAACATCCGGTCTAGTACAAACCATAGCGTACACGATGGATCCGACTGCAGAAGCATACGGAATCACACTCATCCAACTTCGCTCATCAGTTGTCAAAGGACACTGAGTCTTGCTAAGTTTTATGCCATGGGACATTGGTAATAACCCCTTCTTAGACGATTCCATGTTGACCTTCTTTAACACTTTGTCCAAATATGTACTCTGACTCAATCTAATGAGCCGCCTTGATCTATCTCTATAGATATGGATTCCTAGTATGTAGTCGCCTCACCCAAGTCCTTCATTGAAAAACTCTTTTCCAATAATTCCTTCGTTTCTTGCAACATCTGGACATCATTTCCAATCAGTAATATGTCATCCACATATAAGATCAGAAAGTTTACTTTTCTCCCACTAAACTTCTTGTATAAACAAGAATCATGATCACTCTTGATGAAGCCAAATGATTTGAATACCTCATCAAAGCGAATATTCCAACTCCGAGATGCTTGCTTCAACCCATAAATGGATTTCTGAAGCTTGCATACCTTGTCAGCTTTAGCCGGATCGACAAAACCATCGGGATGTATCATATACATATCCTCGGTTAAATTTACATTAAGGAAAGCCGTCTTGACATCCATCTACCATATCTCATAGTCGAAATAGGCTGGTATAGCTATCATGATCCGAACTGATTTAAGCATCACTACATGTGAGAAAGTTTCATCATAGTCAACTCCTTGAACCTATCGGAAACCCTTCACGACAAGTCGTGCTTTATATACAGAAACACTTCCATTCATATCAGTTTTCTTCTTAAAGACCCATTTGCACTCGACGGGTCTTGCACAGTCTGGCAGATCAACCAAGTTCCAAACTTGATTTTCATCCATGGACTTTAACTCAGATCTCACGGCTCCAAGCCATGACTCGAAATCAGATCCCACCATCGCTTCCAAATAAGTTGCCGCCTCATCACTATCCAACAGTAACACATCACGAACACTTCGCAATATAGCCAATCTTCGCAGTGTTGGTGCAGCTGTCGGCTCAGCTACCACCACCGACTAAACCTCCAAGGCTTTTCCGAGTCACTACTGGCCGGTACCTCTCGAATTTCTTCGAGTTGCACCATACTCCCATTGACTCCCTGACTGAGAAGCTCTTTCTCAAGGAAGACACCATTCCGAACAACAAACACTTTGCCCTCTTCTCGGTTGTAGAAGTAGTAACCCAAGGTTTCCCTTGGATACCCCACGAAAATACACTTATCCGACTTGGTTGTGAGCTTGTACGACTGAAGTCTCTTGACAAATGCTTCACAACCCCAAATCTTAAGAAAAGACAAACTCGGCTTGTTCCCAGTCCCCATCTCATGCGGTGTCTTCTCTACCGACTTTGATGGTACTCTGTTTAGTGTGAATGCTGCAGTTTCTAGACAATAACCCTAAAATGATAAAGTCAGATCCGTCCGACTCATCATTGATTGTACCATGTCCAACAAGGTCTGATTCCTCCTTTCTGGCACACTGTTTCTCTGCGGCGTTCTTGGAGGAGTGAGCTAGGGAACTATTCCACAACTCTTCAGATGGTCATCAAACTCATGGCTCATGTACTCACCTGCTCGATCCGACCGAAGAAACTTTATTTTCTTGCATAATTGATTTTGTACCTCATTCTAGAATTACTTGAACTTTTTAAAGGCTTCCGACTTATGTTTCATCAAGTAGATATATCCATACCTACTCAAATCATCAGTAAAGGTAATGAAGTACTCATAACCACCTCTAGTTGTCGTGCTCATCAGGCCACCCTACATCACTATTTACGAGTCCCAATAAGTCGGACGCCCTTTCACAACTCTTTGCGAAAGGTGTCTTGGTCATTTTGTCGAGTAGGCAAGATTCGCATGTTTCGAATGACTCCAAGTCGAATGAAGTAAGGAGTCCATCATCATGGAGATTCTTCATGCGTTTCCAACTTATATGACCAGGCCGACAGTGCCAAAAGTAAGTCATATTCAGATCATTTGGTTTCAACCTTTTCACATTTATATTATAGACGTATTCACCATCAAGATTCAAAATAAATAACCCGTCCTAAATGGTGCAAAGCCGTGAAACATATCATTCAAATACAAAGAACAACCATTATTCTTAATATTTGACTCATAGCCTTGTCTCATCAAACATGTGGCAGAAATAATGTTTTGACTAAGCACTGGAACATAATAACAATTATTCAGTTCCATTAAGAATCTAGAAGGTAAATGAAGTTGCATCATGCCGACTTCCAATGCAGCGACTCTCGCTTTGTTGCCGACTCAAATGTCAACCTCGCCTCTCGCCACGCTCCTAGTTCTTACCAGTCCCTGCAATGAGTTGCCGATGTGAATAACTGATCCGGTATCATATACCCAAGAACTATCATATAGATTCCATTTGGGCATAAATACTAGAATAGATATGTAGGTAGGAAAACAAAATAGAAGATATATAGAGGGAAGTGAAACACATATAGAAGATAACAAGATCAACAAAAGATATAAAAAAAGAATAAGGACAATTGCAATGCAACAAAAATACAAATGCAACAATTTAATATGATGCTCAAATACAATGTGGCATGGTGACATGAGCATGATATTATGATGATGCAAATAAAGTAAAAGAACAAGCATATTCTAAATGGGGAATTCCCGAGGTGCTACAACCTAGCAGCGTAGACTCTAGACGACAGAGGATTCTTGCGATCGGTAGCCTGGCTGGCAGCGTAATCCCTTGGCGGTTTCTCGAGTACCATTTAGCTTCTCTCTCATGCCATGTTTCTGCATTTTAGCGGTAGCGCGTGGAGTATAAGACGCTTCTCCTGTTTTTCTCTCCATGCAAAGCGTTATATAGTTTAATCTTCTCCCACCCCTGCCTCCACTTGGCTTGCTCTCCTCGCTCGCGTGCGATGGTCCTTGAACACACCCGGTGAAGGAGATATGCTCTATAGGCAAATAATAAAGGTGTTTATTATCAAATCTCACTAGTTCATAATAGTTTTTTTATCATGCTATAACTATATCAATCGGAAACATTGATACATGTGTGATATATAAACAAACCAAACAGTCCCTAGTAGCCTCTATACAACCAGTTCATTGGGCAACTGATGATCAAGGTTTCCTGATCATGGAGCATTTATGTCAATAGACAATGAAGTCATATCATTGGTAAATAATGTGATGAACATTACCCATATAAGTATTGCAACGCGATCAAGTCACATGTTCATAGTTGCAATAGTTAGAAGCAAGGTATCCTAATCCTTATCCCGTGAGATCTTGTTTAATCACTGTCACCCGAGGCTGCTCTAACTATATCAATTGTCACACAGTAATAAGGTGAACATAAAAGTGTATGTTGGGTATTAGAGAGGGACATGTTGAAGCGCATGCATCGAGATCAGGATTTGTTATCCCGAGTGACGGTAAGATACACTAGGCCCTCTCGGTGAGATTGCATTCATAAGTTGTGCATCATGTGACTAGGTCACTGGGACAGGTGATGACTGCAAGTGCACAGGTTGTTTGTAGCTAGTTTCGAAATAAAGATATCGATCCCACAGGGAGCAGGAGTCTGAAGTCTAATAACTCTTGAAATAAATATTACGATAGAAATGCTAGATAAAGTTCTAAGTGACAAGATAAAATGCGAGTATTGTGTAAAAAGGTGTTTTTGGGTTTTGGGTATAAGAGCAATAAAGTAAAGTAAAACAACTGAGTACAGAAAGTAGGTATCGCGTATGTAAGAGAGATTGGAACTGTAGTAAGGAAAAGGCGTTCTCAGGGAGTAGCAGATACACCACTAGTATTGTAAAGATCTAAGATAAAGATTATCATCATGAACATTCTCAACTATGTATGTGTGGGAGGAACTCCGTATTTGGACAAATAGGCAACAATCGATGCTCAGATCATCCTCATAACCACAGGAGTTAGCAATCGACATCAATCAAATTACTGCACTATTGAGGGACATAATCCCTTAGGACGTATCCCATGGCATGGATAGTGTTCCGTGAGTTTCCTCGGTTTTCCAAGTTGATACATAAGGGGTGCCAACAGCTTTATAGTCACTGTAAGTGCTAGCACGCCTCCATCTACCAACAAGTAGTTTCCTCCATTGAGTCCCCAGAAGAGGCAAATATTGAGAGGTCGGCTTCTCTCAACATCAAGATGTAGAAAATCTAACACATGGTCACAACGATGAATATCATAATAGACTTTATCTTATTTTAATCTCATACTAGGGTTTCTCCATCTCCCCAAGAACTAATGATCTACTCAGACATGGAGGCAATCAACATCATGGCAATGGTAATGGAAACAATCATAGATGAATAGCACTTTTATAAATCCACAACGAGTATAAGAATTACAACAAGATCTAGACAAGATGAAGATGGGATGGATGGAGATGGTGTTGATGCAGCGGTGGATGATGAAGATCGATGCCTTAGCCTCCCGGATCTGCACAGGGTGAGGATGGATCCTCGGTGGATGAGTTCCCCCTATAGATGCCTTCCGGAGGTGAGGTTTATGTGATTTCTAGGTGTTCTGTATGTCGTCCCCTCGAACCAATTGCACGGGGTGAAACTATTTAACGAGGCGAAGGCGGCGCCAACTATACGGCCAGAAAAATTGCTCCGCCCGTATAGTTGGTCATTGAACTCTCTGCATCCCTTGTTCGCTTCTGGTTTTCTTTTGGTATTATTAATATTTCCCAAATAAGCGATTTACGTTGTTTTTGACTCCTTTTCTCCATAGTGCAACTGCTCCAAGAATTGTATCCATTGGATCCATCATCTGTCTTGATCCTGGTGAAAACAGACATAAAATGTGCGCGCGAACACCGTAAAATACCAAGATCCTACATCTACAATGCAAAATAATAATGTAAAACATGATGCAAATATGCACTCATCAACTTCACCAAGCTTAGACTCTTGCTCGTCCTGAGCAAGCTCTAGCTTAATGGATGTGATCCTCATATTCATGAAGCTGAGTCGATAAAATAAATGAGGCAATTGCAGCATGTGTTTATCTTGTACGATACATAGGAATAAGTTCATGAATAGTACCTTACTCGAACCATCGGAATAGTGTTTAGAAGGCTTCCACACCTTAGTGATCAATAGTTCATAAAAGATGAATCTCAACATAATGTAAAAGAATCCGGTTCAACCGAATGAGTTAACGAGGTAGTCCCAAGTGTTTTAGGATCAACGTATTCACTTGGGATTTAGAATCTCAAAAGTATCTCTTTGTCATACTACAATTCTGTGGTATATGCCTACTTGCTCTTTGCACACTCGCTCTTTTTATTCTTCTATTTCTTTTCTTTTGTATTATATGCTCACACTTTTGTTTAAGTGCTGTGCAAAGGAGCTAGCCATACATTCCACTTCATGTAGGAATTCAAAGTTTAACGATCTCAATTACCAAATTCCAACTGTATATAAAGCATTCTTATGACTTGAAGATTCTACCTCGATTTATTCTCACTCTATTTTGATAGCACTTTTATTTTCCTTTGTTCAAGGTTTCTTTTTCAACTTAACTGTGTAGATAATTTTTCTTTGTAAATCAAACCGTATACTTACAGCATATTGACTAAATTATCTTTAGGTGTTCTATTAATACCAATGGTGTGGAAGACTCCTATTGCTATCATTAAGTGCAAGTAAAATTATACTCAAGCCATTCATATATCAATAAAGCAAACACAAACTCAATATTACTCCATATATAATAATAAACTCGGAATTTCATAAAAGGGATCGACTATTCCTGAAGGGAATTCTAATGATGCAAACTTTATTTCTAGTTTGAAATAATGCGAAAATAGTAATAAAAACTTATAAGATAGATTAAGGTCTTAAAGATCTCCCCAAGCTTGGAATCAAGCCAGGCAGGATCAAATAATCCTTGCGATTATTTGATACCGTGATTGTTGTTGATCAATGGGGTTCCATCGCATGTAACACCACAGTGCGTAGCTTCTTGTTGGTCTCCTCCAAAGTAGTTATGCGGCTATAGCACCTTCGCAAATCAGACTGCAGAGTGTCCATTCTATCTACGAGCTTAGTCACCAATAGAGGTCTTCCTTCTTTTCCATCTCATTGAGATGGTGGCGGACTTCAACGCGATGGAGTAGCTCTTGCTTCTGATATATCTCCAATGCCAGTACGTGATCCTTGGTCCTGGGTATAGCTTCTTCTTCCTCATCCATAATTGATGGATCGGGGAAGTGGAAACTGTACCTCCACTCTTCTTGAGGCTTGACCTTCATGCGAGCACCAATAGTTGGCTTCTCGAGTGGTACCTCGGCTCCCTTGCTAGCACCAGCACCAATATTAGATAATTCCTTACGCTTTTGCAGCCTTTGATCCGTAGTGATGAACTTGACCGTCTCCACGCGCCCTTTTCCATGCGGTTTGCGATCTTCTCTCTCTTGTTGAGTTTTCTTCATCGCCGTCCAATTGATCTCCGGTGGATCATAGATGTCATGGCGGATGTAGACATCAACCACATCATCGTCGTAATCGTTGTTGAAGTAGTTTGGCTCGACGTAATCCTTGTACCTTGGGCTAAACCTCTCCACCTCCTCATCATCGTCCTCCATGGATGGGCTACTTGAGCGGTCCCTGGACGGAGCAATGAGCCCCGTGGGTTTTCCATGGCCTAGGACGGGATAACGCATTGCTAGATTGGTTCCTGGAGATTATGATTACAGAGGGAGACAATGACAGTATATAAGGGGGGTCAGAGGTCGGTAAAACTCGCGAGAAACACCAAATTGTCACCCAAGAAGAGAATCCAAATGAAATAGGGAAAGAAATCACGGATTTGGAAGTGTCCTGCCGTGTAATGACCAACTATACGGGCGCGACTCGTATAGCTCTGGCTGTATAGTTGGTTCCGGGCAGATATTTCCAAATATCTCGAGTCCGGGTCGACTAAATCACGACTCGGGACCGACAATAACGTTTTTTATTTTTTTATAGATGAATAATAAACATAAGATCGAACAAAAAAGTGTCTGAGAGTTTAACGACCAACTATACGGCCGAAATTTTTAGTTCCGGTCGTATAGTTGCGATCGTATACATACAGACATCAAAACCAAAAGTGTCTAAGAGTTTAACGACCAACTTTACGGCCAAATTTTTTGCTCCGGTCGTATAGTTGCGACCGTATAGATATAGACACCTAAAGAAAAACCATCTAAGAGTTTAATGACCAACTATACGGCCGAATTTTTTTGCTCCGGTCGTATAGTTGTGACCGTATAGGCTCAGATAGCGAAAACAATTTCACAAAGATGATACAGAGAGTTTAACAACCAACTATACATCGGGAGCTCCCTCTCCGTTAGTATAGCTTCGCCTGTATAGTTGGAAAAAACCCTCTAAAACTTCAGAAAAATACAAGGAATTCAAAGGCAGAATTTTTAAAAGTAAGAATTGTGAAAACAAATCACTTATTTGGGTAAGAACACTTACCTTGCAATTACCATTGTTTATTCGAGGATGAAAAGTTCCTCCCATAACAAAGACTTCTTCTCTTTTGGAGGAATTGAGTTTAGTTCATTGAATAATTCATGTAAACAAAAATCAGTAGGACTAAAGTTCCTCTCAATAAGATTGGTGTCTTGCGGGGCAAACATGGACACTGCATCTAACATCTTTATTTCTTGTCTCTGTAATTCAAATTCTTGAAGTGAAAGAATCCAACAGATCAGCCTTGCCTTATGGTCTTTCCTTTCAAGGAGTTCTTTTAAGCCATCACGATCCGTGTGAACTCTTACCTTTGCATCAACTATATAGGAGCGAAATTTATCACAACAGAAGAATACAACAAAAAGTTCCTTTTCTTCCTTAGGGTAGTTCTTTTGAGCACCATTCAGAGTTATACTAGCATGATGTATAATATTAAATCCACGACCAATATGTTGTCCTAGAGTTACTCCTACAACATCATCACTAGCTTCACATATTAAATCAAAGGTTGTATCCTAGATAGGTGGTTTAATAATAGGAGCACGAGATAAAGCATTTTTGAGTTTATCAAAGGCTTCAATACACTTATCATCAAAATTAAATGTCATTCCCTTTTGTAAGAGGTTTGTCAAAGGTTTAGATATTCTAGACAAATTTCTAATGAACCATCTATAAAAACCCACATGACCAAGAAAACTTCTTATACCTTTAATATCCCTAGGTTGTGGCATTCTCTCTTTTGCTTCAACCTTAGCTCTATCAACTTCAATTCCCTTACCTAATACCTGGTGTCCAAAGACTATGCCTTCTTTGACCATAAAATGGCACTTCTCCTAGTTTAGAATGAGATTAGTTTCTTCACAATGCTGCAAAACTCTTTTGAGAATATCTAAACAACTAGTAAACAAAGTTCCATAGACAGAAAAGTTATCCATAAATATTTCCATTATAAGTTCTATAAAATCAACAAAAATAACAGTCATGCATCTTTGAAAAGTAGATGGAGCATTACATAAACCAAAAGGCATACGTCAGTAAGCATGTAAATCGTAAGGACTTATGAAAGTTGTTTTAAGTTGGTCATCCGAATGAACAACTATTTGAGAGAAACCAGAGTATCCGTCCAAGTAGCAAAAATGAGTATGGTTTTCTAGCCTTTCTAAAGTTTGATCTATGAACAGTAATGGATAGTGATCTTTCCTAGTTTATTTGTTTAATTTCCTGAAGTCTATGCACATCCTATGCCCAACAATAGTTCTAGTAGATATCAATTCATTGTTTTCATTAGGAACAATAGTAAAACCGCCCTTCTTAGGAACACAGTGAACAGGACTTACCCATTCACTTTCTTTAACAAGATAGATTGTACCTGCATCCAATAGGCATACAATTTCTTCTCTTACCACTTCTTTCATTTTAGGCTTCAGTCTTCTATTAAATCTGCAACTGGTTTAGCACCTTCCATGAATATTCAATGGACGGCTATCATGGGACTAATGCCCTTCAAGTCATCCATTGAGTACCCAAAGGCCTGGCGATGCTCCTTAAGTATACTCATGAGTTCTTCTTCTTCTTCTCATGAAAGTTTAGCACTAATAATAACAGCGAATTTATTGGTATCATCTAAAAACCTGTATTTAAGATTTTCTGGTAGAGTCTTCAACTCTGGGGGGGTGGTAATTCCTCGTCCCCTCTCTTTCCTGGCTCTTCAAAAGCCTCATCAGTTGGAGGTCCCAAAACGGGAAGTGAATCGAATTCATTTTCTTGTTCTCCCATGGAACTGTCCTCTATAACTATTTCTTCATAATTTGGATCTTCATCTATTTCTTCTTCTTGATTACTAAAGAAAAGAGCCGCCATTTCCTCAATAGTTCTCTCTTCTTGTATTTGTGGAGGCCTGTCTTTAAATTTGGAAAAATGGAATTTATTTTCTGTTCCCCCAAGCTTAAGAGACACAATCTCCTTCTTGAAGTTAACATAGGCACCTATATCACCCAAAAAGTTCCTTCCAAATATAATTGGGCAAAGAGTGTCAGCTGGCATATCAACAACTACAAAATCAATAGGAAAGTTTTTGTTGCCAATTGTGATAGTTGCATTATCAACTACTCCCATTGGAATTCTAAGGTTTTTATTGGCTAACATAATTGTTATATCAGTATTTTCAATTGTAGCCGGTTCTATTTCTTCTTTTATTTCTAAGTAGAAATCATAAGATATAACATTAACTTTGGTGCCAAGATCACATAAACCGTAATGAGAGGTTTCTTTGAATATGCAGGGAAGAATAGGCTTACCCACATCTTTTACCTTTGTTTTACCTTCAACCAATATGGAAGTCTCTTCATCAAGTTCAACGATGTTACAGTGTGAGTACATAGCCATAATTTCTTCCTTGGTTACTATTGGGGGGATAACCTCAGGATACCCCAATCGGACAAGAACTACGGCAGTCAGTTCGCATCCGGCTGGCTGAGTGCAGCCGGACACGAGCGAATCATACCGGCTACTTTACGGTAGACGGAACCAAGAGGAGCAGCAAGACACAGGACCGGCTACATCAGCGTAGCCGGACGCAATCAGGAGGAGAGAGCGATGTGCTGCACAATGCGTGGTACGCCCTGGTACAATGACAAGACCCGCAACTACATGGCCATACCGAAGACTTTGCTGGGTGACGCGGGCGCAGTGACTAGATGCCGACGACAGGCTCGCACGGCATTCAATGTACCCACGACGACCCTACCGCATGTACCTCAATGGGATGTAAGTGTACCGGATATTGTAGATGACTAGCCGGATGGGTCCCGCTTGTGGGGCCTGCCAGCCGGACTGGCCAGTGAGACTGTTACCTCTCTACCTATATAAGGAGAGGCAAGGCTATCTTAGCAAGGGTTGGTCTCAGTGCATTTAAGGAGGTAGATAGAACATACAGCTCCAAGAGCGATTGTAGCCCGTATACCACTCATAGTTAGGTCGGCAGGAGTAGGTGCTTTACCTCACCACGAGGGGCGAACCAGGTCACCTTAATACAACGACATTTGGCGCCACCGAGTCACGTGATTGCCGACAGGACCCGCACTTCAACCGGTGCCGGTGAGCGCGTGGCCTCTGGCCTAGTGCTTACGCTCGGCAAGTTTGACTATGTCATCAACAACGCCTCGTGTTTCGCCGGATCCACGTTTCCGGCAAACGACTCTATTCTGCTCTTTGGCGACCTCCCCGTCTACGTCGCCACCATGCTGGAGCGTTTCCCTCGGGAGATCGTCTCTGTCATGGAGCCACTGCACCTCGGCAGCGGCGCCTCCATCGCTCCTCACGGTGTCGAGGTGATGATGGCTGGCTCCAGCTCTCAGCCCCGACAGCCTCGGGAGCGGGGCATGGACAAGGTCGGAACTTTCGCTCTACCGCGACCCAGGAACCCGGTGGAAGAGGCCATTGACCGGCTCCTCACATCGGTTAACCTCGAGGATAACCCGGAGGAGGCGGAAGCAACTGCGCCATGGAGAGTCAGCTTCTCCTACAAGAGGCCATGGAGCTGGCTGCGACCAGGAAGCAAATCGAGATCACCCGGTGCGAGTACGACCGCGTGCACGGCCACACTCCGGCTACCATGGAGCCGAGCCGGCGCAGACAAGTACGGTGCCGGGGCGGCGAGCTAGGCGGAAGAATGGAAAGGGATGGCGAGCCGGACCCGCCACCTGCTCTCATCCGGCCCACCTACAGCACGCCCATTAAGAACCTGCACGCGGTGCGAGCCGCGGCAGATGAGCTGCCCAACTTGGAGTGCGAGGAGCGAGACCGGCAGCATGCTCGGGTGCAGGAGCTCCTCCGGATCGCGGATGAGTAGGCCTACGCCATCCGGCAGATGCACGAGGACCCTAACTGCTCCAGGGAAAGCAAGCCGCCCGGCAACAGCAAGGGCGCACCCCGCGAGACCCATCAGGCGTCCTCCCCTCCGGCTAAGGCCCGCAGCAAGCGCCGGATCTCTGGCAACAAGGGCTAGCAGCACCAGGAGCAAATGGTGAACAACAATCCACCGCCTCCCCCTCCACCAACTGGGGTGCCATGACCTCCCGGTTCCCGTCTCTCGGGCCGGGTAGGAGCACCCAACCCAGATCGTCCGGATGCCCGTGACCACATCGAGCTCCTCGCTCAAGCACGCGTCACGGAAGAGGAAGATTCCACTGGACCGGTTTGTTTCGGACCCCACATCTAGAACGAGCCGTTTCCAGATAAGTTCACCCTGCCCAGGGATACCCCCAAGTACGACAGCAGCATGAAGCCGGAAGATTGGCTGACCGACTACGCCACGGCAGTCGGCATCACCCATGGGAACAAGCGCATAGCTATGCGCTATGTCCACCTCATGCTAACCGGGTCAGCGAGGACATGGCTCAACAGCCTCGCACCCAACAGCATCAACCCCTGGCCAGATTATGAGAAGGTGTCCGTCCGCAACTTCAATGGCACGTACAAGCATCCGGGCCACCCGCGCAACCTGGCCTTGTGCGTCTAGGGCGACCGCGAGTCAGACCGCGAGTACCTCGCCAGGTGGACAGAGTTGTGCAACACCTACGAAGGCATCCTGGAGAGCTAGGCGATCAGGTTCTTCGTTGAGGGGTGCCGAGAAGGCACCATGCTTCGCCACCGGCTGCTGTGTGACAAGCTGAAAACCATGGCAAAGCTCATGATGGTTGCGGACTAGTACGCTATGGCATATGCCGCAATGAAGAAACCTCTCCGGTTCCACGGGGACCGCCAAGCCGAACAGCAGAAGCCTCGCTACCACGCGCGGCAGGTCAACGCTGTGGAGGGCGCGCCCGATGCACCAGCTAACGACACGAGAAGGCAGAAGCCACGTCTCACCTTCGACCAGATGTTTAATGACCCGTGCAAGTGGCATAGAGGTCCCTTCAAGCCGGCTACGCACACCACCCGGAACTGCAGTTGGACCCGCCAGCTAAAGGACCAAGGTAACCAGCAATGGCTACCCCTGCCCCCTCCTAGTGGACCCCCACCGCCGGCTAGGGGAACGGCAATGATGGTAATGGCGGCAACGGAGGCAACAACAACGGATACCGCCAGCCGCATGCCGCCTAACACATCTTCGAGGCTGAGCTGGACGACAAGCATAGCCATAGGCGGCGCTCTAACGAGGTCAATGCCATCGTCTCCCTAGTCCCCCAGTACCTGAACTGGTCGGAGATCCCCATCACCTGGAGCCGAGAGGATCAGTCGGATCAGCTTCCGAATCCCGGGGGCTACGCCATGGTGCTAGACCCTCTCATCGTCTCCAACGAGCACACCTGCCGCTTTTCACTCATCCTCATCGACAGGGGAAGCAGCCTCAACCTGCTTTACCGGTCATCACTGGAGAAGCTTGGCATCCGCGAGCGCGACCTGCACCCGACTACCACAACATTCCGCGGCCTACTGCCAGGGCCGGCTTGTGCTTCGCTGGGTAAAATCCAGCTGGACGTCATCTTCGGGACCGAGGAGAACTTCCGGCATGAGCCGGTATGTTTTGAGGTGGTGAACTTGTTGAGCTCCTAACATGCTCTCCTCGGGTGCCTCGCCCTCGCCAAGTTCATGGCCGTCCCTCACTACGCATATCTCAAGACAAAGATGTCGGGGCCAAACGGCGTGATCACCGTTGCTGACTGCTTTAGGCGGTCGATGGAGTGCGCCTCAGCCGGCTCCAAGCTGGTCGAGGCCCTCATCATAGACAAAGAGAAGCGCGAGATCATGCGCAATGTGGCCATGGCCCAGCAAGAAATACCGGGGATGCGGCTTTCCAGCCGGCCAGGGAGATGAAGAAGATTCTGCTCAACCCCTCCGACCCGACTAAGTTCGTCACCATTGGTGCCAACTTGGATAGCAAATAGGAAGGCGCGCTCGTCAACTTCCTCCGTGAGAATCGGGACATCTTCGCATGGTCGCCCAAGGACATGACAGGTGTGCCGAGGGAGTTCGCCGAGCACTCGCTTCATGTGCGGCCAGATGCCAAGCCGGTCAAGCAGCCTCTGCGCCGGTTCACACAGGAGAAAAGAAAGATCATTGGTGATGAGATCACCCGGCTCCATGCAGGCGGGTTCATTATGGAGGTGTACCACCCGGACTGGCTGGCTAACCCAGTCCTGGTGTTGAAGAAGAACAAGACCTGGCGCATGTGTATCGACTACACCAGCCTGAACAAGGCGTGCCCAAAGACCCCTTTGCTTTGCCCCGTATCGATCAAGTTATCGATTCCACGGCCGGCTGCGATTTGTTGTCCTTTTTGGATTGTTACTCCGGTTACAATCAGATCCGGCTAAACCCAGCCGACCATATAAAGATGTCGTTTATCACCCCGTATGGGGCTTACTGCTATGTAACCATGCCTTTCGGTCTGAAGAATACAGGCGCTACCTATCAGCGTTGTATGTAGAAATGCTTACACTCGCAGATCGGCCGGAACGTGCATGCCTACGTGGACGATGTTGTCATCAAGACAAAGGAGAAGTGCACCTTCCTCGAGGATTTGGGGGAAACATTCGGCAACCTCCGTCGGTACCAGATGGAGCTGAACCCGGAGAAGTACGTCTTCAGCGTCCCAACTGGCTAGCTACTCGGTTTCCTCTTTCACAATGAGGGATCGAGGCGAACCCGGAGAAGATTGCGGCTATCGAGAGGATGCAGCCGCCCAAGAGCTTGCTTGGAGTCCAGAAATTCACTGGATGCTTGGCCTCCCTCAGCCGTTTCATCAGCCGGTTGGGGGAGAAAGCACTTCCGCTGTACCAGCTGATGAAGAAGACAGACAAGTTCTCCTGGACCTCGCAGGCTGACGCCGCCTTTCATGACCTCAAGCGCATGCTATCCGTAGTGCCAGTTCTAGCCACGCTGGCTAGCAAGGAGCCGATGTTGCTCTATATAGCAGCCATCAGTCGGGTCGTCAGTGTTGTCCTGGTGGTGGAGCACCCCGAGGAAGGCAAGGCTCAGCCGGTTCAGCGACCCATCAACTACCTCAGCGAGGTTCTCTCGCTCTCCAAGTAGAACTACCCCCACTACCAGAAGATGCGCTACGGTGTGTACCTGGCGTGCAAGAAGCTCAAGCACTACTTCCAGGAGCATCTGATTAAGGTCGTGTGCACCGCACCCCTTTTGGAAATCATCGGCAACAAGGACGCCACCGGCCGAGTCGCCAAGTGGGCCATCAAGCTCGCCGCCTACTCCATCCAGTACGAGCCAAGGCTCACGATCAAGTCACAGGCTCTGGCGGACTTCCTCGTCGACTGGGCCAAAACCCAATACCTCCCTCCGGTTCCCGACTCAGACCACTGGAGGATGCACTTCGACGGCTCGAAGATGCTTGGGGGCTTGGGAGCCGGCATCGTCCTCACCTCGCCCAAAGGAGACTGGCTGGAGTACGTTCTCCAGATCCACTTCAAAGCCTCCAACAACATTGCCAAGTACGAGGTGCTGGTGCATGGCCTCCGGCTAGCCAGGGAGATTGGTGTCAACCGGATCCTTTGCTTCGACGACTCGGATCTGGTGGTGCAGCAGGTATTCTGAGAATGGGATGCTCGCGATGCAAATATGGCCCTCTACTGGTTCCACATACAGAAGCTCAGCACCTGTTTCGATGGATGTGATTTCCATCACGTCCCTCGCGTCAACAACGAGGCAGCCGATTCGCTCACCCGAATCGGATCCACCAGGCAGGCGATCCCACCAGGGGTCTCCTTGGAGCATTTGCGTAAGCCCTCCATCAACCCGTCTCCCAAGTCGGATTCCATTATCTGGGCGGGAAGCATTCCGATCAATGGCACGGTAGACGCGGAACCGGCAGAACCCGCGAAGAAGAAGGCTCGCACCAACTCTGGCACGTCCGCACCCTCCGGCTCACAAGACCCGAGGGCTGCCGACTCATCAAGCGGCTCAGGGGCTGCCGTTCCGGGTACCTCATCCGGACGACCCCCTGACGTCCCTCAGCCGGAGAACGGAAGCGTCCTCACTATCCGGGAGATACCATCCTAGGCGCAACCCTTCATGAACTACATCGCCAATGGAGAACTTCCGAATGACAAGGTGGAGACCAGGCAAATCCGGCGACGCGCGCACATGTACACCATCATCAACAAGGAGTTGTACAAGCGCAGCGTATCCGACATCTTCCAACGATGTGTCGATGTGGACACAGGCTATCGGCTACTCAAGGACATCCACCAGGGCAAGTGCGGACATCACGCCTCATCTAGGGCAATAGTCGCCAAGGCGTTCCGCCACGGCTTCTATTGGCCCACCACCCTCGAGGATGTCGAGCAGCTAGTCCACGTGTGCAACGGGTGCCAGCGCTTCGGGCAGCTCAGGCACATGCCGGCTACGATAATCAAGACCATACCGATCACCTGGCCCTTTGCTGTCTGGGGCCTCGACATGGTCGGTCCCTTCAAGCGGGCATGCGCGGGCATGACCCACCTGCTGTTAGCGGTAGACAAGTTCACGAAGTGGATAGAGGCCAAGCCTATCTGGAAGCTGGATGGGGCGACAGTCGTCACCTTCCTCACGGACATCATCAACCGGTTCGGCTACCCCAACAACATCATCATCGACAACTGCACGAACTTTGCCAAGGGGGCCTTCACCCGGTTCTGCAACAACAAGGGCATCCGGCTAGACCTTGTTTCCGTCGCGCACCCGCAGTCTAATGGGCAAGTAGAAAGGGCAAATGGCCTAGTGCTAGCCGGCATCAAACCGCGCCTCATCGAGCCCTTAGAGCGATCGCCCAGATTCTGGATCGAGGAACTTCCGGCTGTGCTATGGAGCCTCTGTACCATGCCGAATAGGTCAACCGGCTTCACCACGTTCTTCCTTGTCTATGGCTCGGAAGCCGTCCTCTCTATGGACATCGAGTTTAACTCGCTGTGCAAGCTCCTCTACGCCGAAAAGGCCAACAAGGAGGTGCGAGAGGATCGCGTGGACCTCCTCAAGGAAGCCCGCGAGCTGGCACTATCCAGGTCGACCCTATACTAGTAGCGCCTATGCCACTACCATTCAAGCCAGATCCGGCCCGTTGCATTCCGCGAGGGCAATCTGGTTCTCCGGCTATTGTAAGATATGAAGGGCATGCACAAGCTGTCACCACCTTGGGAGGGCCCCTTCATCATCAGCCGGGCGCCACACAACAACTCCTACTACCTCATCAACGCGCAACAGCCGGAAGAACAAGATGGATAAGTCAGACACGAGAAAGAATGCCCCTGGAACATGGCCCTGCTCCGCTCGTTTTACACCTAGTCATCGGACAGTGTATGTATCCCGCAAACTCTATGAATGAAAATGCGGACCCTCGTGAGATACTCGGGGGCTCCTTGCTAGAAATTTGTGTGTATTTGTTTCCGGTTTAGTTTTTCTGGCTCCGGCAACCCCTACCCGGGGGCTCGCCGGCTAGCCCGACCTGCTAAATCAACGAACCGGCTGAGTAGTGTGCAACGATGTAAGAGGCCCACTCTTCGTCTCAGCTATAGACCGTAACCCGGCTGTCCGGCTAGCAAGAGCAAAATCCCGAGGCATCCCACATGAAAAACGGGGAGGAGATGCGACGGATCGGGCGTTCCAGCCTTGCTCCTAGTTTGAGATGATCCGGTTACTAAGCCCTCAGTACCGTGCGTAATGTATTGTCAGCTCCCTTCGATTCCGACTGAGACCACAACCCGGCTGCCTGACAAGGACATAGCGTAAATAGCAGAGTGCACGGGAAAGTGACTAAGTGTCCAGAGAAGCACAAGCTAGTTTTCAAAAACTAAAGCCATCCTCCGGTTAATAAGCAATACCTTAACCAACTAACCTATTAATAAATGGTCCTACATGAAGGAAATATGCCCTGAGAGGCAATAATAAAGTTGTTATAATGTATTCCTTATATATGATAGATGTTTATTTTGCATGCTAGAATTGTATTGATCGGAAACATCAATACATGTGTGTTTAATAAACAAAAAGGGTTCCTAGTTATGCCTCTCTTATAGACTAGCTTGTTGATTAACAAGATGATCAAGGTTTCCTGATCATGGACATTGGATGTTGTTAATAACAAGGTCACACCATTGGTGGAATGATGTGATGAACATTCATCCGAAGTATAGCATTACGATCAAGTCATTATGTTTATATTTCTATAACATCATACGAAGTAATCTTTATCCTTAGACCATGAGATCATGTTAATTGCTAACACCTGAAGAGTATCTTGATAACATCAAACGTCACACCGTAACAGAGTGACTATAAAGATGGGTTCAGTACTACGAAGGTGTTATGTTGAGGCTCATGGATCAAGAGTGGAGTTTTTTAATCCCGATGATGGATAGATATACTCTGGGCCCTCTCGGTGATATCACATTGAGATAGCTTGCAAGCAAGTGATGTGATCACTAGAATGTTAAATCACAGGAACGAGAAAAGAGTGCATGCCGGTAACGAGATCAAACTAGGTATTTGGAACCGATGATCGAATCTCGGACATGTATTATATCAAGAGACAAAGGAATTTAGTTACAAGCGTTAAAGGTTCTCACGATCACAGAAGTCATCGTTGAATATGCAGCAGTCTGTATGGATATCCAGGTCCCGCTTCTGACTATTGATCTGAGAGGAGTCTCAATCATGTCTACATTATTCGCGAACCGTAGGGTGACACACTTAAGAGTTACCGGACACCATTTTGGAGCACATATGTTTCAGACGAAAGAATTGCAAAGCACAGGAATTGTTTTGATAGAAACCGGAAATTGTTTCGGGTGAAATTGTAGAAAGTGGTTTTGCATGTGATATTGAAATATTGCAAGGGGCTATATGTGAATGTTTGTTAATTAAAGTAATTAACAAAATTCTGAATAAATTTAATAAAAGAGTTTTATTAAATGAGAGAGCATTAAACTTGGAGAATTTTAATGCATTTAAAGTAGGGACTTTAAAGGGGAATGTGAAGAGGCATTTTAATGTGGAGGGGTTACCACCACATGAATGTGGGAGGTGAGGGGTCACCCCCCCATGCGCCGTCCATGGAGAGAGGGGGTACCCCCCTCCTCCTATAAAACGCCACCCTCTTCCTCCTTCTTCCTCACACCTCCTTGTGAAGGATCTCTCTCCCCCTCTAGAATTATTCCCCCATGGTCTCGGATTAGCGAGATACATGTTCCCGATGGAATTTTGTCTGGAAGGAGTTGCTGCTTCCGCTGGATCGCTGGAGCGAGGAGGTGGAGGTTTTCCGGTGGCTTGAACGTGTGTGCGAGTACGGATGCGCTGTTGAGTTGCGGCGCTCGGACTTCCACTCGATCTTGAGATCGGCAAGTGTACGACTACATCAACCACGAGTTCCTACTCGTTAACAAAACTCGTTGTCTTCGAGGGTAAGTTCTCGTTGGATGTATGTCCACCCATTGCTTTGTACCTAGTAGATAGATCTTGGCGTGTAGTTCTCATCATAGGAAATTTTTTGTTTTCTATGCTGCGGACCCAACACTACATGTGTATTTGTTTTGTACAACTACATCGAGTCGGACTTCAAGGAGAAGAAGATTCGAAGTCCTTGCCTTCATCAAGTGCTTCGAATCTCGGGGACTACACCCACTGGGTGCGCTCGCGCGCCCCAGTGGAACCATGTAGTTTCGACCGGCTAAAGGGAGTTTAGCCAGATATTTGTAGCCCAGGTGAGGGCAAGGGCAGGAAAAGAAAGAGGAAGATTTGAAGCACCTCGCTACGCTAGCTACTCCGAATCTCGGGGGCTACACCCAGTGGGTGCGCTGGCGTGCCCCCACTAGATTTGAAGGTCCCCCGGCTAAAGGCATTCAGCCGGATATCTCTCGGATTGTGTTAGCCGGCTAGAGGCGTCTAGCCGATCGAAGCTAAGGGCTTGAAGAAAAGAAGGAGAAGATTCAAAGCACCTGTGTTGGGGATATACTTTTCGGGTATCCTCATTGTGCCTCACTGGCTAGGGTGGCCCACTTCGGGTTAGAGCTTTGCTTCACAGGCGGCCCAGTCATGGAGAAGAGACGGAGTCCATTCCGGCTACGAGAAGGCCCAGAAGACTTACCTACATAGGCCCATAGTGTTACTTGTAGTTCAAGATGTACTCTGTAACTGACTCTTAGTCGTAGCCGGATGGATCTCTCCTGTAAACCCTAGGCCGGATATCTATATAAGCCGTCCTAGGGAAAGCCTTTAGGGCACCCCTCACAATAGTCTACAATCTCAACTCGCACGAGTGAAACCCTTGTAACCCGTATTCCGGATTTGTCATATTACTGGATTACTAGCAGGAGTAGGATCCATCCAAAGCCGGTGGATTCGAACCTGGGTAAACTTGTGTGCTCACCGTCCTGGAACACGTACGTCTCACACCCCTCTCTTCCACACGCCTCGAGGACCCCCTCATGGCATACCAGTCATCAATCCGACGATAGTTGGCGCCCACCATAGGGCAAGTGAGCTTCGGATCTGTGTTCTGAGCGGAATCTGCAAGAATCGGAATCGGTGAGACTATCGCCATTGTTCGCATCCTCTATGCTAGTGACGTCCCTCTCATCGTTCTCGATGAGACCTAGATTCCGGCTAGGGAGGTCGTTACTACCTATACCATCATGTCTTTCGGCGAGATCGATGTGTACATCGAATTCACTGAACCTGTCCCACCCACCCCAGCGGTGATGATAGAGGCAGAAGAAATTTCTGGGTCCCCTTTGTCCGCGGAAGCAGCAGAGTTTCCGGATCTTAGAAAACCCTAATCCCACCCAGCCCGCACCAATTGCGGAGATAGTGGATAAATCCGAGCCCGAAATAGATCTTGCGGTTCAGGTCGAATCTGGAGTGGATCTCCCTAGCAAGGTTGAATCCCAGATCGATCCACCTACTGAGGTCGAAATCCAGGAGGATCACAACAACAACAACAACCTTGTTTCCGGCCCTGCCAATGGGGAACAGATCAACCGTTCCTGAGGCATACGTTGTGGCGCATGATGCTGCAAGGCGCAAACGTGGATGAGGTTCTCGAAACCATCAAGATCTTTGAGGAAGCCATGAGGAGAGCTGCAACTACTCAGGACCCACACATCGCACTTCGTCGGATATGTTGGATCCGGATCTGGCTCTGCCGATGCTGGAGACAACACTGACTCGGTGCTAGAGGCGATCAGAACAAACACCGACTTACCCGCATCCTCGGATTACTCGATGATGTCAGCGGATTTCTGAAAGTTCTCTGCGGAATACGAAGAGGAGTACAACTCCAAAGCTGCGGAAGAAGGAGAAGCCATGGATGAAGGATCCGGAGAAAACTCTCCCAAAGCGCAGGATGACATGGATATCAGAGATAATCCCGAGGTCCAGATGTCTGAAAGTACCAATCAAAGCTTGACTCTAGGAAACAGACCCAAAGCTGTCTTTGCTACCGGCGCTGCCAAGAAGGCAAAGAAGAAGAATAAGAAGAACAAGACCCCGGCAAAGGAACTTCTAGCAGAGGAGGTGATTGCCGAGGAATATGAGGAAGACTCGGATGGAGCACTTATCCCAGACGAGCCCAAAGAAGAGTCGGTGGATGGACACGTGGTCACCACAGGTGCTCATAAGCTCATCGACGCTGCATTAACCACACCTATCCCTACTGCGGCAGAACTAACTGCTGTGGAATTGGACGAAAGGGCCCAAGCCCTAGAAGCGCGTCGCCAAGTACTCCTGGATGAAGCCAAAAACATCAAGAGAGAGAGAAGAAGCGCATGGCCAAGGCGGAGAAGCTCATCTCTCTGCAACATCAGAAGAACCGGAAACGACATACACATGACAATCAATTTCCAGAAGTACATAAGGTTCTCTTTGAGGGAGTTCGGGGATGCCTCGGCTCGATAGCAAGGAAGATCTAGTGTATCCAACACTAGTGCAAAACACTGCTGCTGCTCGAGACATCTTGGCAAATAATCCAGGCCCAGAACAGGTTCGATTGGGCATCAAGCTACTCACCAAGGGTCTAGAACAACAGAAGGCCGCGAAATCCGGAAGCAGAAAACTGGTATGTCAATCCGACCAATGTCGCACGGATCTGGCCTGGAATGATATAAGACCCCAACGGGCTCGGGAACAGCATCACCGTTCTGACCATCGGGAAGACAACCACTCAAGAACCGGATCGTCAGGACAACATCATAGAGCCGCACGCGACTGGTGCAACGTTGCTCCAGCCACCGAGCAAGAGGCGACCACTACCCTGTATCCGAGAAATCCTCCCCGGCGAGAGTAGAACGCTCGTAGGGAAGAAGACAAAGAAAAGCATCGGGAGGAGGAGCGACAAAGAATGCCACCTCCTAGACATACAAGTCGTCCGACTGAACCCCACCGCAATGGAAATGACGAACGAAGGAATGACAGACACCATGCCGAGTCAAGCCGGTAGGGGGCTCATCGTAATGAAGACCCTCCCCAGAGCCGAAATAATGACGTTCCGGACGGAGGCCGGCAATCAGCCGGAAACAATCCAGCTGCTCCACCCTCTCCACCAAGTAGCCATCACAACATCTCCCAAGGAGGCCAAGGAGGGCGGCGTGGTGGCAGAAGCCGAAGTCTGGCTCCAAGGCACCACAGCCATAGCCGTCAATCGAGATGATCTCTGTCCCCAAGTGACACAAGACACAGGATTAATTCCAACATAGAGGCACGGCGCTATGAAAACGATGATATATACATGGGCCCAAAATGCTTTGGACCACACATAAGAGCAACAAAATTCCCGGAAGGATTCGCTATCTCAAGACACATCCAACCCTACGACAGTGTAGCTCGTCCCGATACGTGGCTCCAGGACTTTTTCCAAGCTTGCTGCATCGCCAAAGGCGGAAACAGCCTGGTCGCAACCTGATATCTCCCACTCATGTTGCGGAAGACGGCACGATCATGGCTCAATGAACTTCTGGAGAACACCATCCACAACTGGTATGACATGCAAAGCGCGTTCTTTCGGAATTTTGAAGGCACATATCGGAGGCCATGTACGGTAGGAGACCTACAAGGTTGCACCCAGAAAGCCGGAGAAACTTGCCGAGATTATCTCGTATGATGGATCGACACTAAGAACTCCTGTGAAGGGGTAAATGACCAAACTGCGATTGAAGCTTTCATTGCAGGACTCCCAATTGGTTTACTACATCATCGCTTGAAGTGCGACAAGGTAACTGATTTGGGAGAGATGATAGAAACAGCGAGCAAGTATGCAGATGCTAACGACGATGCAGGGGGATTACTGAACGCCCTAGCTGTGCCACAGTTAGCAAAACAACCAAAGAAGCAAGCTTAGAAGCGCAAGAATACCTCGGAAGAAAAACCCAATGTGGAAACGGTAGTGGTCACTGCTACTTTCGGGTCTGGAGGACGAGGAGGGCACGATGGTGGCCACGAACGCGGTCGTGGGACATCAAGGGTCCAGAGTAGAGGAGACCAGCAACCTGGCAAAACCTACTCCTGGGACGACATTGCCAATAGCCCATGTGTGCATCACTTAGATGCTAATGGGGGCTCGTCTCACACAAACACCGAGTGTCATTTTAATGACGACATCAAGAAAGATGATACTGCTGGCTACAGGGCTAAGCGGAAGAAGGGAAAGAAGAATCCCGAAAAAGATAAAGAGACCAAGGAAGATTCTGACATGGAGGAAGATGATGCTTCAAATCCCAAGCCAGAGGGAAAGAAAAACTTCCCGACAAAGAAGGACACTTACGTCACCTTCCTCGGATCTCAACCAGCTAAGGTCAAGAAAGCAGTTTTGTATGAGCTCAACGCGGTGATACGTCCATTTTGCATCACTATTCTATATCATAATTTACTGTTATTCATTGATATATTTCATATTAAGATATGATACTTATGTTATTTCATCTGTTTTTGCATGGTTGATGACTTTTGGAGTATGGATCGCTGTAGTCAGGATTTTGATGGAAAAGGTGTTGTTTGGAGGAAAAATTCGCGAAGATCAGAAAATCCGGGAAAATACATGGAAATCCTATTTTTCCAGAAGACGAAGGAAGCCAGAAGGGAAGGATGAGATGGGCCATAGGGGGGGCACACTACCCCCTGGCGCGGGCCACCCCAGGCCGCGCCACCAGGTGGTGTGGCCGCCCTGGTCTACCCCTGGCTCTCCCCTCTAGCTTATGTTATCCTCCCGAAACCCTAAGACTCGGGGAGCGACCACAGAAAGATTCCGCCGCCTCTGCGGGGCAGAAAACATCGAGAGAGAAAGATCTCTCCGGTAGACAGAATTCTGCCCGGGGAATTCCTTCCTGGAGAGGGGAGATCGTCGCCATCAACACCACCATCAAGCTAGACTTCATCAGGATCATCATCATCACCACCATCATCTCCACCAGCACCATCATCACCACCTCATACCGCTGTAACAATTGGGTTGAATCTTGCATAGTTCTTAGGGGAAACTTTTCCGATGTTGATTACTCTTTGTAGTTGATGCTATTGAGTGAACCAATGAATTATTGTTTATGTTCAGATTGTTATACATCATTATTCCATCTCTGATCATGATCCATATGATGTCTTGTGAGTAGTTCGTTTTGTTCTTGAGGACATGGGAGAAGTCATGTTGTTACTAGTGGAATTGTGTTGAGAAAGATTCAATAGTTTGATATTTAAGTTGTGGTGTACTTCTTCTAGTGGTGTCATGTGAACGTCGACTACATGAAACTTCACCTACATGGGCCTAGGGGAATGCATTGTGTATTTGGCTAATAATCGTAGGGGTTGCCAGAGTGACAGAAACTTGAACCCCTGTTAGGAAACCATTGCACAAGGGACGTCAGGGTCTTAGATTTTAAAGCTGTGGTTAGGTTTCTACCTTAATTACTTTCTTGTACTTGCGGATGCTTGCAAGGGGTATAATCACAAGTATGTATTAGTCCTAGGAAGGTTGGTACATTAGCATAGGTTCACCCACACAACACTTAGCAAACTAAAGAAGATTAATCAACTATATGAAGCGAAAGCACTTGACGATATTCCCGAGTGTCCTCGAGAACATTTGGTCATCTTAAGTAATACAACCGGCTTGTCCTTTGCTAAAGAAAGGATTGGGCCACTTGCTGCATTTATTCTTATTGTCTTTTATTTACTCGTACTTTATTTACCTGCATTATCAAAAAACCCTAAAAATCCGTTTGCTAAGTATTTACAGAGAATTCCTGCTCGAAGCCACTACCCAGCACCTTCTGCTCCTCGTTGGGTTGGACACTCTTACTTATCAAAAATACTGCGATACACCCCCTATACTTGTGGGTCATCAAGACTATTTTCTGGCGCCGTTAACGCGGAGTGAAGCGCTATTGGAGAGTGGAATTGGTAAAGGAAACTTCTACTATGAGTATTGTTTACTTCTGTTAGTTGCTTTATTTTCATTATGGATAATTTGCTGAGTTTCTTATTTCGTAATTCTACTACCACTGCTAAGGTAGTAGATGAACCATCACCTGCTGAGAATGATACTTTTAAAATACCTACAAGAATTATTGATCATGGTATGGATAACTATTATGTTGGAGATGGAACTGTCCATCCCGGGGATCATTTGCTCTTTATACACGAATTATGTGGGTTGTTCAAGTGTGCAGGTATTTCTACAGATCAAGTTAAGAAGAAGTTATTCTCATTATCACTGAAAGGAAGAGCTGAGGACTAATATAAGCTGCTAAAGAATGGTCAAGCTCTTGAATGGGAGGAAATAGTACCTCTCTTTTATTCAAAGTTTTATCCTCCTAGTGAGATTCATAAAGATCAGAATCAAATATACAACTTTTGGCCTCTTGATGGAGAGAGTACAGCTCAAGCTTGGGGGAGATTGAAGTTACTAATGCTCAAATGTACCATTCATGAGCTCCCCAACAATATTATTATCAATAAATTTTATGCAAGGCTCCCTCTACATGATAAGGATTTGTTGGATGCTTCTTGTGCTGGATCATTTACACGCATGGAAGAAGCTAAATGGGATCTTCTAGACCGTATGCAACATAATGCTGAAGCATGGGAGAATGACAAAGGAAGAAAGTTAGGTATAAAATATGATTATGAATGCATTCAATCTTTTATGGGAACTGATGACTTTCAAAATATTAAAAATGCTTATGGTTTAGACTCTCAAGCTATTGTAACTTACTTTAAGGCTTTTGCTTCCTATATTGAAGCTCCTAAAAATAAGTGGAATAAGTATCATGAACCATATAAAGATGTTGCTAAGTGTGTTCCTGCAAGAAATACTGAAGTTTATACTGCTAATCATGTTCTACCTGAACCTTACATTGAGAAAATGCCTTTCCCAGTTAAGATAAAGGAACATTCTATGATAGCTAGTATGGTTAATGAAAGTACAAATAAAGTTGTTGAACCTGATAAACAAATGGATGATGAACCTATAATAGCAAATGTAAAAGACTTTGTCACTAAATATGAAAAATATGGACACACTATCCTCTGTAAGGATATCCTTAATAGTGTTTCACAAAGTAGTGTTATGAGAGCTAGTGTCCCTGTGTTTTCTGTTAGGATAAGTGATCATTGCTACAATGGTTCTTGTGATAGTTATACTATTAAGTTTATGCATGATACTGAAAGTTATTATGAAAGAGGGAATACTATTCTTATGCATCTCAATAATATCAAGTTTCCTCGTTTTATGCTGAAAGTTTTTATGTTGCGCTTGTTTTGCCTTCCTATGCTTGTAGCCTCTGGTTTCAACAACTAGTTCATTTATAAAATTCCCTTGCATAGGAAGTGGGTTAGAATGAAACATGTGTATTCTTTTTGCTTCTTAATGCTCTCTTTCACTTCAATTCATGTCTTATGAGAGCTTCTTTGAAATTATCATACCCATCTTAATGGCTATAAAGAAAGAGCTTTTTGGGAGACAGCCCACTTTATTCTTTCTTTTAGTTTTTTTTTGTTTCTTTGAGTCTTGGAAGTTATTACTTCGGTAATAACCTCTCCCTATCCTTTTTTTGGTTTTTGTGTCAAGATCAACCTCTAATGAGAGAGAAGTAAGATTTGGGGAAGTTGCTGTCCCGAAACAGATTTTTGTGCTTCACCGTAAAAATTCGTGAGAGATCCCTGTATGTCGGATTGAGCTGTAATTTATTGTGCTTCTGCCCCAGGTTGTTATTTAACTTTCGTTAGTTTTGCACTTTTTGATTTGAGCAACAGAAGATTTTCCAAAAAATTGATTTTTACCTGCTGGTCTGTTTTGACAGATTTTGCCACTCTTGCATTTGCTTCTTAAGTCGATTTCCTTTTTGAATTCATTTTGGGTTTTCATAAGGAGTTGCTACAGTAGCTTATGATTTGATGGATTTCAGTTGAAATTGTACTTAAAAGGTCTATTACCTCACTTACACTAATGATGCTAATAAGAATTGTGTGAAAGAAATTTCCAGGTTATTGGAGAAAATGGTGTAATAAGAAAGTGAAAGGTTTCATGACTCGAGCAATATGAGTATGAAGATGAAGATATTGATGTTATTCAAGTGGTGACTCCGGAAGAATCTGCTAAATGCCAAATTCAAAGACCTCTAGAGTCCGTTTTCGAATAGGTAACAGTTCTGGTAAGAAAAGTTCCACGAAAATTCTATCCAGTTATATTTTTGCAGTTTTTATCCAACAAGGAAAGTTATGAAGCAAAATAGGGATGGAAACGGAGCCAGGGTGGCTCACACCACCCCCTGGCGCGGCCCCCCTGGCCGCGCCAGCAGGTGGTGTGGATACCTCGGCCTCCATCTCCGACCCATTTTCTCCCAGTACCTTCCTTTTGTTGTGAAACTTCGTAATATATAATCCCACGGATCCCCCAAGGTTTTTATATTGTGTTCTTGTCGTGTTTTCGTTTCGATCTGTTTCTGCCAGGAGCTATTTTTGAAAGTTAGAAGCACGATGGTGTCTGCCAAGGATAAGGGAAAGGAGCCTATGGAGGAAGATCCCCAAGACTCTGGACAGGAGGAGGGATTAAGAGTGAAGAGGAAGAGGAGGCAAAACAAGGCCAACATCCACGCATCGGCACTACCATTGCAAGCATTGGAGTGTTGACAAGATCTGTCAGGGTCAGGAGGACTGCATGGATGTCAACTGGAGGGAAACCTCCGCATCACTTTTGGCTCCACGGTCACTTCCTCCACGCACCAAGAATCCTTTCCATACCCTTATCCATGAGCATCAATACTAGAATATGCCCAAAGGGAAACTACCCTCCAATTGGGATTTGCCTCGTTCTAGCCATGCAGGAAAAGAAGACTTCAAGGATGAAGAGTGGGGAAAGAATCGCAAGAGCTAGAATTCTCAAACCGACATGATCATGAGCCGCATTGAGCAAAACTCACAGCTGATTCGTAATCTCACCTTCGAGATTGAGGACTTGGGGAAACTAATCAAAGAGCTCATCGAGAGAACACCACCACCACCGAAGGAGTAATTTGTCATCAGGTTTTGGCATCCCCTTGGTTTGTTCCAAGCTTGGGGGAGTGCTACGGTATCACATCACTATCTTTTATCTTTTTACCTTTTTAGTAGAGTCATATCATGAATAGAGAAGTTATCATGAAGGATGGTTTGCATTATGGAAGTGTCCCCCCTCTCGTTAGATATCTATGTATCCCTTGGTGTGAGTTACCGTTATGGAATATTAATGAGAAGTTCTATCATTTACTCTTTTCCATTTCTTATTTTAGTTTTTAATTCATGGTTATATGATTGATCTTGTCATTAGTATTGGTATCACTTTGGGATCATTGAGTTAATTTAGTTGGTTTTGGCAAACCTGGCTCGGTCAGTAGCAACACTATTTTGAGAGTTGAATGAAAAGATAAAAGTACTCTAAAGAAATATAATTTCATCATCTTTCTTTCTTGATTTGCTCATAAGTTTAGTATTCTCTAGTTAAGACCTTTTGTGCTTCCGAGGAAGATTGCATGTTTGTTTTTATCATGTGTATGCTTGTTTGTTTCCTTCAACTCTTATGCTTGCTACCCAGCCTTGCTAGCCAAAAACCTGTACTGAGAGGGAATGCTTCTCGTGCATCCAATCCTTAAACCAAAACCTATGCCATTTGTGTCCACCATACCTACCTATTAGCACTATTGCTATTCCAAGTAAATTCATGTTTTTATCTACCTTCCAAATTAAACTTGTTATGAGAAAATTAGTGATTAAAGGTCTCACGAGCTTGATGGCACACCTTATTTTCTTGCACTTAATAAACTTGAACCATTGTGTCCATCACTGTTGCGTATATGCTTGCGCTTTATAAGTTGGAGTTAGCAGAACCATGCATCATGGGAACGCTTTCAACATTGCACTGGTACTTTGTACCTCGTTGATATCATGATTCTTTTGCCTATGGATCCCGGCGGTGTGAAATAAAAGGGGAACTTGTAAGATCATGGAGTTTATATGTGTGTTAGAGAAACACCTGGGTTGCTAGTCTAAGCCATGCCTAATCATGGTGGAAACTTGCAGCATAACCATAATGAGCACTCTATAAAGCATCCTCAATAAAAACCTATGCAAATAGCAAATAAAAGGATCGCTGAGATACTCATTGTCTACTTGCCTTGTCATTTTGATTATGGGATAGCTCCCGTATCATGTGCAAGGGGTACCCCATTGGCGGTTCTTTATGATACATATGTGTTTACAATGACAAGAGCTTACTTGTGACTGAAGTTGAGTAGCATGAGGTTCGGTACTCGTAAGTAAGGCGCATGAGATTTCAACTTATAACTTGTCAAGCATATCCTCTTAGTTGTGTCACTTTAACCTTAATCACCTAAAGATGCCTATGATAGGGGCAATGAGAGCTAAAAGCTAATAAGTACCATAATTTTTGGAAGCTCTTTATGAAACTTGAAATCCCTGCTTCCCTCTGTGAAGGGCCTTTCTTTTAATTTTTAGTTGAGTCAGTAAACCTATTCCCCTCTACCTCAGCAAGCATTTTGAGTTGTTGTGTTTCATTCACTCATATGATGATTTATTCAATCATGTTTCTTATGTTCCTTGTTTTGCACTTTGCTCTTATCCTAGTGATTACTACTTTGAAAGCTATCTTTGAAAACTAGTTATTTATGAACTCCAGCAAATTATAAACTATTCTTCGACCAAGAGCTAAGTTTGCCATTACCAATTATGATTTACTTTATGCATCTTTATTGTGTTTCCTTTACTTATTGCAAGTTAAGTTATATAATAGTGAGTTGTCTTCTATTATGACTTATGTATTGATGAATGTGATGCTTCTTGTCCGTATTCTTTTATCGACTCTTCACTCCATAAACCTGAGGTCATGTTTATTGAGCTCAGTTTTCGCTTGGGGACAAGCAAAGTCTAAGCTTGGGGGAGTTGATACGTCCATTTTGCATCACTATTCTATATCATAATTTACTGTTAGTCATTGATATATTTCATATTAAGAGATGATACTTATGTTATTTCATCTGTTTTTGCATGGTTGATGACTTTTGGAGTATGGACCGCTGCAGTCAGGATTCTGATGGAAAAGGTGTTGTTTGGAGGCAAAATTCGCGAAGATCAAAAAATCCGGGAAAATACATGGAAAATCCTATTTTTTCAGAAGATGAAGGAAGCCAGAAGGGGAGGCTGAGATGGGCCACAGGGGGCCCACACTACCCCCTGGCGTGACCCACCCCAGGTCGCACCACCAGGTGGTGTGGCTGCCCTGGTCCACCCCTGGCTCTCCCCTCTAGCGTATGTTATCCTCCCGAAATCCTAAGACTTGGGGAGCGACCACAGAAAGATTCTGCCGCCTCTACGGGGCAGAAAACACTAAGAGAGAAAGATCTCTCCGGTAGACAGAATTCTGTCAGGGGAATTCCTTCTCAAAGAGGGGAGATCGACGCCATCAACACCACCATCAAGCTGGACTTCATCGGGGTCATCATCATCATCACCACCACCATCATCTCCACCAGCACCATCATCACCACCTCATACCGATGTAACAATTGGGTTGAATCTTGCATAGTTCTTAGGGGAAACTTTCCCGGTGTTGATTACTCTTTGTAGTTGATGCTATTGAGTGAACCGTTGAATTATTGTTTATATTCAGATTGTTATACATCATTATTCCATCTCTGATCATGATCCATATGATGTCTTGTGAGTAGTTCGTTTTGTTCTTGAAGACATTGGAGAAGTCATGTTGTTAGTAGTGGAATTGTGTTGAGAAAGATTCAATAGTTTGATATTTAAGTTGTGGTGTACTTCTTCTAGTGGTGTCATGTGAACGTCGACTACATGACACTTCACCTATATGGGCCTAGGGGAATGCATTGTGTATTTGGCTACTAATCGTAGGGGTTGCCAGAGTGACAGAAACCTAAACCCCCGTTAGGAAACCATTGCACAAGGGACGTCAGGGTCTTAGAGTTTAAAGCTGTGGTTTGGTTTCTACCTTAATTACTTTCTTATACTTGCGGATCTTGCAAGGGGTATAATCACAAGTATGTATTAGTCCTAGGAAGGTCGGTACATTAGCACAGGTTCACCCACACAACACTTAGCAAACTAAAGAAGATTAATCAACTATATGAAGCGAAAGCACTTGACGATATTCCCGTGTGTCCTCGAGAACATTTGGTCATCTTAAGTAATACAATCGGCTTGTCCTTTGCTAAAGAAATGATTGGGCCACTTGCTGCATTTATTCTTATTGTCTTTTATTTACTCGTACTTCAAAAAACCCTAAAAATCCATTTGCTAAGTATTTACAGAGAATTCCTGCTCCAAGCCACTAGCCAGCACCTTCTGCTCCTTGTTGGGTTCGACACTCTTACTTATCGAAAATACTACGATACACCCCCTATACTTGTGGGTCATCAAGACTATTTTCTGGCGCCGTTGCTGGGTAGTGAAGCGCTATTGGAGAGTGGAACTGGTAAAGGAAACTTCTACTGTGAGTATTGTTTACTTCTATTAGTTGCTTTATTTTCATTATGGATAATTCGCTGAGTTTCTTATTTCGTAATGCTACTACCACTGCTAAGGTAGTAGATGAACCATCACCTGCTGAGAATGATACTTCTAAAATACCTACTTCTGTCCCCCCAATTCTTGGACTGGTCGGAAGTGGCAATCACCTTTGACCGCGCTGATCATCCGCCTAAGTTGCATAGTCGAGGAAAATACGCCTTAGTCATCAATCCACTTATTGATGGCTATGGTTTCTCCAAGAATCTCATGGACGGTGGCAGCAACATTAACATCATGTATGTCGAAACGCTATGCCGGATGAAAATCTTGGAGACCTAGCTGAATTACAGCTCTGTGCTCTTTCACGGAGTTGTCCTAGGAAGACAAGCAAATTCCCTAGGAGAAATCACCTTGGATGTGACCTTTGGAACTCCAAAGAACTATCGAACGGAAGCACTTTCCTTCAAAGTGGTCCCGTTCAAGAGCGCGTACCATGCTATATTCGGATGTCCGGCTTACTGGGCTTTTATGGCTCGTCCGTGTTACATTTACAATATGATGAAAATTCTAGGTCCCAACGGCGTGATCACTATCAGGGAGACCCGAAGAAGGCGCGAGAGTGCGAGGACGGAAATGCCGCCTTTGTAGAAGCCGTGTTGCATGCCCAGGAGTACCAGGAGATCAAGAAGACCATCGATCCGTCCGAGATGCCCGCAATGAAGAAGGAGGTGACAAAGCCGAATCCGGAGGTCAAGGCATCAGAAGAGACGAAGAAGACGCCATTGAAGGATGATGACCCCTCCAAGGTGACCTAGATAGGTGTAGGCCTAGATAGCGCATAGGAAAGCGCGCTCGTCAAGTTCCTCCAAGCAAATCAAGATATCTTCGCATGGCAGCCATCTGACATGACCGGAGTACCTAGGGAACTTGTCGAGCACTCTCTAAATGTACACCCGAAAGCTAAACCCGTCAAACAGTCCCTACGACGTTTTGGCGATGAAAAGCATAAGGCAATAGCAAAGGAACTAGCCCAGCTCGAGTTAGCCGGATTCATGGAAGAGGTCATCCACATTGAATGGTCGGCCAATCCTGTAATGGTCCCTAAAAAGGACACCACTGATTTAAGGATGTGTGTTGATTATACTGCCTTGAACAAGGCTTGTCCCAAAGATCCGTTCGCTCTGCCTAGGATTAATCAAGTTATCGATTCTACGGCAGGCTCGGAACTCTTATGTTTTCTCGACGCATATTCCGGTTATCACCAAATCCGGATGAAGGAACCTGACAAAGTCAAAACTTCATTCATAACCCCCTTCGGAACCTTCTTTTTCGTTACGATGCCCTTTGGGCTCAAGAACGTAGGAGCTACGTACCAACGCACTATGCAGCGTTGCCTCCATGACCAAATTGTACGCAATGTACATGCACATGTGGACAACATTGCGATGATGTCCAAAAAGAAGGAAACCTTGATTTCCGACTTGGAGGAAACGTTCGCCAATCTACGAAAATACAACATAATACTTAACCCAAAGAATTGTTTCTTTGGAATTCCAGCCGGAAAATTGTTAGGTTTTATCGTGTCTCAAAGAGGCATAGAGGTAAACCGAGACAAGATCAAGGTTATACTCAATATTTCTAGGCCAACTCGCATGAAGGACGTTCAAATACTAACTGGTTGCATTGCCGCAGTCAGTCGATTTGTAAGTCAGCTTGGTGAAAGAGCCGCACCACTATACAAGCTCCTGAAAAAGACCAAAAAATTTGTTTAGAACGATGAAGCTGAAGCTGCGCTACAAGACCTGAAAGCAGTACTCTCATCTGCTCCCATCCTTGCAGCACCGAAACCACAGGAACCGAGTTATTCTATCTCGCTGCAACAAACAAGGTCGTCAGTATCGTTATGGTAGTGGAGAGACCGGAGGAAAATCAGGAACACCTGGTGCAGCGTCCGACTTACTATCTCAGCGAGGTCTTAACTGAATCAAAGTAGCAATATCCGCACTATCAAAAGCTGGCTTACGGTGTGTTCTTAGCATCTCGTAAGTTACAGCATTATTTTTAGGAGCATCCAATTACCGTGGTGAGCACAGCTCCCATGAGAGACATAATCAACAACAGTGATGCCATAGGACGCATCGCAAAATGGGGCATAGAGCTTTTAGCTTTCGACATTGAGTACAAACCTCGTACAACAATCAAATCCCAAATCCTCACTGACTTTGTCGCTGATTGGACAGAGACAACGGAGAACATGACCCTGCCAGATTCGGAATACTAGACCTTACATTTTGACGGGTCTAAAGCGCTCGGGGGCTCGGGGGCTGGCGTGGTGCTCAAATCACCCCAAGGAGATAAACTTTTCTATGTACTACAAATCCATTTCATGGCAACAAATAACATTGCTGAGTATGAAGCACTACTGCATGGAATCCGGATTGCTAAAGACATCGGCATCCAACGTTTAATGTGTTATGGAGATTCGGATCTTGTTGCTCAACAAGTGTCGGATATCTGTAATGCGAATAAACACATGGCAGCATATAGAGTTGTCGTGGATGAACTATCTAAATTGTTTGAAGGGTTTGAAGTTCAACACATCCCTCGAACAAAAAATGAGGAAGTAGATGCACTATCTCGAATAGGCTCTACACGGAAAAATGTTTCAGATGGCACTTTTTTAGAGCACCTCAAAGTTCCCTCTATAAAAGGAGTGGATGAGGAATATCCGACCAAATCCGGCTCACCTTTAGTAGCAGTTCTGGCTATGATTCCCAGCTGGACTCAACCCTACCTGGATTACTTGATAGACGGAAAATTACCCGAAGACGAAGTTCTGAGCTGGCAGATCGTCCGACGAGCAAAAGCCTACACTATAATTAGTGGTGAGCTCTATAAGCGGAGTGCATCTAGGGTTTTTCAGCGTTGTGTATCTCCGGAAGAAGGAGTGGAAATCTTACGAGAGATCCACGAAGGCGAGTGTGGATACCACGCTGCAGCCAAATCTCTAGTGGCAAAAGCTTTATGACACGGTTTTTTCTGGTTTACAGCCAAGGCAGATGCCGAACGGCTGGTCAAGACGTGCAAAGGTTGCTGATACGTTGCAAATGTATCTATAATTTTTGATGTTCCATGCTTGGTTTTTATCTACTTTCTTATGTTTTGTCCATACTTTGGAGTACTTTTTATACACTTTCTTGGACTAACCTATTAACAAGATGCCACAATGCTAGTTGCTTGTTTTCTGCTGTTTTTGGTTCTAGGAAAGTCAGAAAATGAATATTCTCAGAATTGGACGGGACAAAAGCCAAAGTCAATATTTCACCAAGGGGGACACGGAGCCAGAATACGAGACGGAGAGGGGCCAGGGGCCGGCCACACCACCTGGTCACGCGGCCAGGCTTTGCCCACGCCAGGGGGTGGTGCGGTCACCTAGGGCACCCCCTCGGCCTCCCCTTTCGCCTATAAGATGCCTCCGATACAGAAACCCTAAGTACCTAATCAAAATTCCACGAAAGAGTCTGTAGTCGCTGTCATCTCCATCCCTAGATGGGGAGGGATCTGAAGCTCTTCCCGGCACCCTGCCGAAGGGGAGAATTCACCCTGGAGGCCTTTTTCATCACCATTCAAGCCTCCGGTGTGATGCGTGAGTAGTTCATCCTTGGACTACGGGTCCATGTAGTAGCTAGATGGTTAGTTCTTCTCCTTTGTGCTACCATATTTAGATCTTGCGAGCTCCATTCATGATCAAGATAATCTATTTGTAATCTTACATGTTGTGTTTGCGGGGATCCGATGGATATTGACATGCTATTTCAGATTGATTATTGATTCTATCATGTCTTTGTTATTTGTGATCTTGCATGCTCTCCATTGTTAGTAGATATCTTGGCCGAGTAGATGCTAGCAACTCCAAGAGGGAGTATTTATGCTCGATAGTGGGTTCATGCCTCTAGTAATCTAGAGAAGTGACAGAAATCTCTAAGGTACTAGATGTGTTGTTGCTACTAGGGAGAAAACAGCAATCCCAATCATATTGTTTACTTTACACGCAACGCGTAATGCAATTATTTGTTGCTTGCAACTTAATACTAGAGGGGGTTCGGATTGATAACCTGAAGGTGGATTATTAGTCATCGATGCGGTTGGATTATGGTTTATGTATAATGTTGTAATGCCCAATCAAATATCATAGGAGTCAAGATGATTAGTATATGCATGTATGCTTTCTCGATGTTTGCCAATTGCCCCGCTGTAATTTGTTCACCCAACATGTCATTTATCTTAAGGAGAATCACCACTAGTGAACTATGGACCCCGGTCCTTTCTTTTACCATCAATCTACAACTGTTTACCGTTTTTTGTTTACTTTCTGCAAGCTTTTAGTTTCTTCCACACAATACGTTTAATCCTTTGTTTTCAGCAAAACCGGTGAGATTGATAATCTCACTGTAAGTTGGGGGCAAAGTTCTGTGGTTGTGTTGTGCAGGATTCCAAGTTGGAAACAACACCTTGGAGGTGTTTCCTTGCTCCTACTAGTTCGATAACCTTGGTTTCATAACTGAGGGAAAACTTGCTGTTGTGCTCATCATACCTTCCTCTTGGGGTTCCCCAATGAGATCGATATATTTTGGGGCATCAAGCAGCTTTTTCTGGCGCCGTTTCCGGGGAGTCAAGGACATATTCACAAGGGGAGTCCCTCATAACCAATCTCTTTACTTTGTTTTATTTGTTTTGCTTAGTTTGCTTGTTTCTTATAAAAAACACACACAAAAAATTAGTTCCTACTTCAAGTTGTTTTTATGTCTAGTTCTGCTCCAATCACTATTTCATTATGGATAGCCCACTCGGTCTCCTATTTGGGAAAACTACTATCACTGCTAAGGTAGTAGATGAACCATCGCCTGCTAGAACCTCCATGGAAGATTTTATAAGGTATAGAGAATCTTATAAGGGTGAAGTCATGAGAGCCGTGTTAAAAAGGTTGGATCTAATTGCTAAAATTTTGCTTAAACGCCATGATATAAATTGTTGCTTTGAACAGGATACTAAACATCTTAAATTCCAACGTGGCTTTAGTAAAGAATTTGTAATTATGAACTATCATTGGAATAACTATATTCATCTTGGATTTGAAGAAGTAGAACAATTCATTTTGTTTATGGGAGCTTCTGAAATAGAATCCTTCATGTCTAAAAACTATGAAACCTCTGTTGCTTGTAAATACCTTAAAGATATGGTCTCTTCTATCCTTGATCATTGCATAGAAAATTTCAGCAATAATTGGTATATCATTGATTATAAAGAGAGACTCAGTCATGCACAAGAATGTGTCCACAATTTGGAGGAGCCTATGGAAGAAGAAATCGCTGAACCTGGAAGCTCATTAGATGAAAAAGAGTAGGAGAGTGATGGACAAAAGGAGGAATGATGGATTATCTACCCATGCCTACCTTCTAATGAGAGTAATCTTTATCCCTTACATTATTTGATTGTCCCCCATGCTTACCAAAGGAGGATGAATGTTATGTTCCTGTGGATTCTTTTGAAAAATCTACTATGGGTAAAACTTGTGATAATAATTATGCTCCTGTTATCTATGATAATCCTTTATTAGTGCCTAACTTCGAAATGCATGGTACTAAAGAGCATTGCTTAGAAAATGTTTATGATAAAGCTCTAGATGATGGTCCTATATTGGTTGATAATATTAATTGTACTACTATTAAAAATGAGATTGGAGGGTCTTGACCTTATCTTGGAACCCCATGCCTCTTGAGAATGATCAGTCACCTTGTTATAAAATTGTTAAAAGTGGGTTTGAAGGTTTTAATCCCATTATTTTTCAGCTTGATAAAAATTATGTGTTTGTAGATCATGAAAAGCATGCATTATGTGATAGTTATATTGTTGAGTTTATTCATGAGGCTACTGAAAATTATTATGAGAGGGGAAAATATGGTTGTAAAAGTTTTCATGGTACTGAAACACCTCTCTATTTGCTGAAAGTTTTGAAGTTACTCTCGTTTTATGTTCCTATGCCTGTCACTTTGTTCTTTGTGAATTTATTTGCGTATAAGATTACTATGCATAGGAAGTGGGTTAGACTTAAATGTGTTTTGAATTTGCTTCTTGATGCTCTCTTTTACTTCAATTCATATTTCTTATGTGAGCATCATCGAAGTTATCATGCCTAGCTCAAAGGCATTAAAGAAAAGCACTTATTGGGAGATAACCCAAATTTCGTTAGGAATCTTTTGTTGAGTCTTGGAAGTTATTACCTCTGTAATAACCGCTCCTTATCATTTTTGTGTGGTTTTTGTGCCAAGAGTAACCTCTAATGAGAGAGAAGTAAGACTTGGGAAAGTTGCTGTCCCGAAACAGATTTTTGTGCTTCGCTGTAAAAATTCGTGTAAAATCTCTGTACGTTGTTTTGAGGCGTGAATTTTTCTGCTTCTTCCCCAGGTTGTTATCTAACTTTCCTTAGTTCAACACTTTTCGATTTGAGCAACATAAGGTCTTCGAAAAAATTAGTTTTTACCTGCTGGTCTGTTTTGACAGATTTCTGCCATTATTTGCATTTGCTTCTTGTTGATTCCTTTTTGAGTTCTCTTGGGGAATTGAGCTTTTCAAGGGAAGTGCTACAGTAGCTTGTGTTTTAATGAAATTTTTATTGGTGTTGAAACTGAACCCAAAGACTTATTATCTTGAGTGCACTAATGTTGCTAATAAAGATTGTGTGAAGTTTTGTATGAAGGAAGAATTTCAGGTGTATGGAGAGAATGATGTAATGAGATGAAGAATGGACTGAAGCTCAAGCTTGGGTATGCCACCCCGTTTCACCCCAAGAAATATCCAAGAAGTACAAGCGTCAAAGTTTGGGGATGCCCAAGGCATCCCCTTCTTCATCAATAAAAAATCTTAGGTTCTTCCAAACACTTCATTTTTATTGTTTCATGCACAGTTGTGTTGTTTTTGGAGCGTCTTTGTTTTCGTTTTTGGTTTTCATTTGCTAGGTTTGCTTAGTTTGCTTGAATAAATTGGTTGGACCCCCTCATTCATACATTAGTTTTCAAATAGTTTGGTTTGGATTGGAAAAGAGTAAGAAAGCTCATGCTTAAGTGGTAAAGAGAGCTTGTTTTTGACTGTGGCCTATGCTTTGTTATGGCATGCTTGATATTATTTTGGCTTTATGCTTAGTGATCTTTGTTGTAGCATGACATGTTATAAACAATTGAGATTGTTTAATGTGCCTTGAAAGAATCATGCGTTGTTTTAGCATATTAAAGCATAGTATTGTGGTATTCTCCTTTGATGCTTTATTTAGGTTGACTTGGCGCATGCTCACACCATGTTAAGACTATCCCAAGTCACCATAGACTTTATGATCCTTTAGTTTTCGACTTGTAATATCACTTTATGCTTTAATTAATGATGTTTTGTCGCTTTGCATAATTATGGCCATTATTGCTCTCTTAGTTGGTCGCTCCCAGTCTTTTGCTAGCCTCCATAACCAAGTATGAGTTACACTCATGCATCCAACTCCAAATAAAAACAAGTTATTCCAAAGAGTCCACCATACCTACCTATTAGCATTTGCTATTCCAAGTATATTCATGTTTTTATCTACCTTCCGAATTAAACTTGTTATGAGAAAACGAGTGATTAAAGCTCTCACAAACTTGATGGCACACTTTACTTTTCTTGCCCTAGTAAACTTGAACCATTGTGTCGTCTCTGTTGTATATGATTGCACTTGTATGTTGGGGATTAGCAGAACCATGCTGTCATGGGGAACGCTTTCAACATTGCACTTGTACTGTGTACCTAGTTGATATCATGCTCTTTTGTCTATGGATGTCGTCGGTGTGAAATGAAAGGGGAGCTTGTAAGTCCATGGAGTTATGTATGTGTGTTAGAGAAACGTCTGGGCCGCCGGTCTAAACCATGCCTAATCATGGTGGAAACCTGCAGTGTAACCATAATGAGCAATCTATTAAGCATTCTTCTTATAAAAAAAGAGATTGAGAAAAAGAGAAAAAGAAAAAAAAGATACGAGAAAAGAGGAAGGAGAGAAAAAAGCACCATTTTCCCATGGTAAATAAGAAGATTGCTGAGATGCGTGTTGTCTGCTTGCCTTGTCATTTTGATATGGGGATTGTTCTGTATCATCGGGCAAGGGGTATCCCATTGGCGGTTCTCTATGATACACATGTACTTACTATGACAAGAACTTACCGGTAACTAAACTTGAGTAGCATGAGGAACGGCCCTCGTATTCAAGGGGCATGAGATTTCCAACTTATACTTTGTCAAGCATATACTCCATAGTTTGTTCACTTTAACCTTAATCACTTCAAGATGCTTATGATAGGGGCAATGAGAGCTGAAAGCTAATAAGTACCATAATTTTTGGAAGCTCTTTATGAGACTTGAATCCCTACTTCCTTCTATGAAGGCCTTTCTTCCACTTTTATATTGAGTCTCCACCTTCTATCTTTATGCACCTATTGAGAGAGCATAGTGGCCATTCTTAGTTTAATGTGCATTGTCCCAAGACTTGTTGATTGATACATAACTTTGATATTGCTTGTTCTTAAACTATTTGTATCTAGTCATCCTTATAAACTTTGAAGGTGTCCTATGCAATTATGATTTGCTACATTATGAGGGACCAGCTGAATGCCACTATGCTATGCTTTCTTTATGTGAAACAAACAAACGTCTTGCAAAGCATTGTTATTCATGAATCTTTTGTTTGTGCCTTTTCATGTTACGACATAGTTGCTATGTCTTATTGTTAGAACTTTATCTTTCATGCTATGTTGAAGTACTATGATCCCAGCTATCAATGTTTTACAAATACTTTGATTAAGTTTATGATGGTGCATGTCACCTCAAAAATTATTCTTTCTTTTTATCACTTACCTACTCAAGGATGAGCAGGAGTTAAGCTTGGGGATGTTGATACGTTGCAAACGTATCTATGATTTTTGATGTTCCATGCTTGGTTTTTATCTACTTTCTTATGTTTTGTCCACACTTTGGAGTACTTTTTATACACTTTCTTGGACTAACCTATTAACAAGATGCCACAGTGTCAGCTGCCTGTTTTCTGCTGTTTTTGGTTCCAGGAAAGTCAGAAAATGAATATTCTCGGAATTGGACGGGACAAAAGCCAAAGTCAATATTTCACCGAGGGGGACATAGAGCCAGAATACGAGACGGAGAGGGGCCAAGGGTCGGCCACACCACCTGGCCGCGTGGCCAGGGGGTGGTGCGGCCGCCTAGGGCACCCCCTCGGCCTCCCCTTTCGCCTATAAGATTCCTCTGATACATAAACCCTAAGTACTCGATCAAAAATCCACGAAAGAGTCTATAGCCACCGTCATCTCCATCCCTAGATCGGGAGGGATCTGAAGCTCTTCCCGGCACCCTGCCAGAGGGTAGAATTTGCCCTGGAGGCCTTCTTCATCACCATGCAAGCCTCCGGTGTGATGCGTGAGTAGTTCATCCTTGGACTACGGGTCCATGTAGTAGCTAGATGGTTGGTTCTTCTCCTTTGTGCTACCATGTTTAGATGTTGTGAGCTCTGTTCATGATCAAGATCATATATTTGTAATCCTACATGTTGTGTTTGCGTGGATCCGATGGATATTGAGATGCTATTTCAGATTGATTATTGATTCTATCATGTCTTTGCTATTTGTGATCTTGCATGCTCTCCATTGTTAGTAGATATCTTGGCCGAGTAGATGCTAGCAACTCCAAAGGGAGTATTTATGCTCGATAGTGGGTTGATGCCTCAAGTAATCTGGGGAAGTGACAGAAATCTCTAAGGTACTAGATGTGCTATTGCTACTAGGGAGAAAATAGCAATCCTTTGTTCATAGAACAATCGTATTGTTTACTTTACACGCAACGCGTAATGCAATTATCTGTTGCTTGCAACTTAATACTGGAGGGGGTTCGGATTGCTAACCTGAAGGTGGATTATTAGTCATAGATGCGGTTGGATTATGGTATATGTATAATGTTGTAATGCACAATCAAATCTCATAGGAGTCAAGATGATTAGTATATGCATGTCTGCTTTCTCGATGTTTGTCAATTGCCCCGTTGTAATTTGTTCACCCAACATGTCATCTATCTTAAGGAGAATCACCACTCGTGAACTATGGACCCGGTCCTTTCTTTTACCATCAATCTACAACTGATTACTATTTTCTGTTTACTTAATGCAAGCTTTTAGTTTCTTCCACACAATATGTTTAATCCTTTGTTTTCAGCAAAACTGGTGAGATTGACAACCTCACTGTAAGTTGGGGGCAAAGTTCTGTGGTTGTGTTGTGTAGGCTTCCAAGTTGGAAACAACACCTTGGAGGTGTTTCCTTGCTCCTACTGGTTCGATAACCTTGGTTTCATAACTGAGGGAAAATTTGTTGTTGTGCTCATCATACCTTCCTCTTGGGGTTCCCCAACGAGCTCGATATATTTTGGGCCATCAAGCAGCTGCCAATAGTACGCCAAGCAAGCTCACATTCCGGCTGATCAGCTGCGAACAATACCTATAACATGGCCTTTTGCGGTCTGGGGGCTTGACATGGTAGGGTCGTTTAAACGGGCTCCAAGTGGATTTACTCATCTCTTAGTGATGGTGGATAAATTCACAAAATGGATTGAGGCTAAATCCGTCACTAGTTGTGATGGAGCAACAACCAGAAGATTTGTCGAGGATGTCATAATCCGATACGGTTATCCACATAGCATTATCAAGGACAACGGTAGTAAATTCTCTATGGGAGAGCTTGCCGAATTCTACAATGAACAAAATATCCAGCTTGACATTGTGTCAGTCGCACATCCACAAGCTAATGGACAAGTCGAAAGAGCAAATGGTTTAATCCTACAAGGCCTAAAACCAAGACTTGAAGCACCACTATGACGTGTTGCGGGGGCTTGGGCAGAGGAATTACCTTCTGTAATATGGAGTTTATGAACAACTCCAAACAGGTCAACCGGATACACACCTTTCTTCTTGGTCTTTGGCGCAGAAGCAGTTCTTCCTAGTGATTTGATTCACACTTCTCCTATAGTTGTCGCATATATTGAAGAGGGTGCCGAAATTTCTCGACAAAATGATCTCGACTTAGTCGAAGAAGTGTGCATTGTTGCTGAGATGAGATCAATAGCCTATCAGCAAAAGTTATGCAAGTATCATAGCCAGAGAGTCAGAAACCGGTCTTTCAATAAGGGCGATTTGGTTCTCCAGCTTGTGTAGCAAAGAAAGCACAAACTTTCCCCAATATGGGAAGGGACATTTTTAGTTAGTCGAGTAATGCACAATGGTTCTTACTACCTAACTGATATGCGGCCAGTCAAAGAAAGACCTGCTACTAAGAAAAGAAAGAGAGCTGGAGGCAGTAAAGACCCAGATGAATTAGAGACCATGGAATATTTCTCAGCTACGTCCCTTTTATTCTTAGTTTATTTTTCTTTGTTATCATATATGTGTACATGTTCAATGAGAAATAAAGTGTTGGTTGCCTCAAAAAAATTCTGAGAAGTTTTTTACCATCTTATTTCCGAATGACCATGTCACAGTCGAAAATCCCAGAATACTTGAAAGTACTTTATGCTCATGTTTGTTCTGGTCTAGATTTTCGATTCTAAAATTTCTACCTCCGAGTATAAATCTAAATCTTATATTCTATGCTTTCGTTATTTGTCTGATTGCCGGATGCGGGCATTTTCCGAGTAGTGAATTGTTGGTACTAGAAGTCGGCTTTGTTTCCGAGTTTAAACTGGTTTAGCAATTAAGCTCCATTGCTTGGCAAAGTTTCCGTGCTAAAGGTTGGCCGGTTCATGAAAGGGATGAGGCAGAAAGCCAGATAAACGATAATTACAGACAAAAAAACATAAGTTCTTATGAAAATATTTCAGGCATGAAAATTATAAAGCCAAAAGTGCTAAATAGATATATTTAAACTTAGCACTAGCAAAAAGTATCATACTACTTATTTACAACCCGGATTGTTTTCAAAATAATACAATGTTGTTCTGATGCTCTACGATGCAGGGGAAGAAGGAGCTGCCGTCTCGCTAGAAACATCAGCCTCGCTTCGGTATCTTTCCGAGATGTTCAAATCCGAGATGGTTTGTTCGTCATCGGAAGCTTCACCAGTTTCTTCGACGGGCGGAGGTGGCGTCTCTACGCGAGTGAAGAAGGGAGTATCATAGCTGGTCAAGTCAGCTACGTGGCACCCGTATCCGGCGCAGGAGTCCATGATGGCTTTGATGTCCTGCTTCTGACCGTCTTCGTCCACAGTAGAATACCCTCTGGTCACTTGCCAGATCTCCATGCTTCCATGGTGGCTCATGACCATGGTGAGAGCGTTCTGCACTGTGGTTCGTGCATAGGACATGTTGCAGTCCTAGATGAGCTGGGGCATCTCCTTGGCCTTATCTCGCACTTCAAAGCTGGACATGCTATGCATGTCCGGAACCTTGAGAACTTCCCCAATATCCTCGATGGATTGGCGGAAGTCATGCAGCAAATCACCGACTTGAGTAAGCCGGCTGGTGCGAGATTTGGCAGAGGCTGAGTCCAGTAAGTTCACAGGACCTGCACATGTAATGCAAAGGGGTTAATCAAATAAATCCGGACTCCAAAGAGTCGGAAGATGCGGACAAGTCAGAAAGAAGGAAACATACCAAAGATGACATCATCGACTTTGGTCTTCTCCTCCCGAAGACTCTGGAGTTTAGCCCAGAGTGCCTCGGCAATATCCCTCTCTCTGAACAAGTCATTGCTGAGATCCAAGATTTTCTTATCCTGGAGCGCAATCTTACGATCACACTCCTCGGTAGCCATGGAGGAGGACTCGATAACTTGAGCAATGCTCTTCTCATGATCCGCCTTAAGCTTATTCAACACTTGGTGAAGGTCCTTGTTTTCCACCTCCAGGGTTTTTAGATTCTTGGCTACCTCGATCATAGCACAGGATTGTTTCACCAGTGCTGAAGTCAAAAGAACAGAAGTTGAAAAAAAAATCGACTATGAAATAAAAGGCAAGTTTTGAGATCTGGAATGTTTACCTTCTGTCAGGGGGATGATCCCCGGGTACCCCATCCGGATAAGAAATGAGATTGGTCACGTCCGGTGACTGACCAACGGACAGGGCAAGACGGGCCGGCTATCACCCGGTAGCCAGATCAGCAAGAGACAGCCGGATATGGCGACGTAGCCGGACCCAATCAGTGAGACAGGACGACGTGCGTATCAGTGCACGGTACGCCCTGTACGATGACAAGACGGGCAACCACCCGCCCATACCGAAGACTTTGCGTGGGTAGCCTGGAGCGATGGCTTTGACGACGGGCTCGCACGGCGTCCATTGTACCTACGACAGCCATACCGCTCATACTCCGATAAGACAAGCCATACTGGATACTGTAGATGACTAGTTGGTTGGGACCCGCCTATGGGGCCCGCCAGTCGGACTAGCCAGTGAGACCTTTGCCTCTCTGCCTATATAAGGAGAGGCAAGGCCTCGGTATAAAGGGTTGGTCTTAGTGCATTTAAGCTAGTAGCTAGAGAACACAGCTCAAGGAGCACTTGTAGTTCGTATATCCCTCATAGTCAGATCAGGCAGGAGTAGGAGCTTTACCTCATCACGAGGGCTCCGAACCTGGGTACTTCCTGCGTCCAGCTACACTTGCTTGTACCCAATCTCGCATGCGGACGCCGTCGATAGCTTCCCTGCTAGTCCCCACACCTCTATCTAACCTCCTTAGGTACTGTCGTTCCCAATACAACGACAGTTGGCACCCACCATGGGGCTAATGGCTTCGACCGGAGTCACGTTCCGCACGGGACCCTGCACTTCAGCCGGTGAGCGCGTGGCCTCCGGCCTGGTGCTCATGCTTGGCAAGTTCGACTGCGTCATCGACAACGCCTTCTGCTTTGCTGGAACTTCCTTCCCAGCGAACGGCACTGTCCTGCTATTCGGCGATCTCCCCGTCTACGTCGCCACCGTCCCGGAGTGTTTCCCTAGGGAAATCGTCTCTGTCACGGAGCTGCCGCGCTCAGACGGCAGCACCTCCGCCACACCCCGCGGCGTGGAGGTCATGATGGCCGGATCCAGCTCACATCCCCGCCAGCCGCGGGAGCGAGGCGCAGACGAGGTCGGAACTTCCGCTCCCCCGCAGCCTCGGAACCCGGTGGAGGATGCCATTGATCGGCTCCTGACGCCGGTTAACCTCGGGGATAACCCGGAGGAAGCAGAGGCCAACTTCACCATGGAGAGACAGATCCTCCTCCAGGAAGCCATGGAGCTGGCAGCAGCCCGCAAGCAACTTGAGATCACTCGGCGCGAGTACGATCGCGCACACGGCCTCACTCCGGCTACCGCGGAGCCGAGCCGGCGTGGCCAGGTACGGCGTCGGGGCGGTGAGCTGGGCGGTAGGATGGAAAAGGACGGAGAACCAGATCCCGTGCCTACCCTCACACGGCCCACCTACAGCACGCCCATCAAGAACCTGCGCGCGGCGCGAGCCGTAGCAGAGGAGCTACCCAGCCTGGAGGGCGAGGCGCGAGCCCGCCAGCACGCTCGCGTGCAGGAGTTCCTCCGTGTCGCGGACGAGCAGGCCAATGCCAACCGGCAGATGCAGGAAGACCTTAGCTACTCCAGAGGGAGCAAGCTACCTGCCAACAGCAGAGGCGCGCCGCGCGACACCCAGCAGGCGTCCTCCCCTCAGCCGCCCAGGGCCCGCAGCAGGCGTCGCAGCTCGAGCAACAGGGGCCAGCCGCGCCAAGAGCAAACAGTGAACAGCAACCCGCCACCTCCCCCACCGCCAGTCAGAGCGCCCAGACCAACCGGTTCCCGTCTCTCGGGTCGGGTGGGAGCGCCCAACCCGGATTGTCCGGATTCCCGCGACTGCATCGAGCTCCTCGCTCAAGCGCGCATCAGCGTCATGGAGGAGGAAGATTCGACCGGCCCGGTTTGCTTCAGACCCCGCATCTGGAACGAGCCGTTTCCGGATAAATTCTCCCTGCCCAGGGACACCCCCAAGTACGACAGCAGCATGAAGCTGGAAGACTGGTTGACCGACTACGCTACGGCAGTCGGTATCGCCCACGGGAACAAGCGCACAGCCGTGCGCTACGTCCCTCTCATGCTAACCGGGCCGGCAAGGACATGGCTCAATAGCCTTGCTCCCAACAGCATCAACGCCTGGCCTGACTTTGAGAAGGTGTTCGTCCGCAACTCCAACGGCAAGTACAAACGTCCAGGGCGCCCGCGCGATCTGGACCTGTGCGTCCAGGGTGACCACGAGACCGACCGCGAGTACCTCGCCAAGTGGACGGAGTTGCACAATACCTTCGAGGGCATCCTGGAGAGCCAAGCCATCGGCTTCTTCATCGAAGGTTGCCGAGAGGGCACCATGCTTCGCCACCGGCTACTGTGTGACGAGCCAAAAACCATGGCGGAGCTCATGACGGTTGCGGACCAGTACGCCACGGCGGATGCCGCCATGAAGAAGCCCCTCCGAGTAAACGCGGACGGACGTCCGACTCCCATGGCGCCGGCTCACGACCGTCCGAGCAATCCAGCTGGTGAAGCCAGATCCTCCAGATGCCACAGCAATGACAATCGGTTCCATGGGGACTGCCAGGCCGGACAACAAAAGCCTCGCTACCACGCGCGGGAAGTCAATGATGTGGAGGGTGCGCCCGACACACCGGCTAATGAGGCAAGAAGGCAGAAGCCCCGGCTCACCTTCGACCAGATGATTGACGGCCCGTGCAAGTGGCATAGCGGTCCCTTCAAACCGGCTACGCACACCACCCGAATCGCAATGACCCGCCAGCTAAAGGACCAGGGCAACCAGCCTCGTCTCCCGCCTCCCCCACCGGGTGGACCTCCACCACCGGCTAGGGGAGCCGGTAATGATGGTAACGGCGGCAACAACAAAAACGGCTACCCCCAGCCGCACGCCGCCTACCACATCTTCGAGACGGAGCAGGACGACAAGCACAGCCACAGGCGACGCTCCAAGGAGGTCAACGCCATCGTCTCTCTGGTCCCCTACCTGAACTGGTCGGAAACCCCCATCACCTAGAGCCGGGTGGATCAGCCTGAGCATCTGCCGACTCCCGGGGGCTACGCCATGGTGCTCGACCCCCTCATCGTCTCCAACGCACGCACCTGCCGATTCTCGCGTGTCCTCATCGACGGAGAAAGCAGCCTCAACCTCCTCTATCAGTCCTCGCTGGAGAAGCTGGGCATTCGCGAAAGCGACCTGCGCCCGACTACCACGACGTTCCACGGCGTACTGCCGGGGCCAGCCTACGCCCCGCTGGGGAAAATCCAGCTGGACGTCATCTTCAGGACCGAGGAGAACTTCCACCGCGAACCAATTTGGTTTGAGGTGGTAAATCTGACGAGCTCCTACCATGCTCTCCTCGGGCGCCCCGCCCTTGCCAAGTTCATGGCCATCCCCCACTACGCGTACCTCAAGACGAAGATGCCGGGACCCCACGGCGTGATCACTGTCGCCGGCTGCATCAGGCGATCGATGGAGTGCGCCTCAGCCGGTTCCAAACTGGCAGAGGCCCTCATCATAGCCGAAGAAAAACGCGCGATCATGCACAATGTGGCCATGGCCCAGCAAGACATTTCGGCTAGCAGCAAACCGGCTGGAGAAGGAGCTTTCCAGCCGGCAAAGGAGACAAAGAGGATCCTGCTCGACCCCTCCAATCCGACTAAGTTCGTCACCATTGGTGCCGGCTTGGATAGCAAATAGGAAGGCGCGCTCGTCGACTTCCTCCATGAGAATCGGGACATCTTCGCATGGTCCCCCAAGGACATGCCGGGTGTGCCGAGGGAGTTTGCCGAGCACTCACTTCATGTGCGTCCGGATGTCAAGTCGGTCAAGCAACCTCTGCGCCGGTTCGTAGAGGAGAAGAGAAAGATAATCAGTGACGCGATCACCCGGCTCCTTGCAGCCGGGTTCATCATGGAAGTGTACCACCCGGACTGGTTGGCGAACCCAGTCTTGGTGTTGAAGAAGAACAAGACATGGCGCATGTGTATCGACTACACCAGCCTGAACAAGGCGTGCCCAAAAGACCCCTTCGCTTTGCCCCGTATCGATCAAGTCATCGATTCCACGGCCGGCTGTGATTTGTTGTCTTTTCTAGATTGTTATTCCGAGTACAATCAGATCCGGCTAAACCCGGCTGATCAGATTAAGACATCATTTATCACCCCCTACGGGGCTTTTTGCTATGTAACCATGCCTTTTGGCCTAAAGAACGCAGGCGCCACCTATCAGCGATGTATGCAGAAATGCTTGCACTTGCAGATAGGCCGAAACATGCACGCTTACGTGGATGACGTGGTCATCAAGACCAAGGAAAAGCGCACCCTCCTCGAGGATCTGGGAGAAACATTTGGCAACCTCCACCAGTACCAGATGAAGTTGAACCCAGAGAAGTGCGTCTTCGGAGTACCATTCGGTCAGCTACTCGGTTTCCTCGTATCACAACGAGGTATCGAGGCGAATCCGGAGAAGATCGCGGCCATCAAGAGGATGCAGCCGCCCAAGAACCTGCTTGGAGTCCAGAAGTTCACCGGATGCCTGGCTTCCCTCAGTCGTTTCATCAGCCGGCTGGGGGAGAAGGCACTCCCGTTATACCAGCTGATGAAGAAGACGGACAAGTTCTCCAAGACTTCGCAAGCCGACACCGCGTTTCATGACCTCAAGCGCATGCTATCCACATCATCGGTTCTAGCCACGCCGGCTAGCAAGGAGCCGATGCTGCTCTATATAGCAGCCACCAGCCGGGTCGTCAGCGTCATCCTGGTGGTTGAGCGCCCCGAGGAAGGCAAGGCTCAGCCAGTTCAGAGACCCGTCTACTACCTCAGCGAGGTTCTCTCCCTCTCCAAGCAGAACTACCCCCACTACCAAAAGATGTGCTACGGTGTGTACCTTGCATGCAAGAAGCTCAAGCACTACTTCCAGGAGCACCCGATCAAGGTCGTGTGCACCGCACCCCTTTCAGAAATCATCGGCAACAAGGACGCCACCGGCCGAGTCGCCAAGTGGGCCATCGAGCTTGCCGCTTACTCCATCCAGTACGAGCCCTGGCTCACGATCAAGTCACAGGCATTGGAAGACTTCCTCATCGACTGGGCCGAGACCCAGTATCTCCCACCGGTTCCGGATTCGGACCACTGGCGAATGCACTTCGGCGGGTCGAAGATGCTCGGGGGCTTGGGAGCCGGCATCGTGCTCACCTCGCCCAAAGGAGACCGGCTGGAGTATGTGTTGCAGATCCACTTCAAGGCCTCCAACAACATAGACGAATACGAGGCACTGGCGCATGGGCTCCGGCTGGCCAAGGAGATCGGTGTCAACCGGATCCTGTGCTTCGGTGATTCGGACTTGGTGGTGCAACAGGTGTCCGGGGAATGGGACGCCAGAGATGCAAACATGGCTCTCTACCGGTTCCACATCTAGAAGCTCAGCGCCTCCTTCGACGGATGCAAATTTCACCACGTCCCCGCACCAACAACGAGGCAGCCGATGCGCTCTCCAAGATAGGATCCACCAGGCAGGCCATCCCACCAGGGGTATCCTTGGAGCATCTGCGCAAGCCATCCATCAACCCGTCGCCGGAGTCAGAATCCATTGTCTGGGCGGGAAGCGTTCTGGCTGGCGGAACAGCAGAAACGGAGCCGGCAGAACCACCAAAGAAGAAAACCCGCACCAATTCCGTCTAGGCAGTGCCCTCCGGCTCGCAAGACCTGGGGGCTGCCGGCTCGCCTAATGGCTCGGGGGCTGCCGTCCTGGGTACTCCACCTGGACGACCCCCCGACATCCGTTAGCCGGAGGACAGGAGCGTCCTCGTCATCCGGGAAGTGCCATCCTAGGCACAGCCCTTCATGAACTACATCGCCAATGGAGAACTCCCGGACGACGAGGTAGAGGCCAGGCAAATCCGGTGCCGTGCGCATACATACACCATCATAAACGGCGAGCTGTACAAGCGCAGTGTATCCGGTATCTTCCAAAGATGTGTTGATGTGGACACGGGCTACCGGCTACTCAAGGATATCCACCAGGGTGAGTGCGGGCACCACGCTTCGTCAAGGGCGATAGTCGCCAAGGCATTCCGCCATGGTTTCTATTGGCCCACCGCCCTCGAGGATGCCGAGCAGCTGGTCCGCGCGTGCAATGGGTGCCAGCGCTTCGGGCAGCTCAGGCACATGCCAACCTCGGTACTCAAGACCATACCGATCACCTGGCCCTTTGCAGTTTGGGGCCTCGACATGGTCGGTCCCTTCAAGCGAGCCCGCGCGGGAATGACCCACCTGCTGGTAGCGGTGGACAAGTTCACAAAGTGGATCGAGGCCAAGCCTATCCGGAAGCTGGATGGAGCGACGGTTGTTACCTTCTTCACCGACATCATCAACCGCTTCGGCTACCCCAACAGCATCATCACCGACAACGACACGAACTTCGCCAAGGGGGCCTTTTCCCGGTTCTGCAGCAACAAGGGCATCCGACTGGACCTCGCCTCCGTTGCACACCCGCAGTCCAACGGGCAAGTCGAACGAGCAAACGGCTTGGTGCTAGCCGGCATCAAGCCACGTCTCATCGAGCCGTTGGAGCGGTCACCCGGATGTTGGATCGAAGAACTTCCGGCGGTGCTGTGGAGCCTCCGCACCACACCAAATAGGTCAACCGGCTACACGCCATTCTTCCTGGTCTACGGATCGGAAGCCGTCCTCTCCGCCGACATCGAGTTCGACTCCCCTCGCAAGCTCCTGTATGACGAAAAAGCCAACAAGCAGGCGCGGGAGGACGGGGTGGACCTCCTGGAGGTGGCCCGCGAGCTGGCCCTATCCAGATCTGCCCTGTACTAGCAGCGACTACGTCGCTACCATTCAAGCCGGATTCGCCTAGTCGCATTCCGCGAGGGCGACCTGGTTCTCCGGCTGGTGCAAGACACGAAGGGCATGCACAAGCTATCACCACCCTGGGAGGGCCCCTTCATCATCAGGCGCTAACGACTCCTATTACCTCATCGGCCTTACAGCAGCGCAAGAACAAGATGGACAAATCGGACGAGGAGACCGAAAGGCCCTTGAACGCGCCTGCTGCGCCGTTTACACCTAGTCGCCAGGCAGTGTATGTATCCCAAAAACCCCATGAATAAAAATGCGGACCCCCACGAGAATCTCGGGGGCTCCTTCTAGAAATGTGTGTGCACCTATTTTCCGGTTCAAATTTTACGGCTCGTGAACCCCTACCCGGGCTCGCGCTGGCCGCCTGTTAAGTCAACAAACCGGCTGAGTAGTGTGCGATGATGTAGGCCCACTCTTAGTCTCAGCTACAGACCGCAACCCGGCTGTCCGCTAGCAAGAGCAAAATCGAGGCATCCCACACGAAAAACGGGAGGAGGCGCGACGGTCGGGCATCCGGCCTGCAACTAGCTCGAACCAATCCAGCTGCTAAGCCGCTAGTACCGTCGTAATGTATTGTCGACTCCTTTGATTCGCTGCAGACCGCAACCCGGCTGCCGGCAAGGACGCAGCGAAACAGCAGAGCACACGGAAGGCGACTAAGTGTCTAGAAAGGAGCAAGCCAGTTTGAAAAAACAAGCCGTTTTCCGCTACGATTTGACGACTAACCTATTAACCTGTGAAGATGTATGTGTATGCATATGTGCATTCTTGTCGACTACCTCGAGTGAATTCAGGAGAAGGAAAGAAGATTGAAGTCCTTGCCTTCATCAAGCGCTCGAATCTCGAGGCTACACCCAGGTGCGCTCGCGTCCCAGTGGAATCTTGTAGTTCTGACGGCTAAGGCGTTTAGCGGCCGTTCGGAGCCAGTGAGGGCAAGGCGGGAGCAAGAAAAGACAAGAAAGATTGAAGCACAGCTCGCCGGCTACTCCGAATCTCGGGGCTACACCCGATGGAGTGCGCTCACGCGCTTTGGAATATTAGTTCCCCGGCTGAAAGCGTTCAACCCGCGAAGTGGCGCGGGGACGAGGCCAGTTGGATAAAGTTAGAAGACATGGGAGAAATAAGAAAGATTCGAAGCACCTGGCTGCGCTAGCTACTCCGAATCTCGGGAGCTACACCCGATTGGAGTGCTTGCGCGCCTTGGAGGTGTAGGTCGCCCGGCTAAAGGTGTGTAGCCGGACGAAGTTAGCCGAGCAGAATACGCAAAAGGAAAGCTCAACGCACAAGGGAGATTCAAGAATCTCAACAATAACAAACAAAAGAGAGACGAAGCTCCCATAAGTTACCCGGCGTCAAAGACAGCTGGTACAAGCAGACAAGGTTCATGAACATATAACACAAGACAAATACACCTGGCATCCCGGGGCAATAACTAGATGGCAGGACCCTTGCCGTGCGGGGGATCTTGGCCGGCAGAAGCTTCAGGCGGCAGAGGAGGCGTGAAGCTTGATCCGGTTCCTGCGCCTGCGGGCGGCGGCATCGAGCCCTCTGCATAAGGAGTACCGATGGACTCCGAGTCGGTGAGCACCTCGTCGGGATCCACGTAATTGGCGATCTTGATGGCGGACCCGCGGAGTTCCGGATGGGCTTGGCGGATGGCGGCAAGATCGGCTCTGACACGGAAGCCACTGTCGATCTTCTCAACGCGGGCGTCCTTATACCAGGAGAGCATGAGGGCCAGAGCCATCTCCTCTCCGGCCCGTGCCGCCAAGTCCCGTAGCCGATCCACCGCAGTCAGCACCTCTCCCACCTTCGCCGCCAGCTGCGCCATCGTCTCCGGAATCGGAGCCTCCGGCCACATGAAGGAGAAGACGTCCTATGCCGCCTGATGAAGCTTGGCAGCTTCCTCGCAAAGAAGGACGACGAGCTCCTAGGCCGTCGGCTGCGCTCTCGGTCAGTTCTCCTGCAGCCGGTTGTAGGCCAGCAGGTCTATGCCGGGGTAAAAGGATGTTAGAAAAAAGGGTCAGATCCGGCTACCGGATCCGGAAAGAAAGGAAGACGGGAAAAGGAACTTACCCTTGGAAGTATGGCTGACCTGCATCAGCTCCTCCACCAGCGCCTTCTCCTTGATCGCTAGCCATTTCATCTCCTTCTCTTGGTCCTTGTTCTGGGCCTCAAGAAGGGTGAAGGCTTCGGATCGGCTAGCGAGCGAGGCGTCGCGCTCCTTGACGGTGGCCTCCAAACCGTCTACCTGTGCGTGCCAATCCTTGTTCTGCAGCCGCAGAGTGGAGTTGGACCTGCTCAGCCGGTCGTTCGCTTTCTTCAAGCGATTGATCTCGCGCTGAGCGCAGACGAGGATGGCTGCAACGAAACCGGCTATCCGTAAAAAAAAGCGAGCTGGGTGAAGCGAACTTACTCTGGGAAGTCCTGTTGGCGGCAGCAAGCTTCTACTTCGACGTCCGGTTCCCGCCGGCTGTGGCCTCCAACAGCCGGATCTCCTTCACCGCCAGCTCGAGCATGGCGGCAAGGTCTGACAGCGAAGCGGCAGAGGAAGCGTCGTCGTCCACGGTGTTGACGGCCAAGGACTCCTTCGCTGCGACCACCGCCATTCACCACTCCTCCCCTAGCTCCTCGTCGGAGTTGTCACCGCCAACAACGACGAGCTCCTTGCCGGCAGCCCCCCGCGCGCCCGTGGAAGAGCCTTCCGGTAGGGAGGGCTCCGCTTCCGGCTAGGGACCCTCCGGCTAGGCGGAGGCAGCCGGCTCAGCTCGAGGGGGAGGCGGAGGCTGCGCCTCAGAAGAAGGAGAGGCACCGGTTGGCACAGTCGAGGAACAGGGCGGCGACCCGGTCGGCGCCCGTGCCGGGCTCACAGCTCCAAAAGAGACCAACGCGCTAAAGAGAAGGAGGAAAAGGGAAAATCAAAATAAGCCAAAGTCAGAAAAACAAGAAAGAGGGCAAGTAGACAAAAAGCGCCGAAAGATAGAGGGGGAGAGAAAAAACGTACCTCGGCACAACCGGGGGCGGCCCTTTCTTCCGGCCAAGGTGGCTCGGCGGCAGGGCGCCGGACAGGCTCCTCTTGGGAGCCGGCTCCTCCGTCGCAGGCCGGCGGGAGCCGGAACGGCTGGAGCCGCTCCCGCCTGCCTCGTCGTCCGTCGCGGAGTGCATCACCGGCTCCGCGGTCGGCCCGGCCTCCTCCTCCTCGTGCACCTTCGCGTGCGGGTCGGCGGCCGGCTCGTCATTCCGGCTAGGGAAGGCGTCGCTGTCCCCATCCGATTCCTCGCCGGACCGCCGAGCGCGTGTCTCAGGCAAGTCAGGCATGAATGCCTCGAGGGGAGCCTCGCCCTCCTTGCGAAGGATGCAGGCGAAGATCTGCCGAATGCAAGAAGTCAATCAGACAGAACAGGGAAATAACATAGAAAGAGCGAACAAAATTTCCGGCTACGAGAACTTACCCGGGGCGGTTCTCGGTATGAGGCGCGGTGAACTTCCAGTTCTCCGGCAGCCGCTCCTTGCTGATCGTCCACAACCACTCCTTCAAGTTGTGGTAGCGGGGATCGCGGCGCGATAGCCGGGTCGGGTCCAGCCGGCCGGAGTAATAGCACATCTTGTGCGCCCGCTGCTGCATCGGCATCATCAGCCAGGACATCCAGCTAAGAGCGATGTCCCGGTCGGTTAGCTCGCAGGTGACGAGGGAGCGCATGTGCGCCAGCATCGCGTTCGTCTCCGCCTTGTCGTCGTGGAACTTCAAGTCCCAGTTTGCCGACTGGATTCGACGTCCTGGAAGGCTGGAAGATTTATCCGGTCGACGTTGGTGACGTTCTTGACATAGAAGTACGACTGCTGCCACAGCCGTACCGTGTCCTGGAGCAAGAATTTGGGGTAGCCGGATTGGGTGCGGGAGTAGATGGAGGCGCCGCCGCAGACGACTAGCAGCCCCTTCGTGTACTGCACCTACGGCCAGACTCGGAAGAGCCGGCAGAAGAGCCCGAGATCCGGCTGGATCGCGAGATAGCTCTTGCAGAAAGCCATGAAGTGCGCCAGCGTCCCGATGGCGTTGGTGCCAAGGTGGTGAAGACGGAGGTCGAAGAAGGCGAGGAACGTCAGAACAAAGGGGTTCACCGGAAGGGAGAACCCGCATGCCAGGTGGGAGAGGAAGATGACGCGCTCCCCCTTCGTCGGGTGCGGCGACATCTCCCCCGCCGGCGCCAGCCACACCGCCACCTCCTCCGCCGGCGAGAGGACACGGGTGGCGTGGTACTTCGCGATTTGGTCTTCGGTGATGGAGGAGCTGCACCAAGCCCCGCGGTCGGCGGCCATTTCTGGCTGGTGGAGAGGAGCGGCAACGGAAGAGTGGCGGTGGCCCGTAGCGTCGATGACGGCGAGCGGCCGAAAGGCAAGCGCCAGAGCGAGCACGCGAGGAGAAGGAAGCTGCAGCGGGGAGGCGAAGAAAGAAGCGCCTCCCAGGCGTCCCTTTAAAGGACCGGAAGGGCAACCGTCGACGGGGCCACGTGGCGCGCATCCGGGCAACCCACACCCCAATCGCCGCCTAGATCCCGTGTGCCAGGGCAGGATGCGCAGAAGATCCTAGAGCGAGAACCGAAGCGCCGGACAGCAGTTTCCCGAGGCGACGTGTGACGAGACGTTACGCTGCCTGCCACAGAGCAATGATGGCGCGTGCGTGTGTGGCCGGCGTCAGCACTGACGTCATGGGTAGCGCAACCGCCAGGCTTAGCCGGATGAAAATTCAAAAAGCAAGAGGGAGCGCGCGCACATTTCGCCTAAGGGTGGAATCCACACGCGCTCGGGGGCTAGTGTCAAGGGGATGATCCCCGGGTACCCCATCCGGATAAGAAACAGGACAGTCGGGTCGCGTCCGGCTGATCAGATGCAGCCGGACAGCAAGGTCGGTATCACCCGTGGCCGGATCGGCAAAGAGATACCGAATCTGGCGACATAGCCGGACCCAATCAGTGAGATAGGACGACGTGCGTATCAGTGCACGGTACGCCGTGTACGATGACAAGACGGGCAACCACCCGCCCATACCGAAGACTTTGCGTGGGTGACGCTGGAGCGATGCTTTGTCTTGACAGGCTCGCCGGCGTCCACTTCCTCTGACAGCCATACCGCTCATACTCCGATAAGACAAGCCATCTTGAATCGTAGATGACTAGTCGGCTGGGACCGCTTTGTGGCCCGCCAATGGTCAACCGGTGAGACCTTGCCTCTCTGCCTATATAAGGAGAGGCAAGGCCTCGATAAAGGTTGGTCTCGGTGCATTTAAAGGCAGTAGCTAGAGAACACAGCTCAAGGAGCACTTGTAGTTCATATATCCCTCATAGTCAGATCAGGCAGGAGTAGGAGCTTTACCTCATCACGAGGGCTCCGAACCTGGGTACTTCCTGCGTCCAGCTACGCTTGCTTGTACCCAATCTCGCCTGCGGACGCCGTCGATAGCTTCCCTGCTAGTCCCCACACCTCTATCTAACCTCCTTAGGTACTGTCGTTCCCAATACAACGACACCTTTAGCCTCATCCCTGGATACTTTCAGTTGAGCATTTTCAAGTCAGAGAGCTCTGATCTCTCTCCGTTTGTTATAGATATTCTTCAATAAATCTTGGTTATATGAATTAATTTTCTGTAAGTCAGAATACCCAGAGTCAGAAGTCTACTAAAGACTCGGGCTAATATTTTTTGCTAATATTAGCACGAGCCTTGGGGGCTACACTCATTCTTTGGCATCCTAAGGAAGCATAAATCCGGATTGTCTATCCAACTTCATGCTTGGGGGCTAGAGGATATGATATGGAATAAAGTAAAACGTGAGTTGGAATTCCGACTTACGTGTTGTTCATGAGTGAGTTTGCTCAGGCTCATGTTCACTTTGGTGGTAACCTTCTCGGCGAGGGTTAGGGGGATGGTGTAGTCGGAAGCTCGCAGGTCCTCAGCTTCTCGTCATGAAGACGAACTTGTTCAAGAAGTTGAGAGTACTTGATGTCCTCTGCTTCTTGTGCTTCTTCTTTGACAGAGATAGTCCGGCTTTCTAGGCATTGTCGGGCCAGCCGTTGGATCTCCTCCATAGATTTCCGAGAAAGACCAAACTTGGTAAGACCCGGATTGCTGAGGAGATTGTCAACAAAGACCTCTGCCGAGGGATCATTACCCGAAGAGGGTTCACCCTTATCAAAACCTGAGTCACCCATGGTGGCGTCAGTCTGTGATCCGAGGATCACTGGCTCTGCTGATTGAGCCGGATCTTCTGCAACGGTCAGAGATGGAGTAATCTCCGGTGCTGTAGAAGGCTGAGGGGCGGGAGTCGGAGGATCTACGGCAGGAGAAACCAAGTTCAGCTTTGACTGGCGTAGAGGCTTCGAGGCAACCCCTTTCCCTTTGCCTTTGGTGAGCTGTTTAGCTCTGAGAAGGTAATAGAACAGAAAACATTACATCTCAGAAAGAATTAAAACATATAGTATAAAGACATTGTGAGGAAAGATTACCTCTTCACAACAGGCACTTCCTTTGTGCCAATAGCCACTGTCAGAGCTTTGCGCTTTCGAGGAATAACATCCAGCAATGGAACCAACTCTCCCTCATCCTGAGCAAATTCAGGAGGATATCCCTCGACCGAAGCAAGCTCCGACTCGGGGAGGCCTACAAGCTGAAAAGAAGAGATATCTCAGTATTGCAAAATAATATAAAGATGAGAACATAATACAAGTTGTTGCTGGAAGCTTACCGGCACTACGGGATCTTCTGACGTATGCATGTCCAAGGACAGCTCCGGAATCTTCCTCTCAATCCGCTCCCTTATCAGCCACTTGATTTGGCATACATAATCTTTTGCCGAGTAGGACTTGGGGCTGATTCAGAGGGAATCTTTCTTCGACGACGTGATGGAGTGCATCAGTCGATCTCCATGACGTTGAAGAGGCTGGATCCAGCATGCCATCCAGCAGTGAACTAAATCGGACCCTTTCAGACCCTTGTGCTTCATCAAATACTCGATCCGCCTCTTGGCAAGAAGCATATCATCACTGAGAGCCGGCACATCTGCGTCCCAGGACTCTTGGGGCGTGGCGGCACCATCAACGAAAGCCGGCAAAGTAGTAGCTTTGTCGGGAGAGGGAATATCCTTATGATAGAAAAAAGTGGACGACCATTGCTTGACCGGCTCACTGGCCATAATTCGAGGATAGACGCGCTCTCGCCTAACCGAAAAACTAATAGTACCGATAATATAAGGATTACCGGCAGTGATGGAATTTCTCTGGACATGAAAGTAATACCAGAAAAGAATAAGGCTCGGCCTACAGCTGAGATATCCCTCGCACAAAGATGCGTACGCGCTCATCTCTAAGAGAGAGTTCGGGGGGAGATTATGGAGTTGAACTCCGTAGTGATCTATAACCGTAGAGAAGAAATCTGAGGAAGGAAAGCTCAGACCTCTGTCGAGGTGAGTGCGGAAGTGAATCCGCTCGCCGTCACGAGGGTTGGGGACGGTTTCGCTGAAACCGCTTCGCCAGTCGCCGGCACGGAGGAGCCCATCTTCTTCCACGACGCGGAGCTTCTCGTTATCAAGGACGCACGGGATCCATACCCCGCGATTGCTCTCCTTCTCCGCCGCCACTGCCATCGCCGCCGTACTGGAGGATGATGCTGAAGCCATTCTTTGCACGCCAGTGACCTTGGATGGGCGGCGTTGGAGGTTTTCTGGGTTGCAGAGGAGCACTAGGTTCGTGGGGAAGCGTAGGAGAGAAGGAAACGGCGCAAGTGCTAGTGAAGAAGATGGGGAAAGAGATCATCACCACTTATATCCTCCAGCCGCGTCAAGATTCGTGTAAACGCTATAGTGAATGTGCCACGCATCATGGAAGGAACTGGGAAACCCCCGCATGATGATTACGCCGCCTCTATCTCCATGCACGCATTGAAACGGCGCCTCGGTTCCACGAAAGGCGAACCCACCAACGGTCGTGCTGACGGGAAATGTCTGTCAGTGACGTGACTTGACCATGACTAGTGTCAGGTTACGGCAGAGACCAAGTTCCGGCTTAGTTTGAATTTCGAGCTGGAAACCCAAATAACATATTCATAGGTCCGGCTCATTTGAGACTCGGATCTACTCCTTTCTTTTTTGAAGTTTCAGGAACCCTTCACGATTCTGCAAGCCAAAGATAAAGCTAGACGATGATGAAATCCTACTTTGGATCATGGAGGCTTCCGAGGGATGCTGTTGGGGATATACTTTTCGGGTATCCTTACTATGCCTCACTGACCAGGGTGGCCCACTTTGGGTTAGATCTTTGCTTCACGGGCGGCCCAGTCAGGGAGAAGAGATGGAGTCCAGTCCGGCTATGAGAAGAACCAGAAGACTTACCGACCTAGGCCCATAGTGTTACTTGTAGTTCAAGATGTACTCTGTAACCGACTCTTAGTCGTAGCCGGATGGATCTCTCCTGTAAACCCTAGGTCGGATATCTATATAAGCCGTCCTAGGGAAAGCCTTTAGGGCACCCCTCACAATAGTCTACAATCTGAACTCGCACAGGAGAAACCCATGTAACCCATATTTCGGCTCTACCGTATTACTGGATTACTAGCAGGAGTAGGATCCTGATGACCCACAAGTATAGGGGGTGTACCGCAGTATTTTCGAGGGAAGTGAAACCCAATTTATTGATTCGACACAAGGGGAGCCAAAGAATATTTATAAGCCTTAACAACTGAGTTGTCAATTCAGATGCACCTGGAAACAATCTTGCTCACAGCAGTTTATCAGTAGCAATAGTTTTGTAGTAGGAATAGTAAAGTAATAGCAGTAGTAAAGTAAAGACAGTAGTAACAATTGCAGTAAATAGTAGGATTAGAGCGCGATAGGCACAGGGATGGATGGATGGGCGTTGCATGGACAAGACAATTCACATGACAATCAGAACATAGGGCATTTGCAGATAAATAAGATAAAGCATCCAAGTACTAAATAATCATAGGCATGTGTTCCATATATAGTCATACGTGCTCGCAATGAGAGCTTGCACAACATCTTTTGTCCTGCCAGCCCGTTTGCAGCGGGGCCTCAAGGGAACTACTGGCAATTAAGGTGCTCCTTTTAATAGAGCACCGGAGCAAAGCATTAACAGTCCGTGAACACATGCGATCCTCACATCAAAGCCATTCCCTCCGGTTATCCCGATTTCTGTCACTTCGGGGCCTTTGGTTTCGGACAACAACGTGTGTATACAACTTGCAGGTAAGACCATAAACAATACTATCATAATGAATCAATAACATGTTCAGATCTGAAATCATGGCACTCGGACCCTAGTGACAAGCATTAAGCATAACAAGTCGCAACAAAGTCAAAAAGCACTAATAGTAGATACTAGGCACCATGCTCTAACAATCTGATGCCATTACATGAACGATCTCATCCAATCCCTACCATCCCCATAGCCTACAGCGGGGGATTACTCACTCATAGATGGGGGAAACATGGATGGTCGATGGAGAATCGATGGTGATGATGATGGCGATGATCTCCTCCAATTCCCCGTCCCGACAGGGTGCCAGAATGGAGTTTCTGGTTCCGAATCATGGAATCTGGTGGTGGCGACAGAGCGGAACTCTTTCTGGAAAAACGCCGAACCCCCCTGAGTTTTTAGGTTAGAAGGCAACTTATAGGTGAAGAGGGAGACCGAGGGGTGCAGGCGGCGGACCACCCCTGGCGCGGCCAGGCCCAGCCCGCGCGGCCAGGTGGTGTGGCCAGGCCCCAGCCCTACTCCGTCTCATATTATGGCTCCATGAGTCTTCTGGCGAAATAGGATTTTTGGCATATTTTCCGGGATTTTTCCTAATAGTTGATTTTCTGCACAAAAACTAGACACGAAGGTAATTCTACTGAAAACAGCGTCAGTCCGTGTTAGTTGCATCCAATTCATACAAGTTTAGAGGAAAAACAATAGCAAAAGTGTTCGGGAAAGTAGATACGTTTTGGACGTATCAACTCCCCCCAAGCTTAGCTTATTCCTTGTCCTCAAGCAATTCAGTTGAAAACTGAGTGCGATAAAAGAAACTTTCACGAACACATTTGCTTCATATGATGTATATATTCTCAGCATGTGATCAACTACTTAGACAATTCATAATAAAGAGTATGTAACTAAGTTTACTTAATAGGCATTGCAAGCTATGAAGAGATCCCAACTGAAAAATAATAAGTAGCATGAAACATAAACAAAAGCAGCATTACAATGCTCATAACAAGGTATGATAGAGTGGTATCTCGCTTGCCTTTGATTGTGAACGCCAAGGCACCTCTGAAGTTCAGGTGAAGACTAGAAGTAAAGATATCAAAGATACAAGCATGAAAGCCATAACACAATTAATCTAGTAATGAGACAAGCATATTATACTAAGAATGACAACTATGCTCTCAAGAAAGTGCTCATAGAATGTGTGGAGACTCAACAAGGAAACGAAAAAGGTTTTGAATAGTTTGAAAGGCTTCCAAATGCTGAAAGTATGGTACTCATTAGTTTTGAGCTCTCATTGCCCCTATCATGAGCATCTTTAATATGGTTAAGGTTAAAGTGAGGTCCAGTCTGAGTTATATGCTTGACAGACTATAAACTGGAAATCTCATGTCCCTTGAGTACGAGGGCCGCTCCTCATGACACTCAACTTTAGTTACCGGTAAGTTCTTGTCATCGTAAATACGTGCGTATCATAGAGAACCGCCAACGGGGTACCCCTTGCCCAATGATACGGAAGAATCCCCATATAAAAATGACAAGGCAAGCAGACAATGAGTATCTTAGCAATCTCCTTATTTACCATGGGAAAATGGTGCTTTTTTCTCTCTTTCCTCTTTTCTCGTATCTCTCTTTTTTTTCTTTTTTTCTCAATAGCTATCTCACCTTTTTTATAAGAAGAATGCTTCATAGATACTCATTATGGTTACGCTGCAGGTTTCCACCATGACAGCATGGATTAGACCAGCGGCCCAGGCGTTTCTCAAACACACATACATAACTCCATGGACTTACAAGCTCCCCTTTTATTTCACACCGACGACATCCGCAAACAAAAGAGCATGATATCAACTGGGTATATATTTACAGGTGTTGAAAGTGTTCCTCGTGACAGGACGGTTCTGCTAATACCCAGCCTATAATTTGCAAGCATATAACTTTCATGGACAGTCACAATGGTTCAGGTTTATTAAGTGCAGGAAATAAAGTGTGCCATCAAGTTCATGAGAGCTTTACTAACTAACTTTCTCATAACAAGCAAACATTTTATTCGGAAGAAAGCAAGGCATATTGAATATGCATGGAATAGCAAATGATGCTAATAGGTAGGTATGGTGGACACTTTTGGCAATATTTGGTTTTAGGGAGTTGGAAACACGAGTAAAACATACTCAGTGTAAGTGAAGGCTAGCAATAGTAAGGGAGCGACAAACGAGAGAGCAATAACTGTTATAATCATGCTTGCAACAAAACAGGACTAAACATGGCATGAAAGTGATTCAAGACCCTCAAGGCAAAATAATTCATCGAGGCTTAACTGATTATTTCAGTCATATGCATGTGTGAGCATGTGCCAAGTCAATTCAAGTGAAACATTTAGAGGAGGATACCATAGTGTCATACCAAGTTATGAATAGAGTAATGCATGCAAACATTCATATGACATGCTACAAACTATCAGCAAGCTGGAACTAATCATATGAAAGCAAGAACTACTAAGCATCCATAAATAACATACACCCTACACGAACAGGCTAAGCATGCCCACAATGATGAGTATATGTACAAAAATGAAAACAAATAGAGTTCGTTACCAGCCTCTTACCACACCCCAAGTTGTCATTAATCCTCATTATTTCCCTTCACTTGTGTGGCTTGAATAATAACATGAAACCAAATTCCACTGAGGACTGCTGAACCCTGCAACAAACTCACAAAACCAAAGAAGAAGAGCAAATATTTTTGGTGTTTTCGATTTTTTAAACAAGAACCAAAAAGGAAGAACAAGCAAAGCAAAATCTTTTTGGGCTTTTCGAATAGTTCAAACAAAGCAAAAAGGGAAAAGTAAAAAGGCAAAAAGAAGAAGAAGCAAACAAAGGGAAACAACAGAAATATTTTTGGTCTTTTGTGTTTTAGAAAGCAAAAGCAAAGAAAGAACAAAACTAAAAAGAGAATGAAACATGAATATACAAAGTACCAACAAAACATGATATGGAGATGAGTGTGATGTCGGTGTACCTCCCCCAAGCTTAGGCTTTTGGCCTAAGTGGGTATCAATCCAAATACGAGTAAGGGTTCCAAGCAGGCGGGTCATTGTAAGAATGATCGTAGTTAGTCCCTTGGGAAGAAGAAGAAGAAGCTCCCCAATCATAGGTAGGCTGCTGATATGAAGATTCCCCCTCATTCAAGGGCTGGACCGAATCATCTGTGACCTCCCTTCTAGTATCCTGCTCCTGTTGGGAGAGCTCTCCCAAGTACGTATCAAACTCCTCCTCCGTGAGGGACCATCCTACCTTGTTATCAAGGTTAAACAAAACAGGTGCAGGCAAAAGAACAACACGCTCGGACTTGCTCCTTCTCCAACCAGCTTTGAGAAAGGTTATTTCATAAGAAAACTCACTCAAACTAGCCCAAGAAGAAACAAATTTATGCTGTATCATGGAATTAAGATCAAGCCTTTCTATGGGAAACTGTAGGTCTAGATGATGAGGCACTAAACCATGCAATGCTAGTAAAGGATAAGCAATGAGGCCTCCACAAATTCCACCTTTCTCGCGGTTAGCAGCAAGACGGAAAGCTATCAAGGCACCCAAGTTGTAAGTCCTATCTTGTTTTAAAGCAGCTGAGATGAATGCTAGATCATACGAGGATAACTTGTTGGCAATTTTCCTAGCAAGAACACACTTTGCAATAAAGTAAGCAAAGTAGCGAATAGAAGGGAGATGAATGTTATGGATTTTCCCACTCTCCTTCGAGAAGCTGCTCCCTTGGCAAATCTCTGCGTACAAGTCCATGAGTGGTGCAGGTCGCTCTTTAATCCTTCCACATGATCCCCACTAAGGTACCTTAATAGCTACACAAAAGTCATCGAGAGAAAGGTCGATAGCTATATTGTAAATTTTGTAGTGGACCATGGGGTTAGGCAAAGAGTAACTAAATTGAAAATCCTGCACTACAGACATCGTTAGTTTCACAAATTGTCAAGGTTCATCTTCCAAAAAGTACTCCAATCCTGCATTAGCAACCAAAGTATGGAAGTCCTGGGAAATTCCTGCGGCCCTCATGAATTCGGAGCATGGATAGATGGAAGGAAAAACTTCCTCCTCTCGGTGAACCTTCATAACCTCAGGCACCCTCAGTTCATGTTGGTTGAGTTGATGCTCATTCATCTTCTATTTCTAAAATTTAAACATCTATTAAACAAGTGATTGCAAAGTGAATATATAATGAAGGGCACTACTCATAGGGACTTGTAGAGGCCTAAACATGCATCAAAACTATATCTCAAAGCATTAAACAAGCTTACAAGCTCTCATAACCTGTCATCTACAGCAGCAGAATACTCAAGATATAAACCATTAAACACAAATCTACTTGGACAAGCGGATGAGTCACATACTAGAGAACAAATGCTCCAAATTTCAGCAGCAAAGATGGGCTGAGCAAGGAGATCGAAAAATCGAGGGCAAGAATAGCAAGAACACGATTTCGAGCAATGAACTGGTGTTTTCACGGGGGAGAGAAGAAAGTGGCAAGTGAGAGAGTGAGTGGAGCGCCAGGGGTGGCCCACACCATGGCCAGGCGCGCCCTGGGCTGGCCGCGCCACCAGGTGGTGTGCCTGCCTCGTGGGCCCCCCTGGTACCTTCCAGGCACTCCTCTGTCCCTTTTTTCACGTAAAAATTTAATATGAATTTTCTGGAATTTTTCGAGACACTTTATTTTTGGGCAATTTTCAGGCATAATAGAATGATTTTCTGACAGAAAAAAGTTTCTAGAATGATGCAAAGACAAAACAAGGCTAGAACTTCAGAAGTTCTAAGATACTCTAACATGCAAGCAACTAACAACAGAAAAGAAAACTAAACGAAAGCAAAAAACTAAATGGATAGCATAGAAGTAAGCGGAGATAATCATGGTGAAAACATTGTTTTGTTCAATGAAATCCTTTGGTTAACAAGGTTGATCAGGTCTTGTTACCAAAACAATTTTATATGAAACAAAACTTTGTATTCCACTAATGATTATGTTACCTCAAACTTGATAGCAATGGTCCCAATCATAATAGTTTCAATTTTTTCTCTTGGTATGGGACAATATATTTCTCCAACTTGAATGCCCTCAACATGTTCAATTGAATTTAAACCATAAGTCCTATCAATCTTTTTCATTAACATTAAAGGTCACCTTTCCTTGATTACAATTAATAACAGCTCCTGCAGTATTAATAAAAGGTCTCCCAAGAATAATAGACATATTATCATCTTCAGGCATTTCAAGCACAACAAAATCAGTTAATATCAAGCAATTTATAGCCACTTGAACAGGTACATCCTCACATATACCAACAGGAATAGTGGTAGATTTATCAGCCATTTGCAAAGATATATCAGTTGGTATTAGTTTTTCCAGTTGAAGTCTCTTGTAGAGAGAAAAAGGCATAACACTAACTCCTGCTCCCAAATCACACAAAGCAGTTCTAACATAACTATTTTTAATAGAGCAAGGAATAGTTGGAATCCCTGGGTCTCCAAGTTTCTTTGGAACCTTACCATTAAAGGAATAATTAGCAAGCAAAGTAGAGATTTCTTCATTAGGGATCTTCCTTTTATTCGAGACAATATCCTTCATATACTTTGAGTAAGGAGGAAATTTAATAGCATCAGTCAAAGGAATTTGCAAGAATAAAGGTTTCATCCACTCACAAAACTTATTATAGTGTTCATCTTCCTTTGACTTGTGTTTCTTATCAGGGAAAGGCATAGGTTTTTGGACCCAAGGCTCTCTTTCACTACCGTGTTTCTTAGCAACAAAATCTTCTTTAGTGTATTTAGTATTCTTAGTGTGCTTTTTAGGTTCTTCTTCAACTCTTTCTTTATTAGGAACATCATTTTCTTCATTACCGCTTTTAGTTTCAGCATCAAAGACAGATATACTATTAGGATCTTTAGCAGGTTCAGAGGGTTCTACAATAGTTTTATGTTTCTTTTTTCTTTTCTTACGAGTAGTACCACTATTTTCAGCTTGTTGAGAATCCTGCTCAATTCTTTTGGGATGCCCCTCAGGATATAGAGGATCCTGGGTAGCAGCACCACTTCTAGTTCTAATTTCATAAGCATGTTTTTCTTTGGAAGCATTAACTAGCAAGTCTTTTTGCACTTTAATAAGTTGATCTATTTGAGTTTGAACCATTTGAAAATGTTTAACAAGCATTTTAACATTATTAGAGGTTCTTTCCACAATATCTTTTAACTCAACAATAGCTCTAGTGTTTTCCATTAGATGGTTTTGCACCCTTTTATTAAAATTATCTTGCTTAACAATAATAATAACGAATTCTTCTAAGCATTGATCAGGAGGTTTAGAGTAAGGGATATCACCTTCATCAAAGTGTTGGAGAGAGTGTACCTCAATAGTGGATGAATGGGGAATTGGCTTACATAATTCTTCTATAGAAGGTAAATTCTTGGCATCTGCAGCTTTAATTCCCTTCTCCTTAAGACATTTCTTAGCTTCCTTCATCACTTCGTCATTTAGTTCAATAACTCCCCTCTTCTTAGATGATGGTATAGGCGCTGGTATAGCTAGTTCAGGTGTAATTGTTTCAGGTATAGCTGGTTCAGGAGGAGTCCAATCTTCATAATTCTTTCTTATTTTAGCCATTAGTTCCTCAGCTTCCTTGGGAGTCCTATTCCTGAAAACACAATCAGCACAACTATCCAGGTATGTCCTAGATTCTTCAGTTAGTCCATTATAAAATATATCAAGAAGCTCATTCTTAGGTAATGGAGATCCAGCCTGTGCATGAATCAAAGCACAAAACCTTGCCCATGATTCAGGCAATATCTCTTTTTCTCCTTGTTTGAAATCAAAAAGTTCCTACAAAATAGCATGTCTAGCACTAGGAGGAAAATATTCCTGCAGGAAGGTACTAATCAAGCAATCAGAGCTATCAATTGATCGAGGAGGTAAATTACTAAACCAAGTTTTAGCTTCTTCTTTCAGTGAAAAGGGGAAAATCTTAGCAACAAAGTAGGTGCACATCTTAATATCATCAGAAAACAGGCCACTCATGGTAGAAAGCTCAGTCATATGTGCTACCACACTTTCATTCTTAGTCCCACAAAAAGGTTCTTTCTCAACAATAGCTATGTAAGATAGATCAAGAGAAAAATCATAATCTTTATCTTTAATGTTTATGGGAGATGCAGCAAACTTAGCATTATGAGACAATTTGGGTTTAATAGTACGCCTCTCAAGGAGACTCTTAGCAGCACTCCTATCATGGGTGTTTTGACATTCTTTAATAAATTCATCGGTCATCTCAATATAACTGTCTTAAATATCATAGCTCTCTCTAGACTCAGGTGAACTAACAGGTGTAGTAGTGTCTTCATTAGGAGTTTCAGTATTTCCAGCTATAGTTCTAGCAATCGTAGCATCTAGGAAAGGACCTAATGAACCACTCTTATCAAGCACAGTAGAAGCAGCATCATAAGTATCAGAAGTTTCAGATTCAGCAGTAGTAGCAGTGTGTGTAGCATGTGTATGTGGTGGTGTAAGAAACTTACTCATAACAGATGGTGAATCAACAGCAACAGAGGTGTTCAGAACCGTACCTCTTCTTGTGGGGGATGGTAAAATAGGAACCTTGCCATCACAAGACTTACCCATGATGGATGGGTGGCAGCAAACAATAGTGATTCCAAGTGGACTTGATAAATAAAGCTATGCTCCCCGGCAACGGTGCCAAAAAATAGTCTTGATGACCCACAAGTATAGGGGGTGTATCGCAGTATTTTCGAGGGAAGTGAAACCCAATTTATTGATTCGACACAAGGGGAGCCAAAGAATATTTATAAGCCTTAACAACTGAGTTGTCAATTCAGCTGCACTTGGAAACAATTTTGCTCACAGCAGTTTATCAGTAGCAACAGTTTTGTAGTAGGAATAGTAAAGTAATAGCAGTAGTAAAGTAAAGACAGTAGTAACAATTGCAGTAAACAGTAGGATTAGAGCGCGGTTGTTGGAGGGATAACCCCGGGTAGGGTCACTCTGGGATATAGAGGCCGAGTTAGCCGAGGTTCGGCAAGGCCAAAGCGGATGTTGGCCGGGTCAACTCCAAGCAGGCCGAATCACGGATTAACCTGGACCAGGGGGTCGCCTAACATTGTCTCAGCCGACTTAAGGAATAAGTCGGAAATGCTTGTCTAACTTATATGCAGGAACAGGTGTGGCCGGATCTACTATGATCCGGGTCCCCGCTTAGCTTCTGGGAGAAGGAAGGAATCTCTCTGGTCAAAAAGAAGGTCCGGTACGCACTGCATGAGCGAAGAAAGCAAGGGCAGGACCACCGGGTCATGGCCGACAAGGGTGACGACGCCCATGTCGGCTGACGCAGGCGCCGCAGAGGCTTACGTCGCTAAAGCATGTATGACGCGGGGGAAAAGCACCCTGGTCAGGTTACCACTTTGAGAGGAGGCATATTCTTAGGAATATGCCTCCACATATGCCCTAGGCAGGGACCAAGCCTCCTCTATATAAGGGGGGCTAGGGTTCCAGTAGAAGGGGTTGGTTGAGCTCTAGTTGGGTTGAGTTCTTTGAGGCCATAGGGTTTTGGTTAAGGTTCTAGGGGTGAACTGTGGGCAAGAGTAAGAGAGCTCCTTCTTCCTCCTTTCGCCAATATAGCTCAAGGAGCACTTGTAATCTTGAAGGAAAGCAATACAAACTTCTGTGTGGAGAATCACTCCACTATCCCTCCCTGGATTCCCCTAGCGTGTATTAGTCCCCACCTTTAGCCTATCCATGGCATCTGCCGTGACACCACCACGATAGTTGGCGCCCACCGTGGGGCTAGCGGCACTAGCAGGGGTGAAGATCCGGATGGGAAACCTCATCGGCACCGGCGAACACATCGTCTCCGGGCTTGTTCAGCGCTTTGGAGCGCTGGACTTCGTCAGCGACAACGCTGGCTGCTTCGGCACGCGCCTACTTCCACGCAACGGCCTCTTTGTCAAGCTCGGTGCGCACAAGGTCTACGTTGCGGTGGACGTATCATGCGTTCATCTGCGTCGCGTCGTCGATGCGGGGGAACCACCCCTCACAGTGGCTCGCGGGGCGCGTATCACTCGCTCCCCGGACCATGCGGAGGTGATGATGACTGCGCCAGGTGCAGGCGCAAGCAAGGACCCAGCACCGGACCCGGAGGTAACACCTAAGGCACCGAGGAAAGGTAGAGGACCTCCACTAGAGAGGCCTGCGAACATGCTGAGAGAAGCTATGGACAGCTTGGCTAACCCGGTAGCAGCAGTGGTAGATCCGGCTCAGGCACAGGCCGAGCTAGAGGAAACTAGGCAAAAGATACTAGAGGGCGCAAAGAAAATAGCCACGGCTCAGCAGTCGCTGAACATGACGCTGCGTGAGTATGCAAAGGCAAACAAAGTTGATATGGTGAAAGTAAAAGGGAGAAATCTCATAAGCGAGATGAACAGAGAAGGTGATCATGGAGCCGAGGGGTCGGAAAACTATCTGTCTGTGGGGTTGCCGAGGTATAGTACCCCAACGAAGAACCTTAGAGCAGCAGATGCGGCTGCGTCCGAGTTAGAGGGTCTGACGGGTGAGGCCCGTCAAAGACAACAAGATAGGGTTAACGAGCTGGTTCGGATCACGAACAGACAGAATGAAGAGCTACTGAGAGCTAACCCAGAGAGAGCTGGAGCTTCCAAAATCGTCCACTCGGCGATGGGTAACCCGGAGAAATCCGCTGGAGCCGCATCGTCACCTCATGGTGGTCCAAGGAGAGAAGAGGTAGTAACCTCGGCCAGACGGAACAAATAGATCGTCCCGTACGACCCGACGCGTGCAGGAAAAGAAAAAGAAACGCGGAAAAATGATGATCGACGAAGTGTGAGCCGAGGTGAAGCTGGCCGAGGTAACCGCGACCAAGGGAATGCCGGTCAAGGGAACGCTGCCAACGGCAATGCCGGACAGCAAAACTCCACAGGAGCAGGACAACCGTAGCAGCGGAATATACCAAGGCAAGAGCAAAGCGCCAGCTGAGGTATGCAACAGAAAGGTGCGCAACGAGAGCAAAACCGATACAACGACGGTGATTCGGAAATGGTGAACGTGGGCTACCCGAGACCGGACTATCATGTGATAGGGTCAAGGTTGGGAAGCAGGGATTTAATGCCGGATGACGCCAGGTTGCAACTGGATCGCCTGTATAGGTCGGAACAGATCGAATGTCAAGGTCCCCCGGGACCAGCGTGCTTTGGACCCCGGATCATGAAGGAGCCACCGGTACCCAACTTCCAGTTGCCCAGAGGCACGAAGACGTATGACGGCAGTACCAAGCCAGAGGATTGGCTGATAAACTATGCTACGGCTGTGAAAATTGCCACTGGCAACTTGAGATGGGCTGTACGATACGTACCCCAGATGTTGGAAGGTCCGGCCAGAGTATGGCTGAACAATTTACCACCCGGAAGCATCAACTGCTGGATAGATTTTGAAGAAATGTTTATCAGCAACTTCTCAAGTACATATCAGAGGCTGAATAGGCCGCAGACCCTAGCAATGTGCAAGCAAAGACCTAATGAGACGGATCGTGAATTCTTGACCCGGTGGTGTACCGTGAGAAACTCGTGTGAGGGTGTCATAGACTCACAGGCCATAGCATGCTTTGCACAAGGGTGCAGGTATGGCAGTGAGTTGTGGATGAAGTTGCAAAGGAAAATGCCAATTACGTTGGCAGAGATGATCCGGATTGCTGATTCGTATGCCTTGGGTGATCCGACTCAACCTAGGATCGCGTCAAACGAGTCAAACGAGGAATACTATCAGAGGGATGGAGCCGGGTCATCCCGGAGGAACAATTACAGAGGAAAAAGAAGAGATGATAGGCCGGATCATCGCTACGGTTCGCAACAAGTTGCCGCTGTGAGTCAAGATCAACCCGGAGCAGGGAGTAACCAACGCCAAAGAACGGGAGGGCAATGGACTCCAAGAAACGATGGCAAGAAAACATGGACTCCGGAGCAAAAGAAACAGTGGCAGGAAAAGAAAGACCGTCTAAGGTATACCTATGAGTCGATGTTGAACCAACCGTGTAAGTTTCACATGCCAAATCCGAATAGCCCGGCGGGTCACACAACGAGGCAATGTGAGTGGATGCGTAAGATAGAACAAGGTGGTTCAGGGAATGCTCAGGCACCCCGGAATGATCAACCTCGGCAGGAGTTACCCCGGCAGCAATTGCTCTCCGGAGCGAACACGCAACAGCTAATGTTGCCTCCCCCTCCGCCGAGGTATGACAACAACGAGAGAAGGGATGCAGTGCATCAGGTGGAAAATCAGCAACAGCCAGATCAGAGGTACCCCGGAAACGAGGGAAGAATGAGTACAGAGAACATCACCAGAGCTATTGTGTGTTCACAACTGAGGAAACAGATAGGAAAAGCTTGCAGCACCGACATATGGAGGTCAATGCGGTAATGCCAGCAGTGACGAGGTACATGCCTTGGTCAGACCAGGAAATCACTTGGAACATCAAAGACCATCCTAAGCTTATGCCGAGTCCAGGCTCGTATGCGCTAGTGCTAGATCTGACATTCATTGGACCAAACATCAATGTGAGGTTCTCCAAGGTACTAATTGACAATGGCAGTAGCATTAACATCATGTATGCGGATACGATGCGCAAGTTGGGCATCTCAGAGAACATGCTCCAGGCTACGAGAACAACTTTCCATGGCATTGTACCAGGCATTTCTTGTGAGCCCATAGGCAAAGTCCGGGTCGACGTGCTATTCGGCACAAGGGATAACTACCGAACTGAAAATCTGGAGTTTGAGGTGGTGAATTTGGAAAGTGTGTATCACGCGTTACTCGGAAGACCAGCATTGAACAAGTTCATGGCAAGCTGCCACATCAGTTATCTGAAGATGAAGTTGCCCGGACCAAATGGGGTGATTACCATTGCTGGAGATTTCCGATGTTCCATTGAGTGTGCTTCAGCCGGGTCTAACCTAGCCGAGTCACTCGTGATTGCGCAAGAGAAAAGAAAAATCCAAGAGGTGGCGGCATTAGCTCAGTCCGCGCAGCAATATATGCCGGCATTGAGTAACCCGCATGGCAGCGTTTCATTCCAAGCCGCAAAGGACACCAAGAAGGTTCAGTTGATGACATGTTCGGGCGCCGTAACAATTGGTGCCGGGTTAACTGACAAATAGGAAAGCGAGCTCGTCAACTTCCTCCGCGAGAATCGGGATATTTTTGCTTGGTCTACACAGGACTTGCAAGGTGTTCCGAGGGAGTTGGCCGAGCACTCTTTGAACGTAAGGCCCGGAGCAAGGCCGGTGAAGCAACCTCTCCGCTGCTTCGCCGAGGATAGGAGAAAAGTCATTGGAAACGAGATAGCTCGGTTACTAGCAGCAGGATTTATCATGGAGGTGCTGTATCCGGATTGGCTCTCTAATCCGGTGCTGGTAGAAAAGAAGAAGGACGATCCGAACATGGCAGTGGTTTGGCGTATGTGCATCGATTACGCGAACCTAAACAGGGCGTGTCCAAAAGATCCATTCCCACTGCCGAGGATAGATCAGATCATAGACTCAACCGCGGGATGTGAACTGTTGTCATTCATTGATGCATATTCTGGTTTCCACTAGATACCTCTGAACCCGGATGATCAAATAAAGACTGCGTTTATTACCCTGTACGGGGCTTATTGCTATCGCACTATGCCGTTCGGTTTGCGTAATGCAGGTGCAACGTACTAAAGATGTATGCAAAAATGTTTGCACGACCAAATAGGTCAAAACATACAAGTATACATGGATGATGTGGTTATCAAGACCAAAGAAAGCAAAACGCTCCTTAACGACATCAGGCAGACATTCGCGAACTTGAGAAGATTCCGGATGAAGCTTAACCCGGAAAAATGTACCTTCGGTGTCCCGGCTGGAAAATTACTCAGATTTCTCGTCTCCAGCCGAGGTATCGAGGTTAATCCTACTAAGATTCGGGCCATTGAACGAATGGAGCTGCCAAAGTGTCTTAACGATGTCCAGAAGTTCACTGGGTGCGTGGCATCGTTGAGTCGATTTGTATGTCGGTTGGGAGAAAAGGCACTGCCTCTCTACCAACTCATGAAAAAGTCGGATAAATTCGTTTGGATGCCACAGGCCGATGAAGCCTTTGCCCACTTAAAAAAAATGTTGGCCACGGCACCAGTGTTAGCCTCTCCACTATCAAAGGAGCCAATGTTGCTCTACATAGCCGCAACCAACCGAGTTGTAAGTGCAGTGATTATAGTGGAGCACAATGAAGAGGGTAAGTCGGTGCATAGGCCAGTATATTACTTGAGCGAGGTATTGTCTGCCTCAAAACAGAACTACCCGCACTTTCAAAAGGTGGCATATGGTGTCTATATGGCGGGCAAAGAAGTTAAAGCACTACTTTGAGGAGCACCCCATCAAAGTGATATGTGAAGCTCCCATATCCGAGATAATGGGTAACAAGGATGCGAGTGGCAGAATTGCAAAATGGGCAATTGAGTTAGCCCCTTATGCGCCCCAATACGACAGAAGAGAAGCGATCAAGTCTCAGGCTGTGGCGGACTTTTTTGTGGATTGGTCCGAGGTACAATACAAACCACCGCCACCGGATCCGAACTACTGGAGGATGCACTTTGACGGGTCGAAAACCAAAACTGGATTAGGCGTCGGGGTTGTGCTTACCTCGCCAAAGAAGGACCAGCTAAAATACGTATTGCAGATCCATTTCGCGGCATCGAATAATGTTGCTGAGTACGAGGCTCTTGTGGATGGGCTCAAAGTGGCAAAGGATATTGTCATACGTCGGATAATATGCTTTGGCGACTCGGATCTGGTGGTGCAGCAAGTGTCCGGAGTGTGGGACGCCCTGGGTCCAAACATGGCACTATACAAATTTCACGCGTAAGATATCTGGTTACTTGAGGTGTGAATTTCACCATGTACCTCGAGTGGAAAACGAGGCCGACATCTTTGTCGAAGCTCGGATCGACCCGACAGGCAATTCCACCGGGTGTAGCATTGGAACACCTCAGAAAACCATCTATCAGGCCGTCCCCAGGAACTGACTCGATCTATGTCCCGGAAAATACAGAATCCGGAGCTGAGCCCATGGACATTGACACGGGAGGTAGTACGCGAGACCCGGGACGCATCGGCAAACCGGGACTATCTCTTGGCAAACCGGGGACTACCTCGCTAGACCGAGGGCGCTCAGCGTGATCCGGCTGAAGTTATGTCGGATCAGATGGAAATTGATGAGGAGATGTTCCCTCCGACGATACCAGCTTGGGCCTTGCCTATATTCCAATTCCTGAAAGACGGGCGTTACCGGCGAGGAGAGGTGTTAGCCAGGCAAACTCAGAGGAGAGCAAAAACATACACGATTATCAATTCCGAGCTGTACAAACGGAGTGTAACCAATGTCCTCCAGCGATGCGTTGACCCGGAAGAAGGACTTGACATCCTCCGAGATATACACCAAGGAGAATGCGGGCATCATGCCTCATCCCGAGCCTTAGTGGCGAAAGCATTCCGGCATGGGTTCTACTGGCCAAGTGCCTTAGAACAAGTGGAAGATCTGGTGAGAAAATGCAATGGTTGTCAAAGGTATGCCACTAAGACACATATGCCTATGTCGGAACTCAAGACCATACCAATTACATGGCCATTTGCCGTGTGGTGCTTGGATATGGTTGGCCCGTTCAAACCAGCAAGGGGAAACATGACGCACATTTTGGTCATGGTGGACAAGTTTACAAAATGGATTGAGGTGAAACCTATAAGAAAATGTGATGGATCTACGGCTGTGACATTTCTCAAAGACATCATCTTGAGATACGGTTATCCACATAGTATTATAACTGATAATGGCACGAATTTTGCTGCAGGAGCATTTGCATGATTCTGCCGAGATAAGAAGATCCGGCTGGACGTAGCCTCGGTAGCCCACCCCGCATCGAACGGACAAGTGGAAAGATCCAACGGATTAGTATTATCCGGGATAAAACCCCGGCTCATTGAGCCGCTGCAAAGATCAGCGGGGTGCTAGATAGAAGAACTACTAGCGGTACTGTGGAGTTTAAGAACAACTCCGAATTGATCAACAGGCTATACGCCATTTTTTCTGGTATATGGGCGAAGTCAGTATTACCAGCCGACATAGAGCATGATTCGCCTAGGGTCACCCAATACACAGAAGCCAAAGTGCAAGAAGCCCGGCAAAATGATGTTGATCTGCTAGAAGAAGCGAGAGAACTGGCACTATCCAGATCTGCCATATATCAGCAAAATCTCCGACGTTATCATAGCCGGAAAGTGTGCCCCCGAGTCTTTCGGGAAGGCGATCTGGTGCTCCGGTTGGTACAATGTACTACTAGCATGCATAAATTATCCCCCATGGGAAGGGCCATTCATTGTGAGCAAAGTATTACACAATGACTCTTACTATCTTATAGATGCAAAGCCACAGGAAAAGAATAAGGCGGACAGGTCCGGAGAGGAATCTAAGCGACCGTGGAATGTAGCACTACTTCGTCCCTTCTACACTTAGCTAAGAAGTGTATGTATCCGAGTCGTCTCATATGTCGGTATGTATGTCGGCAATGAGATTATCAATGAAATAGCGCCTCGGCGAGAACTCGGGGACTGCCTTAATAATGTTTGTTGTTACTTCTTATGCGATAGCTGGAATAAGTCGTTCTACTTAACCCGGATTAGTAATGTGTGAGCACCAAAAACCCAACTCTTCGACTTGCTGCTGTCCAACAAGAATTGGCTTCATGGCAAGCAAGAGAACAAGTTTGAAATTGCGTAGCACATGAAAAACGACTAAGGAAACGAGTTTATTCGAGCTAACGTTTGTTTTTCGGACTAACCCTGTATTTATTTTTAAGTTATTATGTTGAATTATTTTGAGCTAAGCCTAAAAGTTTCTAAGTATTGTTAAAACAATTTTTGAAGCTCGGATTCGTAAGTCGTAAAACCGAATCAAGGTAGACACGAACCGAGCCAGAGAATTGGACGAACAAGAAAATGAAACTCGGGGACTACGCCCAAATTAATCCGGCATAGAAATGTAGTAGCAAAATATCACATATCCAGCATACAATTGCACCCGGCATACCGGGGATCTGATAAATTTTCAAGTTTTTTGAACTAAGGAGCAGCAGCAGGAGGAAGTTCGGCGTCGTCGTCGTTGTCTTCAATATCTAAAGCATCATCGTCTCCACCTTCATCCGACCCATCTTCAACATTCTCAACGTGCTCGTCCCCAGTGGATTCCAGGAAGCTTGGTCCTTCAACCCAGTCATGGATAGGAGAATATTCGACGAGGCTGTAGGCGCAAGCCTGGCACCGAGCTACCCACTCCGGATCATCGGTCCATCTGGATCCGGTGCACCGGCGAGTAAGGAGGCTGAGGTTGATCTTTTTGTACCATGTAAGAATATGGTGAAGGATAGTATCAGCTGCGGCGCGCCCAGCGGATTCTCTCCAGAGATCGAGCTGGGTCTCAGTCTCCATTAGCTTCTCGACGAGAATTGCGGTGGTCTCCGGCTACTCTCTCCGGGCCAGAACGTGTTGAAAATGCGAACTGCAACATCGAGGATATCCTTGCCGTAATTCTTGATAATCTCCACGCGAGACGACAAGCTGACCAACAGGTCCTCCATGTCGTAAGGAACCTCCTCACCAGCAGGAGCGGCAGGAGTACCCCTCGCTTGGCGAAAATCTGCAACTGCTGTGCTCGCAATAGTGATGCTCTCAGGAAATTTGCCTGAAAGCCAAACAAGGGAAGAAGGTAAAGAAAAGACATATGAAGCAACCCAGAAAAGTAGGTCGGAAGGAACTTACGTGATATGTGGCTAAGGATCCGGGTTAACTCCTTGATGCAGTCATCGCGTCTCTTACGAAGTTGCTCAAGCTCAGCGTTTGCCGACTCAAGCTGGACGTCGGATTCTTTAAGTAGCTCCTGGTCCTTGGAGATCTGGAGAGTAAGGCGCTCACGATCTTCTGTGAAGTTCTGGCCAACCTTTTGGAGCTTGGTTTGGTGCTGGGCCTTCATCTTCTCCATCTCAGCCTTGAGCCTAGCAATCTCGTTGTCCTTAGTCCGGAGGAGAGCGAGCTCATCATCCTTTTTCTTCAGCTCGGCTTGATGTTGTCCTGCTTGTTCGAGAAAATGCAGAATCATATCAGGCACGGGCACACTATCCTCAAGCGATGCTGAAATAGTGTGTTGACCCGGCAGAGCCGAGGAGTGAATGTTTGCCGAGCCAAGGAGAAGAGGAAATGGAAAACACTACGAGGTCGGACAAAAGAGGACATACCCCGAATTTCCTCCAAGTTCTTTCGCATGATCTTGTTCTCATCCTCCACCCCAGCTGTAGAAACCGAATGAGGAGATTAGTTCGGCAGAAGAAGGTGAAGAAAAACGGAGAAGTGCCGATGGAAAAGAGTACCCCTCTTTTCATGTTCTACAATAAGTGCAACATGTTTTGCGCATAGCATCTTGTGGGTATCTAGCAGGCGTTGGAATTCAGCGCTCCGGCGATTGGTGGTTACCTAAAAAAAGTACAGAAGTGTAAAATTAGCTTGGTGCATATTCTAAGTGTACAAGATCCGGGCCAAGTGGAACTTAACCCAGCTCTAGGTGTGTGCATATTCGAAGTGTACGAGATCCGGGCCAAGTGGAACTTAACCCGTCTCTAGGTGTGTGCATATTCGAAGTGTACAAGATCCGGGCCAGGTGGAACTTAACCCGGCTCTAGGTGTGTGCATATTCGAAGTGTACAAGATCCGGGCCAAGTGGAACTTAACCCGGCTCTAGGTGTGTGCATATTCTAAGTGTACAAGATCCAGGCCAAGTGGAACTTAACCCGGCTCTAGGTGTGTGCATATTCGAAGTGTACAAGATCCGGGCCAAGTGGAACTTAACCCGGCTCTAGGTGTGTGCATATTCGAAGTGTACAAGATCCGGGCCAAGTGGAACTTAACCCGGCTCTAGGTGTGTGCATATTCGAAGTGTATAAGATCCGGGCCAAGTGGAACTTAACCCGGCTCTAGGTGTGTGCATATTTGAAGTGTATAAGATCCAGGCCAAGTGGAACTTAACCCGGCTCTAGGTCTGTGCATATTCGAAGTTTACATGGAGCTACGTTAGTTTTCTAATGAGCATCCGGCCGAGTAACAAGCTACTCCACCGGAGGCTCGAGGACTAATGGTTATTATCTACAGCGTATAAAGGAGAAACGACATACCTCCATCATTCGCCCCGCGAGGTTAATCGCCTTAGCGGCGGTATTCATCTGGGCGGAAAATTTTGTGGGGCCGAACTTTTTCGGGAGATCATCATTGTGGACGAACTCCGCCTTGTTCCAGTTCATGACGAACTCGATAAGGCTCAGAGGGTACCGCTCACCGGTGGGCATATGGGGTGCCACCAAGCCCTTCGCGTGAGCTTCTTTCCTCTCAACCAGGGCAAGAGCTGGGCTAGTATGCAGAACCATCTGCTGCGCATCAGTTGGCTCGGCAGGAACATCCTTCGCTGCCGGAGTTTTCTTGGGAAGCATTGATGCTAGGGTTCGCTGCCCAGCCTCGACGGATGCTGACTTGGTAGTATCCGGAGCCTTTTTGCCCTTAGCTTGCTGGGAAGAAGTAACTACAGTGGATTTCCCCTTAGAAGCTGCTGGAGTAGTTCCTTGCCGAGGCTGAGATGACTCGGATGAGGCGGAAGAACTTGGCACTGGAGCTCTTGTAGCTAAACTTGGAGTTGTTGTTGGTTTCCTTGGTACCGGAACAGGTGTTGGTGCTGGCTCGGTCGCTGGTACTGGAACTACTGCTGGTGCTGGTGTTGAGATAGACTCGGTGGTTGCTGGTTGCGGCGATGCCGAAGTGGTGGACGCCGTTGCCTCGGCTGGACCGACCCCTCCCGCTTCGAGGTCGCGTTCCTCTCGACGAGGTAGTGCGGAACCCGGAGCAGCCGCAGAACCCTCTGGAATAGGGCTCAGCGGACGTGACTCATCGTCACGAGGAGGAGAAGGGCCGGATCGAAGTGGTGAAGAGATGCTTGATCCTCTCTGAGGGACCTCCACCGGAGGCCTGAAGAAGAGAATAATGTTAGAAGAGAAATTACCACGTTGCAAGGAGAGGTAAATTACGCAACAAAAAATGACTTACGCATCCGAGGTTTCGGCCTCCTTGGGTTTCCGAGCCCTTCGTGCCGGGGCTTTGCCTTCCCGCTTGGAGGCAGTCTTGTCTCCGGCCTTCTTTTGCCTTTTTGTGGGCTGAGAAGGTTTGGAGGAAGAACTTGATGACTCCAGCGCTTGTTCTTCACGCCACCGAACTGGCTCTTGTAGCAAGTGGAGGATCCTCGTGGATATGCGCACGGGGTTAGCTGATGCGGAAGGCAAAAGAAAGAGGGACAGCCTCAACAGGTTCAATCATGTCGACATCAGTCATCCTCATCATCGGGCCAATCTCTAAGAGAAGAGAATTTACCTGGTCGTTTGGTAGCATCGGTCATAGGAAGAAACATCTCCTGGTCGGCTCCTCCTCATCCGATTTCTCGGTCCGCCACTTAAGGGTCGGATCCGTACCATCCTCGAGAGTTCTTTCAAGGAACAATGAGAAAAAGCATGAAGAACGAGTCAAAATACAACAAAAACCTACACATATTTGATCCGAAATAAGTTTGCCCCATGAAGCTTACCACGGGAGGAGCTACATCACGACAGTAGTGCTCAATTCCTCACGTCCATTCGGTGGAGAAGTCCCGGTGGGTGGTGAAGAGAGCCTTAACCTGGCGAAAAATCTCCGTGTTGCTCAGCTCGAAGGAGGAGGTCTGGTTGGGGTCGCGGCCGAAACTCATGTGGCACAACTTGTGGGTGCGCTTCTGGAGGGGAGAGATTCGGTTGCGCACGAATGTGATCATAGCATCCTCGTTGCGCAATCTGAGTTTCTTCAGCTCCGCGAACCTCTTGTTAACTTGGTTGGCCAGAGCTGTAGGCATCTTGGGGACCTCCTCCCAGAATTCCGTGTCAGGCGGACCCGGAGCGTAGGGCAGCAACCGAATCAAATCTTCGGTGCCCTCATTCCGGACATAGAAAAAGGTCCGGGCCCATCCTTTGCAGGAGTCAAGCCCGGTAACCCGGGGGAAAACGGAAAGTCTCCTGGGCGAGATGGAGGCAGCTCCGAATTGGGTGAGCTGCTTATCCTCCGACTCTACTTGGATGTTGGGGATGACGTTGCGATGAAGGCCGAAAAAACGGATCCACGGCTCCTTCGTGGGCCATAGTCCGGTGTAGCCTTCGATCGTAGAGGCAAAGGCGGAGAGAGAGGTGATAGCGTTGGCTGGGAGATGGTGCGGCTGCAAGTGGTAGGTGCTAACCCAATCCCGGAAGAAATCGCTCACCGGCAGACCAAATCCCTATTGGAAGTGGGACAGGAACACGACGAACTCACCCGGATTGGGTGAGGGGGCCAGTTCGGCGGAGGGGAGACGAGCGGCGACACCAGCAGGAATGCGCCTGGTCCGGTAGAGCCAGTCAAGGTCATCTTGACAGACCCAGGATCCGGCCCACGCACCGTGGTCCGCCGCGGCGGCGTCCTCCTCCATTTCCTGCTCGGCGACGACGAGCTCCTCCTCCGTCATCTCGTATTCACTACCTTCGCTGGCGCTAGCGGCAGCAGGAATCTGAGGCCTGGATTGGCGAGGACCCATAGCGAAGAAGTTGCTCAGCGGTGGCTGCGACGCAGAGGCACGAGGAAAAGCACGGCGGCGGCACTACTGCTAGAAGCACTGGCGGCGGCGCGGTCGCTAGGAAGACGAAGGAGAAGGGCAATGAGCAGAGGGGCACAGAAGTGGGGAAAATGCTAAGGGGTGCACCCCTCCGCTACTTAACCACCCCCTGAGATGGGTGAGTGGTATCGCGCTGCGCCAACGAGCCACACGGTGTGGCCGTGTATCACCTGCATCAGCCAATCGGAGAAGAGCCACACAGAGGGCCACAGAGCAGAAGCAATCCCGTGACGTGATGCACTGATGCGGTAAACGAGGAGGCAGGCGTGACGTGACCCACGCACAGTGATAACTGACAATTACTACGGCGGTTACTGTGCAGGCCCTTAAAATAAGACGAGGTAATGATTACCTTCCACGTGGGCTGGCGTACGAGAGAAGGTAACAAGGCCCGGATCAAACCATGGTAACCATGGGATCCGAGCCAAAGTGGTAACCCGGCCGACGAGTGAAAACTTGGAACGTGCGAAGGGAACGTAAATCCATATAATCCGAGATAAGAAGCTGACTCGGAGATAACATCCAAGGCTCGAACATGAATGAACCTGATGTGGCCTTAGCAGCCAAGGCAGCTAAGACCGCACCAGCTTCGGGGACTAATGTTGGGGGGATAACCCCGGGTAGGGTCACTTCGGGGTATAGAGGCCGATTAGCCGAGGTTCGGCAAGGCCAAAGCGGATGCTGGCTGGGTCAACTCCAGGCAGGCCGAATCACAGAGTAACCCGGACCAGGGGGGTCGCCTAACATTGTCTCAGCCGACTTAAGGAATAAGTCGGAAATGCTTGTCTAACTTATATGCAGGAACAGGTGCGGCTGGATCTACTATGATCCGGGTCCCCGCTTAGCTTCTGGGAGAAGGAAGGAATCTCTCTGGTCAAAAAGAAGGTCCGATACTCACTGCATGAGCGAAGAAAGCAAGGGCAGGACCACCAGGACATGGCCGACAAGGGTGACGACGCCCATGTCGGCTGACGCAGGCGCCGCAGAGGCTTACGTCGCTAAAGCATGTATGACGCGGGGGAAAAGCACCCCGGTCGGGTTACCACTTTGAGAGGAGGCATATTCTTAGGAATATGCCTCCATGTATGCCCTAGGCAGGGATCGAGCCTCCTCTATATAAGGGGGGCTAGGGTTCCAGTAGAAGGGGTTGGTTGAGCTCTAGTTGGGTTGAGTTCTTTGAGGCCATAGGGTTTTGGTTAAGGTTCTAGGGGTGAACTGTGGGCAAGAGTAAGAGAGCTCCTTCTTCCTCCTCTCGCCAATACAGCTCAAGGAGCACTTGTAATCTTGAAGGAAAGCAATATAAACTTCTGTGTGGAGAATCACTCCACTATCCCTTCCTAGATTCCCCTAGCGTGTATTAGTCCCCACCTTTAGCCTATCCATGGCATCTGTCGTGACACCACCACGACAGCGGTAGGCACAGGGATGGATGGACGGGTGTTGCATGGATAAGACAATTCACATGGCAATCAGAACATAGGGCATTTGCAGATAAATAAGATAAAGCATCCAAGTACTAAATAATCCTAGGCATGTGTTCCATATATAGTCATACGTTCTCGCAATGAGAACTTGCACAACATCTTTTGTCCTGCTAGCCATTTGCGGTAAGGAGCCTCAAGGGAATTAAAATTGCTCCTTTTAATAGAGCACCAGAGCAAAGCATTAACACTTCATGAACACATGTGATCCTCACATCAAATCCATTCCCTCCGGTTATCCCGATTTATGTCACTTCGGGGCCTTTGGTTCCGGACAACAATGTGTGTATACAACTTGCAGGTCAGACCATAAACAATACTATAATAATGAATCAATAACATGTTCAGATCTGAAATCATGGCACTCGGGCCCTAGTGACAAGCATTAAGCATAACAAGTTGCAACAAAGTCAAAAAGCACTAATAGTAGATACTAGGCACCATGCTCTAACAATCTGATGCCATTACATGAACGATCTCATCTAATCCCTACCATCCCCATAGCCTACAGCGGGGGATTACTCACTCATAGATGGGGGAACATGGATGGTCGATGGAGAAGCGATGGTGATGATGATGGCGATGATCTCCTCCAATTCCTCGTCCCGTCAGGGTGCTAGAACGGAGTTTCTGGTTCCGAATCGTGGAATCTAGTGGTGGCGGCGGAGCGGAACTCTTTCTTGAAAAACATCAAACCCCCCCTGAGTTTTTAGGTCAGAAGGAAACTTATAGACAAAGAGGGAGACTGAGGGGGTGTCTGGGCGGCCAGACCACCCCTGGCGCGGCCAGGCCCAGCCCGCGCGGCCAGGTGGTGTGGCCAGGCCCTAGCCCCACTCTGTCTCGTATTCTGGCTCCGTGAGTCTTTTGGCGAAATAGGATTTTGGCATATTTTCTGGGATTTTTCCTGATAGTTGATTTTCTGCACAAAAACTAGACACCAAGGTAATTCTGCTAAAAACAGCGTCAGTCCGTGCTAGTTGCATCCAATTCACACAAGTTTAGAGGAAAAAACAATAGCAAAAGTGTTCGGGAAAGTAGATACGTTTTGGACGTATCAGATCCGTCCAAAGCCGGCGGATTCGAACCTGGGTAAACTTGTGTGCTCACCGTCCCGGAACACCGTACGTCTCACACCCCTCTCTTCCACACGCCTCGAGGACCCCCTCATGGCATACCAGTCATCAATCTGACGACAACCTGGCTATGCCAGCTACTCCGAATCTCGGGGGCTACACCTAGTGGGTGTGCTGGCGCACCCCTACTGGAGTTGAAGTTCCCCCGACTAAAGGCGTTCAGCCGGGTGAAGGTAGCCGGATAAGTTTAATCGGCAAAAGATGAAAACTTCAAAGCATACAGAAAATCGCAAGGAAGATGAAAGCAAGCAAATAGTACGATTGGATAAAAAAGGGAGTCGAAGCTCCCATAAGTTCACCCGGTGTCAGAGACAGCTGGCACAAACAACAAAGTTCAACAAAACAAAATAATTACAAGTTCACCCGGCATTCCGGGAATTATATCTAAGCGGCAGGACGCTTGCCATGAGGGTGATCCTGGCCGGAGGTGGTTTCGGGAGGCGGAGGAGGCGTGCTGGCAGTTCCGTCTTTGACGTCCCCATTAGTCGGCAACGACGAGGCTTCGTCTCCCGCATCCGACATCCCAGCAGACTCTGAGTCAGTGAGGACCTCGTCAACGTCCGCGTAGTCGGTGATCTTGATGGCGGAGGCGCGGAGCTCCGGATGAGCTAGGCGGATGGCGGCGAGGTTGGCACCAGCGCGGAAGCCCCCGTCGATCTTCTCGACACGCCTGTCCTTGTACCAGGAGAGCATCAAGGCCAAGGCCATCTCTGCTCTGGCTTGCGCCGCCAGGTCCAGCAGACGTTCGTCTCCCGCATCCGACATCCCAAGAGGAAGGTATGATGAGCACAACAGCATGTTTTCCCTCAATTATGAAACCAAGGTTATCAAACCAGTAGGAGCAAGGAAACACCTCCAAGGTGTTGTTTCCAACTTAGAATCCTGCACAACACAACCACGGAACTTTGCCCCCAACTTACAATGAGGTTGTCAATCTCACTAGTTTTGCTGAAAACAAAGGATTAAACATATTGTGTGGAAGATAGTAATTGCTTGTAGAAAGTAAACATAAAACAGTAAATAGTAGATTGTAGATTGTAGATGGATAGTAAAAGAATGGATCGGGTTCCATAGTTCACTAGAGGTGATTCTCCTTAAGATAGAAGACATGTTGGGTGAACAAATTACAGCGGGGCAATTGACAGACACCGAGAAAGCATACATGCATATACTAATCATCTTGACTCCTATGAGATTTGATTGGGCATTACAACATTATACATAGACCGTAATCCAACTGCATCTATGACTAATAATCCACCTTTAGGTTATCATCTGAACCCCCTACAGTATTAAGTTTTGCAAGCAACAGATAATTGCATTAAGCAAAGTGTGTAAAGTAAACAATATGATTGCTCCATGAACAAAGGATTACTGTTTTCTCCCTAGTAGCAACAGCACATTTAGTACCTTAGAGATTTCTGTCACTTCCCCAGATTACTAGAGGCATGAACCCACTATCGAGCATAAATACTCCCTCTTGGAGTTGCTAGCATCTACTCGGCCAAGATAGCTACTAACAACGGAAAGCATGCAAGATCACAAATAACATAGACATGATAGAATCAATAATCAATCTGAAATAGCATCTCAATATCCATCAGATCCCTGCAAACACAACATGTAAGATTACAAATAGATGATCTTGATCATGAATGGAGCTCACAAGATCTAAACATGGTAGCACAAAGGAGAAGAACCAACCATCTAGCTACTACATGGACCCGTAGTCCAGGGATGAACTACTCACGCATCACACCGGAGGCAGTCATGGTGATGAATAAGGCCTACATGGTGATCTCTCCCCTCCGGCAGGGTGCCAGGAAGAGCTTCATATCCCTCCCGATCTAGGGATGGAGATGGCGGTGGCTACAGACTCTTTCGTGGAATTTTGATTGGGTACTTAGGGTTTTTGTCCCGGAGGCAATATATAGGCGAAGGGGCAAGGTCGGTGGAGTGCCAGGGGGGCCACACCACCTGGTGGTGCGGCTAGGGCTGTCCGCACCACCACCAGGTGTGGCCGACCTGGCTCCCCTCTTTGTCTCCCCTCCGGACTCCATGTTCCTTCTGGTGAAATATTGACTTAGGCTTTTGTCCGGTCCAATTCCAAGAATATTTCCTTACTAGATTTTCTGAAACCAAAAACAGCAGAAAACAAGCAACTGGCACTATGTCATATTGTTAATAGGTTAGTTCCATAAAATGTGTAAAAATACTCCAAAGTGTGGATAAAACATAAGAAAGTAGATATAAAACAAGCATGGAACATCAAAAATGATAGTTGGTTCCGGTTTTAGTTTAACGACCAACTATACGGGCCGAATTGGCTTCTATAGTTATAGATACATACACCAAAAATCAAAAGTGTCTCGAGAGTTTAACGACCAATATATGGCCGTAAAATTTGTATATAGAATCAGATAAAAACACCAAAATCGAAGTGAGAGTTTAACGACCAACTATATGCGATAGTTGCAATCGATAGGTCAAATATCAAGAACAATTTCACGAAGATGATACAGAGAGTTTGAATCACCAACCGTGTGAGATCCTTAGTTGGTAAAACCCTAAAACTTCAAAAAACACAAGGAATTCAAAGGCAAAGAATTTTCAAAAGTAAAAATTGTGAAAACAAATCACTTATTTGAGTAAGAACACTTACCTTGCACTTACCATTGCTACGTGATTCGGGATGAAAACTCCTCCATCAACAAAGACTTTTCTTTTGAGGAATTAAGACTTAGTTCATTGAATAATTTCAGAAATGAAAATCACGGACTAAAGTTCCTCTCAACAAGATTGGTGTCTGGGCAAACATGGACTGCATCTAACATCTTTATTTCTTGCTCTCTGCATAATCTAACTCAAAATTCTGAAAAGTGAAAAGAATCCAAAACTGGATTCTTGGCTTATGGTCTTTCCTCTCAAGGAGTTCTTTAAACCATCACGATCCATATGAACTCTTACCTTTTGCATCAACTATATAAGAACAAAATTTATCACAAGAGAAAATACATGCAAAAAATTTCCCTTTTCTTCCTTAGGTAATTCTTTTGAGCACCATTAAGAGTTCTACTAGCATGATGTATAATATTAAATTTGTGATCCAATGTGTTGTCCCAAGAGTTAGTCCTACTATAACATCATCACTAGCTTCACATATTAAGTCAAAGGTTGTATCCCGTATAGGTGGTTTAATGATAGGAGCACAGGGATAAAAGCATTTTGAGTTTATCAAAGGCTTCAAGACATTTATCATCAAAATTAAATCTTAATCCCTTTTGCAAGAGGTTAGTCAAAGGTTTAGATATTCTAGAAAATTTCTAATGAACCTTCTATAAAAACCCATATGACCAAGAAACTTCTTATACCTTTAATATCCCTAGGTTGTGGCATTCTCTCTATTGCTCAACCTTAGGCTCTATCCACTTCAATTCCCTTTACCTCGATACCTTGTGTCCAAGGACTATACCTTCTTTTGACCATAAAATGGCACTTCTCCCGCTTTAGAACAAGATTAGTTTCTTCACAATGTCAGAAACTTTTTGAGATTATCCAAGCAACTAGTAAACATGAAGTTCCATAGACAGAAAAGTCATCCATAAATACTTCCATTATAAGTTCTATAAAATCTTCAAAAATAGCAGTCATGCATCTTTTGAAAAGTAGTTGGAGTATTACATTACATAAACCAAAAGGCATACATTGGTAAGCATGTAAACCATAAGGACTAATGAAAGTTGTTTTAAGTTGGTCATCCGATGAATAGCTATTTGAGAAAAAACAGTATCCGGCCCAAGTAGCAAAAATGAGTATGGTTTGCTAACCTTTCTAAAGTTTGATCTATGAACGGTAAAGGATAGTGATCTTTCCTAGTTTCTTTATTTAATTTCATGAAGTCTATGCACATCCTATGCCCAACAATAGTTCTAGTAGGTATCAATTCATTGTTTTCATTAGGAACAATGTAAACCGCCCTTCTTAGGGACACAATGAACATGACTTACCCATTCACTTTCTTTAATAGGATAGATTATACTGTCATCTAGAGGCATACAATTTCTTTTTTCACACTTCCTTCATTTCAGCTTCAATCTTCTATTTAATTCAAGAACTGGTTTAGCACCTTCTTCCATGAATATTCGATGGAATGGCTATCATGGACTAATGCCCTTCAAGTCATCCATTGAGTACCCAAAGGCCTTGATGCTCCTTAAGTATCTCCATGAGTTCTTCTTCTTCCTTCCTAAAGTTTAGCACTAATAATAACAGAATTTATTTGTATCATCTAAAAAACCTGTATTTAAGATTATCTGGTTGAGTCTTCAACTCTAGGGGTGGTAATTCCTCGCCCCTCTCTTTTCGCTCTTCAAAAGCCTCATAAGTTGGAGGTCCCATAATAGGAAGTGAATCAAATTCATTCTAGTTCCTCTAGGGACTTGTCCTCCATAACTATTTCTCTTCATAATTTGGATCTTCATTTATTTCTTCTTCTGATTACCAAAGAAAGCTGCCATTTCCTCAATAGTTCTCTTCCTCTTCTTCTTGTATTTGTGGAGGGCATTGTCTTTAAATTTGGAAAAAGTGGAATTAATTTTCCCTTCCCCCAAGCTTAAGAGACACAATCTCCTTCTTGAAATTAACATAGGCACCTATATCACCCAAAAAGTTCTTCCAAATATAGGCAAAGAGTGTTAGCTGGCATATCAACAACTACAAAATAGATAGGAAAGGTTTTTGTTGCCAATTGTGATAGCTTGCATCTTCAACTACTCCCATTGGAATTCTAAGATTTTTATTGGCTAACATAATTGTTCATATCAGTATTTTCAATTGTAGCCGCCCATTTCTTCTTTATTTCTAAGTAGAAATCATAAGATATAACATTAACTTGATTGCCAAGATCACATAAACCATAATGCAGGTTTCTTTATATGCAGGAAGAATAGGGCTTACCCACATCTTTTACCTTTGTTTTACCTTCAACCAATATGGAAGTCTCTTCATCAAGTTCAACTATGTTACTAATGTGCACATAGCCACAATTGCTTCCTTGGTTACCTCTTCATCTTTGGTTTCTTCCAGATGTTTCACGACTTCTGGCATGCTTTCCTCTTGCCTCTTTTCCTGTACTCCTTTGACACACTCATATTCAAAAATATGCTTTTGTGTAGTGTTAGGGAAAGGCACTTCATATATTGGTTCTACGGAGGCCAGTGTTGATTCATCTTCTCTTTTCTTTTCTGGTTCGGATGGTGGATCATACTTGACTGGACCCTCCTTTGGAGCTTTAATATGTTCTGTAAAAGCTTTAACAACTTGCAACACAAGATCTAAATCCAAATAAAGTTCTTTAGATAATTCTTTAACCTTTTTTATTATAGTCATGAATACAATCATGCTCTATTTCTACGCCTCCTTCACTTCCTAGACCAAAATTCCATGAAACTCTATGATCACGAATTCTATTAAGTAAAGCCCAAGCTTTAGGTATAGGAAGATTCATAAAGGCTCCTTCCGCGAAAGAGTCTAGTTCAATTTTATTAGGTTCAATTAAACCGCCATAAAAGATATGTAGTAAATACCATTCAGGCAAATCATGATGAGGACATAGTCATAGTAAATCTTTAAATCTAATATAAGCTCTTACTAGTCCTTCATTAGAATGATTCTTCCAAGTCATTATAAGACAACTGATTCCAAAAGATTTTGATAATGGATAATATTTTGATAGAAATTCACAAGCTAGATTATCCCAAGTAGTAGTAGCTTCAGGGGGTAGAGATCTATACCATGAGAGAGCTGTACTTGTCAAAGTTTGACTAAAATGTTTAACCCTTACCTCATCGGTGGTATATCCCGTCAATAGAAAAGTGCCACATATATATTTAAAACATGCAATATGCTCATATGGATCAGGATCTTCTTCATCTCCGGTAAATTGCTTCTTATGTAGAATACTAAGTAGTAGAGGATTTATTTCAATTCCCCTTGTCTTCTCATTGGAGTTGTCTCTTTTATAAATATCACAGGGCTTCCCAAAATGGTTGAGTGGGTTAGAACTAGTCATATGCTCAAACTCCATCATGTTGGTGGAAACCTGTAACTCAAAACAAAATTTAGCAAGACAAAAATAAATAAGCAAAAACTAAAATACCTACAACGCTTAGCTCCCCGGCAATGGCGCCAGAAAATAGCTTGATGACTGCAAGTGCACAGATCATTTGTAGCTAGTTTCGAAATAAAGATATCGATCCCACAGGGAGGAGGAGTCTGAAGTCTAATAACTCTTGAAATAAATATTATGATATAAATGCTAGATAAAGTTCTAAGTGACAAGATGAAATGCGAGTATTATGTAAAAAGGTGTTTTTGGGTTTTGGGTATAAGAGCAATAAAGTAAAGTAAAGTAAAACAACTGAGTATAGAAAGTAGGGAGAAGGCGTTCTCAAGGAGTAGCGGATACACCACTAGTACTGTAAAGATCTAAGATAAAGATTATCATCATGAACATTCTCAACTATGTATGTGTGGGAGGAACTCCATATTTGGACGAATGGGCAACAACCGCTGCTCACATCATCCTCATAACCACAGCAGTCAGCAATCAACATCAATCGAATTACTGCACTATTGAGGGACGTAATCCCGTAGGACGTATCCTATGGCATGGATAGTGTTCCGTGAGTTTCCTCGGTTTCCCAAATTGATACGTAAGGGGTGCCAACAACTTTATAGTCACTGTAAGTGCTAGCACGCCTCCGTCTACCAGCAAGTAGTTTCCTCCATCGAGTCCCCACAAGAGGCAAATATTGAGAGGTCGACTTCTCTCAACATTAAGATGTAGAAAATCTAACACATGGTCACAACAATGAATATCATAATAGACTTTATCTTATTTCAATCTCATACTAGGGTTTCTCCATCTCTCCAAGAACTAATGATCTACTCAGACATGGAGGCAACCAACATCATGGCAATGGCAATGGAAACAATCATAGATGAATAGTACTTGTATAAATCCATAATGAGTATAAGAATTACAAAAAGATCTAGACAAGATGCAGATGGGATGGATGGAGATAGTGGTGATGCAGCGGTGGATGGTGAAGATCGATGCCTTAGCCTCCCGGATCTGTGCAGGGCGAAGATGGATCCCTGGTGGATGAGTTCCCCCTCCAGATGCCTTCCGGAGGTGGGATTTCTGCGATTTTTGGGTGTTCTGTATGTCGTCCCCTCGAACTAATTGCACGGGGTGAAACTATTTGACAAGGCGGAGGCGGGGCCAACTATACGGCCGAAGCTATATGGCCAAAAAATTGCTCCGCCCGTATAGTTGGTCATTGAACTCTCTGCCTCCCTTGTTCGCTTCTGGTTTTCTTCTGGTATTATTAATATTTTCCAAATAAGCGATTTACGTTGTTTTTACTCCTTTTCTCCACAGTGCAACTGCTCCAAGAATTGTATCCGTTGGATCCATCATCTGTCTTGAACCTGGTGAAAACAGACATAAAATGTACACGTGAACGTTGTAAAATACAAAGATCCTACATCTACAATGCAAAATAATAAAGTAAAACATGATGCAAATATGCACTCATCAACGGGATATCACGGGAATGAGTAGAGCAACACTTGTCGGTAACAAGATTGAACAAGGTATCATGATACCGATGATCAACCCTCGGACAAGTCAGGTATTAAAGCAAGAAAGGGATTTGGACTCGACGTTTGTGGTTCAAACAACATTGAAATCATGGAATGCACATGGGTCATTATGGGCATCCTGGTCCGCTATTGATCAATGATCCGAGATATTGTCTCAATCATGTCTGTGATGTTCCTGAACCGCAGGGTAACACACTTAAGGGTTTTACGATGCTTTGAGATCGTTCTGAAATAGATGGAATCATAGGAAGAAAGAGAAAGGTACACCGGAAGTCTTTTGTGAGAGAACCAGAATCATTCCGGAAAATTATGTAGGAGATTGGAATGAACCGAAAGTTGTTTCAGATCAAAAGGATTCAATAAATATGTATTTTATATTAATTATTATAAATAATACTAAAATAAATATTTAAATTTAATTTAATGGGGCAACTTCCCTATTAGTCCAAGTTCCTGAACGGAACAAGGACCAAGAGGGAAGGGCGCCATGGGGCAGCCACCGCCACCTTGAGGGCGTGAGGGTGGGGCCCACCGGCGCTAACCTACCTTGGGCTACGCACGGGGTCCACCCGCCCCCGGCCGGTCGGCCTTCTCCCCTAGGCGCGCCTCCTCCCACCTCCTCTTTCCTTTAGTCCCACCCTGGGACTTTAGTAGTTGGGGTGCCCACTTTCCCCTATATATAGAGGTCTATATGGGAGGGAAAAGGACAACCTAATAATTTCTAAGTCAACTTCCTTAGGAATTCTCTCTATATATATTTTCTTCCGACTGTGGCCCCAAGTAAGGGTTGCATGAGTGGGAGACTGCTTTGCTATGGCACGCCGTTGGGCTACAGTGATTCTGGCCAGAAGATTTACTTCCGCACTCTCGTAGGGATTAGAGAACCGTGAGTCGTCATCGAGCACCGGGATCGTCGTGCAAGGATCAAGGATGACTTGCGAGGAGCTTCACGACCTTGAGGTCGGACAAGTATGACTACATCATCCATGTTCTGCATGAACGTTAAACGCTTTTGGTCTACAAGGGTATGTTACCAAAGCCTCTCTCCATTACAACATTATTCATAGATAGATCTTGGGCAGTTTGGTGTTACTCTAGTCAGGATTTTTTCGTTTTCTGCTACGAACCCCTTCAGTGGTATCAGAGCCGATCTATGAATAGTATTTCTTATATGGTTAGAACACATGCATAATATGGGCATTGATCCTCTAGTTGTTACCCTCTCATGTGTAATTGTTTATATCGCGACACTATTTGATGAAGCGGTCCGGACCGACCTTACGCATAATCTTACGCGAGACTGTTCCATTCTCAACATACGCTTGTACCGTATAAGTGGATAGTGGGTGTTCATCTCTCTTTCAGTAGTTGATATGGCATTTGCAACGAAGGGTCTCGAAAGGGGTGTACTATAGACAATTGTTGGATCCATATTGTGGTTGGAAGTTCGTAGGTAGAAATAGTTCTGTCTCGAAAGCCTAATAGCCACATAAAACTTGCAAAAGATAAAGTAGAGACATATAATTTTATTTTGCAGGGAGGCATGTGATTTGATATGGTCATAGTAGTTGTAAAGGTAAGGTAATTTAGTTTTCAGTTACTAAGTTGTATAGTAATAGTCACGGTTTTGATGAACGACCGAACTGGTGGCATCTTGGACTTGGCGCCGAACTGGTGAAAGATGGTAATCATGCTGGAGCGCTCAATGGAGATCAAGGTACGAGAAGAAAACCATGTCATATCACATATAAATTGCATATGATGTTAATTTTTTGTGTGCGTCTTATTGCTTGCTAGTATTAGATACACAACGGTAGGATTAAATAAGATGATCCCTAGTAAATACAAATCATAGTGTTCTCCTAGTAGTGTGCACCACCAAAAAAGTCCATCGTGATGAAGCGGACCATGACGATCGAATGCTAGACATATCAACGTTCGCAAGTGGGTGCAAGCCATGTATGCACTGCGAATACACTAAGTTTGAATTGGCAAGGCTAGCATGTACATACATGACCTCGGAACACGAGAAGATCGAGCATGAGTCACATAAATGTTGTGATCGACACTGTGTTGTCCACCTTCGAAAGCTTTGACTGTTAGCACGTTGGAAGCGAACAGAATCGATAATTTAGTGCAGTAATTAACTATTTAGTGCAACTTCAAATATATGTCATTTAAAAGAAAGTTCTAGACTAAGAGTACTATGTTTTTTAAAAAAGTAAAATTATTGTAACTTTGAAAAGACGAAGTCTAGATAAAATAACTGAGAAACGTGAAACTATATGCATGGACTGCGAGTCGTGAAACTATTTCCTCTCGCTTTTTCCGTACTATTTCGTTACGATTTGCATTGTTTTGATTTTCTTCTACTTTTTTTCATGTTACTGACTTCTATTGCTTACATAAACGAAAGGTTAAACTATACAAGTAAACTGTGAAATGTTGAGACGTGCATGTAGCCTGTGAAACGTCTAACTATATGTATAGACTGTTAAATGTGAAACTATACACGGGGACTGCGCGACGTATAATCATACACGATTCACCTATATATGTAGAATGCGAAACTTTTGCTACAAACGTATACCACGCAACAATGAACCTTGTATGGACAAATCTATAGTACATCGCCAACAGTTGAGTTCAAAACTTTGGAGTTTCTATACATGAATACGGAACGTTAAACTATATACGATTGCGAAATGTTAAGACATACACGTGGCATGTGAAACGTGTAATTATACACGGAGAATGCGAAACATTAAACTATACATATGAACTGCGCGACGTGTAGTCAAACACGTATACCACGTCACGTTCGCGTAGATTATATAATACTGTTGAGCTTAAAATGGTGAACTACGTATACATAAGGCGATTGTGTGGCGCCACGTGTTGATTGCAAATCTTTGTACTATACCAGCGTTGAGTTTAATTTCTATTCAGATATTTCATGGCACAATATTTTTTATGTATTTATAGGAGTTATATGACCATAAAAAAGTTCAAGTGCCTGCGGAGCAGCGGAGCTGAGCAAGCCCATATCCGAGAGGAAGGATACATGTACACTCCGTACAACTCCACGTCTTAGTAGGTACAACATTGGAGGTCACCTGCTCGCCGTACTCGGCCTACCTCTGAAAATAAAGACTCACTTCCCTGCAGACAAGGATCTGACCGTTATTTAGTTTCGTTCTCTTTGTATTCTACATAAACAACTTGGAGATTTGCTTAACATGCATTCGTCCATTGTTTTCTTTGTCTGCTGTAAAAAAATAGAGTAATGAATGTGCACTCTTTTACGTTAACCAACTATTGGCGTTAGTATTATTTTCGAACTATCCCTTTGTACGACCGACTTCTCTAAAACCGTTCTACATGAGTGTCGTGGTATTGCCGATGAGTACGCCTTGGAGGGGTCCTCACAGTGCGTGTTTAGAGAGGTGGGGGAACGCGGTGAGTTCGCAGGTACGAGGTGACATAGTTTACCTAGGTTCAAGTCCCACGACGGTGACAGAACTCTACTCCTGCTATAAATCACTATAATGGCAATACGCCGAGTTACAGGGATTGGTTCGCTATACGCGAGGTGTTATGAATCGTTCTAACTTGTGCCCTAAAAGCTCCCATAGGCCCGGCTTATAAAGGCACCAGAACCTAGGGTTACAGGGAAAAGTCCTTACCAGACAGGTTACAGTCCTACACTAATGCTAACTAGTCTTTCGTGTCTCGTACTCTAAGGCTCCGAGTATGTTAGTGACTCCTACGTAGCCTTCCTTTATCCGGCATGGGCCTCTCTTCTGGATCCGTCTATCTGGGCCGTCCAGCAGGCCATAAGCCTTGCTACCAACTGTGGGTCATCCGGGTTAGCCGGATTAGAGACTTGCTATGGTGATACCCATTTAGTGTATCCCCAACAGTAGCCCCCAGAGGACTCCGAGATCTTGCGCCGTCTTGCTTTTAAGTCTTTAATGCTCCATCTAGATGATGTCGGCAATTCGTCAAGCAATATCTCGAAGGTCTTCCAAAGAACCTTACAATCATCTCCATCTTCCAAATGTAAGTCAGAGATTCATCAAGTTTTTACTTCTAGATCCGGATATCCTCCGTCTTCGATGGAATCTTCAGATGTGACGAGTCCACTACAACGGTCAGAAGATGACGTATCAAAACTCACAGAAGGCAATGAATCAATCATAAGCCATCTTCACGCGCGTAAAATCCGAAACATTAAAAGCGGGAAAAACGGGGGTCGTGGCGAAATTATTGCACACGTCCACACACACATTATCTACGTTGTTTACCATTGGATCCTTGAGCACGAATCTTGGCGATGGGGTCTATATATATAAACTGTGGCTTAATCTTTTACCTTTACCCGCATTCTTCCACTGCGTCTTCGTCTTCCTCTAGTCGCGCAACCTTTCGAGCTCCTCGACGGAAAACCCTAGCCAGAGCTTTCCCTCCTCTCCACCTTCCTCCACCTGTGCAATGGCTTCTAGCAGCTCTGCTCCCTCAACAGCGGCGACCCTCGAGGCTTCAACGGAGCCATCCCAGGGAGTGACTATCCCACCGGAGGGGGTCGTCGTTCTTGTCTCCGCCATGGTGGAATCCACCGGTGGTGACCAGAAACAGGCGGCACCAGAAGCTGCTGAAGAAGAAAGCGATTCCCACAAGGGAGTGTGGAGGGGCTCCGACCTCTTTGTCGAAGATCTGCAAGAACTCATCGATGAGGGATATCTCCCCATGACGGAGGGTTTGGCCTGGCGGCCAGCGCCGGCCGGCGAGGTGACTCCCTCTCCCCAAGCCGGATAAAAGGTGTACCTCAAAGCCCAGCTGGTTCGTGGCGTAAGCCTGCCAGTCTCCGACTTCTTCCTGGGCGTCCTTCGTTATTTCCGGGTACTTCCCCACAACCTCTCTCCCAACAACATCCTCATACTCAGCAACTTCATAGCTTTGTGCAAGGGATACCTAGGGATCAAATCTAGGTTAGATCTATTTGTTTACTTTTTCACCATCAAGAGAGAGTCCGTCAAGTCCAAAGATGAGCTACGGACATGCGGAACTATTAGTTTTAAGATCCAGCCTAGTCGGCGCTTCCCCAACATTGTGGGCCACGAGTCTTGCAAGAATTGGCAGCGCACATATTTCTATGGCCCAGATATTCCTCTGCCCAACCGTCTTGAGACGTATCCCGACTTCGTCGATGGGGCTGCCACCGAAGCACCAACCTAGAGGTCCCCGGCCTCTCTTCCGTCTGACGAGGAAGCCAATCGCGCCGTAAGGAGGATCGAATGGCTCGTAGATGCGGGATTAACCGGCTTGGACCTAGCCATGTGTTGGTTTGTTAGGCAGATCCAGCCTCTGTAGCACCGCGCTGAGTTGATGTGCATGTACTCCAAGGATAGAAAGGATCCCATGCAAATTTCATGGGATAACTTCTCCACGGACTCTATCAAACTCTGGCTTAAGGACATCGTCAAGGTGAAGGACAGGAAGCATGGCTTCAAAATCATCTATGACATGTTCGAATGCGGCAAGTGCCCAGAGGTAGCTTCGGTTTCCTTTGTTGCTCATTACATATACTCTAAGGCTTTTCCGACTTGAAGTTATCAATCTAACACTCCTTTGTTTCCCAGCTGGCAACCTTGGCGGAGGATCAAATGGCTCCTCGGGTCTATGATCCAAAGCTGAAGGATATCTAGGTGGTGTCCGACGATGATGCCTCTAAGGATAATCCAGCACTGGCAGCGCGAAAGCGGAAGAGCTCCACCTCTGACGCTGCTGCCAAGGACAAGAAGAATAAGAAAATGGAGAGTGGAGTCTCTAGAAAATCAACTACCGCCTTAGAGGTGGAGAAAAATAAATCCACCAGCATCCCCTTGACCAAGGCTCCTGCCGTGGCGTAAGTACATTCATTCTCCGTCTTTTACTTTGACTCACATCTTATTCAACTCCCGTACTTATACTTTGTACGTTTCAGGAGGAAAACCGGTGTTAGCTTAAAGCGATCCTCCAAAGATGTTGGAGGGTCAAAAAATATCCGTGATATGTTTGCCAAGGATGTGGCCACCAAGTCCTCCCCTGTCATCGCTCCCCTTACTCCTGCTGCCAAGACCGCAACCGGTTCCATTGGACCATCCTTCCCCGTCATCCCTGAGACCTCCATCATGGAAATAGACATCGATCTGACGGATGTCTCAGGCTCTGCCGGTATGGATGTTGGTCCCAGCGCTTAGGCGATGCAGGAGAGCACTTCCTCTAAAGTGGCTGAAGCTCTGGCTAAGGATGTCACCGAGAAAGGGAAAGAGCTGGCGAAGGGGATGGAGGGAGCAGCAGCAATTGACAAGGCGAAAGCTTCCGAGCCTTCAACTACCATTATCACACGGCAAACGGCAAGGGATTCATCAACGCCTCCGGCTTCTACTATGCTGCTTCCTCCGGTGCCTCCGACTTTGAGCTTGGATGATCTGATTAAGCACGCGGATGATGTGTACAATAATGCCAGCATCTTCCATATTGCGTATGCAAATTTGGCCAACAACCTCAAAGTTATTGCCATTGTAAGTCCTCAAACTTTATGCTTTACTGCATGATATATCCCACTGTAGCCCCTAAGCTCTTAGGCAAATAAAAGTTATTGGCCTGAGTGCTCCAAAGAACTAAGTGTAGAACTTGATAGTGTAGCCCTCAAGCGTCTAGTTGAAACTAGAGAAGTTCTGGCTAGATGCTCTAAGAGTAGCATACTTGACTTAAATTCTGACTCTATATCCCCCGAGCTTCTAATTGAAACTTAGCAAAGTTCCGACTAGATTCTCTAGAGAAACTAACTAGAGATCAAAATGTGATACTGTAGCCCCCGAGCTTCTAGGTTAAACCAAAATAGTTTCGGCTAGAAGTTCTAAGAGAAACTAAGCACTTGTATTTGTTGCAGAATGAGAATGCCTGGAGGAAGAAGGCCAACGAGAAATACGCCAAGCTGCAGGCGGACCTGGACACTGAAAAGGGTAAAACAGCTTTCCTAAAGGAACAGATCACAAATAGCAAGAGTCTGTTTTCCTCCAACTTTTCCTTGGCTATCACTTGTAGTCTTTTATCTCCGTGTTCTCATAATGCTCTTGCTTTGCCGTCTTACAGAAGTCATTGCCATGGCCAAGGGCATTGTCGAGCAATCAAAGCACATTCAAGAGCTCAACAGTGAAAACAAAATCTTGAAGAAAGACCTAGCTGAGGCAGTCAAGGGTCCCGAGGAGGTGATGAAGGTCCTGCAAGAATCTACGGACGCCGAGATGCAGCGCCTGAAAGAAGAAATTGAACGCCTCAAGGAACAAAACCAGGCTGCCAAAGAGCAAAACTCTCGGATCCTTGAGGCGTACAAGAAACTTTAGGAAGAGCATGGCGTCTTGGCGAAGACATGCAAACAGGCCGAATCCAGCATCTTCGGTATATTTCCTCCGACTTGACCAATTCTGTAACTTGGACAAATATTTGATGTACTTTATACTCATGGTCCTTGTATCTTATGCAAACCATAGCTCCCATTGGCTTGACCAACTTGGGTGAAGGTGCTCCGGACTCCAAGGAATGCATGATTCTTGCCGGCAACTTCGTCAACACCGCCATTGCTTAGGCCAAGGAGATAGCCCGGCCTTTAGGGATTATCATCAAGGCGGCAGACTCAGCGGCCAAGTATGTAGAAATCCTGCGTTGAGCCCTCGAGAAAGTCAAGGACTGGAAAGCCTCTTGCATCCGTGCTGGTGCGAGGATGACCTTGTCCTTGGTCAAGGCACACTACGACAACACCGACATCGACCTGGTGACCTCCGGCATGCCCAAGCTGGACGAGGAAGGGCAAGAGATCAATAGCGATGCTATTTGGAACTCCCTCGTTACGACACCAGAGTTGCCAAGATGGTCAAGGCGGACGTCTACGTGCCTGCCGAGGAACTAGATGATGATGCGACGTCCTCTAAGTCTAGCCCTGGCCCTTCTGAATTTGACGAGCTTTCCTCGCCTGTCTCTCCTGTTGCTGATGATGCCATCACGAAGTCCCCTACAGCAAAGCCATAAAAACAATGTTTGTATTAAATGTATCTCTACATTGTGTATGTGGAAAAAATTGATAGAACTAAGGCGGAGAACTTGTACTCAGGTTTTCCTGCTACTTATCTGTTTCCTGCATGTATATATTTTTTAAGCAAGTGCTAGCTTATCCATTATTCTGGTTCGTATGCTTGACCTTTCATGAGACGGAAGACTCGCAGCACAGAACTATGCTCCTAGGCGATAATGCTTAATAGGATCGGCAAGAACCTAAGAGCAAAATCGCCGGCTTTGAGTGCCGAAAAATCACTACTCTGGAATCCACATAAGAACTTCAGAAAACGTGTAGACCAGAAAACTTAAGCTAATGCCTATAGGCGGAATTTTCACAAGTGCAAATGCAAACTTGCGCATAAAGGGTTTATATGATCCAAAAATGGACGTAGCTATGCTATGTTCCATGACCGATCTGTCTCTGGATAATCATCATCGGAGTCACATTGCTTGCGCTTGCGATTTTTGTTGGAAATATGCCCTAGAGACAAATAGTAATAAGGACTATTATCATATTTCATATAGTTTATGATTAAGTTTTATATCATGCTATAACTGTATTGAGTAGAAACATCAATACACGTGTGATATACAAACAACCAAGGGTTCCCAGTCAAACTCTAGTCACTGGTTCATTGGTCAATAGATGATCATGTTTCCTGATCATGTGGCATTTATGCCACTTAGAAATGGAGTCAACTCATTCTGAGAATGAGATGATGAACCAATACCCAACCTAAACATCGTGACCCGATCATGTCACGAAGTTCAAATCAGGGAGGCACGACCGAAAAGTATGGTCCGCTAGAGACACTGACGTCCGGGACCCACACGCCTCAAATGTCGTGGTGGTGTCACGGCAGATGCCATGGATAGGCTAAAGGTGGGGACTAATAGCACTAGGGGAATCCAGGGAGGGATAGTGAGGTGATTCCCCACACAAGAGCTTTGTATTCGATTCATTTCATAGATTACAAGTGCCCCTAGAGCTGTATTGACGAGAGGAGGAAGAAGGAGCTCTCTTGCTCTCACCCACAGTTAACCCGTACAAGACCCCTAGAACCCAAAACCTTTCAGAATAGAGGAACCCCTTCTACAGAGGCCCTATCCCTCCTTATATAGGGGTGGCTAGGTCTCCACTTAGGGCATACGTGGAGGCATATTCCAGGGAATATGCCTCCTCCCAAAATAGCAAACCGACTGGGGTGATTTTCCCCCGCGTCACCCATGCAGAGGCTACGTGAGCCTCTGCGGCGCCTGCGTCAGCCGACACGGGTGTCGTCACCTCTGTCGGCCACGCCTCGGTGGTCCTGCCCTCTTTTGCTTCGCTCATGCAGTGCGTACCGGGGCTTGTTTTGACCAGCGAGATTCCTTCCTTCTCCTAGAAGCTAGATATGACCCGGATCATAGTTGATCCGGCCACACCCATTCCTGCATACAAGTTAAACACACCACTCCGACTTATGGCTTAAGTCGGTTGAGACCTAGTTAGGTGGACGCCCCCTGGTCCGGGTTGCCCCGTGATCCGGCCTGCCTTGAGGTGACCCGACCAGCATCCGCTTTAGCCTTGCCAAACCTCGGCTAACTCGGCCTTTATACCCCGGTGTGACCCTACCCGGGGGTATCCCCCCAACATTAGTCCCCGAAACTGGTGGGGTCTTAGCTGCCTTAGCCGCTAAGGCCACAGCAGGTTCAATTCTATCGAGCTTTGGATGTCATTTCCGAGTTTCCTCCTTAACTTGGATTCTTTGGATTTACTTTCCCTTGGCACGTTCCAATCTCTCACTTGCCGGCCGGGTTACCACCCTAACTCGGACCTCATGGTTTTACTTTCCCTTGGCGCATTCCAAGTTTTCACTTGCTGGCCGGGTTACCACGGTCTCATCCGGGTCTTATTTCCTTCTCTCGTACGCTAACCCACGTGGAGGCTAATCATTAGGTTGCCTCATTTTAAGGGCCATCCATAGTAATCAAGCAGAATTGTCGCTATCACTACGCACACGCCACGCCCGCCCGCCTCCTTGTTAACCGTGATCGCAGTGTCATGTCATGGGATCGCCACCTCGTGGCCTTCCGTGTGGCTCGCTGCTGATTGGTCGACGTGGGCAATACACGACCACACCGTGTGGCGTACCCGTTTGACGCGATTCCACTTCCCCCTCGAGGGAGTGGTTAAATAGGGGAGGAACGCACCCCTTAGGTCTTTTCCTCCCCGCGCTCCGCCTCTAGCTCTTCTTCTCCTTCGTTTTCTCGCGATACGCCGCCATCGCTTCTTAGTAGCAAAGCTGCCGCAGATCGCTCTTCCCACACCTTCAGATCGCTGCTGCGCACCTCCTATGCCACGGGTCGCTGTCAATCTAGGTCGCTGCCCCCTACCGCTGCTAGCGACAGTGAGGGCAACGAACTGGAGATGACCGAAGAGGAGCTCGTCGTCGCCGAGCAAGAGATGGAAGAAGACAGCGCCACGGCGGACCGTGGTGCGTGGGCTGGGTCCTGGGTCTGTCAAGACGATATGGACTGGCTCTACCGCACCAGACGCATTCCCGCCGATGTCATCGCGCGCCTCGCCTCTATCGAACTCGCCCCCTCACCCAATCCGGGTGAGTATGTTGTGTTCTTGTCGCACTTCCAACGGGGTTCGGTTTGCCGGTCAGCGATTTCTTCCATGATTGGTTAAGCACATACGAACTCCAGCCGCACCACCTTCCTGCCAACGCAATTATTTCTCTTTTTGCTTTCGCCTCCACGATCGAAGGCTATGCCGGACTATGGCCCACGAAGGAGCTATGGATCCGGTTTTTCGGCCTTCGTCGTAATGTCATTCCGAATATTCAACTTGATTCGGAGGACAAGAAGCTCACTCAATTTGGAGTTGCGTCCATCTCACCCCGGAGGCTATCCGTTTTCCCCTGAGTCATTGGGCTGGACTCCTACAAAGGATGGGCCCGGACTTTCTTTTATGTCCGGAACGAGGGCCCTGAAGACTTGATCCGGCTGCTTCCCTATGCTCCGGGTCCACCTAACCCGGAGTTGTGGGACGTTGTCCCCAAGAAGCCCACAGTATTGGCCAACCAGGTCAACAAAAGGTTCAAGGAGCTGAAGCATCTCGGGTTGCGCAACAAGGACACCATGATCACATTCGTCCGCAACCGGATCTCCCCTCTTCAGAAGCGCACTCACAAGGTGTGCCACATGAGCTGGGGTCAGACTAACCGGACCTCGTCCTTCGAGCTTAGCAACACAGAAATCTACCGTCGGGTCAAGGCGCTCTTCACCACCCACAAGGACTTCTCCTCTGAGTGGACGTGGGGAATTGAGCATTATTGCCGGGATAGGCTTCCTCCTGTGGTAAGCTTCGTGCCACCAACTCTCTCCGGATTAAATCTTATGTCAGTTGCCGTTTTATTTTTAACTCCGTTGTCTTTTTTCTCCTTTAGCAATTCCTTCAGCAGACTATTGAGGATGGCACCGACCCCACCCTCAAATGCGCGCCTGACCGGGAGAGCTCGGACGAGGAAGAACCGGACCAGGAGATGTTCCTCCCCATGTCCGACGCGACCAAGCGACCCACCGGTAAACTCTCTTCTATTAGAGATTGGCCCGACGATGAGGATGACTCGGATATTGAGGTGATGGAAGCTGTTGACGCTGTCCCCCTTTCTTATGCTTTTCCGGCATCAGCTAACCCCGGTGGGCAGATCCACGAGGACCCTCCCCTTGCTACGGGTGAACCTGTTCCGGTAGCGCCAAAGAAGAAGCGTGGAGATGCATCAAGTTCCTCCTCCAGACCTTCTCAGCCCTCCAAAAGGCGAAAGAAGTCCGGAGACAAAACCGCCTCCAAGCCAGCAGTAAGGCCTCAAAGACGCAGGGCTCGGAAACCCAAGGAGCCCCCGACCTCGGATGCGTAGTTCTTTTTCCTCTCGCAACTTATTCTTCCTTGCATTTTTTAGTTTCTTCCGACTTTGTTTGATTCGGCAAAGGCTGTGGAGGATGTTCCTAGAGTGGATCTAGCATCTCTTCACCGCTCCGACCTAGCCCTTCTCCCCCTCATGATGACGAGTCACGCCCGCTGAGCCCTATTCTAGAGGGTTCTGTGGCTGCTCCGGGTTCTAGCCCACCTCGTCAAGAGGGGGCAACCTCGGAGCGGGGGAGACGGACCGAGCCGAGGCAGCGGCATCCACCACTTCAGCTCCGCCGCAACCAGCAACTACCGAGACTACCTCCGCACCAGCACCAGCACCAACAACTATTCCAGCGCCAGCACCAACTCCAGCACCCGCACCAACAACAAGAGCACCAGCGCCCAGCTCCTCCGCCTCGTCCGAGTCTTCTCAGTCTCGGCGAGGAAGTACCCAGGTAGCTCCTAAGGGAAAATCCACCGTAACCACTTCCTCCTCTCAGCAGCTTAAAGGCAAGAAAGCCCCTAACGCCACTAGGGCAGCGCCCGCCGGGTCTGGACAGCGCACCCTCGCATCCATGCTTGCCCAGAAGGCTCCAGCACCGAAGGACGCCCCTGTCGAGCCATCTAGTGCGTAGCAACTTGTTCTGCACACCAGCCCGGCCCTTGCTCAGGTTGAGAGGAGGGAAGCACATGCGAAGGGCTTGGTGGCACTCCACATGCTCAGCGGTGAGCGATATCCTCCGACCTTGATCGAGTTTATGAACAACTGGAACAAGGCGGAGTTCGTCTACAACGACGATCTCCCGGAGAAGTTCGGTCTCGCCGAGTTCGCTGCTCAGATGAACACAGCCGCTAAGGCGATTAACCTCGCGGGTCGGATGATGGAGGTACGTTACTTCACCTTTTCCTTAGCATGCCATAGATATTAGCGATATAACCATTAGTCCCCGAGCCTCCGGGGGAGTAACTTGTTACTCGGTCGGATGCTCCTTAGAAAACTAACATAGCTCCTTGACAACTTCAAATATGCACACACCTAGAGCCAGGTTAAGTTCCACTTGGCCCGGATCTCGTACACTTCGAATATGCACACACCTAGAGTCGGGTTAAGTCCACTTGGCCCGGATCTTGTACACTTCGAATATGCACACACCTAAAGCCGGGTTAAGTTCCACTTGGCTCGGATCTTGTACACTTCGAATATGCACACACCTAGAGCCGGGTTAAGTTCCACTTGGCCCAGATCTTGTACACTTCGAATATGCACACGTAGAGCCGGGTTAAGTTCCACTTGTCCCGGATCTTGTACACTTCGAATATGCACACACCTAGAGCCGGGTTAAGTTCCACTTGGCCCGGATCTTGTACACTTCGAATATGCACACACCTAGAGCCGGGTTAAGTTCCACTTGGCCCGGATCTTGTACACTTCGAATATGCACACACCTAGAGCCGGGTTAAGTTCCACTTGGCCCGAATCTTGTACACTTCGAATATGCACACACCCAGAGCCGGGTTAAGTTCCACTTGGCCCGGATCTTGTACACTTCGAATATGCACACACCTAGAGCCGGTTAAGTTCCACTTGGCCCGGATCTTGTACATTTCAAATATGCACACACCTAGAGCCGGGTTAAGTTCCACTTGGCCCGGATCTTGTACACTTCGAATATGCACAAGGCTTAAGCTAAATTTTTGTACTCTTCTCAGGTGACCACCAACCGCTGGAGTGCTGAGTTCCAGCGTCTCCTGAATGCTGCTCGCGAAGCACAATGCACATCTCGCTGAGCACGAGAAAAGGGGTAAGTTCTCTTCTTCACATTTTTCTATTTTCCTTCATCTCTCTCTGCCGAACTAATCCGTCATTCGGTTTTCGCAGCTGGGGTGGAGGCTGAGAACAAGCTTATGAGGAAGAATTTGGATCAAATTAAGGGTAAGCTACTTTTGTCCGACCTTGCTTTGCTTTCCATCTCCTTTTCTTATTGGCTCGGCAAGCATTTATACCTCGGCTCTGCCAGGTCAACACGTTATTTCAACATCTCTTGAAAATAGTGTGCCCGTGCCTGACATGATGCTGCATTTTCTCGAACAAGCAGGGCAGCATCAGGCCAAGCTCAAGAAGAAAGACGATGAGCTTGCCCTCCTCTGAACCAAGAATGACGAGATTGCCAAGTTAAAGGCAGAAATGAAAAAGATGAAAGCGCAGCACCAGACCGAGCTTGAAAAGGCTGGCCAGGACTACACCGAAGAGCGCGAGCGCCTCAATCTCCAAATTTCTAAGGACCGAGAACTTCTCTAGGAGGCCGACGTCAAACTTGAGTCGACGAACGCTGAACTGGTGCAGCTCCGCCAAAGACACGATAATTGCATCAATGAATTGACCCGGATCCACAGCCACATTTTACGTAAGTTCCTTTTCCTTATCCGACATATTTCTCTGGGTTATCTCACATGTCTTTTTATTACTTGCTTCTCTTGTCCCGTTTTTAGGCAAATTTCTAGAGGGTACTCCCATTGCAAGCGCGGCTGTTGCCAATTTCCGCCGAGATACCCTATCGCTCCTGACGGTGAAGACATTCCCTATGACATGGAGGACCTGTTGGTTAGCCTGTCATCTCGCGTGGAAATCATCAAGAACTACGACAAGGATCTCCTCGACGTTTCAGTCCGAGTCTTCAACACGTTCTGGCCTGGCGAGGACACTCCAGAGAGAATCGTAACTCTTGCTGAAAAGTTGACGAAGATCGAGACCCAGCTCGACCTTTGGAGAGAGTCCGCTGGACGTGCTGCAGCTGAGACCGTTCTTCACCACATACTCACGTGGTACGAGAAGATCGATCTCAGCCTCCCGACGCTTCAAGACCGGATCCAAGTGGACCAATGACCCAGAGTGGGTAGCTCGGCACCAGGCTTGCGCCCATAGCCTTATTGAATATGCTCCCATTCATGAATGGACTGAGGGACCGAGCTTCCTGGAAGCCGCTGCCGACGAAGAGGTTGAAAATGTTGAAGATGGTTCGGACGAGGATGGAGAGGACGATGCCTCTGATATGGAAGAAGGCGAAGATGACGCCGAACTTCCTCCTCCTGCTGCTCCTTAAGTAAAAACACTTGAAAACTTATCAGATCCCCGGTATGCCGGGTGGAATTGTATCCCGTGCACATGTGATATTTTGCTACTAAGTTGATATGCCGGATTAACTTGGGCGTAGTCCCCGAGTTTCATTTTCTTGTTCATCCAATCTTCTGGCTCGGTTCGTGTCTACCTTGATTCGGTTTTACGACTTATGAATCCGAGCTTCAAAAATTGTTTTAACAATACTTAGAAACTTTAGGCTTAGCTCAAAATAATTCAGCATAATAATTTGAAAGTAAATACAAGGTTAATCCGAAAAACCAACGTCGGCTCGATTAAGTTCTTTTCCTTAGTCGTTTTTCATGTGCTACGCAATTCCAAACTTGTTCTCTTGCTTGCCATGAAGCCAATTCTTGTTGGACAAAGAAGTCAAGAGTTGGGTTTTTGGTGCTCACACACTACTAATCCGAGTTAAGTAGAACAACTTACTCCAGCTGACGTATAAATAATGAAAAACAACAAATATTATTAAGGCAGTCCCCGAGTTACTGCTCGAGGTGCCAACATTTCATTGATGGGCTCATTGCCGGCATACATACCGACATATGAGAAGACTCGGATACATACACTTCTCAGCTAAGTGTAGAAAGGACGAAGTAGAGCTACATTCCATGGACGCTTAGATTCCTCGCCGGACCTGTCCACCTTGTTCTTTTCCTGTGGCCTTGCATCGATAAGATAATAAGAATCATTGTGCAATGCTTTGCTCACAATGAATGGCCTTCCCATGGGGGGGATAATTTGTGCATGCCAGCAGTACGTTGTACCAACCGGAGCACCAGATTGCCTTCCCGAAAGACTCGGGGGCTTACTTTTCGGCTATGATAGCGTCGGAGATTTTGCTGATATATGGCGGATCTATACAATGCCAATTCTCTCGCTTCTTCCAGCAGATCAACATCATTTTGCCGGGCTTCTTGCACTTTGTCTTCTGTGTATTGGGTGACCCTAGGCGAATCATGCTCTATGTCGGCTGGTAATACAGCTTCTGCCCCATATACCAGAAAAAATGGTGTATAGCCTGTTGATCGATTCGGAGTTGTTCTTAAACTCCACAGTACCACTGGTAATTCTTCTATCCAGCACCCCGCTGATCTTTGCAGCGGCTCAATGAGCCGGGGTTTTATCCCGGATAACACTAATCCGTTGGATCTTTCCACTTGTCCGTTCGATGCGGGGTGGGCTACTGAGGCAACGTCCAACCGGATCCTCTTATCCCGGCAGAATCGTGCAAATGCTCCTTCAGCAAAATTTGTGCCGTTATCAGTTATGATACTGTGAGGATAGCCGTATCTCAGGATAATGTCTTTGAGAAATGTTACGGCCGTAGCTCCATCACACTTTCTTATAGGCTTCACCTCAATCCATTTTGTAAACTTATCCACCATGACCAAAATGTGAGTCATATTTCCCCTTGCTGGTTTAAATGGGCCAACCATGTCCAAGCACCATACGGCAAATGGCCATGTAATTGATATGGTCTTGAGTTCCGACATTGGCATATGTGTCTTGGTAGCATACCTCTGACAACCATTGCATTTTCTCACCAGATCTTCTGCTTGTTCTAAGGCACTTGGCCAGTAGAATCCATGCTGGAATGCTTTTGCCACCAAGGCTCGGGACGAGGCATGATGCCCGCACTCCCCTTGATGTATATCTCGGAGGATGTCAAGCCCTTATTCCGGGTCAACGCATCACTGGAGGACATTGGTCACACTCCTTTTGTATAGCTCGGAATTGATGATTGTGTATGCCTTTGCTCTCCTCTGAGTTTGCCTGGATAGCACCTCCTTAGTGGGTAACGTTCCATCTTTCAGGAATTGAAATATAGGCAGTGCCCAAGCTGGTATTGCTCGCATAGGGAACACATCCTCATCAATTTCCATCTGATCCACCGGCATAACTTCAATCGGATCACGCTGAGCAGTCCGCGAGGCTGCCCCGGTTCACGAGGCAGTCCCCGGGTTTGCTGATGCAGTCCTCGAGTTTCGCGCACCACCTCCCATGTCAATGTCCATGGGCACAGCTCCAGATTCTATTCTGTATCTTCCGGGACATAGATTGAGTCGGTTCCTAGGGACGGCCTGATAGATGGTTTTCTGAGGTGTTCCAGTGCTACACCCGGTGGAATTGCTTGTCGGGTTGATCCGAGCTTCGACAGCATGTCGGCAGCCTCATTTTCCACCCGGGGTACATGGTGAAATTCACACCCCTCAAAGTAACCAGATATCTTCTGCACATGAAATCTGTCCAGAGCCATGTTTGGATCAAGGGCGCCCCACAACCCCGACACTTGCTGTATTACCAAATCCGAGTCGCCAAAGCATAGTATCCGACGTATCCCAATAGCTTTTGTGACTTTGAGCCCATGCACAAGTGCTTCATACTCAGCGACATTGTTTGATGCCGTGAAATGGATCTACAGCACATATTTCAGCTGGTCCTTCTTTGGCGAGGTAAGCACAACTCCGGCACCTAGCCCGGTTTTTGTTTTTGACCCGTCAAAATGCATCCTCCAGTAGTTCGGATCTGGTGGCGGTGGTTCGTATTGTACCTCAGCCTAGTCCACAAAAAGTCCGCCACAGCCTGAGACTTGATTGCTTCTCTTCTGTCATATTGTGGCGCATAAGGAGCTAGTTCGATTGCCCATTTTGCGATTCTACCACTTGCATCCTTGTTACTCATTAACTCGAATATGGGAGCTTCACATATTACTTTGATGGGGTGCTCCTCAAAGTAATGCTTTAACTTCTTAGTTGCCATATAGACACCATATGCCACATTTTGATAATGTGGGTAGTTCTGCTTTGAGGCAGATAATACCTCGCTCAAGTAATACACTGGCCTTTGCATCGACTTACCCTCTTCGTCGCGCTCTATCACAATCACTGCACTTACAACTCGGTTGGTTGTGGCTATGTAGAGCAACATTGGCTCCTTTGATAGCGGAGAGGCTAACACTGGTGCAGTGGCTAACATCTTCTTTAAGTGGGCAAAGGCTTCATCGGCCTGTGGCGTCCAAACGAACTTATCCGACTTTTTCATGAGTTGGTAGAGAGGCAATGCCTTTTCTCCCAACCGACATACAAACCGACTTAACGATGCGTGCAACCAAAGGAACTTCTGGACATCGTTAAGACACTTCGGCAGTTCCATTCGTTCAATGGCTCGGATCTTAGTTGGATTAACTTCGATACCTCGGCTGGAAACAAGAAATCCGAGTAATTTTCTAGCCGGGACACCGAAGGTGCATTTTTCCGGGTTAAGCTTCATTCAGAACCTTCTTAAGTTTGCGAATGTCTGCCTGATGTCGTCAAGGAGCGTTTTGCTTTCCTTGGTCTTGATAACCACATCATCCACATACACTTGTACATTTTGACCTATTTGGTCGTGCAAACATTTCTGCATACATCTTTGGTACGTTGCCCCTGCATTACGTAAACCAAACGGCATGGTGCGATAGCAATAAGCCCCATATGGGGTGATAAATGCAGTCTTTATTTGATCATCCGATTCGTAGGTATCCGTGGAAACCAGAATATGCATCAATGAATGACAACAGTTCACATCCAGCAGTTGAGTCTATGACATGATCTATCCTTGGCAGTGGAAATGGATCTTTTGGACACGCCTTGTTCAGGTTCGTGTAATCGATACACATACGCCAAACCACTACCACATTCGGATCATCCTTCTTCTTCTCCACCAGCACCGGATTAGAGAGCCAATCCAGATAGAGCACTTCCATGATAAATCCTGCTGCTAGTAATCGAGCTATCTCATCTCCAATGACTTTTCTCCTATCCTCGGCGAAGCGGCGGAGAGGTTGCTTCACCGGCCTTGCTCCGGGTCTCACGTTCAAAGAGTGCTTGGCCAACTCCCTCGGAACACCTTGCAAGTCTTGTGTGGACCATGCAAAAATATCCCGATTCTCACGAAGGAAGTTGACGAGCTCGCTTTCCTATTTATCATTTAACCCGGCACCAATTGTTACGGTGTGCTCTGGAACATATCATCAACAAGCACTTTCTTTGTATCCTTTGCGGCTTGGAACAAAACGCTACCATGCGGGTTACTCAACGCCGGCATATACTGCTGCGTGGACTGAGCTAATGCCGCTACCTCTTGGATTTTTCTTTTCTCTTGCGCAATCACAAGTGACTCGGCTAGGTTAGACCCGGATGAGGCACACTCAATGGAGCGTCGGAAATCTCCAGCAATGGTAATCACTCTGTTTGGCCCGGGCAACTTCGTCTTCAAGTAACTGATGTGGCAGCTTGCCATGAACTTGTTCAATGCTGGTCTTCCGAGTAACACGTGATACGCACTTTCCAAGTTCACCACCTCAAACTCCAGATTCTCAGTTTGGCAATTATCTCTTGTGCCGAACAACACGTCAACCCGGACTTTGCCTATGGGCTCACAAGAAATGTCTGGTACAATACCATGGAAAGTTGTCCTTGTAGCTTGGAGCATGTTCTCCGAGATACCCAACTTGCGCATTGTATCTGCGTACATGATGTTAATGCTACTGCCATTGTCAATCGGTACTTTGGAGAATCTCACATTGATGTTTGGCCCAATGAATGTCGGATCCAGCACTAACGCATATGAACCAGGACTCGGCATAAGCTTGGGATGATCTTTGATGTTCCATGTGATTTCCTGGTCCGACCAAGGCATATACCTTGTCACCGCTGGCATTACCGCATTGACCTCCATATGTCGGCGCTGCAAGCTCTTCCTATCTGTTTCTTCAGTGGTAAACACGCAGTAACTCTGATGATGCTCCCTGTACTCATTCCTCCCCTCATTTCCTGGGTACCTCTGATCCAGCTAATGCTGGTTTTCTACCTTATGCACTGCATCCCTTCTCTTATGGTTATCATACCTCGGCGGAGGGGGAGGCAACATTAGCTGTTGCGTGTTCGCTCCGGAGAGCACTTGCTGTCGGGGTAACTCCTGCCGAGGTTGATCATTCCGGGGTGCCTGAGCATTCCCCGAACCACCTTGTTCTATCGTACGCATCCACTCACATTTCCTCGTTGTATGACCCACTGGGTTACTCAGATTCGGCGTGTGAAATTTACACGGCTGATCCAACATTGACTCATAAGTGTACCTCGGACGGTCCTTCTTTTCTTGCCACTGTTTCTTCTGCTCTGGCGTCCAAGTTTTCTTGCCATCATTCCTTGGTGTCCATTGTTACCCTCCAGTTTTCTGACGTTGATTGCTCCCTGTTCCGGGCTGATCTTGATTCACAGCTGCAACTTGTTGCGAACTGTACCGGTGATCTGGTCTATCATCTCTCCTTTTACCTCTGTAGTCATTTCTCCGGGATGATCCAGCTCTATCTCTCTGGTAGTACTCATCATTCAACTCGTTTGACACGAGCCTTGGTTGAGTCGGATCACCCAAAGCATTAGAATCAGCAATCCGGATCATTTCTGCCAAAGTGGTTGGCATTTTCCTTTGCAACTTCTGTCACAGTTCGCTTGCATATCTACATCCTTGTGCAAACCACGCTATGGCCTGTGACTCTATCACACCCTCACATGAGTTTCTCACGGTACACCACCGGGTCAAAAACTCCCGGTCCGTCTCGTTTGGTCTTTGCTTGCACATAGCTAGGGTCTGTGGCCTATTTGGCCTCTGATACGTACTTGAGAAATTGCTGATGAACATTTCCTCAAAATCGATCCAGCAGTTAATACTTCCGGGCGGCAAATTGTTCAACCATACCCTTGATGGCCCTTTCAACATCTGGGGTACGTATCTCACAGCCCAACGCAAGTTACCTGTAGCAATTTTCACAGCCGTAGCATAATTTATCAACCAATCCTCCGGCTTAGTGCTGCCGTCATACGTTTTCATGCCTCTGGGTAACTGGAAGTTAGGTACTGGTGGCTCTTTCATGATTCGAGGTCCTAAACACGCAGGACCCGGAGGACCTTGACTTTCAATCTGCTTCGACCTATACAGCCGATCCAGTTTCAACCTGGTGTCGTCCGGCATCAGATCCCTGCTTCCCAATCTCGACCCTATCACATGATAGTCCGGCCTTGGGTATCCCGCATTCACCATTTCCGAATCTCCATCGTTATACCGGTCTCGCTCTCGTGGCGCATCTCTCTGTTGTATACCTCGGCCGGCACCTTGCTCTTGCCTTGGTATATTCCGCTGCTACGGTTGTCCTGCCGAGTTACGCTGTCCGGCATTGCCATTAACAGCGTTTCCTTGACCGGCATTGCCTTGGTCACGCTTACCTCAGCCAGCTTCACCTCGACTTACACTCCGTCGATCATCATTCCTCTGTACCTCTTTTGCTTTTCCTGCCCTTGTCGGGTCATACGGAACAATCTGCTTGTTTCTCCTGGCCGAGGTTACTACCTCTTCTCTCCTAGGACCACCATGAGGAGACGATGCGGCTCCAGCGGATTCCTCCGGGTTACCCACCGCCAAATGAACGATCTTGGAGGCCCCAGCTCTCTCCGGGTTTGCCCTGAGCAATTCCTCATTTTGCCTGTTTGCGATCCGAACCAACTCGTTAACCATATCTTGTTGTCTCTGGCGGACTTCACCCGTTAGACCCTCTAGCTCGGATGCAGCTGCATCTGCTGCCCGGAGGTTTTTTGCCAGGGTACTTTACTTTGGCAGCCCCACGGACAAACAGTTTTCTGACTCCTCGATCCTAGTATCACCTTCTTTGTTCATTTCACTCATGAGATTTATCCCCTTCACTTTTACATCATCTACTTTATTTGCCTTTGCGTACTCACGCAGCGTCATGTTCAACGACTGCTGAGCTGCAACAATCTTTTTCGCTCCCTCTAGAATTTTCTGCCTAGTTTCCTCTAGCTCAGCCTGTGCCTGAGCCGGATCTACCACTGCTGCTACCGGGTTTGCCAAGCTATCCATAGCTTCTCTCAGTACATTCTTAGGCCTCTCTAGTGGAGGTCCTCTACCTTTCCTCGGTGCCTTAGGTGTTACCTCCGGATTTGGTGCAGGATCCTTGTTTGCGCCTGCACCTGGCCCAGTCATCATCACCTCAGCACGGTCCGGGGAGCGAGTGATACGCGCCCCGTGAACCACGCTAAGGGGTGGCTCCCCTGCCTCGACGACGTGCCGCGGATGAACGCATGATACGTCCACCGCAACATAGATCGTATGCGCGTCGAGCTTGACGAAGAGACCGTTGCGCGGAAGTGGGCGCGTGTCGAAGCAGCTAGCGTTGTCGCTGGCAAAGTCCAGCGCTCCAAAACGCTGAATGAGCCCGGAGACGATGCGTTCGCTGATGCCGATGAGGTTTCCCGTCCGGATCTTCACCCCTGCTAGCGCCGCTAGCCCCACGGTGGGCGCCAACTGTCATGGTGGTGTCACGGCAGATGCCATGTATAGGCTAAAGGTGGGGACTAATAGCACTAGGGGAATCCATGGAGGGATAGTGAGGTGATTCCCCACACAGAAGCTTTGTATTCGATTCATTTCACAGATTACAAGTGCTCCTAGAGCTGTATTGGCGAGAGGAGGAAGAAGGAGCTCTCTTACTCTCACCCAAAGTTAACCCGTACAAGACCCCTAGAACCCAAAACCTTTCAGAATAGAGGAACCCCTTCTACAGAGGCCCTAGCCCTCCTTATATAGGGGTGGCTAGGTCTCCACTTAGGGCATACGTGGAGGCATATATGCCTCCTCCCAAAATAGCAAACCGACCGGGGTGCTTTTCCCCCGCGTCACCCATACAGAGGCTACGTGAGCCTCTCGTCAAACCCGACACGGGCGTCATCACCTCACGGCCACGTCTCGGTGGTCTGCCTCTTGCTTCGCCATGCATGCGCATCGGCTTCTTTTGACTAGCGAGATTCCTTCCTTCTCCTAGAAGCTAGATATGACCCGGATCATAGTTGATCCGGCCACACCCGTTCCTACATACAAGTTAAACACGCCACTCCGACTTACGGCTTAAGTCGGTTGAGACCTAGTTAGGTGGACGCCCTTGGTCCGGGTTACCCCGTGATCCGGCCTGCCTTGAGGTGACCCGGCCAGCATCCGCTTTAGCCTTGCCAAACCTTGGCTAACTCGGCCTTTATACCCCGGCATGACCCTACCCGGGGGTATCCCCCCAACAGTCCCGACCATGTCCGGAGTGTTCTCAACCGTGGGGTATCGCGCTTAAGGGCTTGATGATTCTTAGAGAGTGTTTATAGGATCGGTAGAATCGCCGAAGAATAGTAGAGAGAAAACCGGAAGGGTTTCGGTAAGTCTGGAGGATGTCCGGAGTGGAGGTGGAAGCGTTCCATAGCCACGAAGATTGAATAATATGTGAATGAATGTTAAATATTGATTTAATCATTTATTCATAATTATTTAATAAAGAGAAAATCAATTTAAAAGGTCAAATGGCTTAATGGGCCAATTCCCGGAGGGGAGAGGGCCCATTAGGGAAAGGAGAGAGGGAGAAGGGACAAGGGGGTGGCCGGCTGGGCCTAGCCCCCCCCAGCACAGGGCCCACTAGGACCGGCCGACGTCTGCCCCTCCCCCTCCTCTCCTTTAGTCCCACCCCGGGACTTTGAGGGAGGTAGTACCTCCTTCTCCCCCTATATATAGTGGGGGTATTTGGCCAGATAAATACACACAATAATCAAAAAAAGGTCTTCTCACTTTTGGGAGGATCTCCAGTTGATATTCTCTCTCTCTCATGACTGTGGTCCCAAGTTCAGACTGCGCGAACGAGAGACATCTTCACCGCAGAGTGCCATCGCGCTGCGGGGGATTCGGATCCAGGAGCTCTACTTCCACAACTACTGTTGGATCGGGGAAGCGGGAGTCATCGTCAGGCACCGGACGTGTGTAACTCCCCGCGAGGTTTCGCACTTGAGGCACTCAAGTCATTGGAGCCACATGAGCGCGAGGACTTCATCACAACCTTGAGGTCGGCTTCGGCTCGTCTACATCAACCACGCTCTCCTGAGCGTTGACAACACTTTTCGGTATTCAAGGGTAAGTTTATAAAAGCCCCTCCCTATCAGACATTAATAGATAGGTCCTGGCAGCATCAGGGGTTCGGGGGCGTAGGGTAAAAATTTATTGTTTTCATGTGTGGAATCCCTACAGTGGTATCAGAGCTAGATCTATGCGTAGTAATGCTAGTACAGGTAGAACACACGAGATGTAGCGTGTGAGCGTTGATCTTTGAGTTGTTACCCTCCCACGTGTACTTGTGTATACCGCAGCAATGCTTGATGAAGCGGCCCCCAACCGACTACGCGTTCATTCGCGAGACTGGTCCATGCTTGACATACGGTTTGTACCGTATAAAGTGGCTTAGGGGGGTGTATGTCTCTCTCGCATTAGTTGGTATGCCATTTGCAATGGAGGGCCCCGAAAGGGGTGTAGTAGAGACAACTACTTGATCAGCGTTGTGCTGAAAGTTTGTAGGTAAGAACGGTTCTTGTGCGAAAGCCCATTCAGCCACGTAAAACATGCAAAGATAAAGTAGAGGCGTTTAAATTTGTTTTGCAGGGGGCGTTGCTTTGTGATATAGTTGTGGCAAAGGTAAAGTGATTACCTTATGTTACGTAGTAGTAGATAGTCATAGAGGTGACGGACTACCACGCCGAAAAGACACCGGTACCCTGGTGTCTACGGCGCCGGAACCCTGGCGCCGGAATCCGGTGATGACAGATGGAGATCACGACGTGAGGGACCATATCACATCGCATTTACATTCAATGTTATTGTTTGTATATATTATTGTGTGCTAGTATTAGATACTCGACGGTAGCCTAATAAGATGATCCCTGTTAAAATTACCAACGATTGTGTTCCCCCTTAGTGTGCACCACCAAGAAAGTTATTCGGTATGAGGCGATCCATGGTACAGGCATGGGTGTCAAACATATCTATGTTCGCATACAGTAGGTGTAAGCCATGTTGCACATCAAATACACTAAGGTTGAGTTGGCGAGCCTAGCATGCCATAGAAGCGTGGCCTCGGAACACGGATGGTCGAAAGATCGAGCACGAGTCACATGAATGATGTGACCGACGTTTAGCATCCACCCTTGAACCCACATTGATGGTCGTGATGATCGGGGGAGATGTGGCTGATAGGGGTCGTGTTATCACTAGGAACCCTTATGGGGATAGGTGTTTCTGAGTGGAGTTATTATTAACTCATTTAATTATAAACTTAGTCTAGAATTCCTTTTTGCAATTATAAATGTAGAAAATGGTTCTCCCCGAGATTACCTTCCCTATTGACGATTGGTTAAAAGGAGAAAAGCTCAAGTTAGATGGATCCAACTTTTCTGCATGGGTCATGCGCCTTTTTGATCTCCTTGGTGAGAACAAAATGGCTGACTACATGATCTACGAGATGTACTTGGAGCCACCCTATTCTCATGAGACCAAGGAGCAGCGGGATCTCCGCTGCCGTTGTCGTGTGATGGCCACATTCATATCAGTAACGATGCGCCTCAGAATGGAAGATGGGCTATGGTCGATGGTGGGAAGTCTTAATCCCCGAACGGTCATGGCACATCTGAGATCGCATTTCGTGAAACAAGTGCGCATATGGGACTATGAGCTAATAGGGGACTTCCTCTCCATAAAGATGGAGGAAGGCTCCTCACTAGACGATCACTTGTTGAGCATATATGATGCATACATGAGTCTGGCATACTTCCTGGACAACTAGTTCGCAAGCTCTTTTGCAATAGGAGTTGTGATACGGTCGCTGCCACCAAGCTTCCATGCACAAGTCAGGATTTGCATTATGAGAGGCGACGCGGAAACACAGGATTTCCACGAGTTCATATCACATTTCAGAGATGTGGTGGTTGAACCCGTTGTCACTAAGGTCATCAATGACAAAGGTATATATTTGATATACAATTTTATAAATGTTATAATCTTGCAAACACATTTGCAGTGTTAAGTATATTTGATACTTGTTCTGTTTTGCTGAAAACAGGTCCTTGTACATGAGAGGTGCTTGCTGGAGAGGAGGTGACGTTGCGTGTTGATGGAAAGCATGATGATGATGGCCGACGACACTCTCCCTCAACATTTATCATTTAGTTTATTTTTTGGATAGTTATTGCAATCAAAAGATTATGAACTTCTTTAGTGTGTCGTACACTTTGTGAGACGGTTATTCATATCAGCCTGTAACAAACAGTTGTTCCACTTTTATGAATGATTTCTATTCGTGTTCATATCTTGTTTGATTATATGTGAATTATCCTTGTTGTTTGAAACTAATTGATAATACATGAACATTTGTAAAATATTGAAATGCCTTAAAATACCCAACTTAATGATATATTCATTACTGAATGAAACCATTGTTTAAATTCAAAGTTATAATGATAATATGTGAAAGTCATTCGATTTCTTATCACATATAAATCATGCCTATGTTCGTCAAAATAACTTGAACACCGTGTATTACTTGAATACAAAGTGTTTAATGAATTGTTAAAAGTAAATACATATTCGATGTATTGTGTTTTAACAAAATGGTAATTATCATAATATGATTGTTTAAATGTGTAAAGAAGTTTACCAAAAGAAACATGAATATGAAATTATTTGATGTGATCAAAGTGTTTCATCAACAGAGGGTATAAATATAAAAGAGAATCTAATTACTATGATTTGATCAATAGTAATGAAATTCGACTTTATAAGAATGGCATAAATAAATTGTGGAATGCAAAGTGTTTTGAAATGTCAAATTGCAAAGCATCACAATGTGATATTAGATATCAAAGTGGGTAAATAAATGGCACCAAATAAATCGTTGTAGTGTAGATGTAGAGACCATTAGTTAGAAATAGTTAGCACTCAATTAGAATATATAGTGAACCACTTGAATTCGTGAAAGTTTTGGTGTTATTCGATATAACCAAAACAATAGCAAATAAGTCCTTGTATAGTATTCATTGGATATTTTGAATACGAAATCCATAGCTGAAACCAAAAGAGAAGCAAAACTAGTATTGCTTGGATTTTGGTGCATTCTTTAGAAAGCTCACTTTTAGTGATATTTCTCGATTATGGAGCAAATGGAAGATAGTGAAAAACATTATGAGGATTCATATCCCTGCATTAGAGTGTTGAGTAGTGCAACAAACAATGTTCCTGAACGATTCTCTTCACAAAGGAAAGAATCAATGATAATGATCATTGTGTTTTCCCCACTGGTGTTTTCACTACATGAAGTAGGATTCAAAATGTAATCCATATCTAGTATAGAGACAATTGTGAATCATTTGTCATGATTCTTGGAATATGACATACCTACGAACTACTAAGGAAATAATGGTAAACTAAAGGTTATGAGAAATCCCATCGCAAAATTCCCTTGAGATTAGAAAGCAATTCGTTGCTGAATCTCACAAGTAAAAGGGGTTACTTGAATTTTCCCAAATGACTGCAAAGCCATAGTGGAAAAGGGGGTGAATGATAAAAGCACAATTTGTCAAGTATTGGACAAATTCAAATGAATTTGATTCAAGTGTGTTGAATGTCTAGTGGATTTAAAACTAGTAAAAGTACTAGTATCTCATAGTAAAACTCCAGGTTTGATATTTGATCAAAGGGTTTTGAAATTGTTCAAAATAGTGAGTAGATATGCAATTTGCATGAAATTGAGTGGGAGCTATGCAAGTCTTCCTAAAACAATATGTGAATGACATATTTTTGAGTGGGAGCAATATAAGTCTCAAATTTAAATATGTAGGAACATAGTTTGAGTAAGAGTACCGACTCATACCCAAATATGGTAGGAACATATTTTGAGTGGGAGCTTATAGGAGTGATTCTTAAGTGTGTATTCGACACATTAAGAATAAAAGCGCGAGTACCAATAAATAATGATTTATAAGGTGTAGAAGTTAATAATAAGTATATTATGATATTATGTAGTATTCCTTAAGGGATTCTGAAAAGGGTTTCAGAATAGAAGTTAATTAAAGAACTGGTCCTTAATAACTCAAGTTAGGAATAGCATTAAGTTTAACATCAATGGTTGAAAGAAAGAAAAGGATGATTATCATCCACTATGTTGAGACATAGGTTCTATCTTAGAAAACCATGATCATAACTTAACATAATATGTAATCCAATAAGGAACGTTTGAAAGTGATTAAGTTTGAATCACGAAACGTTGAGCTAAGTTTGTCTGCAGTGTCTAATAGAGAACTACAGACACATTTTCCAAAATCCGTAAACGATGACATATCTTAAAGCATAAAGGGTTATGTTATAAGGGAATATGTTGGAAACTCCTGTAAATACCAATTAAAGTCAAGTAGGAAGCGAGGTGAACAAAACATCGAAAGTTGCACAGAGTGCACTAGTGTTTCGATGAATACATTTATAATAATAGATAAGGGTACCATCTAAAGTGTTGTATAATGTTATGGCGGGGCTAGTTCGCTTTTAACGTAGAATGATGTGTCCCAGGGCACAGTGCCCATGAGAAATCCCTCGAGGTTGATCTAAAGTCACTGTAGGCTCCTGGAATCAGGCCTCGTTCTACTGCCATAGCGACGATGCATACACACAGATGTTATCATGTGATGATAAAGTATTAATGTCAATCAAGGTGACATTAGTAAGCTGCAAAGGATTTGGGACTGTAAAATACAGACCCAAGACTCAACCCCTTCCATGAGCAAGCATGTTCAGGGTACCGGATATGGTGCCAATGATTGAGAACAAATGCGGCTAGTGTATTTTACTCTAGTGCAAGTGGGAGACCGTTGGAAATATGCCCTAGAGACAAATAGTAATAAGGACTATTATCATATTTCATATAGTTTATGATTAAGTTTTATATCATGCTATAACTGTATTGAGTGGAAACATCAATACACGTGTGATATACAAACAACCAGGGGTTCCTAGTGAAACTCTAGTCACTGGTTCATTGGTCAACAGATGATCATGTTTCCTGATCATGTGGCATTTATGCCAGTTGGAAATGGAGTCAACTCATTCTGAGAATGACATGATGAACCAATACCCAACCTAAATATTGTGACCCGATCATGTCACGAAGTTCAAGTTACGATGATTAGAAATGGATCCTCGTAGACTATTCCTTAGACTGTGAGGCTATATCAATCACTGTCTCCCGAGAGTGCTTAGATAGCATCAAGCGCCACTTGGTAATACAGTGGTTATAAAGGTGTGTTCAGGTACTCAGAGGAAACCGTAGAGGCAATATATGTCAAGAGCAGGATTTGTCCATCCAAGTGACGGAAAGATACTCAAGGGCCCACTCGAAGAGGTTATATCCAATAGCTGCACAACGTGTGATTTGATCACAGGGATATCACTTGTTGGAACGATTCAAGTAGCATTGTTCGGTAACGAGATTGAACACGACATGGTGATGTCATTGATCATATCTCGGGCAATGCAAGTATCGAGAGACAAAGGGAATAAGACACGATTGTCCCGGTTCAAATGAGGAAAGATCTTCATGGAACGCACAAGGGTCACATGGCCATCCAGGTCCCTATGTCGATCATTGGTGCAGGAGTGTCCCGACCATGTATGGAGTGTTCCCTGACCATGGGGTATCACGCTTAAGGGCTTGATGATTCTTAGAGAGTGTTTATAGGATCGGTAGAATCCCCGAAGAATAGTAGAGAGAAAACCGGAAGAGTTTCGGTAAGTCCGGAGGATGTCCAGAGTGGAGGTGGAAGTGTTCCATAGCCACAAAGATTGAATAATATGTGAATGAATGTCAAAAATATTGATTTAATCATTTATTCATAATTATTTAATAAAGAGAAAATCAATTTAAAAGGTCAAAAGGCTTAATGGGCCAATTCCCGAAGGGGAGAGGGCCTATTAGGGAAAGGAGAGAGGGAGAAGGGACAAGGGGGTGGCCGGCTGGGCCTAGCCCCCCCCCACGCGGGGCCCACTAGGGAAGGCCGGCGGCTGCCCCTCCCCCTCCTCTCCTTTAGTCCCACCCCGGGACTTTGAGGGAGGTAGTACCTCCTTCTCCCCCTATATATAGTGGGGGTATTTGGCCAGATAAATACACACAATAATCAAAAAAAGGTCTTCTCACTTTTGGGAGGGTCTCCAGTTGATATTCTCTCTCTATCTATCTATCTCTCTCTCTATCTATCTATCTCTCTATCTATCTCTCTCTCTCGTGACCGTGGCCCAAGTTCGGACTACGCAAACGAGAGACATCTTCACCGCAGAGCACCGTCGCACTGCGGGATTCGGATCCAGGAGCTCTACTTCCGCAACTGCTGCTGGATCGGGGAAGCAGGAGTCATCGTCAGGCACCGGACATGTGTAACTCCCCGCGAGGTGTCGTACTTGAGGCACTCAAGTCGTTGGAGCCACAGGAGCGCAAGGACTTCATCACGACCTTGAGGTCGGCTTCGGCTCGTCTACATAAACCATGCTCTCCTGAGCGTTGACAACGCTTTTCGGTCTTCAAGGGTAAGTTCACAAAATCCCTCCTCACATCAGACATTAATAGATAGGTCCTGGCAGCATCAGGGGTTCAGGGGCATAGGGTAAAAATTTATTATTTTCATGCTTGGAACCCCTACAATTTTTGGTCTATCTTTCAACTCACGAATATCAACGAGGTAATAGGAACCATTGAGAAATGCTTTGCTTATGACGAATGGTCCTTCCCAAGGTGAGGACAGTTTGTGTTATTTCTCCTGCTTGAGTCGAAGCACCAGATCCCCCTCTTTAAACGAGTGATGCCTAAAGCGGCGACTATGGTAGCCACACAGCTTCTGCTAGTAGATGGTGGATCTCTAGCATGCCATCACGTGCTCTTCTTCGAGTAGGTCCACATATAGTCGCATGGATTCTTCAGTGTCATCCTCCTCATAGGAGGCGACTCTTGGTGCATCGTGGAGAATGTCGAATGGTAAGACAACTTCTGCTCCATAAACCATGAAGAAAGGAGTCAACCCGGTGGATCTGTTGGGTGTTGTTCTTAAACTCCACAATAGAAATGGTAATTCCTCCGCCCAAGCTCCAGCTACTCTATGTAGCGGTGCCTCTAAGCATGGCTTGATTCCATTCATAATTAGTCCATTGGCCCTCTCAACTTGTCCATTTGACTGTGGGTGTGCCACAGATGCGAGGTCAAGGCGGATGCCTTTTTCATGACAGTACTCCTCCACTTCTCCGAGAGACAAATTTCTGCCATTGTTGGTGATGATGCTATGTGGGAGACCAAATCTCACCACCAAATTCCGGGAAAACTTTAGGGTTGTTGCCCCATCAAGCTTTCAAATGGGTTTAGCTTCAATCCATTTTGTGAATTTGTCAACTGCTACTAGCAGATGCATAAATCCACAAGGTGTTGTTTGCAAAGTCCCAACCATATCAAGCCCCCTGACTGCAAACGGCCAAGTTATTGGTATTGTTCATAGTTCTTGAGCTGGTACTCTTGGCTGCCGTGCATAAAACTAACACCCTAAACATCTTTGCACCAGCTTGTCGGCGTCCGCCTTGGCGGTCAACCAGTAGAATCCTTGCCGGAAGGCTTCCACCATCAGCGATCGGGGAGCGGCGTGATGCCCGCAATCTCTGAGATGTATCTCTCTAAGGATATCAATACCTTGCTCCTGGGAGACGCACCATAGGAATACTCCAGTGGTACTTCTTTTGTATAGTTGTTCGTCAATGATGACGTAGCCCTTTGCTCTTTTTACTATTTGCTGGCTTTCGACTTTGTCGGCGGGCAAAGTTCTGTCTTGTAGATAGTCCATGAATGGTTTCGTCTAAGCTAGAGAGGTCACTATTACTGTATTAACAAATGAATCCACTCTATCTGGATTGTCGGGGTCTGCTCCTTTCACGGATGGGGTCCGTAGATGCTCGAGAAAAACGCCTGGCGGAATTGGTCGGCGAGCTGACCCAAGCTTAGATAGCAGGTTTGCCGCCTCATTTTCCTCCCTTTTTATGTACTTGACTTCGTAGCCATTGAAACACTTAGCTATCTCGTCTACTTCATCTTGATATGCCGCCATCATAGGGTTCCGCGCATTCCAGGTGCCAGCCACCTGCTGGGCAACCAAGTCGGAATCTCCACAACAAACTATGCGATTGATGCCAATATCCTTGGCCACATGAAGTCCGTGAATGAGGGCCTCATATTCCTCCATGTTGTTGGTAGCTTGGAAGTGGATCTGCAGGACATATTGAAGATTTCCCCGGTTGGTGATTGCAATAATACACCAGCCCCCGAGCCATTGAGCAGCTTGGATCCGTCAAAATGCATGACCTAATACTCTGGCTTTGGTACAGGGGTGTTCTCCAGCAACTCTGTCCAATCTGCGATGAAATTCGTTAATGCTTGAGATTTGATAGCGTCGCGTCTTTCATAAGGGATATCAAAGGCGGCAAGCTCAATTCCCCACTTTGCCACTCTTCCCATAGCATCGCTGTTGTTGATGATGTCGGATAGTGGAGTTTTGCTCACAACTGTGATTGGGTGCTCCTGGAAATAGTGCCTTAGCTTCCGAGAAGCAAGGAAAACTCCATAAGCTATCTTCTGGTAGTGCGGGTAACACTGCTTGGACTTCGTCAAGACCTTGCTTACATAGTAAACTGGTCGTTGAACTCCATATCTGTGCGTTGGCTCCTTGCGCTCCACCACGATGACAATGCTGATAACCCGGTTGGTTGCCGCCATGTATACTAACATAGGCTCCATTTATTCCGGTGCTGCAAGTATTGGTGTAGAGGAAAGTATACTCTTTAGCTCCTGAAGTGCTGCATCTGCTTCGTCCATCCATACGAATTTATCCGCCTTCTTGAGTAACTTCTAGAGCGGCATTGCCTTCTCTCCAAGTCTGCTGATGAACCGACTTACTGCTGCAACACAGCCTATGAGCCGTTGTATATCCTTCAAGCATGTCAGGCGTTTGATGCCGAGGATGGCTTTGATCTTCTCCGGGTTGACTTCAATTTCACGGTGCGAAACGATGAAACCCAACAACTTGTCGGCGAGGACCCCAAAGACACATTTCTTGGGATTGAGCATCATGTTGTATTGTCGGAGGTTATTGAAGGTTTCCGGCAAGTTGGCGATGAGGTCGTTTGATTTATTTGAAATCACCGCGATATCGTCCACGTATGCATGGATGTTGCGACCTATTTGGTCATGAAGGCAACGTTGCATTGTCCATTGGTATGTGGCACCAGCATTTTTCAGCCCAAAGGGCATCGTGACATAGCAATACGTGCCATAAGGTGTGATGAACGAAGTGGCCAATTGGTCCGACTTTCGCATCTTGATTTGGTGGTATCCTGAGTAAGCATCGAGAAAACACAGAAGTTTCGAGCCAATCGTCGAGTCAATGACTTGGTCAATGCGAGGCAAAGCAAACGGATCCTTCGGACATGCTTTGTTCAAGCCGGTGTAATCAACACACATTCTTAATTCTTTGGTTACCTTTTTTGGGACAAGTACATGATTGGCCACCCATTGGGTGTGAATAACTTCACGGATAAAACTAGCCTTAAGTAACCTAGCTATCTTCTTTCCAATGGCTCATCGTTTCTCATCACCGAAGCGTCATAGAGGTTGTTTCACTGGCTTTGCTTTAGGATCAATATTCAAGCTATGCTCGGCAAGTTCCCTAGGTACACCTTTCATGTCGGCTGATTGCCAGGCAAAGATGTCCCTATTCTCACGAAGGAACTTGATGAGCATGCTTTCCTATTTGGGATCTAGGTTCGTGCCAATGGCAGTGGTCTTGGAGGAATCTCCTTCAACAAGCTCCACCTGCCTAGTCTTGATGGCAGCCTTGAATGTGGGTTCGGCAGTAGTGATCTGCTTCTTTGAAGCCGGCATCTCCGAGGCGTCGACCTAGCTCTAGATATCTTTGAACTCCTCGTCGTAGAGGACTGCTTCGGTGAAGGCGGCTTCACTTAGCTCGCACTCTTGTGCCTTGGTGAAACTTCCGTCAACGACAATGATGTTGTTTTGTCCGGGTATCTTGAGCTTGTTGTAGACAAAGCATGGCCTTGCGAGGAAGGAGTGAAAAATGTCTCATCCAAAGATGATGTGGTACACGCTCTTGAAGGGCACCACTTCAAAGGTCATGCGCTCTTGTGGTAATTGTTGACATCACGAAAGGCGACCGGAAGGGTGATGCAGCCCAGGGAGTTAGCTTGTTGTCCAGGGACAACGCCATGGAACACGGTGTTGCTCTTCCTCAGCTGGGTCTCCATCAAGTTTATCTTGTGCAGTGTATCCAGGTACATAATGTTGATGCTGCTTCCACTATCCACGAGGCACTTGGTGAACTCCGTGCCGTCAATCAAAGGGTTGATGACCATGGCATACTGGTTTTCTATCGGGATGAGGTCTGGGTGATCCTTCCTGTCCCAAGTAATTGGAACTTCCGACCATCTGGGGAACTGGAGGGAGTGTATCCATCAGTATCCTTAATGAGGTTTTCTGGGCCCTGGCGGTGGGGGTACCAAGGAAAGTGTGGTAGACTGGTGCCTTCTTTTCGAAGGGGTTCTTGCCCTTGCCATCACCCTTGTTGGCGAACTTGGGTTCCACATCTTTGTCCATGTCACTTGAATCCTTGGGATCCTCCTCCTTCTTTTTCCCTTTGCCCTTTCCGCGGGGTCTGTTCTTCCGACTTTGCTTGTAGCCAGACTCAGGGTCTTCCTTGAGGTTGTTGACAAACTTGCATTGGCGGTTGGTGTGGGTGGCTTTGCTGTTTGTGTCGAGGTGGACGAAACACGGCATATCATGGTACTCCTCGTAAGTTTGCGGAATACGGGGTGCTGAGGGTGCTAAGTCACTCCTCTTCTGGCCATGGTTAGCCCCCCGGCCATGTCCATGCTGTCCGCCTTCGCCTCTACCAGCGAACATCGTGGCGACCATGTCGGCTGCTTGCTTCTCTTCAGGCGGAGATTTCCACTTGTTAGTATTGTTCTTTCTGGCCTAGCTAGGGATGGTGATTGCCGGCAACGATCCGCGAGCGTCATCATCAGCGGCAGTGAATTCGCTGGCCATGGCGATCCTCGTGTTGAGGTTGAGCTCATTGTTGTCCTGTTTACGCTTCAGTGTATGTCGGAGCAATGTCCCTTTTTCCAGACCGTCAATGAAGGCGGCCCTAGCGGTTTGTTCGTGCACCCCCACGCAGGAATTTTTCATATCTAGCCAACAGGAAAGGTAAGCACGGGAAGTTTCATCCTTATCTTGTACGCACCGTTGTAGGTCACCGTTGTAGGTCTCCAATAGTGCAGGGGCGTTTATACGTACCCTCGAAATTCTTGGTGAACGGTTCATGCATGTCCAGCCAATTGTAGATAGATTTCTCCGGCAAGTCATCAATCCATTGGCGGGCGGTGCCGATGAGCATATGTGGGAAGTACTTGACGGCGATGCTGGGGTTTCCCCCGGCGATGTGGATCGCTTCGTTGTAGTCCTGCAACCACGTGACTGGCCTCATAGCGTCGTCATAGGGCTTGATGCTCTTGTCAATCCGGAGACCCGTGGGGTACGTTGTGGCCCGTATTACCGGTCCAAAACAACGCAGCCCAAGGTATGGGAGCTCCCGTGCTTCTTGGATCTTGTCCAGCCGTGAGCGTGCATCGTACGGCTCCAGTTGCTTCCCTTTTCCGCCATGGGGAGGAGAGCCGTGGTGTGATCGATGGGATCCGCCATGTCCTCCACCATGATGGCTGCTAGGAGGCGACGGCGGCGGTGGTGTGATGCGCTCGACTTTCAACGTAGAGCTCGTTGGGAACCCCAAGAGGAAGGTACGATGAGCACAGCAGTAAGTTTTCCCTCAGTTATGAAACCAAGGTTTAATCGAATCAGTAGGAGCAAGGAAACACCCCAAAGGTGTTACTAGCTGAGCTTTGGCAGGGCGCACTACCGGTGCTAGTAGCAACGTGTAGACCTGCACAACATAACCACAGAACTTTGTCCCCAACTTGCGATGAGGTTGTCAATCTCACCGTGTTTTGCGGAAAACAAAGGATTAAACGTATCGAATGGAAAGAAGTAAAAGTTTGCAGAAAGTAGACACAAAGCAGTAAAAGATTGTAGATTGAATATAAAAGACAAGGACCGGGATCCATAGTTCACCAGAGGTGGCTCTCCTTAAGATAGATAACATGCTGGGTGAACAAATTACAGCGGGGCAATTGACAAACACCGAGAAAGCAATACATGCATATACTAATCATCTTGACTCCTTTGAGACTTGATTGGGCATTACAACATAATACATAGACCACCATCCAACTGCATCTATGACTAATAATCCACCTTCAGGTTATCATCCGAACCCCCTCCAGTATTAAGTTGCAAGCAGCAGTTATTGCTTCTGAACTGCGTGTAAAGTAAACAATACGATTGTTTTATGAACAAAGGATTGTTGTTTTCTCCCTAGTAACAACACATCTAGTACCTTAGAGATTTCTGTCACTTCCCAGTTACGAGGCATGAACCCACTATCGAGCATAAATACTAACTCTTGGAGTTGCTAGCATCTACTTGGCCAAGATAGCTACTAACAACGGAAAGCATGCAAGATCTCAAATAACAAAGACATGATAGAATCAATAATCAATCTGAAATAGCATATCAATATCCATCGGATCCCCGCAAACACAACACGTATGATTTACAAATAGATGATCTTGATAATGAACGGAGCTCACAAGATCTAAACATGAAAGCACAAAGGAGGAGAAACCAGCCATCTAGCTACTACATGGATCCGTAGTCCAAGGATGAACTACTCACGTATCACACCGGAGGCTTGCATGGTGATGAAGAAGGCCTCCAGGGTGAATTCCCCTCTCCGGCAGGGTGACGGGAAGAGCTTCAGATCCCTCCCGATCTAGGGATGGAGATGGCCAGACTCTGAGACTCTTTCATGGATTTTTGATCGGGTACTTAGGGTTTTCGTCCCGAGGGCAACTTATAGGCGGAAGGAGAGGCCGAGGGGGTGCCAGGGCTGGCTTCACCACCCCCTGGCGCGGGCCAGGCTGGGCCGCGCGACCAGGTGGTGTGGTGGCCCCCTGGTCCCTCTCCGTCTCATATTCTAGCACTTGATCCCTTCCGGAAAAATAGGCACTTTGGCTTTTGTCCCGTCCAATTCCGAGAATATTCATTTTCTGACTTTCCTGGAACCAAAAACAGCGAACACGAACGGCACTGTGGCTCTTGTTAATAGGTTAGTCCAAGAAATCATATGAAAAGTACTCCAAAGTTGGAACAAAACACAAGAAAGTGGATAAAACCAAGAATGGAACATCAAAAATTATAGATACATTTGTAATGTATCAACATCCCCAAGCTTAACTCCTGCTCGTCCTCGAGTAGGTAAGTGATAAAAAGAAATAATTTTTGAGGTGACATGCACCATCAAAGACTTGATCAAAGTATTTGCAAAACATTCGAACCTGGGATCATAGTACTTCAATCATAACATGAAAGACAAAGTTCTAGCAATAAGCAAAGAAACTATGATGCAACATAAAAAGGCACAAACAAAAGATTCATGAATAACAATGCTTTGCAAGACGTTTGTTTGTTTCACATAAAGAAAACATAGCATAATAGTATTCAGCTTGTCCCTCAATAGAGTAGCAAGTATAAATGCATAGGACACCTTCAAAGTTCATAAGAGTGACTAGATACAATAGTTTCAAACAAGCAATAACAAGTTATGCATCAATCAACTAGTCTTGGGACAATGCACATAGAACTAAGAATGGCCACTATGCTCTCAAAGTAAGTGCATAAAGATAGAAGGTGGAGACTCAATATAATGGTGGAAGAAAGGCCTTTTGTAAAAGGAAGTAGGGATTCAAGTCTCATAAAGAGCTTCCAAAAATTATGGTACTTATAGCTTTCAGCTCTCATTGCCCCTATCATAAGCATCTTTAAGGTGATTAAGGTTAAAGTGACACAACTAAGAGGATATGATAAGTTATAAACCGAAATCTCATGCCCCTTACTTACGAAGACCGATCCTCATGCTACTCAACTTCAGTCACGAGTAAGCTCTTGTCATTGTAAGTATATGTGTATCATTAAGAACCACCAACGGGGTACCCCTTGCACATGATACGGGAGCTTTCCCATAATCAAAATGACAACGCGAGCAGACAATGAGCATCTCAACGATCTTTTTATTTGCTATTTGCATAGGTTTTTATTGAGGATGCTTCATAGAGTGCTCATTATGGTGATGCTACAAGTTTCCACCATGATTAGGCATGGCTTAGGCTAGCGGCCCAGATGTTTCTCTAACACACATACAAACTCCATGATCTTACAAGTTCCACTTTTATTTCACACCACCGGGATCCATAAGCAAAATAACATGATATCAACGGGGTACAAAGTACAAGTGCAATGTTGAAAGCGTTCCCCATGAAACATGGTTCTGCTAATTTCAACTTATAAAGCGCAATCATATACGCAACAAAGAAGGACCCAATGGTTCAAGTTTATTAGAGGCAATAAAGTAAAGTGTGCCATCAAGTTCGTGAGAGCTTTAATCACTAGTTTTCTCATAACAAGTGGAAGATAAACAAAAGCATGAATATACTTGGAATAGCATAAGATAGTAGGTAGGTATGGTGGACTCTTTGGAATAACTTGGTTTAGGGAGTTGGATGCATGAGTGGAACTCATACTTGGTTGTGGAGGCTAGCAAAAGACTGGGAGCGACAAACTAAGAGAGCAATAATAGCCATAATCATGCAGAGAGACAAAACATCATTGATCAAAGCATAAAGTGACACTACAAGTTGAAAACTAAAGGATCATAAAGGCTATGGTGACTTGTGACAGTCATAACATGGTGTGAGCATGTGCCAAGTCAACCCAAATAAAGCATCAAAGGAGAATACCACTATACTATGCTTTAATATGCTAAAACAACGCATGATTCATCCAAGGCACATTAAGCAATCTCAATTGTTTATAACAAGTCATGCTACTACAAAAAATACTAAGCATAAAGCCAAAACAATATCAAGCACGGCATGACAAAGCATAGCCACAGTCAAAAACGAGCTCTTTTTACCACATAAGCATGAGCTTTCCTACTCTTTTCCAAACCAAACCAAACTAATTGCAAACCAATGTATGAAAGAGGGGGTCCAACCAACTTATTCAGAAAACTAAGCAAACCAAGCAAACTAAAAACCAAAACGAAAACGAAAGGGAAGACGCTCCAAGAAAAACACAACTGTGCATGAAACGATAAAAATGAAGCGTTTGGAAGAAACCTGGGATTTTTATTGATGAAGAAGGGGATGCCTTGGGCATCCCCAAGCTTTGACGCTTGTACTTCTTGGATATTTCTTGGGGTGACACGCGTGGCATCCCCAAGCTTGAGCTTTAGTCCATCCTTCATCTCATTACTCATTCCTTCCATACACCTGAAAAATTTCCTTCATACAAAACTTCACACATTCTTTATTAGCAACATTAGTGCACTCAAGATAAATAAGTCTCAGAGTTCAGTTCTAACACCAAATAAACTTCCATTAGAACACTAGCTAATGTAGCACTTCCCTCAAAAAGCTCAATTCCCCAAAGGAACTTAAGGAGGAACTAACAAGAAGCAAATGCAGAAAATGGCAGAAATCTGTCAAAACAGACCAACAGGTAAAGACGAATTTTTTCAAAGACCTTATGTTGCTCAAATAAAAAAGTTTTGAACTAACGAAAGTTAGATAACAACCTGGGTCAGAAGCACAAAAAATTACAGCTCAATCCGACGTACACAGCTCTCTCAGGAATTTTTACGGTGAAGCACAAAAATCTGTTTCGGGACAGCAACTTTCCCAATCATTACTTCACTCTCATTAGAGGTTACTCTTGGCACAAAAAGTAAATAAAAAGGATAAGGAGAGATTATTACAAAGGTAATAACTTCCAAGACTCAACTAAAACTCTTGGGTTATCTCCCAACAAGTACTTTTCTTTAACGCCTTTAAGTTAGGCATAAGAAGCAAAGAAAGAATCAAGTGTTCTCAAATAAAGAAGCATTAAGACCAAATTTTGTTTTCATAGGAGAAGCAAAAGAAATCTTTTCTCTCTTTTTAGGGAAGTGTTCTATACCTTTCTTGAGTGGGAGTTGATATTTAATGGTGCCTTCTTTCATATCAATGATGGCACCAACAGTTCTAAGAAAAGGTCTTCCCAAAGTAATATGACAAGAAGCATTGTATTCAACATCCAAAACATAGAAATCAACGGGGACATAAGAATCGTTAACCATAATAAGAACATCATTAAGACTCCCCATGAGTTTCTTTTTAACATCATCATCAAGTGGGACATTCAAATAGCAACCTTCAAGAGGAGGCAAATCAAGCATATCATAAATCCTTCTAGGCATAATAGAAACACTATTATCAAGATCACACAAAGCTTTGAAATCAAAGCTTTATGTTTCATCTTTTCTTCTTTAAACTTTATGAGAGTATCGGTAATGTGTTTTGTAAAAGCCATGTTCATAGCACTAGCATTAGGACTTTTAGCAAGCTTTTGTAGGAACTTAATAACTTCAGAGATGTTACAACCATCAAGATCAAAATCAACTTTATCATCTAAAGTAGTAGGACTATTACTAGCCTCAACACTAGTGGTGGTGATATTAGAAACACTAATGTTTCTAGCAATTTCATCTTCTCTTTCCCACTTAGCATGTAATTGGGCTAATAGTCTAACATTTTCATCAATTCTTACTTGTATAGCATTAGTAGCTGCAAAGGGATTCTCATTAGTTTCAGGTTTAGCAGCCATTTTATTCAAAGTAGATTGAGCTTCAGCCAAAGATGCTATATTTCTTTCAGCATTAGAGAGTTTTTCCTCAATAGTTTTAGTAAATAGCTTATTTTGCTCATATTGCATTTGCATGAAGTTTTTAGTGGCTCTTTCAACTTCTAAAATTCTTCCTTCACTAGGTAATTCAGATTTACCATTATAGCCATAAGTAGTATTAGGAGGATAAGGCTTATAATTGTTGTTACCAAAATTGTTCCTATAAGCATTATTACCATAAGCATTGTTGCCAAAGTTGTTATTTCTTATGAAGTTCACATCAACTTGCTCTTCTTGAGCAACCAAAGAAGCTAGAGGAACATTATTTGGATCAATGTGGGCTTTCCCATTAACAAGCATAGACATAATAATATCAATCTTATCACTCAAGGAGGAAGTTTCCTCAACAGAATTTACCTTCGTACCTTGTGGAGCTCTCTCAGTATGCCATTCAGAATAATTAACCATCGTATTGTCCAGAAGTTTTGTTGCAGCACCCAAAGTGATGGTCATAAAGGTACCTCCAGCAGCAGAATCCAATAGGTTCCTTGAAGAATAGTCCAATCCTGCATAAAAAGTTTGGATGATCATCCAAGCAGTCAGTCCATGAGTGGGACAATTCTTTACCAAAGATTTCATTCTTTCCCAAGCTTGAGCAACATGCTCATTATCAAGTTGTTTAAACTTCATTATTTCACTTCTCATGGATATAATCTTAGCAGGAGGATAGTATTTTCCAATAAAAGCATCTTTGCACTTAGTCCAAGAATCAATACTATTCCTAGTTAAGGAATTCAACCATTCTTTAGCTTTTCCTCTCAAAGAGAAAGGAAACAATTTCATCTTAATAATATCACCATCTATATCCCTATGCTTTTGCATCTCACAAAGTTCAACAAAGTTATTTAGATGGGAAGCACCATCTTCATTACCAATACCAGAAAATTGTTCTCTCATAACAAGATTGAGCAAAGCAGGTTTTATCTCAAAGAAAGTATTTTCAGCCACAGGTGGAGCAATAGGTGTGCTCATAAAATCATTGTTGTTGGTGCTAGTGAAGTCACACAACTTAGTATTTTCAAGAGTAGTCATTTTTTTGGTTTTCATATAAGAAAGCAAACAAGTAAAACTAATTTTCTTGGCTTTTTGAAGAACAAAACAAGCAAACAAAGCAAAAAGAAACTAAGCAAAACAAAAACAACAAAGTAAAGAGATTGGTTATGAGGGACTCCCCTTGTGAAGATGTCCTTGACTCCCCGACAACGGCGCCAGAAAATCTTGATGCGCTCGACTTTCAACGTAGAGCTCGTTGGGAACCCTAAGAGGAAGGTACGACGAGCACAACAGTAAGTTTTCCCTCAGTTATGAAACCAAGGTTTAATCGAACCAGTAGGAGCAAGGAAACACCCCAAAGGTGTTACTAGCTGAGCTTTGGCAGGGCGCACTACCGGTGCTAGTAGCAACGTGGAGACCTGCACAACACAACCACAGAACTTTGTCCCCAACTTGCGATGAGGTTGTCAATCTCACCGTGTTTTGCGGAAAACAAAGGATTAAACGTATCGAATGGAAAGAAGTAAAAGTTTGCAGAAAGTAGACACAAAGTAGTAAAAGATTGTAGATTGAATATAAAAGACAAGGACCGGGATCCATAGTTCACTAGAGGTGGCTCTCCTTAAGATAGATAACATGCTGGGTGAACAAATTACAGCGGGGCAATTGACAAACACCGAGAAAGCAATACATGCATATAATAATCATCTTGACTCCTTTGAGACTTGATTGGGCATTACAACATAATACATAGACCGCCATCCAACTGCATCTATGACTAATAATCCACCTTCAGGTTATCATCCGAACCCCCTCCAGTATTAAGTTGCAAGCAACCGATTATTGCTTCTGTTGCGTGTAAAGTAAACAATATGATTGTTCTATGAACAAAGGATTGTTGTTTTCTCCTAGTAGAAACAACACATCTAGTACCTTAGAGATTTCATCACTTCCCAGTTACGGAGGCATGAACCCACTATCGAGCATAAATACTAACTCTTAGAGTTGCTAGCATCTACTTGGCCAAGATAGCTACTAACAACGGAAAGCATGCAAGATCTCAAATAACAAAGACATTATAGAATCAATAATCAATCTGAAATAGCATCTCAATATCCATCGGATCCCCGCAAACACAACATGCAGAATTACAAATAGATGATCTTGATCATGAATGGAGCTCACAAGATCTAGACATGAAAGCACAAAGGAGGAGAACCAACCATCTAGCTACTACATGGATCCGTAGTCCAAGGATGAACTACTCACGTATCACACCGGAGGCTTGCATGGTGATGAAGAAGGCCTCGGTGAATTCCCTCTCCGTAGGGTGCCGGAAGAGCTTGATCCCTCCCAATCTAGGGATGGAGATGGCGGCTATCTACTCTTTCGTGGATTTTGATCGGTGCTTAGGATTTTCGTCCGAGGGCAACTTATAGGCGGAAGGAGAGGCCGAGGGTGCTGTATTGGCCTCACCACCCCTAGCGCGGGCCAGGCTGGGCCGCGCGGCCAGGTGGTGTGGTGGCCCCCTGGTCTCTCTCCGTCTCGTATTCTGGCACTTGATCCCTTCCGGAAAAATAGGCACTTTGGCTTTTGTCCCGTCCAATTTCGAGAATATTCATTTTCTGACTTTCCTGGAACCAAAAACAGCAGAAAACAGGCAACTGGCACTATGGCTCTTGTTAATAGGTTAGTCCAAGAAATCATATGAAAAGTACTCCAAAGTTGGAACAGAACACAAGAAAGTGGATAAAACCAAGCATGGAACATCAAAAATTATAGATACATTTGCAATGTATCATGGTGGCGGTGGGTTAGCCTTCTTGCTGTTCCCTCCATGCGACTCCTCACGCCTATCGCGATTGCTTGTCGGACGTGGAGCTTCCTTGTGGGATCTGCTCCTATGTCCTTCATTGTTGCTGTGCTCTCCGGCATGCCAAGGTTGCTCACCCTGGTCACGTATGACAATATCGACCTAGGGACGCCTAGGGGGTGGCATGCTTGTTCGGTGGCACAGTTGTGGTTCCTCATGATGTCGGGATGGAGGTGGTGGCGGCCAGAGTCAAGGGTGAGCCTTGTCTTCGTGGTCGGAAGAAATTGGTATGGCGTCCTCCCTGTTGCGCGCGTTCCTTCGCCTTCGCTCCGTGGAGCCTGTGTGGGATCCTTCGTCACGAGGATATCTTGGCCTTCTGCGGCTGTTCAGGGTAGACTGGCAGAGCTCCGGGTTGGACTCGAGCCTCTGTGAAGTGGCCTTCTCCTGTTGCTTGCAAGCTTTGGCGACGAGGTCGTAGACCTGAGCCATCGCTTCAGGCGATCTATCCTGCTCCAACAGGGTCTTAGCGACGACCATGTTCAAGGTGGGGGTTGGCATGACTTGCCTCCCCTCTGAATTGATGTATGGGGTGGCCTTTGCCGGTTTTGACGCTTCCCACCCTAACTTGCATCGAACATCGGGATCTTTGACGACGTGAGCCGGTGCCGTCTTAGCCTTGTGCTTAGTAGCAGCTGCTTGTATTCGGCCTCCATTGCTCTTGCCGCCTTGATTGATTGCTGCGCCTCGGCCAAATCTCTATCCAACTGGGCGCCTTGCTCCGCGATGTACTTAGCCTCCGCGAGTATCTCTACATGTTTGTCGTCAAGCTCCATGACATTCCGGATATGTGCAACGGTGATAGGCTCAATGAGGAGTGGACCGTACATTACCTTATCTGCCGGAGTAACCAAGGTATTGCCCGCTGCAGACGTTGACAGTGGTGGCGGCGGGTTTGTTTGCTTTGCAGTACTGGGGCCTGTGGGCGGTTCCTGCGGCTGCTGTGTGGGGATAACCGAAGGAGGCATGGCTTTGGCTGGATCTTGAAGATCTACAACTTTCTTTGCCGCCTGAGCTCTGGTGACCGCAGGCGTAGGCGGGATTCTTTCAGGCTCCTTTTTCCTGCTGATCTTCTTCTACCACACTCCCGATGGCCACCAATACCTGACGGGAAGTTGTAGCCTTCTCAGCGCGCTCCTACCTTTTGATCTCCTGCTCGATTTCCCTCATTGCAGCGTCGTATTCCTCCGAGTTGGCCTCAAAGCCACCGCCATCCATGTTGATGTTGGCGTAGAGCGCTTCGAGTACCGAATCGGAGTTAGCTTCAGCATTATCGACAACGGAGCCTACTGGGATGGCGGAGGGCCGTTATTGTTGTTGTTGCCTCCTCCGGCTACGGGGGTGATGCCGGAAGTTGTTCCCTCATCGGCGTCCGCGTACTCATTGACGATCGCGACCATCTCGTCGAGGGTGAGCAAGCCGGTAGCATGTCGCCTCCGTAGTGTATGATGAAGGAGTGATCCACGAATGAGCCCTTCCAAGAAGTGGTAGACGAGCTCGTCGGTGCGGTTATCTTGCAAGGTTTCCCTTACCCTCATCCATCTGGCAAGGTATTCGCGGGGAGGTTCCCCTTCCCTTTGAACGCATCTAGCCAGATCGAAGATGGTGACCACGCCGACAAAGTGTGACCTCCATGTCTCAAACGCTCAGGGAAGCCAAGCGGATCTACGGGGTCCTTCCATCGTTATATCCTGCACATGGGCGGTTTGGGTGGGCCTTGAATTTTCCTGATATGAGCCGCCATACTCCAGGGAGAGGTACAACCCAGATTCCTCCGTGAACGAGTCCTGCCCATAGGTGGTCCATGCGGGCCTTAGTGATTTTCCGACATCATGGGAGCTAGGACCCGAGTCGGTTTCGCCGATGAAGATGTGGATGTCTCCGACGGGGATGACATAGCAGCAGGTAGGGTTCGTCTTCGCCGAGACCCAGAATTCGTCTGGAGGGACGGTCAGGATGTTGTCGGAGAAGAGAACACGCCCAATGGCTACGGTGTTGCCGATTCTCGCGAAGAGCTTGGACCTCGCCTGGTGTAGAGCTCGAAGTGCCTCTTGCCCCACGGTGGACGCCAACTATCGTGGTATTGCCAACGAGTACGCCATGTAGGGGTCCTCACAGTGCGTGTTTAGAGAGGTAGGGGAAGGCGGTGAGTTGGCAAGTACGAGGTGACACTGTTTACCCACGTTTAAGTCCCACGACGGTGGCGGAACTCTACTCCTTCTATAAATCACTATAATGGCAATACACTGAGTTACATGGATTGGTTCGATGTGCGCAAGGTGTTATGAATCATTCTAACTTGTGCCCTAAAGGCTCCCATAGGCCCGGCTTATAAAGGCGCCAGAACCTAGGGTTACAGGGCAAAGTCCTTACCGGACAGGTGACAGAGTCCTACATTAATACTAACTAGTCTTTCGTGTCGTATACTCCAAGACTCCGAGTATGTCGGTGACTCCTACGTAGCATTCTTTTATCCGGCATGGGTCTCCCTTCTGGATCCGTCTAACTGGGCCGCCCAGTAGGCCATAAGTCTTGCTACCAACTGTGGGCCACCTAGATTAGCCGGATTAGAGACATACTATGGTGATACCCATTTAGCATATCCCAAAAATGAGTGCAAGAATTAATTCGTGTGCTTCTATGTAATGGAAAACAATGACATGAAAAAACGTATTGTGTTTTCTTAGCCGGTTCCGCGGGTCTCCGGTGCTCACGACAAAAAATTCATGCTCTGCGCGCGCGTGGAATCCACATCACACACACGTACACGACATTCTTTTGCACATAACTCTAAGTGTGGTCTCCATGTCAGATGCATCGTACATGACATATTCTAAAAATACCGCTACGAATTAACTATATGATAGCCTATTCCGCGCGCTCCATACCCCGCGATGCGATCGGTGTATGATTCTCTGCCTCTTATCACTGTATATATCAAACAAGGGTGAACCGTTTCATCCGATGCATGTTTAGTTCCACCTCAACAGGTTGGAGTGGTTTCAGTCAACTTATAAACTAGAAGGTGCATCTCGGGTCAGCCATCTGTTGGTCTTCCTTTTACACTCCTCGAGTGTCTAAAAAAGACTTGGCTTTTACCGTTAAGGTAGGCCACATCGTGATTCAACACTGTTCAACAACTTGGTTCTGTATTTTGTGCAGCGTTTTTGTTTGTCCGCCGCGTAGAGAGATGTCTAGTTTTTATAATACGAAAACAGGGAAAAAGAAGAACCAAAGACAGGTGTAGTAAAACGTAAAGTCATGTAAAGTCTTTTCCCCATCTATCTGAAAAAAACCGTAAAGTCATAGCTGTTATGGTCGGGCAGGGAGTCCATTCATCAGGCCCACCAGTAGGCAAACCTGGCCAACGGGCCGGCCCGGCTCGGCACATGACCGATATTGCCTAAATATGCTGGCGGCAAGACGACTCATGCCCGCCTTACTCACGTCTTGCGGTGCGTGCCCGAACTGCCTCCGAGGCCCGAGCACGACACCAGATCTACACGAGCCGGTCTGCGGCACGCCAGGCACGCGGGCCTGTTATTCTTTTTTCTGGCCCGTCCAATATATGTAAAAAAACGTCCGAGTCCCAACTAAAACAACAGGTCTCCTTGACCTGATGGTCAGGACGGCAGGTTCTGCGGGCGAGGTCGGGAGTTTGCCACTATATTTTTTTAAAAACGACACATGAGAGCTTGCCGGGCTGTGCCGGGCCGGCCCGCGTGCCTGAGGCCCCAGGCGAGCTTAAGCCCGCGTGCCATGGGCCGGACACCGAGGCACGGCCCGATGGCCAGGTTTGCCAATAGGCGGCCGCAGCTCGCCTTCTTCCTCACCACCGCCTCAAAACCCTAAGCTGCTGCTCCTCGTCGGTTAAATCCCCGCCCCCACATGCTCCCACGCGCCTCCCTTCCCCCCTCCCCCTTGTAGCCACCGCGACTACCCTGCCTCGCCGGCCGCGTCTATGGCGACCCCGTCGTACGCGGCCGTGAAGTGTCTCAACACGTCCTCCTCCAGCCGCAAGCGCTTCGTGGTAAGAGCATTCACCCCTTCTCCCTTCGGTTCCGCTCCCCAGGAAATCGAGCTCATGGATGCGTTTTTACGGCTGCTAAGGAGCTATGTGTGGGTTTGTGCAGTTCAAGACCTTCTCGCAGCGGGTGGAGGAAATCTACATCGACGTGTACCGTAGCCTCCACGCTGTTAAGGAGGAGCCCTCGAGCGGCTCCTCGTTTCTCCTCGATGCTATGGTGGAGTGGAGGGTATGCACTTTTGACTTTCTCCTGCTTCAGTGTATTTATTTCTGATGTGAGAATTTCGCTCCTGGATCAAAGGGGAAGCTTAATTTGGTGCCTAGAACACTAGGAAAGCTTAAGTCAACTTAATTCACATAGGTTGGGTGGGGATTTATAGCATATCCCAAATTTCCGTTAGGAAAGCTTAATCACCTTAATTTGGTGCCTACTAGAACATTAGGAAAGCTCAATCACCTTAATTCGGTGCCTAGAACATTAGGAAAGCTTAATCACCTTAATTCATAGTTCGGTAGGCTGTAGCGGATACACTTGAATGCTGGGGATAGTTCGCAATTTGAATATATCGATCCACAGTTTGTTGTGTCAATGGAAACAGAACTCAAAAGATTGAAGATTCACATCCGACCAGCTAAATCAGCTGTTATTTCTATGTATAATGGAAACAGAACTTTACGGAAGGCAGTAGATAATTTTTTATATGTATGATGGCATTTCTGCTATGTGCCTTGCATATTCGTCAAATTCCAAATTCCAGGCGATCACAAACCTTGCATGAAAGTACTCATGCCACATCATGATCCTAGCTCCACTGCATAATTTCAGTTACATATAACAACGAGATTTAACACATCATGATCCTAGCTCCACTGCATGATTTCAATTACATATAACAAGGATATCCAAAGCTCTGAAAGAACAAAACTGCCAAATGATCATCCCTCTGTTGTTTTAATGTCTGCAGATATCTACTCAGCAGTTGCCCTGTAAGAAAGTTACATTCCCAAACAGCTTGACAGTGGTCAGTAGTAAACACACCAGAGTTCAGCAACCATGAACCTGTTTAAACTGTTTTCTTAATCTCACGAACTAATAATGCGAAAAGAGGTACATGCACATGAAAAATGTTATGCCACGTCTTTAGAAGCCACAACCATCTAGCAAGCACCAGATCATTCCCCAATAACTTCAGTAAATTCATGCACATACGAAACTCCTCATAGCCAACTCCAACTTTGTGCACTCCCATTCAACAAAATCTCTTTTAAACCCCACAAAATCTGTGGAACATTTCAACCCATCTTACTTCCAGTCTTCCGGAATATTGATGACACAAACATTTCATAGCATAACCAACAAAAATATACTCCCTCCGTCCCAAAATAAGTGACGTGGGTTTGTCTAGATTCGAATATATCTAGTCTTGTTTTAGTGTAAGATACATCCGAATCTAGACAAATGCAAGTCACTTATTTTGGGACGGAGGGAGCAATTCATATTACGCATAAGACTTAATAATAAAAAATGTAAACAGAGAAGATCACCGCATTTGGCCGTCCATTGGTATCACAATTTTCTTATGCAGTCAGGCGAGCTAATGTTTCAACTCATTACAAATTCAAACATTACAACCCCACACAGCTCTAACCTAAGAAAAGTCGTAAAAAACCCTAGTTGCTGCTACGAACCATGAAAAGTGCGGACAGTCAATCATTGTCGGGCACTACAAAGGGCTTACTACATAGTTTTAAATAACCTCTCACCCTGCACACCCCGCCCCATCTCATATGCACCCGTGAGCTGCTACTGCTATGAAAGATAAAAAAAATCAAATGTAAGATGTACTATAATCCCCAGACAACTGAGAAGTCCATGCAATGGGAAAAATAAAGGATTTTTTAAAACAAACATCATTAAAACCCAAATCATCTTCTTATCTGGACTTCATGCACACACAAAAATTTCTTTATACAGTGAACGGAAATATCCTAGTCCCTACCCCTGTTCAATTCCAGATGATGAGGCTGGAAACTTCAGGAGTTATTCTGGACTTCCTTGTTTCAAAGAGATGTCCTTAATTTTCTAAGCGATTTATGTAAGACGTTCTAATTTCACAGCATGTCTTTATTCTTCTAAATCTATCGATGCCAATAGTATGTGGGCTTTGAGGTATCATATGATCATGGAGCTCAGCTACTTGTTTCGTCGGATGTTTGATGCCTACTATAGAGTTAGCAAGCTGTATGTTGAAATAGAAGGTTTTCATGTTCTTGTGAGCTGTATGTACATACGAAGTTTTGAACTCTTGTGGTTCTTTGATTGATAATGAACCTGGAATGCTCTGGTCTGAGAAACTACTTCAATTAATTCTTAAGGTCAGATCATGTAGAAATGGTTACTGGTGTGATAAGTGGCGACCACTCGTTAACTTTTTGTCAGCTGTTGGTTGCGTTTTTTAAATGTCCTGAAATTCAGGTTTGTATGTTAGTGATTGAGAAGTTACATTAAGATGATGTTTGCGCATTCATACTTATTGTGGCTACTCATGCAATTATCTGTAGTGGTCTATAATTGAGGTTTTAATACATGAAAAGGTTTCTGAGTTGTATTCTATCTAGCCTCTGGAAGTTAAATCCTTGATGTCGAAATGTAAAGTAATTCTCTTACCCTTCTAATTTTTCCTACTGTTTATGTGATTCAGGAGCTGAATACTGCAGAAGACTTCATCTCATTTTATGATGAGATGATACCATTGGTACAGACACTACCCCAAATTGTATTGCACCGTGAAAAAATATTTTCTGGGCTGCTACAAAGAGTAAATATGGCGGCACGATTGTCCCTCGAGCCAATACTCATGTAAGTGGGTCATGGTTTCATGAATCTAGTTTAATGGAGTGATTTCGTGCTACTTAAATGTGTTATGTGCTGTTGTCGCCTTTCCATGTCTTTTGGGTTTGGGGTACAAAATGAATTGACTGGTGTTACACTGACTAGATCTTATTCCAGACTTTTTTAGAAAGCTTTTCTGCAAGTATAGAAAGTTAGAAATGAACTCAAATTGACACCCTTATCGATCATCTGCCAATAGTTGCTAGAGTAGTGTTGTGGACCTTTCTGTATATACTTTTATCTTGTATGGCCGTGTATAATATCATGTGTATATATACTCCACTATGCAACATTTCTGGATAATTTTACTATGCCAAGTTTAGCCATCAAGGATTTCAAACAGAGTATCAGCATGGCTCATACTAAGATTGCCATGTGCTTCTCCTTCTATGATGCAATATAATATTTTTAATTTCTCTTATACGATAGCTAAAGTAAAATTTCACCAAGAGTACCCCTCTGCCCATTTAGTTTGGCACTGGGCTCATAATTCTGTTGTGATTTTGAAATTTACTGTTGACATCTTTGAATACATAGTGCTGGACTTCAATATTATGTACTCCCTCCGTCTCAAAATAGATGTCGGGAATTTGTCAAAATTTGGATGTATCTATATACTAAATATTGTCTAGATTCATCCAAATTTTGACAAATCTGCGACATCTATGTTGAAACGGAGGGAGTATTAGAGTTAGGTTAAACAAATTCTGTGTTCTCTTTTCTACTTTCTCATGTTTTCTCGATGTTAATTACCATTTAGCTATTATTGGTGGTCTGAAGTGTTTCACTCTTTACATGCAGGTTAATTGCAGCTCTCGCCAGGGATATTCTAGATGAATTTTGGCCGTGAGTTTCTAATTCAAATTAACTAGTACAATATTCACCCAGCATGATTGTTTACTTATGGCTTTATACATCTGTGCACAGTATGCACCTTCATGGATATTCTTTGTTTGCTTGTCTTACTTAATAAAAGGGTTTGAAATTCTCCCCGTTTTGTTCATTGCAGGTTTCTAGCTAGACATGCTAGTGCTATATCGGCTCTCCTTGGTGATGGAGGTGATCGTGACCCTGAAATCCTCGAGCAGGTAGAACATCTTATTATTCTAGTTTTATCATCTTGTGGTTTAGTCGCAGAAATCATAATGATATGTGTATTTCAGGTCTTCACATCTTGGTCATGTATAATGATGTACTTGCAGAAATATCTAGTAAAAGATGTTGTTAAGATTCTCAGGTTAGTTATTTTCTAGGTCTACATACGCTTTTTGAAACTTTAACTCATTTCATTATCTCTTTACCATGATAGAGTAAACAACTGCACTCACCATCTTTCCAGTTTTTTTCCACCATCAAACTTACTGCAAATTCCTTATCATCTCTGAAGGATCACAGCTCCCCTGAGATTTTTCCCAAAGGATTACGTGAGAGAATTTATGGCTGAATCTGTTTCATTTTTGCTGAGGAATGCACCCAGCAGTCAATTAACACAAGGTATTGTTCTATTCTAACTCATGTTCTTTTCTGAACTGGATATCATGTGTAACAGAGGGAATACTCCCGTCTGGGTCCTACTTTTGGGGCTAGTCTTCTTTACGGCTTTTAAACATTTCATTTGATCATTTGCTGTGGTCCAAAGCCATTTGCTTTTGAGGCGTCGTCCAAAATAGACCGTCTCAGTAACCGGCAGTGCGCCCAACTGAGAGATGAGATCAAGTGCTCTACCTGCCAAAGGCTCAAATACGAGTACAGCTTTTGATTGAAGGATTGACTTAGACCAAAACTGAAAGCGGTTTAAGCCTTAAAGTTGACCAAGCCTAGTGAGTAAAATAGACTGCATGATGGTTGAGGCTTAAAAAAGGCTTTACCTGAGGTTTCAAAATGGTGCTGCCCCTTCTTTTCAATCACCCTTGTCACTTTTCAGTTCGTTTCTTTTTTATTTGAATATTTGTTCTTATGGGTTATCTTTGCTTGACTGGAGAAGAGTGGCAATGATTTTGCCTGCCTACACTGTGATGATAGCGGTTTGGTGAACTGCTGGACTTCTGAGTTCTTTCTTAGCATTAGCTTCATTGTTTATGCAACTTTTCTCACGTAAGAGTCATATATAGAACATCTTTGTGAAATTCATATGATTCGTTTTCAGCCCCATCAGTTCAGCTAGACACTATACAGAGTCTCCAAGTATTTATATTTTTGGGCTGGGAAGGGAGAGGTGGGAATGTTGCTATTATGGGTGGCCTTGTATGAGGTATACTGTCTTCTGTTATATTGACTACCTTTATTTCCCCTCTTTTGTTGTTCATAGGTTTAAGGAAAGCTCTACTTGAGGCTGTTAAAAATTCATCACCTATACGGATAGATGGGGTGACTGCTTTGCTGTGGCACGTCATGAGAGGAACTTACACCAAGCTTCACTCAAGAGCTGGGAAAGTCATGAAGTTCCTGTTGAGCAAGTCAGTCCTCACCACTATCGACGATAAATTCCCGGATGGTAAGATAACATTATTAAATGACATGTACTGTTGTAATTTTCATGCTTGTCAGTTGCATTGCCTTTTTTACTTTCACACTTATCCTATATGGTACTTCCTCCGTTTACTAATATTATTAACACAATATGCAGGGTCTTCTACTATCCGCGAGGTCATAACTGGTGTGATTCATAGACTATGCAACGAAGTGGATCAGAAAGAGTTGGCATTGATGTATACTTGTTTATTTGAAGAAATCTACAGCTGTATTAAGGATGACTGCTTGGAGCACTTGAAGCACTTGATCGATTTCCTTACATTTGCTCTAGAGAACAGCAAGCAGACTGATGCGCTTGGTAGGAGTTTATTTCATCCATATGGTTTTTTACTCTTTTGAGTTCTGTTGTTGGTTCTGATTAGAATATCTTGCCTGTATTTCATTTTTTTCCAGATAAGGCGGCCACGCTTAAACTTGTTAAGTTGCTGATCCGTAAGTATGTCAGGGCTGGTAGAAGCACAGAAGAGGCTTCTGAATTTGTGGTTCTTGGGAGTATCTTGGACTTCCTTCTTTGCGTTTTGGATGTTCCAGTTATTTCTTGTAATTTATCCATCGTATACGCTCCAGTATTTGAACTAACAAATTTGAGGTAAATTATTGCCTGCAGAACCCATGGTTCTTTTGTCATATTTACAAAAGCAGTCTAGCACCTCTCATGGTTTTAGTTCTGATGTTTTCAGTGTGGTTGTCTTTATAAAGAAACTTTTGGCAAAAGGCCCTCAAATTATACAAGCTTTCAAAAGCCAGATACTGAGGTATGTGCTAGCAGTAGTTGTTACTTTCAAATACTTATGTACAATTTCACACACACACGTTTGACCCTGCAATTTGATGCCTTGTAGTGCAATGGATAATTTTCTCGAGACTTCACCTGATGAAGTTCTCTTTATTATTCTGCATTTATTTAAGAGAGTTACCGATGGAATAACTCCTCATGGCATTGATGGTAGTCATCTTGACCGGGAGAAGAAAGTGTACAAATTCTGTGATTCAAAAGTCCGCTTCTGGATAGAGCTGGTAGATAATATAGTCAAGACTGCTGACCATTCAAGTAATCAGGTCAGTGTAAAGGAAGCTGCTGTACTATGGGGATCTATTCGCTGCTACTCGAATGTTGAAGATGCCTCTCAAGATAGTTTAACGATGCTGAATAAGTTAATTTGCAGCCTCGATCAGTTGCTTGAAATGGAAAAAGGTAAGATTTCTTTACTTCCTTACAATAACCATCTATAGTCTTCTAAAAACGCACATTGTCGACATGCAGATAGCATTAGCGGTCTTCCGAAGGATACCTGGATAAGTCTGCTTGGTGCAGCATTATTATCATACCATGAATTACTGTTGGTTAGCGTCAGTAAAAATTCAGAATTAAGTCTTTTCTTATCTATTGCCAAGAGGCACAGCACATGTCCGCAAGTACTCTCTGCTGTAGCTGAATATTTGGATTCCCTGCTTGGGTAAAGTTATTTCTGCTCTCTAATTCTTCTTTCTATCTCTTACTTAGTTTTAGCTTTTGTGACGGTTATTCAGTTCTGTTTGTTTCTTTCTGTGAGCAGGGCAACTTCCCTGGAGATGGCAACAGAATTCAATACACAGAATCTTTTGAATTCATTCTGTATCTTTGGTGCTAACTTGAGCAGTCCAAATAAGAACATTCGGGTTTTAACATTGAGGATTTTGTCCTATTATGCGAAGATGGATCAACGCCTTTGCTCAGATGATGAGCGGCCACATAAGAAGAGAAGGACAGAATATTCTGTGGAGGAAACTATTGACACTAAATACAATAATGTATGTTCTGGCAGCTAATGTTTTCATTTGCTATTTGCCGTTCTTACTCTTACATCTCCCTTGAAATCAGGTTGTGGACACTCTGTTCGCTGTTGAATCAACTCCAGTTTCAGTATCTACTAGCCGGAAAATTGCTATCTATGTTTCTCGGATACAAATGAGTCTATCTTCTAATATGGTTCATGATGATTACATACCTCTTCTCTTGCATGGGATTATTGGCATCTTGTACAATAGATTTAGTGATCTGTGGTCACCAACACTGGATTGTCTTGGTGTCCTTATTAGCAAGCACAAGGAACTTGTCTGGGGCCAGTTTATCCAGTTTATCGCGATTCACCAATCAACTGGACTGACAGTGAGAAGCCAAGAGAAGCTGGAAGCTGCAACCCACCCACAGTGTATGTCTCAGACATCTGTCAGATATTATGTTTTTGCTATTCTTCTGCAATCGTACCCCTACGCTTCTTTGCCTTTGTTCTCATTTACTACATATTGCATTTTGAGTTACTCTTGTCCGTCTGGTGTACTGCTGCTGTATTTCTGATGCAATTACGTTGAAGAGGACAAATAGCAGGAGCAAATTTGCATTGCTCGATTTGTCAGTTGACAAGTATGTCTACCTTTCGAGATTATCTAGTTGCGCTTACCCTGCAACTTGCTATTTGCATGCCTTCTCGTTGAGACAATATTGTGCCTGTGTCTATACTGTGTACAGACAGCTTATTTTTAAGCTTTCGCTTTGTTTTTCCTAGTATTAGGCCTTCGGATACCCAAACTTGTGAAATGCTTGGTGAATTGATTGAGCTTTATGGTATTTGGATGTGAATGCATGTCACAGTACTGACTGCAGACTTTTTGTTGTTGTGGACCTATGGTTCAGTAATTATCTTGGAAGTCAACTTCATGTGCTTTAGCTGATTCTTGTATTACCATTTCTTACTTCATCTTTGATTTTGCAGCTATTTTTGACTGCTTCAGTTTATATCTTGATATGGATTTTGATTGCACACCTCCTGAGACAATTGCCACACTATTGCTTCAAGCCCTACAGAAGATCCCTGATGTTGCTGAGTCTTGCTCTCGTCATCTTGTACCATTATTTCTAAATTTTATGGGCTATACCGATGGCAGCATCACTAGGTATTGATAAAATGCATTTTTCTGCAGCACAGACTTAATATCTGATGTTCAATCCTTGTTGATGCCTTCTTTGTAATCTTGATTTCCACAGTGTTCATTTATATATGTCTGACAAATGTAAAGGCAAACAATGGAAAATGATTCTAAAAGAATGGCTGAACTTGTTGAGAGTAATGCGCAATGCCCGATCGTTGTCTCAGAGCAAGATTATTCAGGAAATATTAACTGAAAGGTTTGTATATTTGTAGTATTGCTAATATAAAATTACTACAGGCGAGATGTTGCATCGAAAATTGTGATTAATTAACATTTATTTCTAGGGTCCTTGATGAGAGTGATCCTGACATACAGGCAAAAGCATTGGATTGCATTCTGAACTGGAAGGATGAATTCCTGATTCCATACAGTCAGAACCTTAAGAATTTGATCGACTTAAAAACTCTCCGTGAAGAACTCACCATGTGGGCAGTTTCACATGATTCTATGTCAATTCAGAAGTGCCACAGAAGTCGTGTTATTCCTTTGGTTATCCGTGTGCTAACACCTAAAGTAAGGAAACTGAAGCTGCTTGGTTCTCGAAAGGTTGGTATCTTAGCTGATTGTCTTGGAACATAATGGTTAGAATAAACAAATATTTGTAATTTAATTCATGTGAAAGTTAACTTCTATATATTTCGTATTGTTTTGCCAGCACACAGGTGTTAGCCATCGAAAGGCAATTCTCCGTTTCCTTCTCCAGTTTGATTCAAATGAGCTTCAGCTCTTTTTCTCGTTGCTTCTGAAGTCCTTGGTCCCTGGGAGCCTTCAGCTTGAAAAGTTCGCTTGTCAGTCTGGCTATCTGCTTGGTAGTATTTCTGATATCGTGATAGTGTCAACAGAGATCTGTGTAGAGAATCTTGCATGGAAAAGGGCAAATGGTTTTCTTCATTTGGTTGAAGAAATTTTTGGTACTTTTGGCATGGCACATATAAGTCCATTTCTTAATACTATATTGATCATTGTTGTTCGCTTGCTGGAGAATTGTATGCGAAATCTTGGAAGGGGCAGCGATGAGGAATATCCTCAGAACCAATCAAATCATGCTGAGAATGAGTGTTCTATGAGCCACGAAGCTGACAATTCCATAGATCTGAAAGAATGCTCAAAACAGATGACAGTAGCAGATGATACTGAGGTGTGTGACATTATGGTAAATATCTCCTGAAAACAATACGGAGTGCTCTCACCTGTAAATATTGGTTTAGTTATTACATATCTGCATCATGTTGTTTAAAAGAACTACCAAATTGTTGTGTTGTACTTCCTGGGAATAAGCTGACGATGATTTGCCTAATTCAAGCTATAGAAGTATCTGATTTTAAGAAAAAACTAGTTAAAACATATTTAGCAGATCCATTAAGTGTAGCTACTGTTTGCTTGATGGTTCCATTTAAGTCTTACGGAAAGTTATCTTATTTGTAGTATTGTCATTATTTCTTCGATCAAGCCAATGTTGATGCAGCCCTTCCTACGGACGCTACTACATCTTCTCTGAACTAATCCCCGTCAAACTCTTATGCAGGCAAGTGCCTCAGTCAAGCAGTTAAAGGATCTTAGGTCCTTATGTATGAGAATTGTTTCCTTGGCACTTCGTCAGTATGAAAGTCATGACTTTGGAGAGTACTTCTGGAATACTTTTTTCACTTCTGTGAAACCTCTGATTGACTGCTTCAGACAAGAGGCTTCCAGTAGTGAGAAACCGAGTTCATTATTTTCGTGTTTCATGGTAATGAGTCAGAGCCCAAAATTAGCACCACTATTGGGGACAAATAACCTTGTACCGGCCATATTTTCTATTTTGACTGTGAGGACTGCATCAGAATCTATCACCTCCTATGCACTTGAATTCATTGAGAATCTATTGAGGTTGGATAATGATTTGGAGCCGCAAGAAGATCACTCGGTGAATAAAATTCTTGTTCAACATATGGATGTTCTTCTCAATAGTCTCCATGACTTTGTTAATTATCGCAAAGAGCTTCACAGGTATATGCTTTTATTTGGGTTGAGTCTGACAAATGGGACTGAATTGCTCACAATGTTTTGTGTAGTAGTTTGATATGCATTGAATGTAAGCATTATTGTATCAATCTATCTTATGGCTAAGCATCGCTTGTGAGTGGTTGTGGCCTTTAAAGTTATCTTCTGGCTTTCTAGCTTCTTTTGTTCCCTTGATGTGATGGATTTTTTTCTTCTTTTGTGAACTCCTCTGCTCGTATCTTAGCCTTTTGTTTTGAGAGAAGCTATGAACTTAAGAAAACAAAATCATTGTACTGCTAAACTTATTTTCCTGCAAGCATCTCTTGAGTTAGCTTGAACATGTTGGTGGAAGATAGGAATTAGCCACATCAATTATGTATTGTTCGAGACATTTGTTTCTTGCTTGGAGATGCTTCACACTGAGGCTATCACGCAGTTTTGGAGCTTATGTTTGGAATTTTCCGTTTGATGTGTACAGGAGAACTGGGAGATGGCTTGGGCAGCGTGAACTTAGGCTGTTTAAACTATTGCTAAATTACATCACAGACCCCTTAGCTGCAGAGCATGTTGTAGACCTCGTCCTTCCCTTTTTCAGTAAGAAGGACTTGAACTCTGGTAAGCCTATCTTCTAGTCAAGTTTGTCCTATGCACATGCCTAATTTGTATGTCAATATGCATAACTGCGACACAAGATTATTCATCTTGCTTGCAACATTCTAGGCTTTTAGCAACCGTAACATGTTCTGCACTCTTCTGTCTTGTGTCTTTTATACAACAGATGAGTGTCTGGAAGCTTTACATGTTGTAAGGGGAATAATACCAAATCTACAACTTGGTGTATCGGTAAAAATTGTAAGTGCACTCAACCCATTGCTAGCGACTGTTGGACTCGAGCAGCGGCTATGCATCTGTGATATCTATGATGGGCTGTCATCACATGAGTCTTCAATGCCCTCTCTGGTAATTATTTGCTCTACTCCTGATGTCATGTCATCTGTCTCAACTTTCCCAGTACCTTGTTCCTTACCTATTTACAGTCTCAGTTGTGATAGTTGGTCCTACTTATCACAGGCTCGGTTACTGCAAGATCTGAATGCAGTTTCAACCTCAGAACTTGGTGAACTAGATTATGACAGGAGGATTAAAGCATATGATGCGGTTCAGCCACAGTTGTTTCATGGCATGCAAATAGAACATATTGGTGCCATATTATCTCATTGTGTGTATGATATGTCATCTGAAGAGTTAATTTTCCGGCAAAGTGCATCCAGGGCTCTTCAATCGTTCCTGGGCTTCTCTGCATCAGTAATGGACAATGACCATAAATGCTCAATTGAAACAGCCACTGTTAAACCTGGAGAAAATAATTCCAGGAGCGTTTGCACAAAAGGGCATATTCAACAAATATTAGAGAGAACTTACCTTCATAATATGGGGTCAGCAATGTGTAAAGATATATCAGTTCAAAAGGTGTAAATTCTGTCAAGTTTTTTACCTTACCATATGGTGTTACTCACTAAAAAGAAACTAATGCTGTTGTAATTTCAGGAGTGGATGATTTTACTTCGGGAGATGGTCTATAAATTTGATCATGTACCATCCTTAAACTCCTTCAGGCCTCTCTGCAATGAAGATCTGGATGAAGATTTTTTCCACAACGTAATTCATTTACAGGTAAATCGACTCAATCCATTCAGCCCAGTGTCCAAATAAAGGAAACAATTCTTATTTGTATGGTCATATAAACTAATGCAGGCTGGTAAAAGATCCAAAGCATTATCTCATTTCAGGCAGGCAATGAAAGATACCAGCTTTTCAGAGGTAAATGTTAAAATATTGCCAAGTTTTTGTTTGTGGAATACGTGTCAGATGAAAACAATAACTGCCGTAAAGTTTTAAGTTCAGACTGTCATTGACTATCTTTGCTATGGATTACCATAATAGCTGGTTTGGTTGTGCATTTCATCCCATTTAGTATGCAGTAGCACATTAACCTATGATGCAATTTTGCACTAATCTTGCTTGGTACTGCCAGAACTATATTTCATTTGCTTTATCAGGCTAATATCACCCATTAGCCTCACACAACCATTGCATCATTCAGTATTAGCTGGCACACTAAACTTACAATGGATTGAGCATCTGACTCTTGCTGTCCCTATTTTATTGATTCCCTATTTTATTGATTAAGTTTAATTCTTTTATTTTATTTTAGGATGTGACTATGAAAGTCTTCGTGCCACTATTTTTCAATATGTTCTTCGATGTGAAAGCTGGGAAGGGTGAACATGTAAGAGATGTATGTTTGGATACACTTTCTTCTATTGCTGCCAAAGTGCAGTGGGAGCACTACCGAACAATACTGATGAGATGTTTCCGTGAGTTGAGTCTCAAGCCTGATAAGCAGAAGGTCATACTGAGGCTAATATGTGCTGTGTTGGATGTGTTCCATTTCATGAAACCCGCAGATGACGTCTCGAGTAATTCTGATGTTACAAATGAAGATTCTCTTTCTTCCGTTACGTTCTCCTCAACTACAGTCTCTTTGGAGAAGCAACACTACCTTCGAAAGGTAGTCTTTCCACAGGTCCAGAAGTTATTAGGATCGGATCCAGAGAAAGTCAATGTGAGCATAAACCTGGTAGCACTCAAGATACTCAAGTTACTACCAGTGGATTATTTTGAGTCACAACTTTCAAGCATCATACATCGAATCTGCAACTTTCTGAAGAATCGTCTTGAAAGCGTACGTGATGAAGCAAGGTCAGCTTTAGCTGCATCGTTAAAGGAACTTGGGATTGGTTATTTGCAGTTTGTGGTTAAGATATTGAGAGCGATACTGAAAAGGGGTTATGAGCTACATGTTCTGGGCTACACCCTTCATTTTTTATTATCAAAAACTATAGCTGCTGAGATGAATGGTAGCCTTGACTATTGCTTACAAGATTTGTTGGCTGTAGTTGAGAGTGATATACTTGGAGATATTGCGGAACAAAAGGAAGTTGAAAAGATCGCCTCCAAAATGAAAGAGACAAAGAAGAGAATGTCATTTGAGACTCTTAAGTTGATTGCCCAGAGCATTACATTCAAGACACATTCTTTGAAATTAATCTTGCCGATTTCTGCGCATCTTCGGAAGCACCTGACTCCAAAATTGAGAACACAACTTGAGATGATGTTACACAGTATAGCCTTGGGGGTTGAGTGTAATTCATCAACTGAAACATCTAATTTATTTATATTTATATATGGCCTTGTTGAGGATACTATTGAAGGGAATGGTTCTCAGTGCAAAGATAATATGGGATCTGGTCCTGGTCAAGAAAATATCTGCAGAATGAATTTCCTTGGACTTGGTGAGGGTGGCTTACAAAATTCCTATATTCTTACAAGGTTTGCACTTATGTTGCTGCGTAATCGTTTGAAGAGCATCAAGCTGCATAAGGAAGATGAGCAACTATTGTCTATGTTGGATCCTTTTGTCAACCTTTTGGGAAAATGCTTGAATTCCAAGTATGAAAGTGTCCTCTCTATTACTTTCCGATGTCTTGCCATGTTGGTGAAACTTCCTTTGCCATCTCTCAAGGACAATGCAGATCCTATCAAGAATGTACTGATGGAAATTGCAGAGAGAACTGGAAATTCTAACGGTCATTTGGTCACGTCTTGTTTGAAACTGCTTGCTCATCTACTTAGAGGCTATAGGATTTCACTTTCAGATGATCAGCTTCAGATGCTTGTCCGTTTCCCTATTTTTGTTGATCTCCAGACAAACCCTTCACCTGTTGCCCTATCGCTTTTGAAGGCAATAGTCAAAAGAAAATTGGTTTGCCATGAGATTTATGATATTGTAGTTAGGATAGGAGAATTGATGGTAACAACTCAAACAGACTCTACAAGGCAGCAATGCATCCAAATTCTGCTACAGTTTTTTCTAAATTATCCACTCTCTGAGAAGCGCATACAACAGCATATTGATTTTTTCCTGACAAACCTGAGGTATGAATGAATCTCTAATAGGTACCTGCCTTTGGCCTTGCATGTGTGCTGTAAGCTAACTGTGAAAATTTGCAGCTACGAGCATGCATCAGGAAGAGAAGCTGTGCTTGAAATGCTCCACGATATTCTTACCAGATTTCCCCAGAGAATTATTGATGACCAGGGTCAAACATTTTTTCTCAATCTTGTAGTTGCTTTAGCAAATGAACAGCACCCGAATGTGTCTTCTATGATCCTTAGAACAATCCAGAAGCTGTTAGGACGCATTGGTGATCAGGGAAAGAATTCAATTTTTGAGTACTCTCTTTCGTGGTACACTGGCGAAAAACAGAATTTGTGGAGCGCTTCAGCCCAGGTTAATGATTATTTATTGATCCTCCGAAACACTAGATGCAACAAACTTGAAATCGTCGATTACTGTCCCTCAGTTTGCTTTAACATTTCAGGAGCACTTCTGTCTGTTATTATTGCATTTTTTCCTGAACTGGAGAAGTGGTCATTGTATTTGCAGGTTATTGGTTTACTCGTTGGAAATCGTTCGTTAGGAATTGGTAAACATCTTGAAAGTATTTTGGCTTTTGCGAAGCAAATAATGGAATATTCTGTCACTGCTTCTGGAAGAGTACAACTGGACTTAACCGGTGAAACTGGTCTGCCATTTTGGAAAGAGGCTTACCACTCTATTGCCATGATGGAGAGGTTACTATTACAGTTCCCAGAATTGTACTTCAAGCAAAATACTGAGGTATGATTACCTTTTGAGAACTGGATCTTATCGTGTATTCTTTTTATTAGCCGTTGCAGTGCTCTTATTATTGTTTTTCCAGAAGAAGTATTGTCACATGTTGCAATTGATGTACTCCCTGTTGTACTAAAACAGTGACTTATTATGGATCAGAGGGAGTAACACTATTCCTTGACTGAAATCGAACCTTTTAAATGCAGCTGTAGTACGCATCCTTTCCATCTAGATCAATAGCAGAACCACTGTCACGTCTTACAACTAAATGTAATGTAATGTTCATTGACAGAGTAAACCTTGTTAATGACTAACATGTACCAATGAAGAAACAGGGTTCGTAGCTAGCTCAATATCCCACATCCCTCAAGTTTGTGTGCTTAAAGGATGAATCCCCCCTCCCCCATCAATTTCATGTACACACAAAATTCTAAAACATTTTTTAGAAGAAATCTAAAACAGATTTTTATATTGGAGGCACTATAGCCACTTTAGTACTTGACATTGTTGGAGTACATGCCTGAAACAGAAGTAGCTACTACCCTTCTTGTTGTGCAACCGTGACACACTCTTTACCTGCAGGCAATATGGATGATAATTTGCAAGCTGCTGATACATCCCCATTCAAAGTTACGTAATATGTCCAGCTCTCTGGTAGCCTCATATTTTGCTTCAGTAGAGAAGAGGAAACGTGAGGAGAAGTTGGATGTTACATCATCGTTCCTTGTCCAACCAAGCAGGCTATTCCTAATAGCTGCTTCTTTCTTGAAACAGTTGAGGAAGGAGCTAAGTGATACTACAGCAAACAATCTAATTGTACAGAATCTTGCATACTCAGTCTGTAACTTGCATATGTTGATTAAGCAAACAACTTCATCACATCAGTTTTGGTCTAGCCTTGGTTCTTCTGATCATGTTGCCTTCCTCGAGGGTTTTGAATTGCTTGGCTCAAAAAAAGCAAAGAACACATTTCTCCTCTGCACCGCCTCTTCTACTGATGCAGCTGGATCTGACCTTGACAGCAGTGAAGAACTTACATCTTTCTTAGTTTCTTCTCTCCTAAAGAAAATGGGGAAAATTGCAATGCAAATGGAGGACACACATGTAAGCTCCAAGTCATTGTCCGCAATAAATATTATTCCTGCAATGTCATATGGTATTTAATAGTTAAATACTTAAAAAATTGTATTTTTTCTGTGTTCACAGATGAAGATCGTATTCAGTTGTTTCAGTTTGATTTCATCAAGACTTGGAGCTGAAGTATCACTAACCTACTCTGTTCACCTGTTGGCCCCATTGTACAAAGTTGCTGAAGATTTTGCTGGAAAAGTCATTAGTGGTATGATGTTTGTCTTCGTGTTGTCCCAAACTTGGGGTTGTTTGTATGCATTTCGTTTATTCTGTATTTCTGTTCCCTTGCTGTTGAGGTTTACTTTTTGTTAGCATAGATTTGTGCTATTGTCAAATGAAACAAACCAAGCTTTACATGTGCTCTTGCCCAACTTATAACTTGTTGCTTTTTTGTTTTTAGATGAGGCTAAGCAATCAGCAGAGATGGCCAGGGACAAATTACGTGATCTCATTGGCGTTGAGAAATTCGTGGAAGTTTACAACACTGTCCGGAAGGAGCTCAAAGCAAAGAGGGAGAGCAGAAAGCAGGTTGAGAAGCTGGTTGCGGCCAACGACCCAGTGCGTCACGCTAAGAGGAAGCTGCGAATGGCTGCCAAGCACCGCGATCAGAAGAAGCGGAAGATAACAGCGATGAAGATGGGAAGGTGGCTGAGGTAGTTTTGGTGTTAAGGGTCACCAGAAGTTGTACAGCGTTCACATTTGCACGGCATGTTCATTCTAGACGGCCGGCAGGAATTTTTGTATGCTAGTTATACATACACTTTTCTTTGAGTGTTAAGGGCCACCATCTGAATGAAGTTTGTTAAGTGGCTTGAGCACAAAGATTTAATGAATTGGATTGCTTACTTTTCTTTGAGGCATGGATTGCTTACTTGAAGAATTCATCGACTCAAAACATTTGTTCCAACAAAATGTATGCAATCTGCTATTGGAACGTTTGTAGTGGTCACTGGAAGTAAACACGCAAATGGTCTCTGATTAACTGGGATAAATGGTTTCGTTTCTTGTTACGGTTTAGGTAGCTTGGGTTGCTAGGTGGAAACATTTAGCGATCCCTCTTTTTGATATGTTTAGTTAGACTAGTAAAGGCCCGTTCGTTGCAACAGATCCATAATTTTCACATGTTAGTTTTATATTTCACATTCAATTGTTTATAAACACTATTCGTCCATTTAATGGCACTATATCACGACCGTCGAAATAGATTATGTTTCTTTTTTCTAGAGGAGTATATTTTTTTTACTGTGCTCAATAACCAAAATATGATTTAGCTATTAATTTTATATGAGCATGCAATAAAAATTACATAAATAAATTATACAACATGACACTAACCATCTATGTTTGACATATCTCAACATTTTAATCCATTAACCGAATGACATCATAGAAAAATTTAAAATAGCATTTATCGATAACACAATCATGTAATCATTTTGCTGTGGGAATTTCATTATAGAGAAAGAAGACTGACAATGAACTTCCTTTGGATCAAGACAAAGCAATCAATGTCGAATTTCACCACTCATCAAATGCACTATTCACTTAAACGTCTAAGGCTTTCAAGAGTTCGTCCACTTTTGCAGCCCAAGAACATGACCATCATGAGCTATATAGACCACCATAATTATTTGACCAATTATCTTCCTTCACGCTTCTTCTTCCCTCGAGTCTTGCTTCTTTAGTTACTAGATCCATGTCGATCACCTATTCCAGCTCGCATCACCAGGCTGGAGCAGAAGAAGAGATTTCAATAATTAGTATGCATCAATGAGCCTTTCTCAAGTAGCATTTATCAATAATATTTAAAAAATCATGCAATTATTTTGCTAGTGGGAATTTCATTCCAGAGAAGACCGACAATGAACTTCCTTTCGATCAAGACAAAGCAATCAATGTCGAATTTCACCACACATATCAAATGCACTATTCACTTAAGCCTTTAAGGCTTCGGTCCTGCATAGGCCATTGGATAACTTGGATTAAGAATTTTTAATTGGAATGTCTAGCATAAAGCTGAAAGAACATGACCATCATGAGCTATATAGACCACCATAATTATTTAACCAATTATCTTCCTTCACGCTTCTTCTCCTCTCAAGCCTTGCTTCTTTAGTTACCTCCACGTCGATCACCTATTCCAGCTCGCATCACCATGCTAGAGCAGAAGAAGAGATTTCAATAATTAGTGAAGTTTCGCAACTCTACTTCATAATTTTATTCCTTTAACTCTAAGTGAAGCATTTCTTTACCTTATTATGGGATTATTATGTTGAGCAAACTCCTCCCATTCAACCTGGCAGAAGTAATATCATTCATGAATTTCCTAAGGAATCAAGACTGCAAAAATATTGCTATGGCTATCCATAGGATGAACATTAAAATTTGAACATTAATTCGTTCTATGAGTGGTTTACTAAGTTGATGTAACTTTCTTTTATTTTTTGTATGTGACTACTACTATTTTTTTCATTATACACAGTAATCACACTCTCACCATTTTAATTTAAAAATTAAACAGAAGGAAAAAAGGAAGAAATCAACAAAAGTTCCTGCAGCGAACTAAGTTACATACAACAACAATAGTGTGGTGTTTTAACCAAAAAACTAAATTATTTATTAAATAAAATGTTCATGTTACTAAGGACTCAGAATAGAATATATTATGAATAGCATTTCTCTACTAGTCACTTGCTTGTACATGTGGTTGTAAATGGTAAATCTTTAAATAAATAAAAATATATGTGTACTTCCCACGTAATAGCTTAAATGCACACCGGAATGGGAATATGAGCCATGCAAAGCTAACTTCTGTATCTTGGTGCTTCCAGATCTCTCCTTCCTCCTTTTCTCCTTCGTACTGAACTCCCTTCTCCTTCCCTTTCTATATTGAAAATTTAAACCCCCCATTTATGTGAAATAAGGATCATGAGAGTTCATTACAATGAAAATCAGTAACTTTGAAGAAATTACAGTTCATCCAAAATAGCATATTTTTGCAGACCCCATGATATGCAATAATAGTTATATAACGTTATCTCAATCCCATGAGATAAAAACACTAATAAGTACGAATTTCAGAAAAACCAAGAAAAATTAAGCCGAGTTCTTGAACGCATCCAATTTGGAAGTTACTATACAACGGTTACACACAAAATAAAAATGTCAGCAGTCAATATTCCTAAAAAGATAGATCCTACCGACTAATTTTCTGCTGTAGTCATCAAGATCAATACCTTGTGAATATACATGAAAGTTAATTTCATCCATACAGTCAAACTGAACCATATAATATCATAATATCTCAGAAATCTCCTACATCCTATCTAAGAGTTGAAACTGGGAGCTATTCCATTTCTAACTATTCGTACATTTTTGGATCTATTTGATTAAAAGAGCTATTCCATTTTTTTAAATGATGGGCATCTTCCCATCACCCTCCTCTTACAGAAACTTAATATACACGCATCAGTGGGAAAATAGTAAGCATATATCAAGTCTACATTCCGAACTTAAGCATGCTATAATTACAAGGAATAACAACGGTAAGGCACTAGAGCAAATCATAAGTTTTGTGTATCATTTTCTTATGAAATATTTGATTAATCCATATCACGGTCCATAATGCGCGTGAGAAATTTAATTGAATTAAAAGATAAGGAAAGGGCACATATCTTCTCGGAAAGTTGCCTGCATCATGATTTTTGTGTAACTGTGAACAGAATAATTCACTGCACAGACTACAAAGTGGCAAAGTGTGACATGGTAATTCAAGAACAAAATCATATGCACAATATAGCCCTAGGAACTAACCCTAGTCAAACCAACGTATATTCTGAAACTCAAGCGGCAAATAATTTAAATTGTTTTCCTCACCTGCTCGGGAGGAGGACTCACCTGCCCTTCTAAATGTTGGCCTCTCAACCAGCTCAAATACAATTTTTAAGGGACATCGTGGTCAAGCTATCCATGGAAGAGTATAGGAGTTACTAAATGACAGTGTTTGATGCCTGTGCTAGAAAAATAGCATTGTTTTTTTCCAGAAATCTACATTTACGTTTACTATCTAAACTTCCAAGCATTTGCAATTGGCATTTAATCATCAAATTGTATTGCACAGAATTTGAAACCTTCAATGTGAAAATGTCTTAACAAAATAGTACACTATTCAGAACATTTAGACATAATATAGCATAATTACTGGATTTCTCGTAACAGTAGGGAGACAACTACTTAGGGTATTTCTAGATAAATTGGATGTGGAGCTACCAAGAAAAGAAGAGGTACTAATGCATAGGTGTCATCTGAAATTTTCTGAACCGCCAAGATAAGGACAAATATAAATATTTAAACACTCATATGTGGGTATATATGGTAGTTAATAGTTATCTGAAAAAATTGCAAACAAAAATGCTAAGAATTTGACGGTAGTAGCACTAACCTGAAACTATGTTAATTACTAAGGACCACCAATTTGTAACTTACTTTAGCTTTTTAGTGAGCAAGCACGTGTCTATTATTTCCTCACCAAGTCATGCGTGGAACTAGGAGTAATTTTGTTATGCAAAAAACTTCATGAGAAGTTGATATTTACCACTTCACACCTCAAAACTGGTTTGAAAAAAATAGTTTATGAATAGAAACAATTGACCAAGAGAAAAGTAATAAATCATCTAAAACTTGCACAAAGTTTCATCCCTAAACATTTGTCCTCCATGAACACAAGTCCATGTGAAGCAAGTAACACTTTATGAGCCATTTTCGCATGATTCAGCTGCCCACTTATTCTATGACCTACTTGCAAATAAGAATTAAGTCACTCTTACCTGGGTATAGTAGCAAGTGCTAGGAGTTCCATCCAGATTTAGGTTTGGAGCTAAAACCATGGTGAATTTATCACTGGTACTCATCGGTAGCAACATATAATTGCATGCACATATCAAACTGTCCGCTTTTAGCCTTGGGGCATTTAACTGCAGACCAATATAGAAAGGAAAGTGTTTAGTTCAAGAAATATTTACAACTACAAGGTTGTGTAACAGTGTAAGTATAGCTATGATGTGAGCATTATAAGAGCTACAACATCTATATAGTGCAGCGTAAAATGGCTAAGCATATATTGTTACCATGTCTTTGCTAATAGCACTCCAATATACATACATGAGCGCCACCGTTTGGCAGAATAAAATATAGTGCAATGCAATTTCTTCCCATCAAGATCAATCCTGCTCACAATGTTGCTGCATTTGAAGTAAACACAATCCTTTTGTTGATCTGGAATCGGTGCATCACAACTGATACTCTCAGAAACCTTGCCTCATAATTAGTAAAAAGGACAAATTTTCAGTGAGACACAAAAATCATAGGTGAATCAACAAAACAGATATTGAATATCAAATGTTACATACATGGTGTTGAGAATAGAGGTGTCGGTTAACCTTGGAGGTGGGTGCACAACTTCCGTCTCTCTTAGGGTTTTCTGGAGTAAGGGGGCAGATATATATACATCGGCTCATGGGTGAATATATGGGCCACATGGGCCAGTTACATAAATCCCAATAACTGTTCAACACTCCCCCTCAAGATGGTGATATATATATCTATCATCCCCATCTTCCTACAAGCCAAGTTGCATTCCTTTGCTCCCAGCCCTTTTGTTAAGCAATCTGCAATTTGTTGTCCCGTGTTCACATAATCAATCTTGATAATTACAGCATCTAATTTTTCCTTGATAAAGAATTTGTCAATCTCCACATGTTTGGTTTTGTCATGTTGTACTGGATTTTTTGCTATGCATATAGCTAACTTGTTATCGCACCAAACATTCAAATGTTCATCTCTTAGCACCTTCAGTTCACTTAAGAGATTTCTTACCCACAACATGTCACTCAATCCTTGAGACATTGCTCAATATTCTGCTTCAGCAGTTTACTTTGATACAACTGGTTGCTTTTTACTTCTCCATGACACCAGATTACCTCCAACAAACACACAATATACTAAAGTTGACCTCCTGTTGTCAAGGAAACTTGCCCAATCAGCATCACTGTATCCATCCACCATTAGGTGTCCATTACATTTGAACCATATATCCTTTCGTGGAGTCCCCTTTAGGTACCTCAAAATTTGATGTAATGCATCCAAGTGACCAGTCCTAGGTGTAGGGGTTCACGCCTAAAAACAATAATTTTTTTCTATGCCAAGAACCCTAATGTCAGGACCTATCTATTAGTAATGAAGTAACAGGAGGGGATTTTCGCGAACTTACCCTTGAAGACCGAAAAACGTTGTCAATATTCAGGAGAACGTGGTTGATGTAGTCGTACCGACGCTAAACTCGGGGTCGTGTTGAAGTCTGACGGCTCTTGCGGCTCCGACGACTCCTAGTGCCCCAAGTGTTGAACCTCCGAGGGAGTTACACATGTCCGGTGCCTGACGATGACTCCCGCTCCTCCGATCTAGCAGCAGTTGCGGAAGTAGGCCTTCTAGATTCGAATCCCACAACACGACAGTGCTCCGCAGTGAAGAAGTCTCATCTTCGCAGTCTAGACTTGGGATCATAGTCACAGGAGAGAGCGAGAGAGGATCAATTGGAGGTCTCCCCAAAAGAGAGGAATTATTTTATTGATTATTGGTGTCTTTATCTTCTCAAGATACCTCTCAATATATAGGGGGAAAGGGGCCCCATAGATTATTAGCTAAGCCATGTGGGACTAAACAAGGGAGAGGAGAGGGGGAGGGGGTGACTGGCCAGCCAAGGCCCCAATGGGCCCCGCCGGTGGGTGCATGGGGCCCATGCGGCCCCTCCTCCCTTTCTCCCTTTTGGGCTTTTCCCTCATGGGCCTTTTCCCTAGGGATTTTGGCCCAATAGTGAATTTTACCATTTTAATTTCTTTCCTTTTATTAAATAAATATAAATATAAGATTAAATCAATATTTAACATTTAATTACATATTATTCAATCCCCGTGGCAATGGAACTCCTTCCATACCACTCCGGACATCCTCCGGACTTTCCAGGAACCCTTCCGGTTTTCTCTCTTTCTTTTCTTCGGTGATTCTGTCGATACCAAAATGATCTCCGGGCATCATCAAGCCCTTAAGAGTGACACCCCACGGTTCGAGAACTCTCTAGACATGGTCGAGATCCCTCTCGTACCAATGATCATCAGCGGGACCTGGATTCCCATGATGACCCATGTGCATTCCACGAATCTGTGTCGTTGAACCATGAACATCATGTCCCATTCCTTTTGTCTCTGCAATACTTGCATTGTACGAGATCTGATCAGTGACATCACCATGCCGTGTTCAATGTTGTTACCGACAAATGCTACTTAACTCGTTCTGACAAGTGATATCCCCGTGACCTAGTCACACGCTGCACAGCTGATGGATATAACTTCTCCGAGTGGGCCTTGAGTATATTTCCGTCACACGGATGGAAAAATCCTGCTCTTGACACATAATGACTATACATGCCCCTCCGAATACCTGAACACACCTTTATGATCACCGCTTCACCGAGTAACGTTTGATGCTATCAAGGTATTCTCGAGTGACAGTGATTGATATGGTGTCATGGTCTAAGAAACAAGACACTATGTTTCCTACATCGTAGCTTGAACTTTGTGACATGATCGCGTTATGATGCTTAGATTGGGTATTGCTCATCATCTCATTCTCCCAATGATATGACTCCATTGTCAATTGTCATAAATGCCACATGATCAGGAAACCTTGATCATCCGTTGACCAATGAACCACTGACTAGAGATTCACCAGGAACTATTGGTTGTTTTTATATCACACGAGTATTAATGTTTCCTTTCAATACAATTATAGCATGATATAAAACCTAATCATAAACTTTGTGAAATATGATAATAATCCATATTATTATTTGTCTCTAGGGTATATTTCCAACAGTCTCCCACTTGCACTAGAGTACAAATAAACTAGCTGCATTTGTTTACCAATCATCAACACCATATAACCTAGCACTTCTGATCATGCTTGCTCAAGGAAGAGGTTGAGTCTAGGGTCTAGACTTTATAGCCCCTCATAACCTTTGCAACTTACTAACGTCACCTTAATTGACATTAATACTTTATCATCTTATGATAACGTCTTGTGTATGTATAGTAGTTATGGCAACAAAGCAAGGTCGGTTCCAGGAGCCAGCAGTGACGTTAGATCAGTCAATGCAAACTTTCTCATGGGCACTGTGCCCTAGGACACACTCTGTGTGAGAAAATGAACTTCTCTAGCCATAACACTATACACGACACTAGGCAGTATCTTTATACTTATACTTGTTGTAGTTTTCGATGTTTGTCACCATGCTTTCTTTCTGACTCAAGGCGGTATTCTCAATGTAGAGATTCCTAGTCTTAACATATGTCTTTCAGCATAGCACTTTATGGTTTAGGCATGTCGTCCTTTATAGATTTGGAAAACATGTCTACAGTCCTCATTAGACACTATGGACAAAACCTAGCTCAATGTTCAGTGATTCATACTTAATCACTTCCAAATTTTTATTCTTAGATCTTATTATGTTGAGTTCTCATCATGGTTTCTAAGACAGAACCTATGTCATAACATAGTGGATGACGATCATCCTTTTCTTCCTTTTAACCATTGATGTAACACTCAAATGCAATTCCTAACTTGAATGATTAAGAACCATTCCTTCATCAATTCCTATTCCGAAACTACTTCATAATCTCTTTTAGGAATACATTACAACATAATATTGTAACATACTTTCTTTCAACTTTTACCCTTATAAATCATTATTTATTAGTACTTGTGATTTTATTCTTAATGTGTCATATACACATAAGAATTTACATTAATATCCCACTCAAAATATGTTTACTACATATTTGATCCTGAAACTTACATTGCTCCCACTCAAAAATATGTCATTCACATATTAATTTAGAAAGACTTTATAGCTCCCACTCAATTTCATGCAAATTGCATATATTGTAAATATTTTGAATGGCTTCAAAATCCCTTGATCAATTATCAAACTGAGAGTTTATTTTACGAGATAAACCACTGTACTTTAGCACTTCTGAATCAAATTCATTTGAATTCGCCCAAGACATTATTTGCGACGAATCGTGCTTTGTCTTTCACCTTTTCCGTCATAACCTTGCGGTACTTTGGAAAAGTCAAGTAACCCCTTTACTTGACAAGATTTAGTAACACTTTAGTTTTAAATCTTAAGTGAAATTCACTTCTAGGTTTTCTCATAATTTTAGTTTACCATCATTTTCTTTGTAGTTCGTAGGTATGTCATGTTCCGATAATCATGACAAGTGATTCACAAATGTCTCCACACAATATGTAGGGTACATTTGTGAATCCTACTTTATTTATTAAAAGCACTAGTAGGGAAAACACAATGATCATTATCATTGATCGTTTCTTTTATTGGAAGAGACGCGTTCTAGAACACGTTCCATTGCGCTTCTCGACACTCTGATGCAGGGTCATGAACCTTCATCGTGCTTTCACTTTCTTCCATTCACTTCATTGTCGAGGATCGTACTTCCTCGAAAATGCACCAAAATTTCGGTAATACTAGTTTTGCCTTTCTTTTGGTTTTCAGTCATGGATTCTGTATTCAAGGTTTACAATGAATATGCTACAAGGATTTGTTTGTTGTTTTGGCGATATCGAATGACTCCAAAACTTCCACGACACTCCATACAATATATGGTGTCGATCTCATGAATTTTAGATTGTTTACTTTATTCTAAATGAGTGTTCGCTATTTCCAACTAATGGTATTTACACTAACTCTACCATTCTTTATTTGGCGCTACCTATTTACCAACTCAATATCAAATATCACACTGTGATGCTTTGCATTTCAACGTATCAAAATGCACCGCATTTCACAAGTTCTTATGCCAATATCATAACATCGAATTTCATTACTATTGATCAAATCGTAGTAATTTAATTCTCTTTTATCTTCAATACCCTTTGATGCTGAAATTCTTTGATCACATCAAATAGTTTTCATGCTTCCATTTTATTTGGTAAACTCTTTTACAAAATTCAACAACTACAAAATGATAATCACCACTTCGTTGAAATACGGTACATCGAATATGTATTTTCTTTCAATAATTCATCAAACACTTTGTATTTTATAGTACACGGTGTTTCAGTTATCTTACCAAACTTGGGCATGATTTATATGTGACAAGAGATTAAATGACTTTCACATATTATCAACATAACTTTTGAATTTCAAACAATGGTTTCATTCAAAAGGAATATATCATTAAGTTGGGTATTTGCAAGACATTTTAATGTTTTACAAATGTTCGTGCATTATCAATTAGTTTTACAACACGAATAATTCACACATAATTGAAAACTATATGAACACGAATAAAAATCATTTATAAAAGCAGAACAACTGTTTTGCTACAAACTCATATGAATAACCGTCTCGCGAGGTGCAAGGCACACTAATAAAGTTAATACTCCATAGATTACAATAATTATTCAAAACAATAAACTAAATGATAAATGTCGAGAGAGTGTGTCGTCGTCCATCACCATCATGCTTGCCATCAACATGCAACATCACCTCCTCTCCACCAAGCATATCTCATGCAGAAGGACCTGTTTTCACAAAACAGAACAAGTATCAGATACTTCAATACTACAACAAGTGTTTACAAGATTATAACATTTATAAAACTATTATCATATATACCTTTGTCATCGATGACCTCTCCAGCAATGGGTTCAACCTTCACATTTTTGAAATGTAATATGAACTCATGGAAATCTAGTGTTTCCCCATCACCTCTCATAATGCATGTCCAGGCGTATCCTTCATAGCTGGGAGGTAGCGACCAAAGTAATACGCCTATTGCAAAGGAATTGGTCATCCAGTAGTCCATGAAGTAAACCAGTCTCATGTGTGCATCATGCATGCGCTCCAAGTGACTCTCTAGACAAGTGTTTTCCTCCATCTTTATGGAAAGGAAATCTCCAAACAGCTCGTGCTTCCACATGGGCACATGACTTTCGAACTCCGCTCTCATATGATCCACCATCGCATATGGGTCAATATCACCCATGAGTGGATGTAGTTTGTTCACCATCCCGTAGCGCATTATCACTTGAATGTAAGTGGACATCTCGGTCTCCCCGCTCTCGTGGGGTCTCATAGTGATCTGGCTCGTCCAAATCCATCATGAGGCGTATGTAATCTACCACATTGTTCTTGCTAAGGATATCATTCGGACGCACAAGCCATTCAGGGAAGTTGGATCCATCAAGTTTGAGTTTTTCAGCAACTACCCATTCAGCAATCTCAAAAGAAGCTTCACGGCGAGCCATTTCTACATTTACAATTACAAAAGGATTTTAGACTAAGTTTATAATTATGCGAGTTAAACAAGAACTCCACTAAAACTACTATCCCCAAAAAGTTTTTAGTGATTACACGATCCCCATTCACTACATCGCCCCCGATTGTCACGGCTGGCGCTATAGTTGCAAAGGTGGACGCCGAAACGTCGATCACATCATTCATGCGACTCATGCTCAAAATTTTCGATCATACGTGTTATGAGGCCATGTCTATACATGCTAGGCTCACAAAATCAACCTTACGTGTATTTCTTATGCAACATGGCTTACATCACCGTATGCGAACGCAGCTATGTCTGACACCCGATCGTCACAACCTGCCTCATAACGGAGAACTTTCTTAGTGGTGCACACTAAGAGAGAACACTTTTGTTGGTATTATATTTTAGGGATCATCTTATTTAGGCTACCGTCGAGAATCTATTACTAGCACACAACAAGATGCACAAACAATAAACATCAAATGTAAATGCGATGCGATATGGTCCTTCGCACTATGATCTCCATCCCGCGTCTCTAGATCCGGCACCAGAGTTCTGGTGCCATGGGGACCAGGGTACCAACGCCTTAGAAGTCGTAGTCCACCATCATGATGACCATTACTACTGCTTAGCAACAGAAAATAAACTACTTTACCTTGAATACGACCATATCACATCATAACGCCCCTGCAGAACAAAGTCAGACGCTTCTACTTTATCTTTGAATGTTTTACGTGGCTATTAGTGCCTTCGTGCAAGAACCGTTCTTATCTACGAACTTCAACCACAACGTTGATCCAATAGTTGTATATGGTATACCCCTTTCGGGGCCCTCCATTGCAAATGGTGTACCAACTAATGCAAGAGAGATACACCGCCCAAAGCCACTTTTTACGGTACAAGCCGTATGTCAAGCGTGGACCAGTCTTGTGAATGAACGCGTAAAGTCAGTTGGGGGACGCTTCATAAAGCATTACTGCGGTGTACACAAGTACACGTGGGAGGGTAACAACTATAAGATCAACTCCCACATGTTACAACTCATGTGTTCTACCCATACTAGCAATAATACGCATAGACTTAGCTCTGATACCACTATAGGGGTTTGCACCTGAAAACAATTTTTTTTCCTACACCAAGAACCCTAAGTCCACGACATATCTATTAGTAATGCAGTAACGGGAGGGGATTTTCACGAGCTTACCCTTGAAGACTAAAAAGCATTGTCAACATTCAAGAGAACATGGTTGATGTAGTCGTAACGACGCTGACCTTGGGGTCGTGTTGAAGTCCGATAGATCCTGCGACTCCTACGGCTCCTAGTGCCCCAAGTGTTGCACCTCAGAGGGAGTTAAACATGTCCGGTGCCTGACGATGACTCCCACTCCTCCGATCCAGTAGCAGTTGCGGAAGTAGACCTTCTGGATCCGAATCCCGCAGCAAGATAGCGCTCCGCAGTGAAGAAGTCTCTAGTTCGTGCAGTCTAGACTTGGGATCAAGGTCATGGGAGAGAGAGAGGATCAACTAGAGGTCTCCCCAAAAGATAGGAAACCTTTTATTGATTATTGGTGTCTTTATTTTCTCAAGGTACCTCTCAATATATAGGGGAAAAGGGACCCCATAACTTATTAGCTGAGGGGGTGGCCGGCCGGCCAAGGCTCCCATGGGCCCCTCTGGCGAGTGCATGGGGACCATGCGGCCCCTTCCCCCTTTCTCCCTTTTGGTGTTTTCCCTCATGGGCCTTTTCCCTAGGGATTTTGGCCAAATAGTGAATTTTACCATTTTAATTCCTTTTCTTTTATTAAATAAATATTGATAAATGATTAAATCAATATTTAACATTTAATTACATATTATTCAATCCCCGTGGCAATGGAACTCCTTCCATACCACTCCAAACATCCTCCGGACTTTCCCGGAACCCTTCCGATTTTCTCTCTTTCTTTTCTTCGGTGATTCTGTCGATACCAAAATGATCTCTGAGCATCATCAAGCCCTTAAGCGTGACACCCCACGGTTTGGGAATACTCCAGACATGGTCGAGATCCCTCTCGTACCAATGATCATCAACGGGACCTGGATGCCCATGATGACCCCTGTGCATTCCATGAATTTGTGTCGTTGAACCATGAACGTCGTGTCCCATTCCTTTTGTCTCTATGATACTTGCATTGTTCGAGATCTCATTAGTGACACCACCATGCCGTGTTCAATTTCATTACCGACAAATTCTACTTAACTCATTCCTACAAGTGATATCCCTGTGACCTAGTCACATGCTATGCAGCTGTTGGATATAACTTCTCTGAGTGGGCCCTTGAGTATCTTTCTGTCACGCGATGGAAAAATCCCGCTCTTGATGCCTCTATACACCCCTTTGAATACCTTAACACACCTTTATGATCACCATTTCACTGAGTGACATTTGATGCTATCTAGGTATTCTTGGGTGACAGTGATTGATATGGTCTCACGGTCTAAGAAACAAGACACTATGTTTCCTAATCATCGTAGCTTGAACTTTGTGACATGACGATGCTTAGATTTGGTATTTCTCATCATCTCATTCTCCCAATGAGATGACTCCATTGTCAATTGGCATAAATGCCACATGATTAGGAAACCTTGATCATCTGTTGACCAATGAACCAGTGACTAGATATTCATCGAGAACTATTGGTTGTTTATATATCACACATGTATTAACGTTTCCTTTAAATATAGTTATAGCATGATATAAAACCTAATCATAAACTTTGTCAAAGAGGATAATAATCCATATTATTATTTGTCTCGAGGGCATATTTCCAACACTAGGCTCATGCATATATCTACTTACAATGCTTACTGCATAAACAATGTCTGGCCTTGTATGACATAGATATAGTAGCTTTCCTACAAGATTTTTGATAATTTTACTTTTGCACCAATTCCCCAGATTCAGCTGTTATCCTATGATTTGGATCTATGGGTGTTGCCGCTGCTCGACATTGCATCACCCCTCTTTCGTTCAGAAGATCCAGAACATACTTGCAATGTGTCAACACTATGCCCCTTGCAGATCGTGCTACTTCTATGCCTAGAAAATATTTGATTTGGCCAAGATCCTTTACCTCAAAAGATTTACTTAGACATCTCTTCAATCGGAATATTTCAGCTTCATCATCACTAGTAATTATAATGTTATCCACATAAACCGCTAGAATAGTAATCTTTTGATTTGAATGTTTGTAAAACATAGTGTGATAACCATTACACTATCCATATCCTATGTCACGCACAACCCTTCTAAACCGATCAAAACAGGCCCTTGGATATTGTTTCAAGCCATAAAGATCCTTTTTTAGTTTGCACACTTTTCCTCCATTTTCAGCTATAGCCATTCCCGGTGGCACCTCCATATATACATCTTCCTGAAGATCACCATGCAAGAAAGCATTCTTCACATCTAGCTGATGCAATGTCCATCCAAAATTTGCCGCACATGATATCAATATCCTCACAGTGTTCATTTTTGCCACAGGAGTGAAGGTTTCATCATAGTCAATCCCATATGTTTGACTATATCCCCTTGCAACCAATCTTGCCTTATACATGTCGTCGGATTGATGACAAGTACACCATGAGGGGGTCCTCGAGGCGTGCGGAAGAGAGGGGTGTGAGACGTACGGTATTCTGGGACGGTGAGCACACAGGTTTACCCAGGTTCGAATCCACCAGCTTTGGACGGATCCTACTCCTGCTAGCAATCCAGTAATACGGCAGAGCCGGAATATGGGTTACAAGGGTTTCGCCTGTGCGAGTTAAGGGTTTAAAGTATTGGGTGCCCTAAAGGCTCTCCCTAGGACGACTTATATAGATATCCGGCCTAGGGTTTATAGGAGAGATCTATCCGGCTACGACTAAGAGTCGGTTACAGAATACATCTTGAACTACAAGTAACATTATGGGCCTAAGTAGGTAAGTCTTCTGGGCCTTCCCGTAGCCGGATTGGACTCCGTCTTTCTCCCTGACTAGGCCGCCTGTGAAGCAATGCTCTAACCCGAAGTGGGCCACCCTGGTCAGTGAGGAACTATGAGGATACCCGGAAAGTATATCCCCAACAGCAGCCCCCGGAGGCCTCCAAGATCTAAAGTCGGATTTATCATCGTCTAGCTTGATCTTCAACTTGCAGAATCTTGAAGGGTTCCTGAAACTTCACAACAAAAATATGATCCGGGTCTTAAAAAATAAGTCGGACCTATCAGTAGGTTACTCGGATTTTCCAGCTTGATTTCAAACTAAGCCGGAACTTGGTTCTCAATGCCACCTGACACAAGTCATGGTCAAGTCACATCATCTGACAGGCATTCCGTCAGCACGATCATTGGTGGGTCCGCGGACCGCGGAACCGAGGCGCCATTTCAATGCATGCATGGAGATCGAGGCGACGCAATCATCTCGCGGGTCCTTCCTAGCTCCTTCCACGACACGTGGCGGTTACATTGTAGCATTTGCACGAACCTTGGCGCAGTTAGGTGGGTATAAGGGGTTAGGATTTCTTCCCTCTTCTTTTACCAGTCCTTTGCCTTTTCCTCTCCTCCCAATCTCCCAGCACGCACAGAGCTCCCTCGTTCTTCCCCCACAGAACTCCTAGCGCCGCCCCCTTTAGGTCAACTTCTCACCGGAGAAATGGCTTCATCTTCTTCCTCCGGTTTGGTGGCAGCGGCGGCGTCGGTGATGGCGGAAGCAGTGGCGGAGAAGGAGAGATTTCGCGGTCTCTGGATCCCCTGCGCTCTCAACGAGGAGGGCCTCAGGAACGTGGAGAAGGAGGGACTTCTTGCCGCCAGCGACTGGCGGAGCGGCTTCGAAGAAACCGTCCCCAACCCGCACAACGGCGAGCAGGTCCACTTCGGCACCCATCTCGACCGAGGTCTGTCCTTTCCTCCCTCGGAGTTCTTCTCCGAGGTATAGATCATTACGGAGTTCAACTCCATCATCTTCCTCCCAACTCTTTGTTAGAAATGAGCGCATATGCTTCGTTGTGCGAGGGCTTTCTCGGCATTAGGCCGAGTCTGACTCTCTTTCGGTATTATTTCCATGTCCGGAGAAACTCCATTACCGCCGGTGTTCCTTATATCACCGACACTATTAGTTTTTCGCTTAGACGCGACCAGGCGTATCCCAAAATTCTAGCCAGTGACTCGGTCAAACAATGGCCAGCCACATTTTTTATCATAGGGATATTCCGGCTCCCGGCAAAGCCACTGCTTTGCCGGCTTTCATTGATGGCGCCGCCACAGTCCAACCTTCTTGGGACGAGGCTGCTCCGGCTCTCACCGATGATCTGATCCTCGCTAAGAGGCGGATCGAATATTTGATCAAACACAAGGATCTGAAGGGATCCAACTTGGTCCAGTGCTGGGTCTCACGTCGGATCCAGCCCCTCCAGTATCACGGAACCCGACTGATGCATTCCATCACGTCGTCTCCGAAAGACTCCCTCCGCATCAGCTCCAAAGCCTACACCACTCAAGGCTACATAAGCCAGATCAAGTGGCTGATCCGGGAGCGGATTGAGAGGAGAATCCCGGAGGTTTCTCTGGACATGCACACGGCGGATAACCCCGTAGTGCCGGTAAGCTTCTATCAGTACATCTTTTTATGTGTTCTAATCTTTGAGTTATATCGCAATACTGATATGTTTTCTTCTTTTCAGCTTGCTGACCTCCCCGAGTCGGAACTTGCTCCGCTCGAAGGATATCCTCCGGAGTTCTCTCAGGAGGTGGAGGTAGTTCCATTGCCCGATCTTGCGCTCAAGAAGCGCAAAGCTCCAACAGTGGCTGTTGGCACAAAAGAGGTGCCTGTCGTGAAGAGGTAACATTCAATCACAACTTCCGCCTTTGTACCTTATTCAAATTTCTTTCCAAGATGTAATGTTTTCCGACTTTTACTACATTCTCAGAGCAAAACCGCTCGTCAAGGCCAAGGGGAAAGGGATTCCTTCGAAGCCGCTGCGGCAGATGAAGCTTACCATAGCTTCCCCTGCCGTGGCTCCTCCGACTCCTGCCCCTCAACCTTCTACAACGCCGGTTATCTCGCCGGACGCTGCAGAAGATCCAACTCCTTCAATGGGGCCTGTGAACCTTGGATCGCAAACTGACGTCACCACGGGTGCGTCAGATCTAGATAAGGGTGAACCCTCTTTGGGTAATGATTCCTCGGCAGAAACCTTCGCCGAAAACCTCCTGAGCAATCCAGGTCTTGCCAAGTTTGGCTTGTCCTAGAAATCTGCTGAAGAAATCCAGCGGCTTGCCAAGCAATGCTTAGAGAAGAGAACTTTATCCGCCGAGGAAGAAGCACAAGAAGCAGAGGACGTCAAGTTCTCTGACCTTCTCGCTCAAGTGCGCCTCCGCGACGAGAGGATTAGGATTGGTGAGCTTCCAACAGCCCCAGTGATTCCTCTGACTCTCGCCGAGAAGGTGGCTGCTGAAGTTAACGCGGGTTTGGATAAACTCACCCGCGAACAATATGTAAGTCGGAATTCCATCTCCTGTTTTTTCCATTATGTTATATCATATCCTCTAGCCCCCAAGCATGAAGTAGGATATATAATCCGGGTTTATGCTTCATTAGGATGCCAAAGAACGAACTAGTGTAGCCCCCAAGGCTCGTGCTGATATTTAACAAAAATATTAGCCCGAGTCTTAAGTAGCTTTCTGACTTTGGGTATTCTGACTTCCAGAAAGTATGTTCCTATAACCAGGAATTACTGACCAATGTCTGCGATAAGCGGAGAGAGATCAAAGCTCTCCGGCTTAAAAATGCTGAACTCAAAGTTGCCAAGGATGAGGCCGAAGGTAAACATTCCGAGACTCAAACCTTGTCTTTGTTATTTTCAATGTCGATTTTTTCTGAACTTTTGTTCTTTTTGACTTACAGCGCTGGTGAAACAATCCGTCGCCATGATTGAAGAGGCCGAGAACCTCAAGACCCTGGTGGTGGAGAATAAGGGACTTCGCCAAGAGCTGGATAAGCTTAAGGCGGATCATGAAAGGAGCATAGATCAAGTCCTTGAATCCTCCTCCATGGCCACTGATGAGCGTGATCGCAAGATCGCTGCTCAAGATAAAATAATCTCGGATCTCAAGAATGAGCTTGACAGAGAAAAGGATATGTCCCAGGCGCTCCGGGCTGAACTCCAGAGTCTCTGGGAGGAGAAGACCAAAATTGACGACGTCATTTTTGGTACGTTCCATCTATCTGACTTGTATCTTTCTTCGAATTTTATCAATGTCGGATTTTTCTTAACTTGTTTTGTGTATAGGTCCTCTAAACTTGACGGACTCTTCCACCTCCGAGCCCTTTTGGCTTACCCAAGTCGGTGACCTGCTTCATGACTTCTGCCAGTCCCTTGAGGACGTCGGCGAAGCTCTCAATATTCCGGACATGCCAAGCATGTCGGATTTTCAGGTGCGGGACAAGGCGAAGGAGATGCCGCAGCTTGTTCAGGACTGGAACATGTCCTACGCACGGACTGCTGCGCAGAACGCTCTCACTATGGTCATGAGCCACCATGGAAACATGGAGATATGGCAAGTGACTTGAGGGTACTGCAAGGTAGACGAAGACGACCAAGAGCAGGACCTTCAAGCCATCATGCACTCCTGTGCCGGATATGGGTGTCACATAGCTGACCTGACCAACTACGAGATCCCCTTCTTCACCCGTGTGGCTACTCCGCCTCCTCCTCCGGAAGAACCAACAGAAGTTTCCGATGATGAACACACCACCTCGGACGTGGACATCTCGGAACGATATCAAGGCGGAATCTCCAGCGAGCCGACAACTCCTTCATCTCCTCCTGCATCATAGATCAGAAATTTTTGTATTATTCCGGAAAAACATGACGCGTATGTAAATATGCAGTACTTGAACTTTTGCTAGTGCTAAGCTTTAAATCTATTCAGCACTTTTTGGCTTTGAATTTTTTTGTGTGCCTGAAATGTTTACATAAGCACTTGTATTTTTTCGTCTCTACTTATCGTTTATCTGGCTTTTCGCCTCGTCCCTTTCGTGAGCCGGCTAAACCTTCTGCCGAAAAATTTGCCGAGCAACAGAGCTCAATTGCTAAACCAGTTTAAACTCGGAAACAAAGCCGGCTTCCAGTACCAACAATTCACTACTTGGAAAATGCCCGCATCTAGCAATCAGACAAATAACCAAAGTAAAGACTAGAAACTTTAGAGTTATACCCGAGGGTAGCAGTTTTAGAATCGGAAATCTAAACCAGAACGATCATGAGCATAAAGTACTTTCAAGCATTCTGAGATTTTCGACTATGACATGATCATTCGGAAATAAGATGGTAACAACTTCTCAGAAAAATTTGAGGCAACCAAAACTTTTATTTCTCACAGAATCATGTACATATATATGTTTACAAAGAAGGATAAACTAAGAATAAAAGGGACGTAGCTGAGCAATATTCCACGGTCTGTCTAATTCATCCGGATTTGTACTGCCTCCAGCTCTCTCTCTCTTCTTAGTAGCAGGTCTTTCTTTGACTGGCCTCATGTCAGTTAAGTAGTACGATCCATTATGTAACACTCGACTAACTAAAAAGGGCCCTTCCCATACTGGGGAAGTTTGTGCTTTCTTTGTTGCACAAGCCGGAGAACCAAGTCACCTCTATTGAAACATCTATCTCGAACTCTCTGGCTATGATACTTGCGTAACTTCTGCTGATAGGCTGTAGATCTCATTTCAGCAACGACGCGATCTTCTTCGACTAAGTCGAGATCATTTTGTCGAGAAATCTCGGCATCCTCTTCAATATACGCGGCCACTCTAGGAGAAGTATGAATCAAATCACTAGGAAGAACTGCTTCTGCACCATAGACCAAGAAGAAAGGTGTGTATCCTGTTGACCTGTTTGGAGTTGTTCGTAAACTCCAAATTACAGAGGGTAATTCCTCTGCCCAAGCCCCCGCAGCACGTCGTAGTGGTGCTTCGAGTCTCGGTTTTAGGCCTTGTAGAATTAAACCATTTGCTCTTTTGACTTGTCCGTTAGCCTGTGGATGTGCGACTGACGCAATGTCAAGCCGGATATTTTGCTCGTTGCAGAATTCAGCCAATTCTCCCAGAAAAGTTACTCCCGTTGTCCGTGATAATGCTATGCGGATAACCATACCGGATTATAACATCCTCGACAAATCTTTTGGTTGTTGCTCCATCACAACTAGTGACAGGTTTAGCCTCAATCCATTTGGTGAATTTATCCACCATCACTAAGAGGTGAGTGAATCCACTTGGAGCTCGTTTGAAAGGTCCTACCATGTCAAGCCCCAGACCGCAAAGGGCCATGTTATAGGTATTGTTCGCAGCTGATCAGCCGGAACATGAGCTTGCTTGGCGTACTTTTGGCAGCCTTTGCACGTCTTGACTAATCGTTCGGCATATGCCTGAGCTGTAAGCCAGAAAAATCCGTGTCTAAAAGCTTTTGCCACTAAAGATTTGGCTGCAGCGTGGTGACCACACTCTCCTTTGTGGATTTCTCTTAAGATTTCCACTCCTTGTTCCGGAGATACACAGCGCTGAAAACCCCCCAGAAACACTCCGTTTATGGAGCTCACCTTTAACAATAGTATAGGATTTTGCTCGTCGGATAATCTGCCGGCTCAGCACCTCGTCTTCGGGTAATTTGCCATCTACCAAATAATCGAGGTAGGGTTGAGTCCAGCTAGGAATCACAGCCAGAACTGCTATCAAAGGTGAGTCGTATTTGGTCGGATATTCCTCATCTACTCCCTTTATTGAGGGAACTTTGAGGTGCTCTAAAAAAGCGCCATCCGGGACCTCTTTCCGCGCAGAACCTATCCGAGATAGTGCATCTGCTTCCTCATTTTCTTCTCGAGGGATGTGTTGAACTTCAAACCCTTCGAACGATTTAGATAGATCATCCACGACAACTTTATATGCTGCCATGTGTTTATTTGCGTTACAAATATCCGACACTTGTTGAGCAACAAGATCCGAATCTCCGTAACACATCAAACGTTGGATGCCAATATCCTTAGCAATCCGGATTCCATGCAGCAGTGCTTCATACTCGGCAATATTGTTTGTCGCTGTGAAGTGTATCTGCAACACGTATAAAAGTTTATCTCCTTGGGGTGATTTGAGCACCACGCCAGCCCTCGAGCCCCCTCGAGCCTTAGACCCATCGAAAAAGAGGGTCCAATATTCCGACTCAGGGAGGATCATGTTCTCCTTCGTCTCTGTCCAATCAACGACAAAGTCAGCAATGATCTGGGATTTGATTGCTGTCCGAGGTTTATACTCAATATCGAAAGCTGAAAGCTCTATGCCCCATTTGGCGATGTGTCCTGTGGCGTCACTATTGTTGATTATATCTCTCATGGGAGCTGTGCTCACCATGGTAATTGGATGCTCCTGAAAGTAGTGTCGTAACTTACGAGATGCTAGAAAAACACCGTAAGCCAACTTTTGATAGTGCGGATACTGCTGTTTTGATTCTGTCAGAACCTCGCCGACAAAGTAAGTCGGACGCTGCACTAGGTGTTCCTGATTTTCCTCTGGTCTCTCCACCACCATGACGATACTAACGACCTTATTTGTCATAGCACGATAGAGCAACATCGGTTCCTTGGGTTCCAGCACTGCAAGGATAGGAGCAGATGAGAGTACTTTCTTCAGGTCTTGTAGTGCGACTTGACCGTCGATCCGGACAAAATCCTTGGTCTTTTTCAGGAGTTTGTATAGTGGTGCGGCTCTTTCACCAAGCCGGCTTACAAATCGACGACATGACAATGCAACCAGTTAGTCTTTGTACGTCCTTCAGGCGGGTTGGCCTGGAAATATTGAGTATAGACTTGATTTTTTCTCGGTTCACCTCTATGCCTCTTTGAGACACGATGAAACCTAACAATTTTCTGGCTGGTATTCCAAAGAAGCATTTCTTTGGGTTAAGCATGATGTTGTATTTTCGTAGATTGGCAAATGTTTCCTCCAAGTTGGAAATCAGTGTTTCCTTCTTTTTGGACATTACCGCGATATCATCCATGTATGCATGTACATTGCGTCCGAGTTGGTCATGAAGGCAACGCTGCATCGTGCGCTGGTACGTAGCTCCTGCGTTCTTCAGCCCAAAGGGCATCATAACAAAACAGAAGGTTCCGAAAGGGGTTATGAATGAAGTATTGACTTTGTCAGAGTCCTTCATCTGAATTATGTGATAACCGGAATATGCATCGAGAAAATAGAGGAGTTCCAAGCCTGCCGTAGAATCGATAACTTGATCAATTCTAGGCAGAGCGAACAGATCTTTTGAACAAGCCTTGTTCAAGGCAGTATAATCAACACACATCCTTAAATCAGTGGTGTCCTTTTTAGGGACCATTACAGGATTGGCCGACCACTCAGTGTGGATGACCTCTTCTATGAATCCGGCTAACTCGAGCCGTGCTAGTTCCTTAGCTATTGCCTTACGCTTTTCGTCGCCAAACCGTCATAGGGACTGTTTGACGGGTTTAGCGTTCGGGTTTACATTTAGAGAGTGCTCGGCAAGTTCCCTAGGTACTCCGGTCATGTCAGATGGCTGCCATGCGAAGATATCTTGATTTGCTTGGAGGAACTTGACGAGCGCGCTTTCCTATGTGCTATCTAGGCCTACGCCTATCTGGGTCACCTTGGAGGGGTCATCATCCTTCAACGGTGCTTTCTTCGTCTCTTCTGATGCCTTGAACTCCGGATTTGGATTTGTCACCTCCTTCTTCGTTGCAGGCATCTCGGACGGATCTATGCTCTTCTTGATCTCCTGGTACTCCTGGGCATGCAACACGGCTTCGGCAAAGGCGGCATTTCCGTCCTCGCATTCTCGCGCTTTCTTCGGGTCTCCCCTGATGGTGATCACGCTGTTGGGACCTGGAATTTTCATCATATTGTAAATGTAACACGGACGAGCCATAAAAGCCCAGTAAGCCGGACGTCCGAATATAGCATGGTATGCGCTCTTGAACGGGACCACTTCGAAGGAAAGTGCTTCCGTCCGATAGTTCTTTGGAGTTCCAAAGGTAACATCCAAAGTAATCTCTCCTAGGGAATTAGCTTGTCTTCCTGGGACAACTCTGTGAAAGATCACAGAGCTATGGTTCAGCTGGGTCTCCGAGATCTTCATCTGGCGTAGCGTTTCAACATAGAGAATATTGATGCTGCTACCATCGTCCATGAGGGTCTTGGAGAAACCATAACCGTCAATAAGTGGATTGACGATTAAGGCGTATTTTCCTCGCCTATGTAACTTAGGCGGATGATCATTGCGGTCAAACGTGATTGCCACTTCCGACCAGTCCAGATACTGGGGGACAGCCGAACTGTTGCATTGAGCTCGTGTAGAACTGCTTTCTTGACCTTTGCTGGTTGAGATCCGAGGAAAGTGACATCAGTGTCCTTGGTGGGGAAAGTTTTCTTCCCTTCCGGCTTGGGATTTGAAGCATCAGCTTCCTCCATGTCGGAATCTTCCTTGGTTCTTCTGCTTAGCTTTGTAGCCTGCAGTGTCATCTCTTTTGATGTTGTCATTGAAACAACATTTAGCGTTGGTGTGGGACGAGCCCCCATTGGCGTCTAGGTGATGCACACATGGATTATTGGCAATGTCGGCCCAAGAGTAGGTTTTTCCTGGTTGCTATTCTCCTCTACCTTGGACCCTCTAAGTCCCACGGCCACGCCCGCGGCCTCCGCCATGTCCTCCTCATCCTCCAGACCCGGAAACAGTAGTAACCACCGCTGTTTCCGTGTTGGGTTTTTCTTCCAAGGTATTTTTGCGCTTCTGAGCTTGTTGCTTTGGTTGTCTTGCCGACTGAGGCACATCTAGGGCATTGAGCAATCCCTCTACATCTTCATCAGCATCTGCATACTTGCTCGTTGTTTCTATCATCTCTCCCAAATCAGTGACCTTGTCACACTTCAAGCAATGACGCAGTAGACCAATTGGGAGACCTGCAATGAAAGCTTCAATCGCAGTTTGATCATTTACTCCCTCACAGGAGTTCTTGGTGTCGATCCATCATCCGAGGTAGTCCCGACAAGTTTCTCTGGCTTTACGGCTGCAGGTCTCAACCGTCTGAGGCCTCCGATATGTGCCTTCGAAATTTCGAAAGAACGCACTTTGCATGTCATACCAGTTATGGATGGTGTTCTCCGGAAGTTCATTGAGCCATGATCGTGCTGTCTTCCGCAACATAAGTGGGAGATATCGGGTTGCGACCAGGCTGTTTCCGCCTTTGGCAATGCAACAAGCTTGGAAGAAATCCTGTAGCCAGGTATCTGGCCGAGACAATGCCATCGTAGGCTTGGATATGTCTTGAGATAGCAAATCCTTCCAGGAATTTTGTAGCTCTGATGCGTGGTCCGAAGCACTTTGGGCCCACGTATATATCATCATTTTCGTAGCGCCGAGCCTCTATGTTGGAGTTGATCCTGTGCCTTGCGTCGTTCGGGGATAAAGTCCCGAATGTCGGCTATGGATGCGGTGCCTTGGAGCCGGACTTCGGCTTCTGCCACCACCTCCTCCGCCACGTCGTCCTTCTTGCCCTCCTTGGGAGCCATTGTGATGACTGTGTGGTGGAGAGGGTGGCGCAGCTGGATAATTTCCGGCTGATCGCCGGCCTCCGTCCGAAACGTCATTATTCCGATTCCGGGGAGGGTCTTGACTATGACGAGCCCCCTGCCTGCTTGTTCCGGCGTGGTTTCTGTCGTTTCTTTGTCTGTCGTTCCCACCATGGTAGGGCTCAGCCGGACGGCTTGCATGTCTAGGAGGTGGCATTTTTTGACGATCCTCCTCCCGGCGTTTCTCTTTATATTCTCCCCTTCGATCGTTAGATTCTCGTCGGGGAGGATTCCTCGGATTCAGAGCAGCGATGGGCTCTTTCTCGGCCGCTGGTGCGACGTTGCTCCAGTCGCGTGCTGTCCTGACGATCCGGTTCTCGAATAATTGTCCTCCCGTCGTTCGGGGCGATAATGCTGCTCCGGAACATGGTGGGGTCTTATGTCAGCCCATGCCAGATCTGTTCGACATTGGTTGGAATCCGAGACCAATTTTTGACTTCCGGACATGGCGACCTTTTGCTGCTCCAGTCCCTTGTTGAGTAGCTTGATACCCAAACGGATCTCCTCTGGTCCTGGATTAGCCGATAGAATTTCTCGGGCCGCCACGGTATTCTGTACTGGGTTTGGATATACCCAATCTCCTTTGCTATCTTTCCGTGGCTTCCCCATCTCATCTCCGAAAAGGACGACACGAATATGTGGGAATTGGTTGTCATCTGTGTGACGCTTCCGTGTCTTCTGATGCAACTAAGACATGTAGTCCTTGGTTGCCATGCGTTTCTTCTCCACCTCGATGTTTTTGGCTTCATCGAGGAGTTGTTGACGATGCGCTTCTAGGGCTTGGGCCCTTTCGTCTAGCTCTTCAGCAGTAAGTTCTGTAGCTGTAGGGATAGGTGTGGTTAATGCAACATCGATGAGTTTACGCGCACCCTCGGTGATCACGTGTCCATCCACCGATTCTTCTTTTTTCGGCTCGTCTGGGATAAGTGCTCCATCCGAGTCTTCTTCGTATTCCTCGGTAATCAGATCCTCAGCCAGAGGGTCTTTTGCTGGGGTCTTGTTCTTCTTGTTCTTCTTCTTCGCCTTCTTGGCAGCGCCGGTAGCAAAGACGGCTTTGGGTCCGTTTCCCGGAGTCAAGCTCTGATCGGTACTTTCGTACATCTGGATGTCGGGATTATCTCTGACGTCCATGTCATCCTTCGCTTTGGGAGAGTGTTCCCCGGATCCTTCATCCATGGCTTCTCCTTCTTCTGCAGCTTTGTTATACTCCTCTTCATATTCTGCGGAAATCTGCCGACGTCATCGATTCATCCGAGGATGCAGGTACGTCGGCGTTTGTTCCAATTGCCTCCAGCACCGAGTCGATGTTTTCTCTAGCATCGGCAGAGCCGCATCCGGATCCCACGTATCCGATGAAGTGCGACGCGTGCTTCCTGAGGTACCTGCGGCTTTGGCGGTCAACCATGTCGAAACTTTTGATGGTCTCGAGAATTGCATCTGCGCTTTCGCCTTGCAGTATCATACGTCGTAGTGTGTACCTTAGGAAAAGTCTGTCTGTCCTGGCATCATCAGAGCCAGAATCAGTGTCACTGACATGCTCCTCCTGGATTTCGACTTCCGCGGGTGGGTCGATCTGGGATCCGGCTCCTCCAGGGAGATCCACTCCAATTTCGACTTGGACTGCTAGGTCTTCTTCAGGCTCGGATTTCTCCACTATCTCCGCAACTAGTGCGGGCTGGGTGGGATTAGGGTTTTCTGAGATCCAGAACTCTAACACCTCCGCGGACAAAGGGGACCCAGAAGATTCTTCTGCCTCTATCATCACCGCTGGGTGGGTTGGGCAGGTTCAGCGAAACCGATGTAAACATCGATCTCGCCAAAGGACATGATTGTGTAGGCAGTCACGTCCTCCCTATCCGGAATCCAAGTCTCGTCGATAACAATGAGAGGGACGTCACTGGCGTAGAGGATGCGACCGACGGCGATAGTCTCGCCGATTCCGATTCTTGCAGATTCCGCTCGGAACGCAGATTCGAAGCTCACTTGCCCCATGGTGGCGCCAAGTCATCGGATTGATGACAAATGCACGCCAGAGGGGTCCTCGAGGCGTCGGAAGAGAGGGTGTGAGACGTCACGGTATTCCGGGACGGTGAGCACACAAGTTTACCAGTTGAATCCATGGCTTTGGGCGGATCCTACTCCTGCTAGCAATCGATGTCTGAGATCCGAATATGGGTTACAAGGGTTTCTTTGTCGAGTTGAGGGTCTAAAGTATTGGGTGCCCTAAAGGCTCTCCCTAGGGCGGCTTATATAGATATCCGGCCTAGGGTTTCTGAGAGATCTATCCGGCTACGACTAAGAGTCGGTTACAGAGTACATCTTGAACTACAAGTAACATTATGGGCCTAAGTCGGTAAGTCTTCTGGGCCTTCCCGTAGCCAGATTGGACTCCGTCTTTCTCCCTGACTGGGCCGTCCATGAAACAATGCTCTAACCCGAAGTGGGCCACCCTGGTCAGTGAGGAACTGTGAGGATACCCAGAAAGTATATCGCCAATAATACATTTCTATCTTCCCTTCCAGACTTTGTTTTACTATGAACACCCACTTGCATCCAACTACTTTCTTTCCTTCAGGTAAGTCAGTCAACTCCTAAGTTTGATTTTTCCTCAACGCTTCTAACTCTTCTCTCGTGGTTGCACACCATTTAGCGTCTTGTATGCTACTTTCCAATCAGTAGGAGTATTCACCAACTGTAGGGACATAAAAAATGCACGGTAGGAAGGTTAGAATGCTTTGTAGAACACATAGTTGCTAATGTCATGAACATTAAAGCCATACCTCTTTACAGGTCTACTTGTAGCTGCTCTAATCCCTTTCCTTAGTGCAATTGGTAAGTCTGTCAAACCCTCCGTGAAACTTGAGTTCTCATCCATCGGTGCACTAGATGGACTGCCTTGCGAAGATTGTTCTTCCTCTTGCATTTGTGGCTCTTGCTGTATCAGATTATTGTCCTCCCCCTGTTCAACATTCTCACGATGTCTCCTCTTGGAGTACACTTGAAGTGGTTGTTCTTGGCCTCATTTTTGTGCAATTGTGCGGGCATCACCAATTTCAGGGGCTGAAATAGTAAGGGGAAGCGATTCAATAGTCAAAGAAGGAGGTTGCCCATTTGTTGCATGATGTGCAACTGGTGCTGGTGGGACTGTACTCTCCCCCTCTTGACCATCAGTCGTAGGGGACAGATGATCAAGGCCTTCAAACAACATGCTCAAATCTGTTTTCTCGCCATAAAAGGGTTCAGATTCATGAAATGTAACATCCATACTCACAAACGTTGGATTCCAGCATTTGTATCCTTGTTTCCCAGGAGTATAGCCAATGAAGATGCATTTCACCACCTTGGGATCGAGCTTACTTACTATGGGTCTATGATATATGACAAAGTAGGTACAACCAAAAACCTTGGGAGTAACAGGGAACTTATTTTCACCAAATAGTAGCTCACATGGAGATTTCATGCCCATAATCCATGATGGCAAGCGATTAATCAGAAAGGTAGCAGTTAGAAAAGCCTCACTCCACAAATATTTAGGTACATTCATAGTGTACACGAGAGAGTGAGTTACCTCTAATATGTGGTGATTATTTCTTCCAGCTTCTCCATTTTGGGGCGGAGTATCTGGATGCATGATGCATTTCTTTGAGAAGAATCCTCCAAATATCTTGTTAACATATTCCGTCCCATTATCAGTTCTAAGCACTTACCTGCACCTTAAACTGAGTGTTCACATATGCACAAAAATCCTGAAAGCACTGAAACACCTCATATTTGTGGCGTAAAATATACACCCAAGTCATGAATGTATAGTAGTCAATGAAGATTACAAAATAATTCATTCCAGTGAGAGACATAATGGTGCATGTCCATACATCATAGTGCACAAGAGTGAAATGAGCTATACTTCTCAGCCCCTTGCTCACATAAGATGTTCTAGTATGTTTAGCATACTCACATGCATCACATTTCAGTTTACTCATGTCTACTCCACTCATACATATACTCCACTCATTACATCATGAAATACTTTGTTCATTTTATCAAAATAAATGTGCCCCATTCGACAATGATGAATCATGGCCTTGCACTCCTTGTCACCTTGGACTGCTGGAGCACCACTGCGTATCCCAACATCTCAGGCTACTCTCGGTCTAGGTACCACAATCCTCTACGCCTAATTCCACCCCAAGCTTCCTTCTAGTCCTCCTCTCCTGAATCAGATACATATACTTATCAAGTGTAATGCGGCAATCAAGCTAATCAACCAAATTACTCAGTGAGATTAAGTTCACTAGGAATGCCGAAACATGTAGGATAGATGATAACTTTATGCTAGATGAACATTGGACAACTCCAACACCTTTTATAGGTTGGGCGGTACCATCTGCAGTTTGAATGGTTTCTTGATATGTAGGGATACTGGTTGTACAACTCAAACTCTCTAATAATACTAGTAACATGTTTGGAGGCTCCTGAATCCAATATCCAATCAGAATCTAGCTTATGTGCAGCTAGAGAGACATTGTCAATGTTACCTTTGGTGTAGATGAAGTGGGCAAACTGCCCAAAGCTTGTTTCTCCTTGGTGTTCACCTTTCTTCCCTTCTCCTTCAATTACAGTTCCTGCTGACAGACCTCCCTCCATAACTGTCATGTTGGCTCTTTCCCCTTCTTGTGAACCACCCAAGTTGTGATAGTAACTTCCTCCATTTCTGCCTCTACCAATTCTGTAGTATCCCCTATTGTACCTACTACCACCTCTGAAACCTCCTCTACCATGATGAGGTGGGGCTACACATTGATGGCTTAGGTGACCATTTACTCCACAATTGTAGCAGTCCCTGGTCTCCTGCCTCTCAGACACAAGGTAGGCTGGTCTCTGTGTAGATTCTTCCTTTTCATTGGACTTCAGTCATGTCTCCTCTTGCCCAATAGAAGCTATAGTAGATTCAAGTGAAGGCAACCGAGATTCATGCATTAGTCTTGCCCTTCTATTCTCAAACTTTGGATTCAATCCCTTCAAAAACTTCAGTACCCGCCTACCTTCAACCCATTTCTTTGCTGCCACAACACACGCAGGATGAGCAAGCACCAAGGGATCAAGATGATCCAAGTCAGCCCATAACTATTTCAGCTCCGCTACATAGGTCACCATTGGTTTTTTGCCCTGAGTCAGATCATGCACTTTATCCTCAAGTTGAGAAACCAACATCACATTTCCCTTACCAGAATATATCTGAGACTAAGTTTCCCATACCTCCTTTGTTGTAGGGAGTGCCTCAACTAATGGAGATAAAGAGCTGAGCAACCACGCAAGTATACCTGAATCAGTAGTGCTCCATTTCTTCCACTCAGCACTCTTATTTTCTACATGTTCATCAACTTCCCCTAGTACATATCCCTCCAAAACTTTCATATTCAGCAACAACAATCCTCTCCTTCACCATCTCAAGTAATTGCTGACACCCTCCAGTTTGAACTCATTTGAGGTCAATTCTAGCTTCTGCACTCCCTCAGCCTATGAAGAAGGAGCTCCATCTGCTACCTTGGTCACGGGCTTGTTGGTTTGTAGCCCCAAAGTTGTCGGGCGAGTGCATAGTAGGGTCCGAGTTGCTTGTAATCTCGCGTAGGGGCCGAAGTAGCTTCACCAATTGCCCAAGGGGGCCAAATGGGGGTGAATACAAATCTAACAGGCAAACGGTCGTTTGAACCAGAAGAAAAATGGTTGAACTCAAATACCGTCATTAGGTCAACTCTTCTTGGCCCACCCTATCAGTATTCCCCATTATCCTTGGCAGTCGTGGACTAGTTCACCCCTTCATGGATCAGATCTACTTCTCTGCTCTGCTCTTCTCCCCTGTTTCTGTCCCCATAACCTTTGCTCAACTCCGGCTGCTCGTCTTAGATCGGAGCTTGCACTTGCTCTCCTTGCGTCCCCATCATGTCCAGCCAACCTCCCATGCCCCTAATAGAAGCTCGCAGCCATCACCGTCGTATTGGTGCTCCGTGTCCCCGACCTAGTCTCTCACATATGGGTAGTCCTTCTCGCACGGTGGAGCATGTCCCATCGGGCGATCCTGGCCGGCGACTGGCCTCGGGCAGTTGCGTGCTGTCGTGCACCCTAGGCATGGTAGCCCTGGCAGAGCAGTTCGACGACCATGCTCTCATGGCCATCATGTTGGGCATCCGTCCCGTCGTGTCACCGGTAGACTTGCTATTGGCTTTTAGCTCTCGTTTTATGATCAGGCGAAATGTGGTCAAGATTGAGGTATGCGCTCCGCCATTCAATTTTTTGTCCGGTTCGAGCACAGCTCAGACACCGAGCGCGTTCTGCATTCTTCCTATTCTTTCGAGTGCTGTGGCGTGAAAATGAGCTTCATGCGTTGGCATCGCGCCTATGGGTGGGACGATCACTTGGGGCAACTTCGTTTCTTCTCCAAACTCGGCTTTGACGGCCTCCCATTGGATGCTTGGGAGCCGGAGGCCCTCAAGCAGGTCATTAGTAGCCTTGGTGGCGAGCTGGTGGACATTGTGCCACCGAGCAACAGATGGATCATCGAGGTAAAGGCGTGGCTGAAAGATCCATACGCCGTTCCTAAGATGTACGAGGTGGAGATTCCAAGCAGGGTACGACAACAGCTTAGCTAGAAGCACCTGGTCATGATCCACTTAGAGGAGGTTCTGGAATCGCTACATGGCATTTAGGACCCCGACGAGGCGGCCAGAAAGCATCCTCGTCACCTACAGTGTTGGCCTGGAAGGATCGATGGCACAGGACCACCACCATTTCATGACGGCACACACAGTTTCGATGGGGGAACTGGGCGTGGACAAGCTGGTGGTTCTGATTTGTGGCTACTGGCTAATGAATTTGTAGTATGGAGAGCGGAGCATGTAGTTAGCCTGGACTAAAAATATGTAATAGTTTGAATTGATCTAGTATGTGTGGCTAATGAATTTGAAGTATGTCTGTCTAATGCATCTATATTGAACACCCTGCTTTATAATTTCTGTGAATAACCAAGGACAACCTCCTGAAAAGAGGGTGGACTGGCAATGAGCAATGTCAATTCTATGGTTGCCAGGAAAATGTAGTTCATCTCCTCTTCAAGTACAAGGTAGCTAGATTATTTTGCCAAGTGATGAGCGATCCGGAAGACAATAAATGATTCTTGTTTCAAACAAACATTTCCTAATGATCCTTATAACATTGTTTACTAGTTTTGTAACATGGTGAATAGCATGACCATTTTGCAGACAACACAAGGCAAACGAAAAATGGTGTTTTATAGGACCGTATCCTTAGTTCAAACCCCGTAACTGGTACTGTGCCACTAGGACTCAGTTTGTTGGGAGGGTCATGGTCAACACGGCCATGTCTACGAGACAGTGTCTTCAGATTGATCCAGTTCCAGTGAAAATGCAAATTGTTGTGTCTGAATTGCTTGACTATAATATTTACCGAGGTTTGTTAGAAATGGTCTGTGTTTTTGTATGGAACGTGCATGAATAAACCACGCAAAATAAGTACATAAATGTTGTCTGAATTTGTCTGTCTAGGATAAATATGGCAGTTAACTAGATTTAACCACAAGTAGTAATTGAATAAATAGATACCTTATAGTATTTGTTTACATTAGTAGTACTTCCATACAAAAGGGTGTGATAGATGCACAAAAGTGGGCTAATCTTCCTACTAGTTTCATAACAATGTGTCAGCATTCCATCTATTGAAGAAACTGCAGATATCCACTAGAAAAGTTGGCTGGCCAATTTCTAGAGAGGACGTAAGTTCAATTATCATTCAACCCCAACTGCTCTTCTTTCCTTCCTGCCAAACTTCAAGATACTTACATTCGTTCATGCACGTCCGCTCTGCTTGAACCAGGCCTGGTTCAGTATGACCATCCACACCGCCGCAACGATTTCTTTGAACCAAAAATCTGGCATCTCATGGCAGGGATCATAGGTCCATGTGAATCGGAATCTGAATTCCGGAGTTGAGCTATCGCCTGCCGTTGGCTCCAACTGTCAAACAATCCAACAGGCTAAGTGTAGAAGGATGGTCGCTGGCACGGTCTGGCCTTCGACGATGCGTTGGATGCATCGTCTTTGCCACAAATGGCATGTTCCCAGCCCCCCACTGTGGTAAGGTCGCCCGCGCCGAAGCATGGATGCGAGCGTTCCTAGACCTTGGCGTTGTCCTGTTCAAGGGTTTGTACCCTCGGCGGCATGCTCCCATGAATGATTTGAGACGTACCTTGTTCCCCCTGCGTAGAGCATGCCGTAATGCCACCACACGCTTTCTCCATAGAGCTCGCTTGGCCCTACTCGCTGCAGCCACCGCTACCGCCGACATCGCAGCCGCAACCTCCGCTGATGCAGCACAATGCAGGAAATCATCCACCTAGGATGGCAATGGGAGACCGGCCTTGAAGTAGAGATTAATGGCTTGCCTTAGAGGGGCCAAATACCCAAGTTTCAGCGCCGGCCACGGCGGTGGCCACGGCTGCTTCGGCGGGGCCATATTACCCTAGGTGGTGCGTCGGGGAGGAGCTACGCAAGGGGAAGTGGGGTTAGTCGGAGAAGGGTAGTGACAATAGGTGTGGAGTCCAGGCACGCATGAAAATAACCCTCTCCTATTTCCTGAGAGGGTAATAATTCGACACTCGTTGCACTCACCGCTCAATCTTTATTTCCCTTCTCAGCATAAGAGTGCGAATATATTAAAAAGATCGGTCGTGGCTGCCCACCGGATCGGGCAATGTACCATGACAGGTAGGAGACCGAACAAACCGGCTTCCATTTTAAATATATTTATGACTATGGCCTTATGTTTACACGATATTATTCATGTGCCACTACGAACCGTCGAATTGTATCAACACCATCAAAAATAGGGGAAGCTAATGTGGCATGTTTTCCGACTGGCGGGCCCACCACCTCCACCGTCGATGGTGCAGGTCCTAGGTTCGATGACTAGTTCCCCCATTATTGTGCAATTTTGCATATTTTGTCACTCCTAGCTCCGCTCCTCTGGTCCTTGCACCACCACTCCATTCTGTCTTGCACCACTCGTGTCCTTCCCTTGGGCCATCATTCTCCCCTCCCCTTCCCTCGCCTCCCTGCCCTGTCTCCTTGACATCATCCATCGCCCTGGTGCGTCTGGAAACAAAAACTGAGAGTCGGGTGTTGGGTGAGGCGCCCAACAACACTGGTAATCCGGATCCCGCTCGGAGATGTATCTTGCACGGCCAGAGAACACGGAGACGGGTCCTGCGTGGTTGGAGAGCACGGAATCTCCTTCAAGTCGTGAGAGCATAGAGGGTAACGAAACAGGGGAATATGAAGAGGGGTGCAAAGCTTTGGAGGTCTAGAGCCTGGTGAAGGTGCCGTACGTCCTCATTGAAGGGTAAAAACTATAATTCCTTCTATGTGTTCCCCAATTAGCGTTCCTAGTCCCATGGTGATGGTGAGGATATGTGTTGGTAACCACAGGACGTCTGCCCAGCTTGTCCTTGAGCATGATGCTTTGTCAAGAGAGCATGAAGACATTGAAATGGGTGGCGGTGCAGATGATTTTGTGCTTGAAGATGTTGACAATGATGAGAAAGCATATCTAGACATGGCTGCTGACCCTGATAGGATGGAGTGTAGGGAATATTTGGTTGATTCGAACTTTGTGCCTGACTCTAAGACTGATGAGGAAGAGGAATGTGAAGATGTGGAATGGGATGCAGATACGATGACGAAGACGAGGACAGGCTAGTGATACACTTTGATAGAGACAATCAAACAATTGATGAGGGGACTGTCTTTGAGACTGCGGAGGACTGCAGATATGCAGTTGCTACCTATGCAATAAGAGTTGGATTTGAATTTATCACTGAAAAGAGCAACCGAAAGATATTTAGGTTACACTTTAGGGAAAGTAATGTGTGTAAATAGAGATTGCATGCATCTCCAATGCGGCGGGGGGGGGGGGGGGGGGAAGGGGGGGCCCCCATTTCAGGTTGCAATAGCTACATTTAGTTTCCGTCTTTCACATATTTATTCTGCTGATATGTCCTCGGATTTATTTGGATTCTTATGTGATGTAGATCAAGGTAAAAACAAAGAAAAACACAACTGTGCTAATACTTCTTTAAATGATAAAATTAGACTTGCAACAACCAAGTGGATTGCTGCTACTGTACTTGACTAGGTGAGGCAGGATCATAACATTGGACCTGCTGAACTCAGAACAAAGATTAGTAAAACATTTAACATTCTGATTCCTTACCACCGAGTTTTTGATGGGAAGGAGATGGCTCTAGAATTTATTCAAGGTAAGTGGAATGAATTTTTTCACATGTTGTATAGTTTCAAAGCTGAGGTAGAGTAAACATCACCTGGTAGTGTTGTTGACATTGATTACAAGGTTGTGAAAGGAAGAGAAAAGGTCTCAAGGGGGGTCAGGTATAAGCATGCAGATAAGAAATGCTTCAGGAGATGTTTTCTCTGCCTGAAGGCATGCTGGAAGGGTTTCCTAGACGGCTGAAGGCCATACTTGATAATAGATCCAACTTCTTTAACAACAAAGTTTAGGGGACATGTTGCTTCTGCTTGTGCTGTGGATGCGTATAATTGGCTTCTTCCCATAGCTTATGCTGTTCTTGAGGGTGAATCAGATGAAAGCTGGACATGGTTCATGCAGAGACTATGGGCGGTAATTGGTCACCCTGAAAGCTTGGTGACACACACTGGTGTATGCAAGGGGCTTGAGAATGCTGTTGATGTTGTCTTTCCTGGGGTTGAGCATGGGGAATGCATGTGGCACCTCGCTACTAACTTCACGAATAAGTTCAAAGGAAATATCTTTGAAGAGAACTTGTGGTGATCAGCATACACATACACCCCAAGTGTGTGTGCTACTTACATGCATAACATGTATATAGTGCCAAAGGTGAAAAAAATACCTTGAAGAACATCACACCAAGCTATGGTCCAGAAGCAAGTTTGGTGAGTTAAGCAAGGTGGATTATGTTTGCAATAATTGGGCAGAGAGCTTCAATGCTAAGATTTTGAGCATGAAGACACTTGCAATCGACATTTTGTTGGATGCAACAAGACAGTGGATAATGGTGAAGATAGATTTAAGGCAAGGAAATTTTTAGGCCATAAAATAGTTCCAAAGGTGGTTATGTTACTGAATGCAAGAACTAGGGCAATGAGAACGATAAAGATAAGGATGGTTAGAAGTTCTAGTACATTGGTTGAGGTTTATGCAGAATACAAGCGTGGAACTGAACGGAGGTATACTGCAAACATTAGAAACAAGACTTGTTCATGCAGAAAGTGGCAGATTACTGGTTTGCCATGTCACCATGCACCGTACTTCATCTTAAAGCTGAGAGGTAGCGGAGCTGAAATAGAGAACTATGTCCATAACTATTTCTCCGTGGACAGGTTTGCTGCAATTTATGCAGAAAACATACCACCTATGGCTGATGACAATGATTGGGAGATTGTTGATCCAGGGTTCAAATTTCAACCACCAGTTCTTAGGAGGCCACCTGGGAGGCCTAGAAAACTAAGGATCAAAGCCTCCACTAATAAAGGTTCAAGGCTAGGAGCAAGGAAAAGGAAATGCAAATGGTGTGGAGGTTTCGACCATATGAAGAGGTTGTGCAAAAATCCATTTCCACATGATCTTGTCCCTGTTCACACCCCGGAGGTAGAAAATGAGGCTTCTCAGCCAGAACTGGAGGAAGAGAAACAAGTAGAAACTGGGGCTTCTCAGCCAGAACTAGAGGAAGAGCATCGAGAAGATGAAGAACTTGAGTAAGTGCAACAGGTGGAGGGAAACGGTGATGAGCATTCAGAGGAAAACATCGGTAAGAAGAAAATTTATGAAGAAGTGGAGGTGCCGACGAGGATAGGGGTGAAAAGAAAAAAGGGTAAGCAGAATGGAAAGGAAAAGGAAAATAATGGAGGTGTATTAGAATATGAAGAAATTGTAGGGGTGATTGAGGATGTTCTTGAGGATCATTCGGCTAACTGCAGGAGAAATAATAAATCCCTGCCAATTTCATCTCTGTACGATTCTCTAGATGAAATGTAAGCTTAAATTTTTTTTATTTGCCATTTTGATCATTTTTGTTTCCATCCTCATCAAATGTTGTTTAATGCAGCGTGGGCTTGTAGACTAATAGGAGGAGCAGAAAGAAGTAGGCACAGTAATCTTGTTTCTTGAATTATCATTGAAACTGAACTAGTCGTGTCGTCTTTATTCAAATCTGGCATGCAACGTGTCTGTGATGGGGTCATGTGGACCAGATTAGAACTATTTAAATATTATTACATTAATTTTCTACCTGTACATGGACGCAACCACTAGTTCCCATCTCCCTTGGATTCCCATCTGGGACAACACGCTTGTCCCCTTCTCCTCTGGTGCACTCCAAAATTATGGCTGTGCCATCAAGTGCTGGGAGCAGAGTCAATATATTTTCCCATCAGATGTGCTAGGAACGCATGAACTTTTTTTCCAGAATCGGACGACTTTCGATTAGTTTAATGACAAAGACACCTAAAACATGGCCAATATATGCCCTGCTATATTCTATGGATTGAATTCCTCACAAAATTCATTTGAAATATTTTCAATCCAAAGAGGCCATTAACCTACCGCACATAGATTAAATTTAGGCTCAAGTGACCCTAATCGACTATGACGCTCCCCCTATCTTCATCATCGACGATGTCGTTCGTGTTGCCGTCTGCATTCTCCGCATCAGAATTGATGCCGATGTTCCCCGCCATGTTCACCCGCCTCATGAATTCTTCACGACACGCCGCCTCAATAGCGGTGGAGGTCGTATGCCCAGGCACTGCCCTGAAGCACTGCCACCCTTCGGGGTTGCACAGGTCCGGGTGGATCTCCTACCGGTGGGATCCGCACAGCTAAATCAACGCCATCCGCTCCTTCTTGAACCGCTTTGGCTAGTACGCGCTCGTGCGCGAGTACCAGTCCATTTCCCTCTTCCGCTCCGGCAGCTGGCGGCGATGCTCCTCGATTTGCCTCGCCAACACGTTGTTGCGTAGGAGCAGCATGACAGGCACTCCGGCGTAGCTGAGGTTGAAGCTGGCCGAAAGCCTCGCGATCGGCAGCGCGAGTATGTCTTAGTGGGCGAACATCTGAGCCTCATACAAGATGAGTTTGGGCCTTACGGGGATAAGGGCAAGGACCTCATAGAAGCTTCGACCCCATGGTTACGGCCTTACGGGGATAAGGGCAAGGAGGAGGGCCCACTCGTGGTTGCCACTGCCAATCAGGTCATAGAACAGACTACTCGCAGATCGCCCTTATGAAGGACATCCTTATTGACCATGCTCCCTGATCCAATTGCGCCTAACAATCGGGATGCAGAACTAACCTGCAACTCGGGGCTTCTAGAAGACCCGATCTGTTGGCTACCATTGGAAGCTAGGGTTAAGATCCAACGACTGTCATTAACTCTAAGGACTCCATGTGTAAAAGCATGGTCACAGAGACCAAAAACACCTAGGAAAGCATCTTCCACATTGCATGTTGCACTAGTGTGGCAGAAGTTGCATCACAGAATCCACTGGAGTGTGTGTGTGGTCATGTGGATCAATGTGGTTTAGGAAAAAGAACACATGCAATGTGGTCATGTGGATCAATGACTCTAGTGGATCAATGTGGTTTAGGAAAATAACACATGCAATTACTCTAGGGACTCCATGTGTCAAACTATGGTCATAGAGACCAAAACCACTTAGGAAACAAGCTTCCACATTACATGTGGCACCAGTGTGGCAGAAGTTGCATCACAGAATCCACTGGAGTGTGTGTATGGTCATGTGGATCAATGACTCTAGTGGATCAATGTGGTTTAGGAAAATAACACATGCACTGACTCTAGGAACTCCATGTGTCAAACCATGGTCACAGAGACCAAAAACACTTAGGAACGCAGCTTCCACATTGCATGTTGCACCAGTGTGGCAGAAGTGTCATCACAAAATCCACTGGAGTGTGTGCGTGGTCATGTGGATCAATGTGGTTTAGGAAAAAGAACACATACAATGTGGTCATGTGGAACAATGACTCTAGTAGATCAATGTGGCTTAGGAAAATAACACATGCAATGACTCTAGGGAATCCATGTGTCAAACCATGGTCATAGAGACCAAAAGCACTTTGGAAAGCAGCTTCCACATTACATGTTACACCAGTGTGGCAGAAGTTGCATCACAGAATCTACTGGAGTGTGTGTATGGTCATGTGGATCAATGACTCTAGTGGATCAATATGGTTAAGGAAAATAACACATGCACTAACACTAGGGACTCCATGTGTCAAACCATGGTCACAGATACCAAAACACTTAGGAAAGCGGCTTCCACATTGCATGTTGCACTAGTGTGGTAGAAGTTGCATCACAGAATCCACTAGAGTGTGTGCGTGGTCATGTGGATCAATGTGGTTTAGGAAAAAGAACACATGCAATATGGTCATGTGGATCAATGTGGTTTAGGAAAAGAACACATGCAATGAATCAAGGGACTCCATATGTCTAACCATGGTCACAAAGACCAAAAACACTTAGGAAAGCAGCTTCCACATTGCATGTTGCACTAGTGTGGCAGATGTTGCATCACAGAATTCAATGGAGTGTGTGTGTGGTCGTGTGGATCAATGTGGTTTAGGAAAAAGAACACATGCAATGTGGTCATGTGGATCAATAACTCTAGTGGATCAATGTGGTTTAGGAAAAGAACACATGCAATGACTCTAGGGACTCAATGTGTCAAAACATGGTCATAGAGACCAAAAACACTTAGGAAAGCATCTTCCACATTGCATGTTGCACCAGTGTGGCAGAAGTTGCATCACAGAATCCACTGGAGTGTGTGTGTGGTCATGTGGTTTAGGAAAAAGAACACATGCAATGTGGTCATGTGGATCAGTGACTCTAGTGGATCAATGTGGTTTAGGAAAAGAACACATGCAATGACTCTAGGGACTCCATGTGTCAAACCATGGTCACATAGACCAAAAACACTTAGGAAAGCAAATTCCACATTGCATGTTGCACCAGCGTGGCAGAAGTAGCATCACATAATGCACTAGAGTGTGTCTGTGGTCATGTGGATCATTGTGGTTTAGGCAAAAGAACACATGCAATGTGGTCATGTGGATCAATGACTCTAGTGGATCAATGTTGTTTAGGAAAAGAACACATGTCATTGACTCTAGGGACTCCATGTGTCAAACCATGGTCACAGAGACTAAAGACACTTAGGAAAGCAGCTTCCACATTGCATGTTGCACTAGTGTGGTAGAAGTTACATCACAAAATCCAGTAGAGTGTGTGTGTGGTCATTTGGATCGATGTGGTTTAGGAAAAAGAACACATGCAATGTGGTCATGTGGATCAATGACTCTAGTGGATCAATGTGGTTTAGGAAAAGAACACATGCAATGAATCTAGGGGCTACATGTGTCAAACCGTGGTAATAGAGACCAAAATCACTTAGGAAAGCAGCTTCCACATTGCATGTTACACCAGTGTGGCAGAAGTTGCATCACAAAATCCACTGGAATGTTTGTGTGGTCATGTGGATCAATTTGGTTTAGGAAAATAACACATGCAATGACTCTAGGGACTCCATCTGTCAAACCATGGTCATAGAGACCAAAATCACTTAGGAAAGCAGCTTCCACATTGCATGTTGCACCAGTGTGGCAGAAGTTGCATCACATAATCCACTAGAGTGTGTGTGTGGTCATGTGGATCAATGTGGTTTAGGAAAAAGAACACACACGATGTGTTCATGTAGATCAATGACTCTAGTGGATCAATGTGGTTTAGGAAAAGAACACATGCAATGACTCTAGGGACTACATGTGTGAAACCATGGTCATAGAGACCAAAAACACTTAGGAAAGAAGCTTCCACATTGCATGTTGCACCTGTGTGGCAGAAGTTGCATCACACAATCCACTGGAGTGTGTGTGTGGTCATGTGGATTAATGTGGTTTAGGAAAAAGAACACATGCAATGTGGTCACGTGGATCAATGTGGTTTAGGAAAAAGAACACATGCAATGTGGTCATGTGGATCAATGACTCTAGTGGATCAATGTGGTTTAGGAAAATAACGCATGGTATGGCTCTAGGGACTCCATGTGTCAAACCATGGTCACAGAGACCAAAAACACTTAGGAAAGCAACTTCCATATTTTATGTTGCATTAGTGTGGCAGAAGGTGCATCACAGAATCCACTTGAGTGTGTGTGTGGTCATGTGGATCAATGTGGTTTAGGAAAAAGAACACATGCAATGTGGTCATGTGGATCAATGACTCTAGGGGATCAATGTGGTTTTGGAAAAGATTACATGCAATGACTCTAGGGAATCCGTGTGTCAAACCATGGTCATAGAGACCAAAAACACTTAGAAAAGTAGCTTCCACATTGCATGTTGCACTAGTGTGGAGAGGTTGCATCACAAAATCCACTAGAGTGTGTGTCTGGTCAGGTGGATCAATGTGGTTTAGGAAAAAGAACACATGCAATGTGGTCATGTGGATCAATGACTCTAGTGGATCAATGTGGTTTAGGAAAAGAATACATGCAATGACTCTAGGGAATCCATGTGTCAAACCATGGTCACAGAGACCAAAAATACTTAGGAAAACAGCTTCAACATTGCATGTTGCACCAGTGTGGCAGAAGTTGCATCACAGAATCCACTGGAGTGTGTGTGTGGTCATGTGGATCAATGTGGTTTAGGAAAAAGAACACATGCAATGTGGTCATGTGGATCAATGACTCTAGTGGATCAATGTGGTTTAGGAAAAGAACACATGCAATGACTCTAGGGACTCCATGTGCCAAACCATGGTCACAGAGACCAAAAACACTTAAGAATGCAGCTCATTGCATGTTGCACTGGTGTGGTAGAAGTTGCATCACAGAATCCACTGGAGTGTGTATGTGGTCATGTGGCTCAATGTGGTTTAGGAAAAAGAACATATGCAATGTGGTCATGTGGATCAATTACTCTAGTGGATCAATGTGGTTTAGGAAAAGAACACATGCCATTGACTCTGAGGACTCCATGTATCAAACCATGGTCACACAGACCAAAAACACTCATTAGGAAAGCAGCTTCCACATTGCATGTTGAACCAGTGTGGCAGAAGTTGCATCACAGAATCCACTGAAGTGTGTGTGGGGCTTGTTCTTTTGCGGTCCCAAAGTTCCTGGGCTAGTGCATCGTGGGGCCCAAGTTGCCTGTAATTGCCACGTTTCGCAAAGTTGGGCTGCCAACTACCAAGAGGGGCCATTTCGAGGCAAACTCATCTCACTCCTCCCAAATCCAAACATTTCGTCAAACTGCCCCATGAAGTAGACGGTTGGGACCATCATGTCAGTAATCTATCCATGACGCGAGCACTAACACGGCAACCACGTAAGCAAAACGAGGAACTAAGGGGCTTGGTGCGTTGACCAAATTGACAAATCCACTCCCTCATTTCGCATGAACCCTAGCACTAGCGGCATCGAAATACACCCTCCAACCAGAACGATCCCTTCGGACATTTGACTTCCAGCGCCAAGTTGCTACGCCCACTCGCTGATCCCAAGCTCCAATGCCGCATGTCGTGCCCGCTGTTGTGACGCTCTAACCCGCCACTTCCACCAACGAGCTGAGCAGCATGAATGATGGCAGATCCTATTACCAAGGAAGAATAAGTTCTGGCTAATTGCAGGTGACCTACTCTTATATTTGCTATTCGCACTATCTATAACTGCTAGCTAGTGATACATTGCAAATGTATCTATAATTTTTGATGTTCCATGCTTAGTTTTATCCACTTTCTTGTGTTTTGTTCCAACTTTGGAGTACTTTTATTATGATTTCTTGGACTAACCTATTAACAAGAGCCACAATGCCAGCTGCCTGTTTTCAGTTGTTTTTGGTTCCAGAAAAGTCAGAAAATGAATATTCTCGGAATTGGACGGGACAAAAGCCAAAGTGCCTATTTTTCCGGAAGGGATCAAGTGCCAGAATACGAGACGGAGAGGGGCCAGGGGCCGGCCACACCACCTGGCCGTGCGGCCAGGCCTGGCCCACGCCAGGGGGTGGTCTGGCTGACCCCAGCACCCCCTCGGCCTCTCCTTCCACCTATAAGTTACCCTCGGGACGAAAACCCTAAGAACCCGATCAAAAATCCATGAAAGAGTCTGTAGCCACCGTCATCTCCATCCCTAGATCGGGAGGGATCTGAAGCTCTTCCTGGCACCCTAGGAGAGGGAATTCACCACAGGCCTTCTTCATCACCATGCAAGCCTCCGGTGTGATAGGTGAGTAGTTCATCCTTGGACTACAGATCCATGTAGTAGCTAGATGGCTGGTTTCTCCTCCTTTGTGCTTTCATGTTTAGATCTTGTGAGCTCCGTTCATGATCAAGATCATCTATTTGTAAATCATACGTGTTGTGTTTGCGGGGATCCGATGGATATTGAGATGCTATTTCAGATTGATTATTGATTCTATCATGTCTTTGTTATTTGAGATCTTGCATGCTTTCCGTTGTTAGTAGCTATCTTGGCCAAGTAGATGCTAGCAACTCCAAGAGTTAGTATTTATGCTCGATAGTGGGTTCATGCCTCCGTAATCTGGGAAGTGACAGAAATCTCTAAGGTACTAGATGTCTGTTGCTACTAGGGAGAAAACGATCCTTTGTTCATAGAACAATTGTATTGTTTACTTTACACGCATTCAGAAGCAATAATCTGCTTGCAACTTAATAATCGGAGGGGGTTCGATGATAACTGAAGGTGGATTATTAGTCATAGATGCAGTTGGATGGCGGTCTATGTATTATGTTGTAATGCCCAATCAAGTCTCAAAGGAGTCAAGATGATTAGTATATGCATGTATTGCTTTCTCGGTGTTTGTCAATTGCCCCACTGTAATTTGTTTACCCAGCATGTTATCTATCTAAGGAGAGCCACCTCTAGTGAACTATGGATCCCGGTCCGTTTCTTTACATACAATCTACAACCTTTTACTGCTTTGTGTTTACTTTCTGCAAACTTTTACTTCTTTCCATTCGATACGTTTAAATCCTTTGTTTTCCGCAAAACACGGTGAGATTGACAACCTCATCGCAAGTTGGGGACAAAATTCTGCGGTTGTGTTGTGCAGGTCTCCACGTTGCTACTAGCACCGGTAGTGTGCCCTGCCAAAGCTCAGCTAGTAACACCTTTGAGGTGTTTCCTTGCTCCTACTGGTTCGATTAAACCTTGGTTTCATAACTGAGGGAAACTTGCTGCTGTGCTCATCATACCTCCTCTTGGGGTTCCCAACAAGCTCTACATCAACACCACGCACCAAGAACTTTTCTGGGCGCCGTGTATTGAGCCATAAGCTACTATTGACATTATAGAGATAGATCGAACCTAGAATTCTTTGCTAGCACAATGCCGACAAACAATTCTTATCTTTTGTCCCCAATTTTCTGTCAAGTAGGATATCCACAAAACCCAAATACACGGTTACGATAGCCCTCCACGTCTACCACATTAAATTAGAAGATGGGAAGAGCAAGTGGAATCAACTTCACTGTCTGAAGATGAAAGTAGCACCTGCGTAGTTATGCACTATCCCTGGTATGGTTGCTGTTGTGCATAAACATGCTGAAATGGGGCCAAAGCAGACTGCACAGTTCAGTTTCATGGATGAACGAGGCATCATGGTTCCTATAATGTGTGACAGTCAACTAATTGGGTCGAAGAAACAGTTTTGTGGGCTTCACGTGTTAATGCTGAATTGTAAAATACTGGATGTGCAAGCTGCTGCTACTGGGAGTCAACCAACTATTCTTGGACATGGTGGTCTAACTCGAACCCCTACCGCTATTAAGAAAAATGTGGTTCCTCGTCCGCACCTTGCTTCTGTCGGGAAACCTCCTCGTAGGAGTCCCCGTATTACCGTTGTGCAAAACTCTGCTCTAGAATCTGCTGGTACTAGTCGTCCCCGTGGTATTATTGCTCTGGCTGCTGCTGACCCAATCCATGTCGCTATTGAGCAAACTAAGGCTTCCGGAGGCTGCCCCGCTATTGTTGCCAAGACTATTGCCTTATGTGCTGCTCCTCCCCGAAACCGTTCTCAAGTTGTGTAAACCCTGCTCTAGAATCTGCTGGCACTGGTCGTCCCCGTGTTGTTGTTGATCTGGCTGATGTTAACCCAATCCCTGCCGCTGTTGAGAAAACTAAGGCTTCCGGAGGCTGCCCCACTGTTGTTGCCAAGACTGCTGCCTTATGTGCTGCTCCTCCTTGAAACCGTGCTCAAGTTGTGCAAACCCCTTCTCTAGAATCTGCTGGTACTGGTCGTCCCCGTGGTGTTGTTTCTCTAGCTGCTACTGACCCTATCCCTGCTGCTGTTGAGCAAACTAAGGCTTCCAGAGGCTGCCCCATTGTTGTTTCCAAGACTACTGCCTTGTTTGCTGCTCTTCCTCAAACCCGTTCTCAAGTTTAGCAGGCTGCTGGTCTGGAGCTAGCTCATGGTCTGGACTCTGCTAGTACTCGAAGCACTGTTGTTATGGGAACTGCTCCTGGTCATTGTTGTGGCGTGGCAGCAGCTGCTCCTATTGTGGATGCTGTTAGCCGTGGCCCTGCCTGTCCACTAGGTATTGTAGCTCCCACTGCTAAGGGCCCTTGCCTTGATCCTCATCCTAATACTTCCACCGAGGTTGCTCCAGCTACCGATGATGCTGGTGATGGCGATGGTGGTGTTGTGGCTGGGTCTAATGGTGCCGCTCCACCTCTCGACCTCTCGGAGGTTTTGATCCTTCAGCACCTGATGATGGCAAAGTAAGCATTTGTATCGGTGTCGCAAAGTTCACTTCAAAATTAGATGACGACACAGAAAAATTCTACGATGACATTGATATAATCCTTGGTAGATACAATCCTAAAGTGGTACAGTTATCTAACCTGATGGCAGCGTTATGTGTGAAGGTGGAGTGGGGGTCCTCGCAGGTAGCACAGTTGGTATATTATTGTTACAAGGCCAAAAAGGCTATACAACTAAAAGTTACCCGTGATTTAACCGGACCGTTTACAAGTAAACATTGTAGAGGTGAAGTGTACATCCACTTGATGGTGCAAATGGTTGTAGAGGAATTGGATTTTGACAATAGAGATGATGGACTTGTAGAAGGCATGCGTGACTTGCTCCATGGCATCACTGAGGATTGTGTGACCGAGGGTAGCTTCGAATAGAGGATAGTCTTACAGAGGAACATCATAAAGAGGAGAAGGAAGAGCATCCCCAAAAAGGGCACCCTGAAGAAGAACATCACCAAGGAGACCACGCCAGAGAAGAGGACGCCCAAGAGTCGCACGAAAAAAGGCACCACGCCATAGATTACACCCCTGAGAACCAGTCAAAATGCCACACCGAATAGTAGCAAGAAAAATGCTAAGAGGGTGAGCATGGTGGTGAACACACCCAGGAGTGGTAGCAAAAATGCTAAGATGGCCAGGACAGAGGATACCACACCCAATGGTAGCAGGAAAAAATGCTAATTTGGAGTGGAACACGCCGCTGAGGTCCGACAATAATGCCAACACGAAGGAGAACACACCCAATAGTAGCAGCAAAAGGGCTAATTCGAAGAACATGCCGCAGAGGTTAGGCAATAATGCCAGCATGATGGAGCCAACACCCATGAGGGCAAGCATGAAGGAGATCACACCCAAGAGCAACAGGCAAAAGCCTAGTTCGATGGGGAGCATAACGCAGATGTCAAGCCCTACTGATACCATCAGGAAAGATTACATCAGGAAGGAGGATGTACACAAGAAGAGCAAAAGGGTTCTGTACAGTCAATATGAAATAGATTCTGACTGCTGTTTTTTTACTGAAGAACCTAGGATACATGCAATTGTAAGACTACCCCCTATTTTTACAGTAGAACTGTCAACACCCGGATTTTTAATCCCAGATGCCCGTTATGCCATACCTCGCAATCCCAGGATTACCATTTTTGTGAGACATAACGGATTGGATATCACAGTACATCATCCATTACAAACCATACATAAGGTTTTACACAAATAAGGATCTCATGATCCAGTCTTTAATACAACAAACCTAACTAGGACTATGAAGATGATGGTCCATCTTCAGGGGCACAGGCAATGCTGACGAAGGCAGATAGTCCTAGTTATCATAGCCGTCCTGCTGACCATCATCTTGATAATCTCCTTCATATTCTGGCCATGATAATAGCCAGGGACAAAAGCCATGAGTACTCTTTAAGTACTCGCAAACTACTACTATCAAGGGTTATAATTCTAAGTTAAAATACTGAATTGAAAGAATAACTATCAAGTTAGGTTTGAAACCTAAGCTGAGTTCTGAAACAAGAAAAGATAAAGTAAAGTTCTAGAATCACTTCAGTTGGGAAGCTATTTTCATCTACACAACCCTGTTGGGGTCATGTCAAGGTTCATCATTCATTTCAAGTTATTTAGAAAAACATCTGACAACGAAACAGTATGGCCATTCCAACTGTCCATAATCATGGCAGACCTGACTATTCGAATAGTTTGACACTCTGCAGAGGTGGTACACTTTCACCACAAGATTCGATACATCTGTCAGGGATAACCCTGAATCATCATACTTGGTACGCAGATAATCAAACATAACCTTCCCTTTACACACCCTAGTACAAACACCTCTCCTATGAGCATGGCCTCCCAACCATGACCATCAGTCATCTTGGGCACTGCATAGGTGGACAACATTGAGAGGTAGCCTCAGCTCAAACCTCTCCCGTGAGAGAACTAATACTAATGCATATAAATTTCCAGCTAAGCCTTACCCAATTCAGGTAATGTGGTTGTACGGTAAATTTGGAATGGTATCACATCCGAATCCAACCATCAGTTTTATAAAAGGGTTAAGGCTCATGCCTTATCTTTTTCATCATCATCAACCCATTGTATTTCTCAACACATGTCAAAACATCTCAATAGAATGACTCATCATTCCAAGGTTTTCATAACTCATTTTCACCAAGTGTTCCCATCTAAAGTGACTCAAGTTTTGATCTATTCTAAAACACTAGGTTAAGAGTGTTCACTAAGGTGGAAAGGTGGGATCAATCTCATGCCATAGAATGACATCTAAGGGTTTCTAATTAGGTCAAGTTTTATACTCTTTATGCTACCTTCAAAATTTAATCAAAGAACTTTGTGTAAACTAAGGGGGTGTGAGCAAAGTATGCTTAAGGCATCTTTACTAAACTATCTAGTTTTATTCTAGCTTGCTACAATATCTTACTAAAGCATGTTTGCAAGGGTTAGCCTGCCACTAATAGCTTGCCTTGGTTGGTGCAGTGGTTGAAGTTGTCTTCTTCTTCTTCTTCTTCTTCTTCTTCTTCTTCTTCTTGGTAGAACTCCTCCTCCTCGAAGGCTTGGTCGGTACTATCGTCTAGAAATACATAGGGAGTGCACAATCACCAAGCAATACTTAACTAGGCTAAGTAGTATTCTAAACCACACAATTGATGATCTATTATCATCACAAGCATCACAAGTTTAATTCAATAGTTTCCACCTTTTTATTTTGGAAAAGTAATTTCTACTCATTGAAAAATTAACTACAATTTAATATTCACCACTAAAATATGGGATCATGTGGACACATGTCCTCACCACATATTCTAACCTGTGGGAATGAGATTTAAAGGTTGGATCAATATTACTTTGGTTTAAGTTTATTATTTAATGATTTAAAGTGACTAGAAATGCCTATATAGCATTATTTTGGTACTAGTCTAGAGTCACCGCCTGTAAACCTTAATATTTTTACATATTTGGATAGATATGATGAAATGTGATTTTTGAGAGTTGGAATAAACTCAAAAGCTAACTTGGTTGATTTTATAAAAATGTTTCAAGTTGCAAAAGCTTCTGTCTTCTTATTTTTATTAGGAGAAATCTATAACTCTAAATGAATTAAATCCAACGGGCTTGGATAGAGAATTTCAATACCTTCCAGACCAAATTAGTTTCATGTAATTTGGATTTGTCAAACTCCCAGAATTGAATTTTGAAACACTGGACAGAAACTATATTCTAACTAAAAAGAAAAACCTAGATTTGAATCTACGGGCTTGCGTGGGAAAGGAAATGGGCCGACCCAGTGGCGCTGTGCGGCATAGGGCTCAGCTGACAGGGGGGGTCCCATTGGTCAGTGGCACTTAAAACGCGAAGCGGTACACGCGCTGTGGGCCGTGCGATTAGAGGCTAGATCTACGGCTGAGGGTCGTCGTTGACGACGGACGGGTCGCCGGCGAGCTCAAACCCTAGCGGCTCGGTGGGTGTCTACTGGGGGCGTACCAGGGCTCCATCGGGGTCGGTGATGCGGGCGAACAAAGTGGAAGACGACAGCAAGGCGAGGCGTGGTCGCAGCGGAGCTTGGGGTGGCCGGAATCAACGACACCCTTCTTCTCTAGAGGCGGCGGCTCCGGCTCCAATTCCGGCGAGCTGCTGCTCCACTTGCTCCAGCGAGGTGTGGTTGAGGTTCAGAGAGGTGAGGGGAGTGGAATGGTGTGAGTCTTTGGTGCTGGGGAGTGCTCCTTTTATAGGTTCAACGATGAGACCGAGCGGAATGGGCGGTCGATGGTGGCGACATGGCTACGGCGAGCTAGCGGCATGGTTGGGGATGGCGATCGATGGGCGGTCCCCTGGCGGTGCTCTAGCGCTTCAATGCGTCCGTAGGGGCGGTGGCATGCGATCGGGGTGAGGTGGCACTCTGCGCGGCTGAAGCGGCTGTGTCCACAGCGAGCGGTGGCTGTGGGGCTTTGGGCGGTGAACGGAGGTGTCTGGGGTGTTCTCTAGGTCGAGGTGGAGCGGTGGGCGCGGGCTAGTGTCGAGTGGTGCCTTGTGCACGTGGGGCGATCTTGGCGCGCTCTGCAGGCGGCATGGTCGGCATGGTCCTGGTTTTCTCCTTGGTGGTCCACGACTGCTCTTGGCTCGGGCAAGGGACAGAGAGGGGCGGTGCGGTGTTGGCTACCTCCTAGACATGGCGAGGGAAGGGGGAGTGGTCTGCTGCGGCGGTTGCAAGGTTGGCCGGCAAGGGTGGTGCTCGGCATGGCATGGCATTGCCACTAGGGTGTAGGGGATGGGCTGCAATTGGCATGGTTTGATCAAAGGGGGACAGAGAGATTAAATGGAGATCAAATGGGGGCAAAACCCTGTTCCAAACAGTGAGCTAGGATTAGAGGTATGATTCTGCCTGCCAAGTGTTTGATGAAATGGCCGCAAGAGAAAAAGTTTTGAATTTTGAGTTCAAAATTTTTGGGTGATCTCCACTAGTGCTAGGTAGTCTCTGGTTGCAAGGATTTTGAAAATGGAGCTCAAATACATGGTTTTTGAAATAGGGGTGATCTATGCATATGCATTAGATTCAAATTTGAACTGCCATTTAAAATAGTTTACAGAATGTTTTTAGAAGATCAAAAGGTGGGCCTTGGTACCTCATTATGTGTACTAGCAAGGGGTGTAAAGATCAAGAATTGTTTCTGTTAAGAATTGAGTACTAGGAATAGCCAAAGTAGGCATGAGAGTTAAATTTGTCAAAATGACCATTCCTTTATTTTAATTCTTTTTGATATGATTTCTTTTAGGAAAAGTTTGGGAAGGATGTAGATGATGTTTAAATCACCTAAGAAACATTTTAGAAGCAAATGATCACACAATCATGGCAATTCCAAACAACTCCTATTTTAAATGCACACATATATGAATGCTTTCATTTTAAATATGGAAAAGTTTTTGTTAATCCTAAATTTGGATGATTTGATCTTTGATACTCTTGGATTGAAGTTTTGGGATGTTACAAGAACCAACAGAGTGTTTGGGAGAAAACAGAGTTGTCAGTGAGGTAGATTGGGCCAATGTTCTGGTCCATCCGGGTGGAAATGATGGTGCATCCCCACCCATGGGAGTCAATATGATGTGTGCAGTATGAGGCATTAGAGACGATGGTCAAGATTCTGAATTAGATGTAGAAGAGAGCACTGAAGAGGATCAAGAATCTGGTGATGATGAAATAGACGAGGAACTTAATGATGAGGCTAGCATTCCAGACGATGGTTTGGGTGTCGACATAGAAAAAATGAAACATGACCACGAGTATCCTATAATTTCGGCCAACATCGAGTTCAGGAGCATGCATGAGTTCACGATGTCATTCCGGCATTTTTGTATCAAGGGGAGTTCAACATTCATCAACTGAAGAAAACTATCCAGAGGTATGAGGCCATTTGCAGGTTAATGTGGAGGAATGGACGGGTCGCGGTACGTTGTCCATGGAGGATCACAACCAGAGCCTTACCTGCGTCAAAGGCAATTAGGGTATTGGGGCAATGAATGCAGCAAACCATTTGAACTTTCTCTCTTTTCACTCTATAACTACAATTGATGTGCAAGATCTTTCTGGCAACAAGTCGACTCCGCTTATCTTGTAAATGAATTTATGTCGAAGGTGAACAAAATGGGCCCTCCCCACATGTGTCCGACATGCAGCAAGATAAAATTCTCAATGGCTGATACGGAGTGGGTGGCTCTACAAACTATGTCCATACTAAAGGATAACCCTAAGGAGACCGCGAAGAATATTTAGACTAGCCTCGGTTCTAAATACAACATTGTCCTACCATATTACATGGTTTGGAAAGGTAAAGGGAAAGCTCTAAGGGTCTTGCACATGGATTGGACTAATAGCTTCAGGATGCTGTACAACTTCAATGCGGAGGTACAAGCAAGGTGTACGGGAAGTGTTGTGGAGATTGACACCGAATCAGTACGTGGGAAAATTTATTTCTAAAGATTTTTCATGGCGCTTAAACCTTGCATCCAGGGATTCAAGGATGGCTATAGGCCATATCTGAGGGTAGACAACACTGTCCTAACTGGCAAATGGAAAGGTTGCCTGGCATCTGCCATAGCACTTGATGGTCACAACTGGATGTTCCTAGTGACATTCGGGCTGTTCGAAAAAGAAATAGAGGAAAACTTGGTATGGTTTATGAGATAGCTCAGGAGATCAATAGGCCACATGGATCCATTGGCTATATCCATGGATGCATGCAAAGGGCTGATGAATGCAGTGAAGGAGATGTTCCCGTGAGCTAAAGGTAAAGAATGCCATGCCCATCTGATGCTCAACTTGTACTCACACTATGCAGGCAGCGTATTTCGTTACATGTTTCCTGCTACTAGAACTTACAAAGCTAGTACCCGCGAATATTTCATGAGCAAGATTTTTGCGGAAGCCCCTGAACTTCCGCAGTACTTAGCCGTCCATCATTCGAAGCTATGGAAGAGGAGTCAATTCAACACTGACATCAAAGTTGATTACATAAACAACAACCTTGCAAAATGCATAAATAACTGAGTGAAGGACATAAAAGTACGTCCTGTTCATATCTTGATGGATAACATACGTGGTATGATCATGAAGCTGTTAAATATAAGGAGATATATCGGTAGGATACTTAGAGGACATATGATACCGCCTATTGTACATCAACTGCACTAGAGAAGCCAAGGACTTGCTCATCTTAGGGTTCTCCCATCAAACAGTAGCAGCTGTGAGGTGCTCGATATGTCCAAAAGTGACCAAAGGGATGTTGTGAACATCGAGCAACGAGAATGCACCTACTTAGAGTGGTAGCATACCAGGAAACCTCGCGACCACGCCTTGGCCTTCTTGGTGAAGAAAAGAACTCTACCACATTCGGATCAGTATTTGCCCGACTACTACTCTATGGAAAAGTTCAGAGCTGCGTACGCTAGATCCATCGAGTCATGTGATACATCATAAACGTATCTATAATTTTTGATGTTCAATGCTTGTTTTATATCTACTTTCTTATGTTTTGTCCACACTTTGGAGTATTTTTACACATTTTCTGGAACTAACCTATTAACAAAATGCTACAGTGCTAGTTGCCTGTTTTCTGCTTTTTTTGGTTTCAGAAAAGCTAGTAAGGAAATATTCTAGGAATTGGACCGGACAAAAGCCAAAGTCAATATTTTACCCGAAGCAACACGGAGTCCGGAGGGGAGACGAAGTGGCACACCAGGGCAGCCACACCTAGTGGCGGCGTGGCCTGGGGGGCGCCACCAGGGGGTGTGGGCCCCCTGGTGCTCCACCGACCTTGCCCCTTCGCCTATAAAAGCCTCCCGAGACGAAAACCCTAAGTACCCAATCAAAATTCCATGAAAGAGTCTGTAGCCACAGTCATCTCCATCCCTCGATCGGGAGGGATCTGAAGCTCTTCCTAGCACCTGCCGGAGGGGAGAGATCACCCTGGAGGCCTTCTTCATCACCATGACTGCCTCCGGTGTGATGAGTGAGTAGTTCATCCCTAGACTACGGGCCCATGTAGTAGCTAGATGGTTGGTTCTCCTCCTTTGTGCTATCATGTTTAGATCTTGTGAGCGCCGTTCATGATCAAGATCATCTATTTGTAATCTTACATGTTGTGTTTGCAGGGATCCGATGGATATTGAGATGCTATTTCAGATTGATTATTTATTCTATCATGTCTATGTTATTTGTGATCTTGCATGCTTTCCGTTGTTAGTAACTATCTTGGCCAAGTAGATGCTAGCAACTCCATGAGGGAGTATTTATGCTCGATAGTGGGTTCATGCCTCTAGTAATCTGGGGAAGTGACAGGAATCTCTAAGGTACTAGATGTGCTATTGCTACTAGGGAGAAAACAACAATCCTTTGTCCATGGGACAATCGTATTTCTTACTTTACACACTTTGCTTAATGCAATTATCTGTTGCTTGCAACTTAATACCGGAGGGGGTTCAGATGATAACCTGAAGGTGGATTATTAGTCATAGATGCAGTTGGATTACATTTTATTTATAATGTTGTAATGCCCAATCAAATCTCATAGGAGTCAATATGATTAGTATATGCATGTATGCTTTCTCGATGTCTGTTAATTGCCCCGCTATAATTTGTTCACCCAACATGTTATTTATCTTAAGGAGAATCACCTCTAGTGAACTATGGACCCTGTTCCATTCTTTTACCATCAATCTACCATCTATTTAGTATTTACTGTTTACTTTCTGCAAGCAATTACTATCTTCCACAAAATACGTTTAATCCTTTGGTTTCAGCAAAACCGGTGAGATTGACAACCTCATTGTAAGTTGGGGCAAAGTTCTGTGGTTGTGTTGTGGAGGATTCCAAGTTGGAAACAACACCTTGGAGTTGTTTCCTTGCTCCTACCGGTTCGATAACCTTGGTTTCATAACTGAGGGAAAACTTGCTGCTGTGCTCATCATACATTCCTCTTGGGGTTCCCAACGAGCTCGATATATTTTGAGCCATCAAGCCTTTTTTCTGGCACCATTGCCGAGGATTCAAGGACATCTTCACAATGGGAGTCCTTCACAACCAAGGTTATCTAACTAGTAGGAGCAATGTGGAAGGTGCTTTCATATGTGTTTTTGGTCTCTGTCACCATGGTTTGACACACTGATCCACTAGTGTCATTTCATGTGTTCTTTTCCTAAACCACAGTGATCCACTAGTGTCATTGCATGTGTTGTTTTCCAAAACCACACTGATCCACTAGTGTCATTGCATGTGTTCTTTTCCTAAACCACACTAATCCACTAGTGTCATTGCATGAGTTCTTTTCCTAAACCACACTAATCACTACTGCCATTGCATGTGTTCTTTTCCTAAACCACACTGATCCACATGACAACACACACTCCAGTGGATTCTGGGATGCAACTTCTGCCACACTGGTGCAACTTGAAATGTGGAAGCTGCTTTCATATGTGTTTTTGGTCTTTGTGACCAAGGTTTGATACATGGATCCACTAGTGTCATTGCATGTGTTTTTTCCTAAACCACACTAATCCACTAGTGCCATTGCATATGTTCTATTTCTAAACCACACTGATCCACTAGTGTCATTGCATGTGTTCTTTTCCTAAGCCACACTGATCCACTAGTGTCATTGCATGTGTTCTTTTCCTAAACCACACTGATCACTACTAACATTGCATGTTTTATTTTCCTAAACCACACTTATCCAAATGACAACACACACTCCAGTCGATTCTGTGATGCAACTTCTGCCACACTGGTGCAACATGCAATGTGGAAGGTGCTTTCCTATGTGTTTTTGGTCTTTGTCACCATGGTTTGATACATTGATCCACTAGTGTCATTGCTTGTTTTCTTTTCCTGAACCACACTGATCCTCTAGTGTCATTGCATGTGTTCTTTTCCTAAACCACACTAATCCACTAGTGTCACTGCATGTGTTCTTTTCCTAAACCACACTGATCCACTATTTTCATTTCATGTGTTCTTTTCCTAAACCACAATGATCCACTAGTGTCATTGCATGTGTTGGTTTCCTAAACCACACTGATCCACATGACAACACACACTCCAGTTGATTTTGTGATGCAACTTCTGCCACACTTGTGCAACATGCAATGTGGAAGGTGCTTTCCTATGTGTTTTTGGTCTGTGTCACCATGGTTTGACACGTTGATCCACTAGTGTCATTGCATGTGTTCTTTTCCTAAACCACACTGATCCACGTGACAACACACACTCCAGTGGATTTTGAGATGCAACTTCTTCCACACTGGTGCAACATGAAATGTGGAAGCTGCTTTCATATCTGTTTTTGGTCTCTATGACCAAGGTTTGATACATGGATCCACTTTAGTCATTGCATGTGTTCTTTTCCTAAACCACACTGATCACCTGGAGTCATTGCATGTGTTATTTTCCTAAACCACATCGATCCACATGACAACACACACTCCAGTGGATGCTGTGATGCAACTTCTGCCACACTAGTGCAACATACAATGTGAAAGGTGCTTTCCTATGTGGTTTTATTCTCTGCCACCATGGTTTCACACACCGATCCACTAGTGTCATTGCATGTGTTCTTTTCCTAAACCACACTGATCCACTAGTGTCATTGCATGTGTTCTTTTCCTAAACCACACTGATCCACTAGTGTCATTGCATGTGTTCTTTTCCTAAACTACACTGATCACTACTGCCATTGCATGTGTTCTTTTCCTAAACCACACTAATCCACATGACAACACACACTCCAGTGGATTCTAGGATGCAACTTCTGCCACACTGGTGCAACATGCAATGTGGAAGCTGCTTTCATATATGTTTTTGGTCTCTGTGACCAATGTTTGATACATGGATCCACTAGTGTCATTTCATGTGTTCTTTTCCTAAACCACACCAATCCACTAGTGTTATTACATGTGTTCTTGTACTAAACCACACTAATCACTACTGCACATTGATCACTACTGCCATTGCATGTGTGTTCTTTTCCTAAACCACATGGATCCACTAGGGACATTGCATGTGGGTTCTTTTCCTAAACCACATGGATCCACTAGAGTCATTGCACGTGTGTTCTTTTCCTAAACCACATGGATCCACTAGGGTCATTGCATGTGTGTTGTTTTCATAAACTACATGGATCCACTAGATTCATTGCATCTGTGTTCTTTTCATAAACCACATGGATCCACTAGAGTCATTGCATGTGTGCTTTTCCTAAACCACACCGATCCATTAGAGTCATTGCATGTGTGTTCTTTTCCTAAACCACACTGATCCACTAGAGTCATTGCATGTGTGTTCTTTTCCTAAACAACATTGGTCCACTAGAGTCATTAGATGTGTGTTCTTTTCCTAAACCACATGGATCCACTAGAATCATTGCATGTGTGTTCTTTTCATAAACCACATGGATCCACTAGAGTCATTGGATGTGTTTTTTCCTAAACCACATGGATCCACTAGAGTCATTGCATGTGTGTTCTTTTCATAAACCACATGGATCCACTAGAAATATATATACCTCGTGATACATCATGATTCATATTTTCACATGATATCTATATAATATCATAGTTCTTTATAGTTTTTTCAATTGCAGATAATTTGACATAGGATAGTATGTATTCCATTGTGAAAAACTCGAATTTTCGGTCTTTAAAACTACTTCTATTTTCTATTTGAATCCCTTAGTCTGTTTTGCCCTTGGTTTTTTGATTCTACTCAGTTTTGGCCTCTCTCTAGTCACAAACTCTCTCAAAATCCCAAATGTGTGCTCACTTTGCCTACTACACAATGATTGGTTGAAACAGTTCTCACGCGGATCGTGCACACCTACCCTTGATCCTCTTTGATCCAACGCGGATCGTTGCATGATGTCGTGCCCTTCACACTACAACATGAGAACACACGGAAGTCCGCTTGCCAACTGGCCCCCTGTTTTATCCATTGGGTTTTTAAGGGTCACGTCTCTCTCAGCGAAACTTCTACAAGAAGGAACATTGAGCCGTACATTAAATAATTCCACGAGTGGTCATGTCACGTTTAATCTAGTCTGCAAAGGCTACTAGTCCACTACACGACAACAGGTCATCCACGGGCTATCCCATTTTTACACAGCGCACCTACAATCTCACTTCCAACAGGACCCCATCGCATGAACCTTCCACGCGTTAGCCGGAGCCTGAAGAGCTGCCTACCTGGCCCCCTCGTGGAGACCTAAACGTCCCCGCATTAAAAACCTAGCCGTCTTCATCGGGTCTTCCATTCACACTCATCCACTCCTCCCTCTTCTCGATCTAGCAAAACCCCACAATCCTCACTATACAGCCACCAACCTTTTCCATGAAACCATGACCACTGCGTGGGGGTGAGTCTGCGGGCATCGCCGCTGGGGTGGTTGCTCCTGCTACGTGCGATGTGGTGATTCCTACTGCAGATCTGGAGGAGCATCATGCAGCCCAAGGCAAAGAGGATGTGTAGTTCGAACCCTATGGGACTATGTGCTCGCCGGTGCAGACGACTTGGGAGGCACCGATGAGGGCATGGAGTTCGATGAACACGCTCCGCTCGTGTACCCCGAGGTACATCTATTTCTCCATGTTTCATATTTTCTGCTCGGGCTATAGATGTACCTTTTAATCTGTAGAAGAACTACTTAATCTGTTCATGTGCTACTTAATCTAGTTCTAAAGATTAGATGCACTGTACAAACCGGTGCATGCAGAGATATAGTCTGTTCTGAATGAATACACATTATTTATTTATTAATAAGTTATCAAGCACACAAAAAAATCTTAATTTAGGAATGAGCTAGGGAGACAACCATAATGAACTGCTAAACCTATATAAATATGTTATTGTTTTCAAAGTAACTTGGAATGGTTGTTCGAATATCTATTCATTATTTTGCTCATTTCTCTTTGCATTTTATACATTACAAGTAGATTCTAGTGAGGTGGACTCTGACAAGGAGGACATGGACAACAAGAGCCGCCATGTCATGAAGAAGCTCAAGAGCGGGAGAATTCCTTTTCGCACTCGACTTGGGGTGCTCAGGTGCCCTACCCAAGGATTGACAACTTGATTCTGCATGTGGTCGGCATCGGTAAAAGCCCGTCTAGTAAACACAAGTCAGCGACCAAGGCTAAGCACGCTGCTTATGGCAAATTCCTGAGGGAGTATGTCAAAACTGGCATGGTGTCCCCTTACCTAGGAATCGACAACTTCTAGCTGACGAACCCGTGACTGTGCTGCCCTGGCCACTAATAATGTTTAATTCTCTTACCGTTTCTAGACCCTAAAACTATGTGGTGTGTTGAAACCTAATGCTATGCTACCAACACGTGTGTTGCAAAGTTGCTTAATCATGCATGCTTACACCAGTGGCGAACCTAGAAACTTCTAGAAGCCTAGGCAAACGAGTTTAAGTTGCCTAATTCTAGACAAAATCACCAAAAAAAGAGAAAGAAATTGCAAGCTTTGCGAAATCGGCAGGCCTAGGCGGCTGCGCGGGGTGTAGGGATGCTAGGTCCGTCTATGCTTACACGTCCCTTAAATTTGTTGGGCATAATGATCACAAATAGCCGTCCACTTCCTTCTGTCCTATCACGTTACGTCGTGTCAGCACCGCACACCCGCTGTAGAGCAGCAAAGGGATGGTGGTCTCCGTGACTGGTCTCCGCCTCGCCATAGCCACGTCACACACCTGTCCCATCGCCTACCGGGCACGGCCGCCCAACTTAAGCGCTAGGATTGGAAACCAATGGTGCTCGCCCGATAAAACGTGCTTTTGAGTGGGTATGACCGGAATAATGGTAAATGCAATTTACGACGTGCACCCCCTTTTATGCATCACCTTCCGTCCCTGTAGCATAGCACTGTGCAAAAATCCCCAACTCCTTCCGCCGCCGCAACCACCGCAAGTACCATCAATGTTGCCACAGCCACCACCACCACCGCGTCATACCACCGCAACAGATCTCTCCACCGCCATGCCCAATCCCAGCCACTGATGACTGTGAAATACCACCTCTTTTAGCCATATAAAATGAGCCATTTATCTCTCATATCATGTTTCTTCCAGCTATAGCTATGCCTTATATGCATGACTTCTAGTTCTCATTTACTTTCATATGAGCTCTGCACATTTAGTAGTTTAGGTAGAATTTTATCACTTTCCTCGTCTATAACATGTGTGTAGGTGTTGGTGAAGATTATGGATAAAAAGAAACAAAGAGAGCATAGTATGGAGGAGCTGCAGGGACCAGACTTAGCCATTTGAGAGGTTGGAAAAGTGAATTTTTCCAACTTCTCAAAATAAATATCCAAGACCATGGGGTTGTAGCCCTCGACAAGACGAACTCGACGAGCCCAAGAACACCCAAAACAGAGTTTATATGAAGAAATAGCGACCAAAATACTCAAGGATCTACAAGTTCAACGACCAACTATACGGCTAGAACTAAAAGTTCCTGCCGTATAGTTTTGCCGTATAGTTGGTAAAAAGGTCACAAACAATGGTATTTCACCCTAGAGAAGCTTCAGAACCTTCCCTAAGTCATATGACGGTATTGGGGAAAACCTAGGGCACCCGCAATGCCTATATAAAGGAGGGAGGACCCAAGAGAGAGTGACCAAACCATATCCTCCACCACGGTGGAGCCCTACCACCGTGCCACCGCCATAGCCGCCTCCAATTAGATCTACACCATCACCATCACACAATAGGAGAAGGGACTAGGATCTTGAAGGCCTCCACATCGATCTACATCATCATCTTCATCAACAACGTCTTCATCATCGATCCCCTTTGGTTACTTGTTGTAATTCTAGATTGAATCTTGGATTTGCACTTGTCTTCAATTGTATCATCATACTTCATCCATATTCTATCCATGATGTTTATTACCTTCATGTGTGAGTAGTTTCCTTTGTTCTTGGGGATATGGAGAAACCCTAGTATGAGATTGAATTGAGATAAATATTATTATGTGATATTGTTCATTATGTGTCTGTGTTAGATTGCCTTCATCTTGATGTTGGGTGAAGCGCGCCACTCAATATTTGCCTCACCGAGGACTAGATGGAGGGAACTACTTGTTGGTAGACGGAGGGATGATAGCACTTATGGTGACTATAAAGCTGTTGTCATTCCTTACGTATCAACTTGGGAACCGAGGAGAACTGACGGAACATTGTCCATGCCATGGGATACATCCTACGGGGTAAGTCCCTTAATAGCACAGTAATTCGATTGATGTCTATTGTTGTCTGCTGTGGTTATGACGGATGATGTGTGCAGTGGTTGCTGCCTATTCGTCCATATATGGAGCTCCTCCCACACATATCATAAATGGTCTTATTCATTATAATAATTTTGATCACTCTTTCTAATTACTAGCGGTGGATCCACTACTCCCTGAGAACTCTTTCCATCATCTTGCAGACTTTCATAATCATACTTGCATGCTCTTATTTACTTACATCTTTAGTTTACTTAATGTTCTCTTATTTGAAAACCCAAAAATATCTTTTACACAAAACTCACATTTTATCTTGTTACTTAGAACGTTATTTAGCATTACTATTTCAGAATTTAGCTCAAAGAGTTATTAGACTTCAGACTCCTGCTCCCTGTGGGATCGATATCTTTATTTCGAAACTAGCTACAAACAATCTGTGCACTTGTAGTCATCAGCCACCGCTACTGACGCTAGGCCACCACCACCACATTAGCTGCTACCATGGACGTAGAGTACAACGTGTTCGGCGACGGGAGTGACTTCACCTACGAGTACACCATCATCGCTCATGGCACCACCGAGCTGATGGTCGTCCACACCAATGAGTCAGCGGAGGTTTCCAAGGTCATCGCAATGTACGAGCGGTGGCTACAAGAGCCGATGGATAGGTACAAGATCATCGGCCTAGACCTGGAGTATACCAGCAATAGGAAGAGGGCGGCGCTTTTGCAACTGTCCATGCGTAACCACTACCTCCTATACCACGTATGCAGGGCCACATGGGTATGCCCAGAGCTTTGCGAGTTCCTGCGTAGGAGGGAGATCTACTTTGCCATCATCGACATCAAGAACGACACTTCGAAGCTAGAGCAGGATCTCCTCGTTCATGTCGTTAATCACGTTGATCTCCAGCATGTGTGGAGGTACCCAGATGACGATACGGGGAAAGCCGTCATGGCTAGACTCGCTGCCGACATCGACCGTGAGTATGCCGGCATGAAGGTTGAGTTACCGAAGCACTTGCACGAGCGATGGGAGTAGAGGTACCTGAATTATGAAGTGATCTGGTACGCAGCTAGGGACACATATGTCTACTATGAGATGCTCAACAGGATCTAGCAGATGAGTGAATGAGTTATTTAACAATACTAGTTTCGCATTCTGTTCCTAGTTTAGCTTGCCTGTATTTTCTAAGCATTCTGTGTGTCAGAATGGAGCTCGTATGATCCCTATGTTATTAGGTAGTTAACCTGTATGAATTACATTTCCCCTTTTTATATGCTCAATATTCATACATACAATTTTTTCTGTGCCCTTTGCATGCGGAAGAATCTAGAACTGCCATGCAACGCTTGAGTTTACTACTGAATATAACTACCTGAGATTATGGTGGGATCCACAAGATTAGATGTTGTTATCCACAAAAGGGAACAATCTAAGGACACATTCATAATATAAGATGCTAGCAAACTCGACACATCATGCTTGGATAAAGTGGTACATACATAATTTCTGCTATAGCGAAGGATACAGTCATAAACAAACCCAGATTATAATTCAAAAAGGTAATACACAGCAGTTTGGAATTGCTCACACATATCTATCACACATAATACTTGTGAAATAACATGTTTTCATAAACATAACAAGCCCCATACAAACACAACAATCATGCACTAAAACGGGACATCCTAGCCTGATGGAATGATTAGCGGAGAAGGCGACTGACCCCAGGATGTCTTTGGTCGCTTGCCCCGGCTTGTATATTCCTCTACACTCTGGCATCTGGGGCAAACCACTTGCCTTGGTGCTGGTTCAATGGTGTGATGCCTGGAACAAAACAATTCGATCTGGCGGAATAGCTCGTGGCTGACATACCTGTCAATTGTAGCGTACTTCAGGTTAGGTTCAGAAAGCGGCTTATCCTCCTAGAAATCGTGCCCTAAACGCCTCCACCAACAGTTCAGTAATTTTTCCTTCATGTCAGTGTACCCCAGGTCGATGAGTTCGGCGGCAAGATCGGCCATCCCAGTCCTGCTGCCCTTTGTCCCTGGGATCCAGTAAATATCCTGGATGTCCACTTTGTTCTCCTTTTGGATGCTAATTAAGATAGTCGGGCTTTAAAGCAGGTGAGTGTCATTCCTGATGTCAACACTAGTAAATGTTATCTGGTGGTTCACGAGAAAGTCATGAAAGAGCGACCTAATCCTTTCGCCCCACCTACATGAAAATGAATTCAGACAAATAATATAGCAAGAACTTTCACAAACAGACAATTGGGGAACAAAATGATAGCAACGTGTACCTGTAAGCATTAGCCTCCTTCTCGCAAAAAGGCTGGTATACGAGGACGTGTCTCCTCATGGAGAGTTGCACCACGGCGATCCTGCGCTGATCACGGTTTTACTCGAGGTCGAGACCAACGAACCTGCTCTCCTCGAACCGCAGCCAATTCTTGAACTGGTCCAGAGTGCGCTTCACCGTCTTAGGGTCGGTGGTGTAGATGACATTGATATTCTGCCCACCATGGACTTCTATGTCGAAGTACATAGTCGTTATCATGCCGTCATTTTGGATAACCCTACAGTCCATGACTACAGGCAAGAGGGAAAGGACATGGAGGAAGAGGGGGATGCCGTGGCGAAGGAAATGGATGAGGCCGTGGAGGAGGAAAGGAGACGGAGAAGTGAAACTACTTACTACAAGATTGCAACCGCCCTTCATAATATATGGAATGGTGCACGACCGTTCTTAGTAGGGTGGAGGTGGAGAAAATGGTGGTTTTACACGGCAACACTAGCGCTGCCTAGAATTGGTGCTGCGCCACTTGCATGAAGTGGAACCTAGGTCTGCCATGCACGATCTAAGCCACACTGATCACCTAGAGCCATTGCATGTGTTCTTTTCCTAAACCACACTGATCCAAATGACAACACACACTCCAGTAGATTCAGTGATGCAACTTCTGCCACAATGGTGCAACATGCAATAAGGAAGTTGCTTTCGTATGTGTTTTTGGTCTCTCTCACCATGGTTTGACACACTGATCCACTAGTGCCATTGCATGTGTTCTTTTCCTAAGCCACACTAATCACCTAGAGACATTGCATGTGTTCTTTTCCTCAACCACACTGATCCACATAACAACACCCACTCCAGTGGATTCTTTGATGTAACTTCTGCCACAGTGGTGCAACATGCAATGTGGAAGCTGATTTCCTATGTGTTGTTGGTCTCCGTGGCCATGGTTTGACACGCTGATCCACCTGTGCCATTGCATATGTTCTTTCCTAAACCACACTGATCACCTAGATCCATTGCATGTGTTCTTTTCCTAAACCACACTGATCCAAATGACAACACACACTCAAGTGGATTCTGTGTTGCAACTTCTGCCACACTAGTGCAACATGCAATGTGTAAGCTACTTTTCAATTTGTTTTTAGTCTCTATCACCATGGTTTGACACACTGATCTACTAGTGCCATTGCATGTGTTCTTTTCCTAAGCCACACAGATCACCTAGAGCTATTGCATGTGTTCTTTTCCGAAACCACACTGATCCAAATGGCAACACACACTCTAGTGGATTCAGTGATGCAAGTTCTCCCACGGTGGTGCAACATGCAATATGGAAGCTTCTTTCCTATGTGTTTTTGGTCTCTCTCACCATGGTTTTACACACTGATCCACTAGTGCCATTGCATGTGTTCTTTTCCTATGCCACACTGATCACCTAGAGCCATTGCATGTGTTATTTTCCTCAACCACACTAATCCACATGACAGCACACAATCCAGTGGATTCTGTGATGTAACTTCTGCCACAGTGGTACAACATGCAATGTGGAAACTGATTTCATATGTGTTTTTGGTCCCTGTGGCCATGGTTTGACACACTAACCCACCAGTGCCATTGCATGTGTTCTTTTCCTAAATCACACTGATCACCTAGAGCCATTGCAATTGTTCTTTTCCTAAACCGCACTGATCCAAATGACAACACACACTCAAGTGGATTCTGTGATGCAACTTCTGCCACACTAGTGCAACATGCAATGTTTTTGGTCTCTATCACCATGGTTTGACACACTGATCCACCGGTGTTATTGCATGTGTTCTTTTCCTAAGACACACTGATCACCTAGAGCCACTGCATGTGTTCTTTTCCTAAGCCACACTGATCCAAATGACAACACACACTCTAGTGGATTCTGTGATGCAACTTCTGCAATAGTGGTGCAACATGGAATGTGGAAGCTACTTTCCTATGTGTTTTTGGTTTCTATGGCCATGGTTTGACACAATGATCCACCAGTGTCATTGCATGTGTTCTTTTCCTAAACCACACTGATCACCTAGAGCCATTGCATGTGTTCTGTTCCTAAACAACACTAATCACCTAGAGCCATTACATGTGTTCTTTTCCTAAACCACACTGATCACCTAGAACCATTGCATGTGTTCTTTTCCTAAACCACACCGATCCACTAGAGTCATTGCATGTGTTCTTTTCCTAAACCACATTGGTCCACCAGTGCCATTGCATGTGTTATCTTTTCCTAAGCCACACTAATCACCTAGAGCCATTGCATGTGTTCTTTTCCTAAACCACACTGATCCACTAGTGCCATTGCATGTGTTCTTTTCCTAAACCATATTGATCCACTAGTGTCATTGCATGTGTTCTTTTCCTAAACCACACCGATCCACCCAGAGTCATTGCATGTGTTCTTTTCGTAAACCACACTAATCCACTAGGGCCATTGCATGTTTTTCCTAAGACAAATTTATAACCTAGAGCCATTGCATGTGTTATTTTCCTAAACCACACTGATCCACATGATAACACACACTCCAGTGGATTCTATGATGGAACTTATGCCACAATGGTGCAACCTGCAATGTGGAAGCTGCTTTCCGATGTGTTTTTGGTCTCTCTCACCATGGTTTGACACATTGATCCACTAGTGCCATTGAATTTGTTCTTTTCCTAAGCCACACTGATCACCTAGAGCCATTGAATGTGTTCTTTTCCTCAACCACACTGATCCACATGACAACACACACTCCAATGGATTCTGTGATACAACTTCGGCCACAGTGATGCAACATGCAATATCGAAGCTGATTTCCTATGTGTTTTTGGTCTCTGTGGCCATGGTTTGATACACTGAGACACTAGTGTCATTGCATGCGTTTTTTTCCTAAACCACATTGATCACCTAGAGCCATTGCATGTGTTCTTTTCCTAAACCACACTGATCCAAATGACAACACACACTCAAGTGGATTCTGTGATGCAACTTCTGTCATACTGGTGTAACATGCAATGTGGAAGCTACTTGCCTATGTGTTTTTGGTCTGTGTCACCATGGTTTGACGAACTGATCCACTAGTGCATTGCATGTGTTCTTTTCCTAAGCCACACTAATCACCTAGAGCCATTGCATGTGTTCTTTTCCTAAACCACACTGATCCAAATGACAACACACACTCCAGTGGATTCTGTGATGCAACTTCTGCCATAGTGGTGCATCTTGCAATGTGGAAGCTGCTTTCCTATGTGTTTTTGGTCTTTGTGGCCATGGTTTGACACACTGATCCACCAGTGTCATTGCATGTGTTCTTTTCCTAAACCACACCGATCCACTCACTAGTACAAACTCATTACTTAGAGACTGTGTCTAGAGCCGGTTTACCCCCAAATATACAAACCACTGGCTGTGTTCATCAACCTCAGGCGGTCATAATTTTTTGACCGCCTCTAACTTTAATCTCAGACGGTTTTTAATATGCATCGTCTCTAGTACAATCCCCCTTGAAACAAACCACCTCTATATTGAACCTGATATGACGGAAATTATTGGCCGTCTCTCTAAATCACTCAACCGCAGCCGGTCAGAAATATTAACCGCAGCCCATCTCGAAAACTAGCATCGTGCACCTTCCCAAGGTAGAATGTGTGTGTTTTTTAGGGAAAGCTTGCGCGTGTTATCAATGTAGTTAGAAAGTGGAGATCATGGTAGCCCCCCACCCACACGTGTCCACTCGAGGACTACCAACGGTCCAATGTATATAAACCCGCTCAACCTTCTTCTTCCATGAGCTCGTGTCATTTTCCCCAATCTATCTGGTCCCAAAACCCTAATCTGCACCTTCTGCACGCACCGAAGCTCATTCGCTTGCACCACCACCTTCCCAAGGTGCGCCATGAAGCGTACGCATGGAGACGAGCCAGAGGTGAAGCCAGTTGGAGGCGCACCAGCAGATGGCTTGGTCGTCGTCGAGCAGGTGGAGGCATATTCTCTAGGCACACATGCCTCTCGTCACCGTGTCATCGAGGCTTCGAGCTCATCCGTCCAGCCAGTAGCCGTCGCCATCGAGCAGCAGGTGGCCGACAACGTCATGGTGCCAGTGGCAGATCTGGATGAGGGGAAGGCGACAGGCGGAGGCAACCCGGTGCTCTACATCAATGACCCCATACTCCACCAAGAAATCGTCGACGCAATCACAGAGAATGACGAGTTTGAGGAGGAGGTCTCCGATGAGTAGTTCGAGGTACTACTTTGCTAGCTTCTCTAGTCACAGCCGCAAATTTCACTGTTCATATGTAGGATTTGCTCAATTGTCTATAGATTTTTTTTCTCTTAAAGTAGGGTAGTATATATATGGTTTGAACGGTCGATTGATGCATCTTCCATATAGTCACAAAACCCCAATCCGTCTAGTCAGAAAACCCCAATCTGCTCATCTGCCATCTAGTAAATTTACATTTGCTTAACTCGTTGTTGTTCATACAGTTCTTCTTGTGCTATAAATTTGATCAATCTGTAACATTTGATTTGGGGGTTTTAGGGTTTGCTAGTTGAGTTATGATTTTGATAGACAACATGCATATAACATTACATTTCTATTTCGTACTGAGGCTAATGATTCAATTTTTCCCCAAAAGAGTGCAAGGGGAGACACATATGATGGTGTCAGATTTTTTTAGGGATGGTTAGTGAACCTGAGGCAATGTACACCAATATAAGTTGTGCAATTGGTATTTTGGTTCGCATACTCCATCTCTAAATTTTTTTATGAGGCCCCAGATATATTCTACACATATGAACTATGAGCTTTGTACTCTGATATTTGAACTGTTTCTCACTGAGGCCGATGATTGGAATTTGCCCCAAAAGAGTGCAAGGGGAGACACATATGATGGTGTCATTTTTTAGGGATGGGTTGGTGAACCTGAGGCAACTATGTACGTAAGCAGTACAGGTTGTGCTATTGGTACTTTGGTTCTCCAACTCCATCTCTAGAAAACAAAATGAGACCCTTGATTTATTCTCATATGGAACCTATATATATGATCTTTGAATTGTTTCTGATCTTTGAATGATTCGTATGATGCATATGTATATCCATGGTATTGATGTATATTTAGGATTGTTTTTGTACCTGAATATGTATATCCCGGAATATTGTTTTTTAGGATTACATTTCAATTTCTTATTGTGGCCAATGATTCAAATTTACCCCAAAAGAGAGGCAGACACATTGGTGTCATATTTTTTCAGGGATGATTTAGTGAATCTGGGGCAATGTACAAGAACAATAGGTTGTACAGTTGGTACTTGGTTCACTAACACCATCCCTAAAGAAACTTATGAGGCCCCCAGATTTATTCTACATTCATAGAACTATGATCTTTGAATTATGTATTGCATGCATTCATAGAGTATAAGAATTACATTTCAGTTTATCACCGATGTTGATGATTGAAATTTGCCCTAAAAGAGTGCTAGGGGAGACACATGTGATGGTGTCATTTTTTTAGGGATGGGTTGGTGAACCCGAGGCAGCAATGTACACAAACAATATAGGTTGTGTTGTTGGTACTTTGGTTCACCAACTCCATCTCTGAAAAAATTATGAGGCCCTTGATTTATTCTCATATAAAACTACATATATGATCTTTGAATTGTTTCTGATCTTTGAATCATTCGTATAATGCATATGTATATGCATGGTTTTGATCATAAGTTTTTCTACATATACCTGAAGATTAATTGTTTGGTTTTTTGTTATTTATAATTACAATATTTAGGATTTTTTTGTACTTGAATATGTATATCCCTGAATATTGTTTCTTAGGATTACATTTCAATTTCTTATTGTGGCCAATGATTCAAATTTGCCCCAAAAGAGAGGCAAACACATTGGTGTCTGATTTTTTCAGGGATAAGTTAGCGAACCTAAGGCAATGTACAAGAAGAATATAGGTTGTGCAATTATTACTTGGTTCGCTTACGCCATCCCTGAAGAAACTTATGAGGCTGCAATCTTTGTTCTACATATACTCTGATCCAATTAATTGTCATTTTGTTGAGATGAAATGATATATGAACTGATCAAACTATTGCTGAGATGCATTCTCTCTGATATGAATTTAATATTGTCTTACATACATATGTTGTCAATTCTTGAGTTGTAATACAGTTCAATCATATGTATGAGTTCTAAGTTATGTTCTTAAAAATAAATAGGAGGATTCTGATGATGTGCGCTCTAGCAAGTACTCTAGGGACAACAAGAGCCGCTACGTGCTGAGGCGGTTACGGTGTGGGCAAATCCCTTTCTACCGTAGGGGGAGACTGTTTTGCCCATTATGTGGCAGAAACATCGACACAGACCTCGACAATATGATCTAGCACACGGTGGACGTTGGAAAAAGCCGAGGCCAAAAGCATCAGCCGAAGACCTTGGCGCGGCACGCAACCTTTGACAAATTCCTCTGGGAGTATGTAAGGACTGGCTTGTATCCCCTCGAGTAGGCTGCCCCGGCCTCCTGCTGCTGCCCCTGCCCTGCTAGGCGTCTCCGTGTCCCGTTCTCCTACTACTGCCCTGCTTTTATTTTGTTGAAGTTAATTATTACCTTGTTGCAATGTAAGACAATATATCCGTGGTGTCTCTGGTGAACATCATCTATTTATATATATACTCCTTTATATGGAGTTCCTTTAAATTTCTAGTGTTCAATTATATTACTGATCATGCTCATGCACACTACCAAATTTCTAGTGCTTGATTATATTATAATTGTCAAGGAATACATCAACATGATTTTAAATTGGTGGAAAATTCGTATTGAAGTAACTAAATGATCTCACGTCGGCATTACTGTATTCAACAATGGGTGTCGACATTACTGTATTCAACAACGGGTTGCCTCCTAGCTCCGAATTTGCTTATAGGTTCAACATGGCAGAACTTGAGCTCCTAAAGGTACAACTCCCACAGAGACATCGGCAGGGGTGGCAGAATTGGTGCGGGTGTCACCACGGCGATGTCAAGCTCGGATTCTGGAGGAGGAAAACAGGACCGATCATGGTTGGGACGGTGACATATCTCACACGGGAATGAATTCTCGTCCCCGTGCCGTGTCATGGGTACGGTCATGGTGAGGGTGAGCTCCGATTCGGGATGGGGAGGAGAGCAGAGTGATACGTTGCAAACATATCTATAATTTTTGATGTTCCATGCTTGGTTTATATCTACTTTCTTATGTTTTGTCCACACTTTGGAGTACTTTTTCTACACTTTCTTGGACTAACCTATTAACAATGCCATAGTGCCAGCTGCCCGTTTTCTGCTGTTTTTGGTTCCAGGAAAGTTAGAAAATGAATATTCTTGGAATTGGACGGGACAAAAGCCAAAGTCAGTATTTCACTAAGGGGGACACGGAGCCAGAATACGAGATGGAGAGGGGCCAGGGGCCGCCCACACCACTTGGCCGCGTGGCTAGGCCTGGCTTGCACCAGGGGGTGGTGCGACCACCTAGGGCACCCCCTCGGCCTCCCCTTTCGCCTATAAGATGCCTCCAATATAGAAACCCTAAGTACCCGATCAAAATTCCACGAAAGAGTTTGTAGCCGTCGTCATCTCCATCCCTAGATTAGGAGGGATCTGAAGCTCTTCCCGGCACCCTGCCGGAGGGGAGAGATCACCCTGGAGGCCTTCTTCATCACCATGCAAGCCACCAGTGTGATGCGTGCGCAGTTCATCCTTGGACTACAGGTCCATGTAGTAGCTAGATGGTTGGTTCTTCTCCTTTGTGCTACCATGTTTAGATCTTGTGAGCTCCGTTCATGATCAAGATCATCTATTTGTAATCATACATGTTGTGTTTGCGGGGATCCGATGGATATTGAGATGCTATTTCCGATTGATTATTGATTCTATCATGTCTTTGTTATTTGTGATCTTGCCTGCTTTCCATTGTTAGTAGATATCTTGGCCGAGTAGATGCTAGCAACTCCAAGAGGGAGTATTTATGCTCGATAATGGGTTCATGCCTCTAGTAATCTGGGGAAGTGACAGAAATCTCTAAGGTACTAGATGTGCTGTTGCTACTAGGGAGAAAACAACAATCCTTTTTTTATAGAACAATTGTATTGTTTACTTTACACGCAATGCGTAATGCAATTATCTGTTGCTTGCAACTTAATACTGGAGGGGGTTCAGATTGATAACCTTAAGGTGGATTATTAGTCATAGATGCAGTTGGATTATGGTCTATGTATAATGTTGTAATGCCCAATCAAATCTCATAGGAGTCAAGATGATTAGTATATGCATGTATGCTTTCTCGATGTTTGTCAATTGCCCCACTGTAATTTGTTCACCCAACATGTCATCTCTCTTAAGGAGAACCACCACTAGTGAACTATGGACCCCGGTCCTTTCTTTTACCATCAATCTACAACTGTTTACTATTTTCTGTTTACTTTCTGCAAGCTATTACTTTCTTCCACACAATACGTTTAATCCTTTGTTTTCAGCAAAACCGGTGAGATTGACAACCTCACTGTAAGTTGGGGGCATAGTTCCGTGGTTGTGTTGTGCAGGATTCCAAGTTGGTAACAACACCTTGGAGGTGTTTCCTTGCTCCTACTGGTTCGATAATCTTGGTTTCATAACTGAGGGAAAACTTGCTGCTGTGCTCATCATACCTTCCTCTTGGGGTTCCCCAACGAGCTCGACGTGTTCAGCCAATAATCAAGCTTCTGGCGCCGTTGCCGGGGAGTCAAGGGTATCTTCACAAGGGGAGTCCCTCATAACTAATCTCTTTACTTTGTTTTATTTGTTTTTCTTAGTTTATTTTTTGCTTTGTTTGCTTGTTTCTTTATCAAAAGCACAAAAAAAATAGTTGTACTAGTTTGCTTTCTTTATAAAAAAATGACTACTCTTGAAAATACTAAGTTGTGTGACTTCACTAGCACCAACAACAATGATTTCATGTGCACACCTATTGCTCCACCTGTTCCTGAAGCTACTTTCTTTGAAATAAAACCTGGTTTACTCAATCTTGTTATGAGATAATAATTTTCTGGTATTGGTACTGAAGATGCTGCTGCTCATCTAAATAACTTTGCTAAACTTTGTGAGATGCAAAAGCATAGGGATATAGATGGAGATATTATTAAGCTTAAATTGTTACCTTTCTCTTTGAGAGGAACAACTAAAGAATGGTTGCAATCCCTAACTAGAAATAGTATTGATTCTTGGACTAAATGCAAAGATGCTTTCATTGGAAAATACTATCCTCCTTCTAAGATTATATCTATGAGAAGTGAAATAATGAAATTTACACAATATGATAATGAACATGTTGCTCAAGCTTGGGAAAGAATGAAATCTTTGGTAAAGAATTGTCCCGCTCATGGACTAACTGCTTGGATGATTATCCAAACCTTTTATGCAGGATTGAACTATTCTTCAAGAAATCTACTAGATTCTGCTGCTGGAGGTACCTTTATGACCATTACTTTGGGTGCTGCAACAAAGCTTCTAGATAATATGATGGTTAACTATTCTGAATGGCACACTGAAAGAGCTCCACAAGGTAAGAAGGTAAGTTCTATTGAAGAAACCTCCTCCTTGAGTGATAAAATTGATGTTATTATGTCTATGCTTGTTAATGGGAAAGCTCATATTGATCCAAATCATGTTCCCTTAGCCTCTTTGGTTGCTCAAGAAGAGCAAGTTGATGTGAACTTTGTAAGAAATAATAATTTTAGCAACAATGCCTACATGAATAATTTTGGTAATAATAACTATAGGCCATATCCTCCCAATAATGGTAATGCTTATGGAAATTCCTACAACAATAATAGGAGTGCTCCCTCTGAACTTGAAGTTATGTTTAAAGATTTTATTAGTAAATAAACTGCTTTCAATAAAACTATTGAGGAAAAACTCTCTAATGCTGAAAGAATTATAGCATCATTGGCTGAAGCACAATCTTCTTTGAATAAAATGGCTGCTAAACCTGAAACTATTGATAATCCCTTTGCTGCTACTAATGCCATACAAGTTATAATTGATGAAATTGTTAGACTATTAGCTGAATTGCATGCTAAGTGGGAAAGAGAAGATGAAATTGCTAGAAATATTAGTATATCTACTATCACTACCACTAGTGTTGAAGCTAGTAATAGCTCTACTACTTTAGATGATAATTATGATTTTGATCTTGATGGTTGCAATATCTCTGAAGTAATTAAATTCCTACAAAAGCTTGCTAAAAGTCCTAATGCTAGTGCTATGAATATGGCGTTTACAAAACACATTACTGATGCTCTCATAAAACTTAAAGAAGAAAAGATGAAACATAAAGCTTCTATTCCTATGAAACTAGAATATGGTTGGGAACCCATCATTAATATGAAAGTGAATGATTTTGATCTTAAGGCTTTATGTGATCTTGATAGTAGTGTTTCTATTATGCCTAGAAAGATTTATGATATGCTTGATTCGCCACCATTGGAAGATTGTTATTTGAATGTCCCGCTTGATGATAATGCTAAAAAGAAACTCATGGGGAGTATTAATGATGTTCTTATTATGGTTAACAATGCCTATTTCCCCGTTGATTTCTATGTTTTGGATGTTGAATGCAATGCTTCTTGTCCTATTACTTTGGGAAGACCTTTCTGTTAGAACTGTTGGTGCCATTATTGATATGAAAGAAGGCACCATTAAATATCAAATCCCACTCAAGAAAGGTTTAGAACACTTACCTAAGAAGAGAGAGAATATTTCTTTTGCCTCTCCTATGAAAACAAAATTTGCTCTTAATGCTTCTTCATTTGAGAACACTTGATTCTTTTTCTTGCTTCTTATGCCTAACTTAAAAGCGTTAAAGAAAAGTACTTATTGGGAGATAAGCCAAAAGTTTTAGATGAGTCTTGAAAGTTATTACCTCAGTAATAACCGCTCCTTATCCTTTTTATTTGATTTTTGTGCCAAGAGTAACCTCTAATGAGAGAGAAGTAATGCTTGGGAAAGTTGCTGTCCCGAAATAGATTTTTGTGCTTCACTGTAAAAATTTGTGTAAAGTCTCTGTACGTCTTTTTAAGGCGTGAATTTTTGTGCTTCTGCCCCAGGTTGTTATGTAACTTTCGTTAGTTCAACACTTTTCGATTTGAGCAACAGAAGGTCTTCGAGAAAATTGGTTTTTACCTGCTTGTCTGTTTTGACAGATTTCTGCCATATTTGCATTTGCTTCTTGTTGGTTCCTTTTTGAGTTCTCTTTGGGGAATTGAGCTTTTTGAGGGAAGTGCTACAATATCTTGTTTTTCAATGGAAGTTTTATTGGTGTTGAAACTGAACCCAAAGACTTATTATCTTGAGTGCACTAATGTTGCTAATAAAGATTGTGTAAAGTTTTGTATGAAGGAAAAATTTCAGGTGTATGGAGAGAATGATGTAATGAGATGAAGAATGGACTAAAGCTCAATCTTGGGGATGCCACGCGTGTCACCCCAAGAAATATCCAAGAAGTACAAGCATCAAAGCTTGGGGATACCCAAGGCATCCCCTTCTTCATCAATAAAAATCCCAGGTTTCTTCCAAACACTTCATTTTTATTGTTTCGTACACAATTGTGTTGTTCTTGGAGCTTTGTTTTTGGTTTTCGTTTGCTTGGTTTTCTTAGTTTGCTTGAATAAATTGGTTGGACCCCCTCTTTCATACATTAGTTTTTAAATAGTTTGGTTTGGATTGGAAAAGAGTAGGAAAGTTCATGCTTAAGTGGTAAAGAGAGCTTGTTTTTGACTGTGGCCTATGCTTGTCATGCCATGCTTGATATTGTTGTTGCTTTATGCTTAGTGATCTTTGCTGTAGCATGACATGATATAAACAATCTAGATTGCTTAATTGCCTTGAAAGAATCATGCGTTGTTTTAGCATATTAAAGCATAGTATTGTGGTATTCTCCTTTGATGCTTTATTTGGGTTGACTTGGCGCATGCTCACACCATGTTATGACTATCCCAAGTCACCATAGCCTTTATGATCCTTTAGTTTTCGACTTGTAATATCACTTTATGCTTTAATTAATGATGTTTTGTCGCTTTGCATGATTATGGCCATTATTGCTCTCTTAGTTTGTCGCTCCTAGTCTTTTGCTAGCCTCCATAACCAAGTATGAGTTCCACTCATGCATCCAACACCAAATAAAACCAAGTTATTCCAAAGAGTCCACCATACCTACCTATTAGCATTTGCTATTCCAAGTATATTCATGTTTTTATCTACCTTCCGAATTACACTTGTTATGAGAAAACTAGTGATTAAAGCTCTCACAAACTTGATGGCACACTTTACTTTTCTTGCCCTTAATAAACTTGAACCATTGTGTCGTCTATGTTGTATATGCTTGCACTTATATGTTGGGGATTAGCAGAACCATGCTGTCATGGGGAACGCTTTTTGCACTTGTACTTTGTACCTAGTTTATATCATGCTCTTTTGTCTATGGATGTCGTCGATGTGAAATGAAAGGGGAGCTTGTAAGTCCATGGAGTTATGTATGTGTGTTAGAGAAACGCCTGGGCCACCGGTCTAATCCATGCCTAATAATGGTGGAAACCTGCAGCGTAACCATAATGAGAAATCTATGACGCATTCTTCTTATAAAAAGAAAAAAAAAGAGATATGAGAAAAGAGGAAAGAGAGAAAAAAGCACCATTTTCCCATGGTAAATAAGAAGATTACTGAGATGCTCATTGTCTGCTTGCCTTGTCATTTTGATATGGGGATTCTTCCGTATCATCGGGCAAGGGGTACCCCGTTGGCGGTTCTCTATGATACACATGTACTTACTATGACAAGAACTTATTGGTAACTAAACTTGAGTAGCATGAGGAGCGACCCTCGTATTCAAGGGACATGAGATTTCCAACTTATACTTTGTCAAGCATATACTCCATAGTTTGTTCACTTTAACCTTAATCACTTCAAGATTCTTATGATAGGGGCAATGAGAGCTGAAAGCTAATAAGTACCATAATTTTTGGAAGCTCTTTATGAGACTTGAATCCCTGCTTCCTTCTATGAAGGCTTTTTTTTACTTTTATGTTGAGTCTCCACCTTCTATCTTTATGCACCTATTGAGAGAGCATAGTGGCCATTCTTAGTTCTATGTGCATTGTCCCAAGACTTATTGATTGATGCATAACTTTGATATTGCTTGTTCTTAAACTATTTGTATCTTGTCACCCTTATAAACTTTGAAGGTGTCCTATGCATTTATGTTTGCTACTCTATGAGGGACAAGCTGAATGCCACTATGCTATGTTTTCTTTATGTGAAACAAACAAACGTCTTGCAAAGCATTGTTATTCATGAATCTTTTGTTTGTGTCTTTTCATGTTACAACATAGTTGCTATGTCTTATTGTTAGAACTTTGTCTTTCATGCTATGTTGAAGTACTATGATCCCAGCTATCAATGTTTTACAAATACTTTGATCAAGTTTATGATGGTGCATGTCACCTCAAAAATTATTCTTGGCCGAGTAGATGCTAGCAACTCCAAGAGGGAGTATTTATGCTCGATAGTAGGTTCATGCCTCTAGTAATCTGGGGAAGTGACAGAAATCTCTAAGGTACTAGATGTGCTGTTGCTACTAGGGAGAAAATAACAATCCTTTGTTCATAGAACACTTGTATTGTTTACTTTACACGCAATGCGTAATGCAATTATCTGTTGCTTGCAACTTAATACTGGAGGGGGTTCGGATTGATAACCTGAAGGTGGATTATTAGTCATAGATGCAGTTGGATTACGGTCTATGTATAATGTTGTAATGCTCAATCAAATCTCATAGGAGTCAAGATGATTAGTATATGCGTGTATGCTTTCTCGATGTTTGTCAATTGCCCCGCTGTAATTTGTTCACCCAACATGTCATCTATCTTAAGGAGAACCACCACTAGTGAACTATGGACCCCGGTCCATTCTTTTACCATCAATCTACATCATTTACTTGTTTTACTTTACTTTCTGCAAGCTATTACTTTCTTCCACACAATACGTTTAATCCTTTGTTTTCAGCAAAACCAGTGAGATTGATAACCTCACTGTAAGTTGGGGGCAAAGTTTTGTGGTTGTGTTGTGCAGGATTCCAAGTTGGTAACAACACCTTGGAGGTGTTTTCTTGCTCCTACTGGTTCGATAGCCTTGGTTTCATAACGAAGGGAAAACTGAAGGAAATATGCCCTGAGAGGCAATAATAAAGTTGTTATTATGTATTCCTTGTATATGATAGATGTTTATTTTGCATGCTATAATTGTATTGATAGGAAACATCAATACATGTGTGTTTAATAAACAAAAAGGGTTCCTAGTTATGCCTCTCTTATAGACTAGCTTGCTGATTAACAAGATGATCAAGGTTTCCTGATCATGGACATTGGATGTTGTTAATAACAAGGTCACAACATTTGTGAAATGATGTGATGAACATTCATCCGAAGTATAGCATTACGATCAGGTCATTATGTTTATATTGCTATAACATCATACAAAGTAGTCTTAGTCCTTAGACCATGAGATCATGTTAGTTGCTAACACCGGAAGAGTATCTTGATAACATCAAACGTCACACCGTAACAGGGTGACTATAAAGGTGGGTTCAGTGCTATGAAGGTGTTATGTTGAGGCTCATGGATCAAGAGTGGAATTTGTCAATCCCGATGACGGATAGATATACTCTGGGCCCTCTCATGCGCCGGCTATGGGAGGGGAGGGGTCTCCCTCCCTCCTATATAAAGCCCCCCTCTCCCCTCTCACAAACCACACCTCCTCGTGAAGGATCTCTCTCCCCCTCTTGATATTCCCCCATGGTCTCGGATTAGCGAGATACATGTTTCCGGTGGCCTTGCGTCTGGAAGGAGTTGCTGCTTCCGCTGATTCGCTGGAGCGAGGAGGTGGAGGTTGTCCGGTGTCTTGAACGTGTGTGCGAGGACGGATGCGCTGCTGATTTGCGGTGCTCGGACTTCCACACGATCTTGAGATCGGCAAGCGTACGACTACATCAACCACGAGTTCCTACTCGTTAACAAAACTCGTTGTCTTCGAGGGTAAGTTCTCCATAGATGTATGTCCACCCGTTGCTCTGTATCTAGTAGATAGATCTTGGCGTATAGTTCTCATCGTAGAATTTTTTTGTTTTCTATGCTGCGGACCCAACAAAAACTTGCTGATGTGCTCATCATACCTTCCTCTTGGGGTTCTCCAACGAGCTCGACGTGTTGAGCCAATAATCACATGGCCGAGAAGGTTCGTCCACGTCCTGAATCTCACCACCGAACGAGAAGAAGAAGATGCGTAATGAGGAATGGATGCAGGCGCCAACGCTACAAGTCTACATGGCTGCCACGACGGTAGCGACATGATGGCAAAAACTGACAGGGGGGCCAACATGCGGGCGTTAGCCTGATATTTTGTATTCAAATGTTAAGTTGAATTCGTGCTAAAAAAGACTCTCTGAGCATTTGGCACGCCAATTGTGGGCAACACAGCCGATTACAAGCAACTTGGGTACCGCTTTGCCTTGGCGTCTCAACTTTTGGGCTGCAAAATTATATTCTCGTGTGTGTGTGGTCATGTGGATCATGTGGTTTAGGAAAAAGAATACATGCAATGTGGTCATTTGGATCAATGACTCTAGTGGATCAATGTGGGTTCGGAAAAGAACACATGCAATGACTAGGAAATTCATGTTCAAACCATGGTCACAGAGACCAAAAACACTTAGGAAAGCAGCTTCCATATTTTATGTTGCACCAGTGTGGCAGAAGTTGCATCACAAAATCCACTGGAGTGTGTGTGTGGTCATGTGGATCAATGTGGTTTAGGAAAAAGAACACATGCACTATGGTCATGTGGATCAATGACTCTAGTGGATCAATGTGGTTTAGAAAAAGAACATATGCAATGACTCTAGGGAATCCATGTGTCGAACCATGGTCATAGAGACCAAAAACACTCAGGAAACACATGCAATGACTCTAGTGGATCAATATGGTTTAGGAAATGTGATTTACATAGTTTTACTTTTTCAAAAAAATATAGGCCTTAAGCTTTGGGACGGCGGTAGTATCAAACATGCATTATCCATTTTTAAATCTGTTATATTTTATATCTAAACCCCTTATTGTGGTTTGCCCTCTCTCACAAAATCCAAACGTGTGTTCACTCTGGCTGCTACGCCTTGATTGATCGACACAGATGTCACGCAGATCGTGCGTACCAACCGTTGATCCTCTGTGATCCAACGGGCCTGATAACCCCTCTCTATCTGTGCCACCTCTCTATCCGTGCCACCGATACTTTACCTCCATAAACAAATGAAAACCATCTAATAAAATAAAATAAATGAAAACGCTCCGTCTAGTGCCGGTGATTCCTAGTGCGCGCTCTGGGCGCACTCCGTGCGTTTCACGATCATATTTTCAAACAAGCCCTCGTCATCGTCTTCTAGATCGTGGTCGTCTTCATTACCGTCACTGTCCTTGCTATCGCCGCCGTCTGTGTCCTCCTTTGATGACTCGTCACCACCGCCTTCTTCGTATATGCGCACTCTCTCCTTGTCGGAGTCCTCCTCCTCGTAGTCCCATGGGTCCACATCACTCTCCTCCACTTCTGCCTCCAGCTGATCTATGAACGCCTCCTTGTTGGCCGAGTCAGAGTCATCCACATAACTGTCTCCTCTCTTCTTCCTGGTCTTCTTCATGGTGGTTTTGCAGGTATTCCTCTCATTCCTCTTGTTGTCTGTACTCACCGGTGCAACACGCGCCCCTGTCTTGGCCGCTGCTTTGCGCTCGACCGTCGCTGCAGGTGCACCACGCTCCTCCTGCGTGGCTGGTATGAGCTTCGACATCGCCGTGTCCATGATTGCCCATGTCGATGGATCCTGGCACGGTTGGACACGACGTAGTGCCTCAGTTGGAGACTCGTGGGTGCGAACGATGCCTCAAATAGAGGGAACGCATGATGGTCAGTGGTCGGCTTGGATCTGCCATTGCCACAACAAGGGGTCATCGTGCTTGAGGAAGTTGTTCGGAATAAGCGATGGCAGGTACACAGAGTTGGGTGTCGATCTAATCAAAGGGCGAGCAAAAGTTTTACGTGTCCATTCATGTGTGGTGTATGCGCATGCATTTGTCGATTATTAAAAAATGTATTATCTCGCGTACTGAAGATAATTTGATCACAACAAAAGTGGCACAACGTATTCTAGACTCGTAAACATCCCGTGCATGCCAGTCGACGTGGAGTTCAACGTGCGTGCCTATTGATGTGGAGTTCGACATACCGACATGACCGTGCAGAAGTTTCACGCGTCATTGCCCCGTCAACACGTCACGCACACACGCAGGATGTGCACGCCGTTACCCGTGATTACCACCCGACCCCACTCCTTTTTAAGGGGAAGGCGCCACTCCTTTTATTATATTCTGGATTTTAGGCGGCGCTGAAGACCATTGAACTGTCTATCGCAATAAAGACAAGTCCAATCGAGTCTCTCCTATGATACCACATCTATTCCTAAGCGTCCCCACCCTTAAGTGTGACATCCTTCGGTCCAGAAACACCCTAGACATGATTGAGACCTTTCTCATATCAATGATCGTCAGAGGGACCTGGATGCCCATGTTGATCCCTGTGCATTTCACGAATCTTATCGCTCGAACCGTAAATGTCGTTTCCCGTTCCCTTTGCCTCTTGATACCTAGTTCATCCGAGACTTGATCTTCGTTATCTCCATACCTTAGTTCGATCTCGTTACCGATGAACTTGTTTACTCGTTCCCATGTTGTTGCATTCTGTGACCAAGTCACACGCTTGCAAGCTTTGTTAATGCAACGTCATCGAGATGGCCACATGTATCTATCCATTACATGGATTGGCAAATTATGGTCTTGATAAGTACTCCTCTACATGTCCCTTTGGAAAACTTGAGTAGCACCTTTTTGATCATCCTATCACGAGATGATGCTTGATGCCATCTAAGCTACCTCTAGAACGGTGATTTGCATTATGTCATAGTCTAAGGATCAGGTTGTGAGGTTTTCTATGTTTATCATTAATGGTGAACTTTGTAACTAGATCTCATTAAGATATAACTGCTAGATGTTTGTCTATCACATCATTCAACTAATGACATGACCTCATTGTCAATTGGCATAAATGTTCATGATCTCGAAACCCTAGATCATCCTCATGACCAATGAGCTAGTTCGCTAGAGGTAACTAGAGACACGGTTTGTTTACATACCACACGTGTATTAACGTTTCATTTTAACACAGTTATAGCACAGTATGAAACGTATTATGAACATATAAGAGATATATCAAACAATACACTTTATTATTTGCCTCTAGGGCATATCTCCTTCACCGATGGCTGCCCTCCATCACTTAATGGCGGTGGCTTTGGACCATTCGTCGATTCTTTTATGCCACGAGCCAGAGGTAGCCCGGCCCCTGATGGCACGTTTGTTTCACTATGAGGCGATGTGGGAGTCCCACGAGGATCTCAAAACCCTAGTCGCGGAGGCGTGGAGCACTGCCACGTGCAAGTCTGTGGGCGACTTGGCAGGGAAGTTAAAGGGCCTCGTGACCTTCCTCTCCGCTTGGGGAAAAAATACGTTTGGGCATGTCTGGAAGGAGATGAAAAGATTGAAAGCTGATTTGGAGGCAACGCGAGCATTGCCTGACAGAGTTGGCCCCAGCTATGAGGAGATGAAAATTGTTGAACATTTGATGGAGCTGCAACATAGAGAGTAGGTGATGTTGCGGCAACATTCACGCATCCAGTGGCTCTCGGAGGGGGATCGCAATACACGGTTTCCCCACATGTGAGCCAATAAAAGAAGGAAAATCGTATTTGATAACCTGACTAGGCCTAATGACACTATTACCGATGACCAACAGGAGATGAGCTATATGATGAGTACTTTTTACAGAAATCTGTACATTTCATGGAGAAAGTTCTAAATTCTGACCCTATCACGGTGACTTCTGTAATGAATGAGAGTCTTATGGCGCCTTTTTAGGATACGGAGGTGAATACGGCCCTCTTCCAGATGTATCCTATCAAAGCGCCAGGGCCTGATGTCTTTCCAGCCTAATTTTTTTAGAAGCATTGGGATGTTTGTGGGGAGGCGGTCACTAAAAGCGTCCTACGTATACTGCGCGTGAAGGATGAAGGAGAGCCTGGAGGAGATAAACATAACGTTTATAGTTCCTATACCAAAAGTTGCAAATGCAGTGGAGCTCAGCAAATTCCGGCCTATCATCTTGTGTAACTTCATCTACAAGATAACGCAAATAGAGGTTTTATTACCGGAGATCATTTATGAGGAACAATCGGTGTTTGTCCCTGGAAGGTTAATCACTCATAATACCATCACGGCGTATGAGTGCCTACATTTCATGAAGCGGAACCTGACAAAAAATCATCGTCATTGTGCTTTGAAGATGGATATGCGGAAGGTGTACGACCGTGTTGAGTGGACCTATATCCATGCCCACCCTATTGCGCATGGGCTTCCACGAGCGATGGGTGGATCTGATCATGAGTATGGTATCATCGGTTTCTTTCGCGGTGTTGTTTAATGGTGCCCCTCTTGATGAATTCCGCCCAACAAGAGGGTTGCACCAGGGTGACCGTGTATCCCTCTATTTTTGCTTGCAGCAGAGGGACTTTCAGGTATTTTGAAACAAACTCGTCAATCATCGCTCTTAAAAGGTCTCCAGGTGGCCCCGACTGCCCCGATGGTTAACCACCTCCTTTTCGTTGATGATAGCCTGTTGTTTGTCAAAGCTAGTTCAGAGGAAGAAATAGCAGTGAATGATATGTTGGAAAATTATTGCAATGCTTCTGGTCAGCGGATTAATCTGGATAAATCTTCTGTATTTTTCAACAAGGGATGTCCAGAGTCTATCAGGCAGGTGATAAAGGATATTATAAATGTCCCAAATGAAACGCTGAATGAGAAATATCTTAGAATGCCCTCTGACGTGGGAAGCTCCAAGAATTGCGCTTTCATGTACTTGAAGGATCGGATCTGGAAGTGTGTGCAGGGGTAGCTGGAGAAGCTTCTGGCGTCCGGGGGGGAAAGAAGTGTTGATCAAGGCAGTTGCACAGGCGATTCCTATATTTTCGATGTCCTGCTTCAAGTTACCTAGAGGTCTATGCGAGGCTATTAATTCTATGCTCCGAAAATTTTGGTGGGGTAGCAAGAATGGTAGCCGTAAACCATGCTGAATCTCATGGGAGGTAATGTGCTCTCCAAAATATTGCGGTGGTATGGGCTTTCGCGATATTGAGTTATTCAATTTGGTGATGTTAGGTCGCCATGCTTGGAGGATTCTGCAAAAACCTGATTCTCTTAGTGCTAAGATCCTCAAAGCTATTTATTTTCCTAGTGTGAATTTTCTAGAAGCTACGTTGGGTTCTTCTCTGTCTCAGGTGTGGCGTGCACTGGCTGAGGGCCGTGACGCCATGAGGCAGGGCCTAATTTGTCGCATTAGTACTGGTGAAGAAACGAACGCATGGAAAGACAACTGGTTGCCACGTGATTTTATGCTCCGTTCGCTTCACTGTCCCGGGGATGATGCACCTATGATGGTGTCTTCTTATATTGACAACATGTCGGCAACTTGGAAGCACGATTTGCTGGACAAGTTCTTCTTGCCCATGGATGCTGAGGCCATCCGGTCTATACCATTGAGCACGCGTCGTACGTGTGACCGGTGGGCATGGCATTATGAAAAAATAGGATTCTCACCATTCGTTCTATGTATCGTCTCCTTGTCAACACCAAGATGAGGAGGGAAGACTGGCTAGAGGAACGCTCATCTCATTCAAATTCGGTGGGAGAGAACAAGGCGTGGCAGTCCCTAGGAATGTTCAGGTGCCATCCAAACTTAGGGTCTTCCTCTGGCGCCTAGCTCACCATTCTCTCCCCATGGGCGATGTACGCCACAGAAGACACATGGCTGAGACAAGCGTGTGCTCTATCTACGGTGGGACGAACTCATGGAGGCGTTCTCTGATTGATTGCCCAATTGCTCAGTGTGACTGGGCTCTATCGGACGAGGAGGTTGCTAAACACGTTTCAATGAACGTCGAGCCATCTTCCAAGCAATGGCTTTTCTCCATGGCACTAGCGCTGTCACGAGATGAGTTTGCTAGGGCGGTAGTTACCTTGTGGGCAATTTGGTATACGAGGAGGAAGATCATACATGACGAGGAGTACCAAAGTCCCCTATCCACCCATATGTTCATTCAGAGATTTCTAAGTGATCTATCCATCTCTGTTTCTAGACGACCGCAGGTGAATACGAGGCCACAAGCGCAACATGCCCCCAGATGGATACCGCCTGTCCCTGGTTGTGCTAAGATCAATGTTGATGCTGCTATCAAAAAGATTAGAGAGGGAGGAGCGGTGAGCGCAATCTGCAGAAGCGAGCAAGGTGTTTTCTCGGGGCTTATGCGCTGACCGTCAGGGGTGTATCTGACCCGACGGTATTAGAGGCGATGGCTTGTCGAGAAGCGTTGGCATTGGCGTTGGCTGTAGATCTTCTTCTTCAGCGCATCACGGTGGCGACGGACTGTTTGGGCGTCGTCAACAATATGAACCAACCGTACGAGGGTATCTACAATTATGTTCTAGATGAAATAAAAGTGGTTTCTAGCCACCTACTATAGGTGTCTCTTAAACATGAGAGTAGGAAGTCAAATAAGGAAACTCATCGTTTGGCACGAACTGTTGTTTCTTACGAGTTTGGCGATGGCGCGCGATACTTCTGAGCCGCATTAAGCGGCATATAGCATTCGCGGATTCTGAGAGGATCCACATACTTAGAGCAAGTCTAACAGCACCCTTAAAACGTCGACGCGCTTAAAATTCCGGCGGTTACACGGGCTGGTGGTCGGGTCGTCGAACTAACAGCGCCTGTAAACGGCCCGGCCCGTAAATGAAATTCACAGGGGCCCGTGAAAGACCCATTGCCCCCCTATTTCTACCGGCTAGGCAGGCGGAACCAGGTTAGAACCCGTGTCCCTCCGCCGCAAACCCTAGCCGCCGCATTTCCGCGCGTACTTCGGCGAGCAATTCCTCCCATTTCTGCGCGCGAGAGATGGCGAGCAGGAGCAGGAGTTGCGGACTCGGCGGCGGCCGTTCCGGGGAGGGAGGAGGAGGAGGGAGTGGCCGTCGTGCACCCGGCGACGACGACGAGGAGCAGCGCCGCATCCGCTCCGTCGGGGCCAAGAAGCACGCCTGCGAGCCTTTGGGCAATTGGGGCTGACCCCAGCTTCTCGACCCCCTCGCCACCGCGCGCCGTGCGGCCGGCGGTTCGAGCTCGTCCATCGTGTCTTCTCGCCCGCGCCCGCGCCCGCGCCGCGGAGATGAGGAGGAGGAGGCGGCTATCCGCGCAGCTCTCGCTGCATCCCTCGCCGACCTCGAGGCCAAGAAGCGGTGCGAGGAGAATGAGCTCGCCGCCGCCATCGCCGCCATCGAGCTCTCCAAGAAGCAGGAGGAGATCGAGGAGGCGGTCACCGCCATCCACGGCGAGGAGGAGGAGGAGGCCGGACTGGCATCCGTCGACGGCATGGACGTTGACGTGATCGTCCCGGACAACTAGGAGCTCGCCGACGATAGCAGACGGCGACTTAGAGCTCGCCGCCGACTAGGAGCTCGCATTTTAGACATATCAGGACGCGGCGGCGTCCTCCGCGAGCTCTCCCAACACTATTTCTTTTTATTTAGATGCAATTTTGCAGTTTGTGTTGAAATATAGGGTGAGATCTAGGCCCATCTAACAATTTCTGAAAAATCCCTAAGGGCCCATTCATGCTTGGCAAGGCAAGTGGGGGGAGTTTAGTCCCACATTGCTAGTGGGGAGAGATGAGCACCAATATATAAGGTGAGCTCTTCTACCATTTTCATGTGGTGTGAGAAGAAGAAGAGGAGATCCACATGCGCTCCTCCTCCGACGCACGCACGCCCGCCCCGCCCCGCCCCGCCCCGCCTCGTCACGACGCGCGGGTTGCGGGAATCTCGCCGAGCCGATGTGTTCTTTTTGTCGCACGGAAACGTTTCAGTCCTTCATTGCGGGCGTTTCTTTCCGTTGAACCGTCCTGGCCCGTGCCTACCCCGTCCACTGCGTACACAGCTGACGGGGAGCAGGCCTCCGAAACTACGCCCTCTCGAGATCCTGTACGGGAGAGGGGCGATTAGGTTTTTGGGGAGCGTCTCCTACGCGACTGCTCGCCATCGTTCGACTGCTTCCACTACATCAACGCCTTCTTCATCGCCATGGCTACCACCGCTGAGAAGAGGGCAACCGACGTGGCTGCAGGCAGCCACGACCGCTGCTACTTCGGCCAATTGGCCTACTGGAGGGTACTACATGCTTATCCCTCTTCTTCTAATTTCGATGTGCATAGTACTAGTGATTTCTGTAGATGTCTCTACGATTTGCCTAGTATTGCATAGTTACATAATCAAGTATCAGCGTGTCCACATCATGTTCATGATTTATTCCTGGATTAATATAATCGGAAAATTGCCTAGATTCCTAACAATCCAAAAACCTAATATGTGTAGGCACTTTTCGATTCAAGGTTTTGCTGCTGCACTGAAACCTGCCCCGTTTACAGGGACGTACTTTAAGCGTTGGTAGACCAAAACCACCTTATGGCTCACGGCGCCGAACGTGTTTTGGGTCGCCGGTGTCACTCCCACTAGAACGATTGCTCCTGATCAGGAGAAGGCGTTTACGGAGGCCACCGTCGTCTTTGTTGGAGCCGTTCTGAGCGTGATTGGAGATAAGTTGGTTGATGCATATTTACATGTGCGGGTCGCCAAGGACTTGTGGGAGGCACTCGAATCCAAATTCGGTGCAACTGATGCTGGGAGCGAGATGTATATTATTGAGCAGTTCCATGATTACAAAATGGTTGAAAACCGTTCTGTATTGGAACAGGCTCATGAAATACAATGCATCGCAAAGGAGCTTGGCTCCTGAAGTGCGAATTACCGGGCAAATTTATCGCGGGATGCATAATTGCTAAGCTCCCAAAATTCCTGGAGGAACTTTGCCACCACTCTGAAACATCAGAGGCGTGAATTCTCAGTAGAGGATGTCATCGGCCATCTGAGTGTTGAGAAGAATTCCAGGGCAAAGGACTCGCATGGAAAAGGAGAAGGGATCTCAGTTGCCAATGTGGTACAGAAGAACTTCAACTCCAATAAGTCCAAAGGGAAGATGGGTGTCCAACAGAATACCGACTTCAAGAAGAAGGGTAACAAGACCTTCAAGAAGGATAAGAAGAAGAGTGCCTGTTTCACTTGTGGTTCGGAGGAACACTGGGCTAACAAGTGCTCACACAAGTTCAAGAAGCCAGGGCAGGACTCTAAGGCTGCCAACATGATCGTGGGCAACAATGAAAGTGGAGCATCTGGGTACGGTAATCTTTTTACTATATTTTCAGTTAGCCAGTCTACCGATTGGTGGATTGACACAGGTGCAAATATTCATGTGTGTGCTGACATCTCATTGTTTTCTTCTTATCAGGTCACAGGGAAAGGCTCCGTACTGATGGGGAACGGCGCGACTGCTTCTGTTCATGGTGTTGGCACAGTCGATCTGAAGTTTACTTCGGGAAGGATCGTGCAGCTCAAGAATGTGCAACATGTCCCCGCCATCAAGAAGAACCTCGTTAGTGGCTCCCTTCTCTGCAGAGAAGGTTTTAAGTTGGTCTTTGAGTCTAATAAAGTAGTTGTTACGAAATATGGACTGTTTATTGGAAAGGTTATGAATGCGGAGGTCTGTTCCGCTTTTCCCTTGTGAATTTTTGTAATAAAGTCGTGAACAATATTCATTCAAATGTTAATGAAACAGAAGTTTGGCATTCACGTCTTTGTCACATTGGTTTCGGTTCTATGACACGGTTAGCAAAACTGAATTTAATCCTGAGTTTCACTTTAGCCAAAGGTTCTAAGTGCCATTCGTGTGTGCAAGCAAAACAACCTCGCAAGCCCCATAAAGCTGTGGAGGAGAGACACTTGGCACCGTTAGAACTCATACATTCTGATCTGTGTGAGATGAATGGTGTGTTGACTAAAGCTGGAAAAAGATACTTCATGACACTAATAGATGATTCCACTAGATTTTGCTGTGTATATCTGTTAAACACTAAAAGTGAGGCTCTACACTACTTTAAAATCTATAAAGCAGAAGTTGAGAATCAACTTGAAAAGAAGATTAAACGAATCCGGTCAGATCGTGGTGGAGAGTATTTCTCTAATGAGTTTGATTCTTTTTGTGCGGAACATGGTATTATTCATGAGAGGACGCCTCCCTATTCACCTCAGTCAAATGGGGTTGCCGAACGGAAAAACCGTACTCTAACAGATTTGGTTAATGCCATGTTAGATACATCGGGTTTATCCAAGGCATGGTGGGGGGAGGCTATATTGACATCATGTCATGTCCTGAATAAAGTTCCGACAAAAGATAATGAGATTACTCCCTATGAGCAATGGGAGAAGAGAAGAACAACACTCTCATACTTACGTATATGGGGTTGTTTGGTGAAAGTCAATGTGCCGATCCCCAAAAAGCGTAAGCTTGGACCAAAGACTATGGATTGTGTTAATTTGGGTTACGCTAAGAAAAGCATCGGCTATAGATTTCTAGTAGTGAAATCTGAGGTACCTGACGTGGAGGTCGGTACAATTATAGAGTCTAAAGATTCTACATTCTTTGAGGATACTTTTCCTATGAGAGATATGCCAAGCACTTCTAGACAGGAATCAAAAGAGACTCCTGAGCCTGCCATTCCAATGGAATATTATGAAGAAACACCTGATGAAAATCTTGAGGAGGACAACGAGGAAACCCTTGGTAGGGGCAAGAGACAAAGGACTGCAAAGTCCTTTGGTGATGATTTCCTCGTATAACTCGTGGATGATACTCCCACTTCCATTTCGGAAGCCTATGCATCTCCAGATGCTGACTACTAGAAAGAAGCGGTCCGTAGTGAGATGGATTCCATCATGGCTAACGGAACATGGGAAATCACTGATCGTCCCTATGGCTGTAAACCATTGGGATGTAAGTGGGTGTTTAAAAAGAAACTTAGGCCGGATGGTACTATTGAAAAGTACAAGGCTAGACTTGTGGCTAAGGGTTATTCCCAGAAAGAAGAGGAAGATTTCTTTGATACTTATTCGCCTGTGGCCAGACTGACCACCATTCGAGTGTTACTCTCGTTGGCGGCCTCACATGGTCTTCTTGTCCACTAGATGGATGTTAAGACGGCTTTTCTGAACGGAGAGCTAGACGAGAAAATCTATATGCAACAGCCTGATGGCTTTGTGATAGATGGTCAGGAAGGAAAAGTGTGTAAGTTACTGAAATCTTTATATGGCCTGAAACAAGCACCTAAGCAATGGCATGAGAAGTTCAACATAACTTTAACATCTACCGGCTTTGTTGCTAATGAAGCCGACAAATGTGTATACTATCGCTATGGTGGGGGCGAAGGAGTTATACTGTGCTTGTATGTCGACGACATCGACATTTCTGGGACAAACCTCCAAGTCATCGAGGAGGTTAAGTCATTTCTATCTCAAAATTTTGAGATGAAGGATCTTGGTGTGGCTGATGTTATCTTAAACATTAAGCTGCTGAGAGATAATGAGGGTGGGATTACGCTTCTGCAATCCCATTATGTTGAAAAAGTTTTGAGTCGTTTTCGATATTCAGACTGCAAAATTTCTCCAACACCATATGATCCTAGTGTGCGAATCCGAAAGTTTGAAGGCACAGGTAAGGATCAACTGAGATATTCTCAGATCATTGGTTCACTCATGTATCTAGCTAGCGCTACAAGGCCTGGCATCACGTTTCGTGTGCAAACCGGGCAGTTTTTTCTAATCCGGGTGATGATCATTGGCGTGCTGTTGAAAGAATAATGCGCTATCTGAAAGGTACTATGAACTACGGACTTCACTATACCGGGCAACCGTCAGTACTTGAAGGGTATTGTGATGCAAATTGGATCTCTGATGCTGATGAGATGAAAGCCATAACGGGGTATGTGTTTACCCTTGGAGGTGGTGCTGTTTCCTGGAAGTCTTGCAAGCAAACGATCCTAACGAGATCGACAATGGAAGCATAATTAACAGCATTAGACACATCTGGTGTCGAAGCAGGATGGCTTCGAGATCTTTTGATGGACCTGCCAGTGGTTGAAAAGCCAGTACCGACTATTCTTATGAATTGTGACAATCAAACTGTAATTGTCAAGGTAAAAAGTTCAAAGAACAACAAGTAGTCCAACAAACACATAAGAATGAGATTAAAAGATGTCAGAACTTTAAGAAACTCCGGAGTGATAGCATTGGATTATATCCAGTCGGCTAAGAATCTGGCAGATCCCTTTACTAAAGGGCTATCACGTGTTGTGATAGAAAATGCGTCGAGGGAGATGGGAATGAGACCCACATGAGTTGCCATGGTAGTAACCCAACCTATGTGATCGGAGATCCCGTGAAGTAGGATCTGGGAAAACAAGCTAGTGGTTAACTGAGGAGAGTAGTTTACTAACCCACTCCGCTGGATATACAATACTCTCAGAAACTGTATGGCAGGTTGACTTTTGTCTTAATGTGTTCCAAAGCTTCTATAAGCAAGATGCTATCCTACAGAGCGATATTTGGAGGAACACACCTGTGTGAGCCCGACTGCTAGTCACAGTCTATGAGATTGGGGTGATCTCTAGTAAGCACATGAATAGGCAAGGAGTATGACTAATATGCTCCACCCGAGGGGTCATCCTTCGACAGCCTAGTACTGGTAAGACTTTTAGTGAAACTCCTTTACGCCAAACTGACAATTCAAGGCATAGTCCATTGCTCAGTTGTAAAGGAGTGTAGCTATTTGTTCTAGGTGGCTGTTCAACCCTAACAGGTCTCCACTGAAAATACCGGTATATCAAAACAGTGTTGGGAACAGAGGACAATACCATGGGACTTAGGGATCTGGTGGGGGATTGTTGAAATATAGGGTAGGCTCTAGGCCCATCTAACAATTTCTGAAAAATCCCTAAGGGCCCATTCATACTTGGCAAGGCAAGTGGGGGGAGTTTAGTCCCACATTGCTAGTGGGGAGAGATGAACACCAATATATAAGGTGAGCTCTTCTACCATTTGCATGTGGTGTGAGAAGAAGATGAGCTCCACACGCGCGCTCCTCCTCCGACGCACGCACGCCCGCCTCGCCTCGCCTCGCCTCGTCACGACGCGCGCGCGGCGCGGGTTGCGGGAATGAGGTCGTCCTCTCCGGGAGAAACAGAACAGAACCACCTGCCTCCGTCCCTTGTCGTTCCTCTCATTGCTGCTGCCTCCGGTGATCCCACCCCGTCCGCTGCGTACACGGCTGACGGGTGAGCAGGCCTCCGAAACCATGCTCTCTCGAGATCCTGTACGGGAGAGGGACGATTAGGTTTTTGGGGAGCGTCTCCTACGCGACTGCTCGCCATCGTTCGACTGCTTCCACTACATCAACGCCTTCTTCATCGCCATGGCTACCACCGCTGAGAAGAGGGCAACCGACGTGGCTGCCGCCTCTGCTGCCACGACCGCTGCTACTTCGGCCAATTGGCCTACTGGAGGGTACTACATGCTTATCCCTCTTCTTCTAATTTCGATGTGCATAGTACTAGTGATTTCTGTAGATATCTCTACGATTTGTATTGCATAGTTACATAATCAAGTACCAGCGTGTCCACATCATGTTCATGATTTATTCCTGAATTAATATAATCAGAAAATTCCCTAGATTCCTAACAGTTTGTATATACTAGATGATGAACGCGTGCACGATCTTCTCTCGTTATTTTAAATTTCAGTTCAAATCGTGATTTAAGGGTTGAATTTACAGGCTCTGTTCTCTGCTGACGAGTTTGAAACCCTAAATCGCAAGTACAGACACCTATACTCGCGATTTAAGGATTGCTGATTTGAGGGTGTTGTTAGTCATGCTCTAGCGGCTCCATGGCTGTGTGCATTCTGGGCCTGCAAGCCTGTGACAACTAAGCCTGCCGCACAGAAGAATAAGAAAGGCCCCTGGTCCCTCACGTGGGCTATACAGAATTACGGGAGCTGTTCTATATAGAACAATCACGGGTCAGGGCTCGCCACTTGCAAGATCCCTGGTCTCTCAAGTCTCATCTCTAAAGTCTAAACTCTCCAGCCGAAGAATCTAACGATCTCTTGGCGGCAAACTCTCCTGCCAGGGTTAACAGGAACTGTAAGAACAGTACAAGCTTTCCGAGGTCATTCCCTGTCGGTAATGATGCCGCCACTACCTGCAGAGCAGAATCTGCAGCGGTGTAGGGGGCCGGCAGGGGGTGCGATTTTACAGGCTCCCCACTCCAAGTTTCGAGACTGGGTGGTGCTGATAGCCTGGCAGTGACAAGTGCCAACTCCTAAAGCAACCATGACATGAACATGATCCCTTCACTCTTGTATACTTATATGCTGAGCTGAGGATAGATGCCCGGGATATACGTATCGATCGGCTATCATCATGCGTGCATATATAGACTTCAATAGTCTCGGTCAGTTCACTATCTACGCGTACAGGTACACATACGTGGGAGTGGGACGAGTCACAATCGACAATATATACTCCTCTTTTAAAATTGGTTGTCTTAAAGATATAACTACTGTGTATCCAGTATCTAGATATATTCGAATTTAAACAAATCTTAAAAACAACTAATTTGAGACGGACGGAGTACAATATACAAGTTCCCCGAAACAGATTTTCGTTCCGCTTTATAAATAAAGCAAGATGCAAGTACAATAAGATTCACACATAGTCCGGACACTGAAGAAAAATAAAAGGTCATTCATTGGAGGCTCACCACAACACAGCCTAGAAGAAAAAAGAAAAATGAGGGGTCAAGGGGGTAGGTGCCGAGAAGTGATGCGTTGTCCATGTTGTAACAACCTCGGACCCTACGCTCTAAGTTCAAGACTGGATGAACCAAAGTGGTTAAAGTAGTACAACGGGGGCCCAGGGGCCACCCACGTGTAGGCCCGTCGGCCGCCCTAACCACTCTCAAGAACATCGGGACAAGAGCGAGCGGCGTAGGCAACAGGCGAAAAGATCAAATACATACACAAGTGAGTATGTATGCAAGCTACCTTACAATAATTCTTAGAGCCATACCATCTAAAAGAAATAGAAATACTACAACGCCATACGGCAAGATCCAAATATCCTAGATAGTTATAATAGTGTAGGATAGCTCCTCATACATCAATCAACAGAGTATCAAGCGGAAGCGGGAAACAAGATCCGAGTATGGATAAGAAGCAAATCGGCATAAGATGGCACATAAATAAGCACATCCCGCCCACAGATCTTACGGATCCCCATCCCCGGAATCTCTACACCGAGTGATCGTTGCCAACATCATCTGTCTCTTCAACCCAGAATCCATCTTGCGAGCATACCTATCCACCTAAACCAAACAATTTATTGTGTGAGACCCTAGGGGTACTCAGCATGTCTTTATGCCTCTAAAGGGAACAAAACCTGAGGGTGACGCAATTGCAGCAAAAGATAATATCTAACAAGTCTATAGATACTCGCTAACCATCCGCCTAACCAATGATAGAAGGATGTCCGTTAATTAGAACAACAGTTATAACAGTATAAAGTAACAGATCCATCCTCCTTCTCGCTTACCAACGAGAAAGCGGACGAACAACCCATCCGTTGGCAGTTTTATTACTCATTCTATGAATACTGCACTATTTACTAGTCAGATATTTGGTCAAATTAAAAGCGGTACTTTAGTTATGATTGTCTATGATCGAGAAACTGTGCTCCAAGTCGTCCATAACCGCGGACAGGGATTTCAAAAAGATTTGCCCCGCAGGGGTGCACAAATAGCAACACACACTCGATCAACCTCGGAAAAACCAACTCAAAACCCAAGAACGCATTCACGACAAAGCGATCACAGGATTCATCAAATATTTCAGGGGGCACCCCATTAAGCTACCCGCAACGAAGTTGGCCGACTCCGGAATAGACCCAATGTTTGCGTCAATGGATGTAAACGACCGGGAACCCGAAAATGTGACTGGGCTTGTCGATACCACAAAAACACTCCGCATCCAAAATAGTACAGGTGCTCCACGCACAATCTTAAATAAAACAGTAACATGGCATAAGTATAAGATAGTAAATAAAACGCCAAACTAGTATGTGGCCCCAAGAAATAGAAATGAATCAAGCTTTGGCTCAGGGGGGTCCGTAAGGCCTCCCGGATGTGGATAGTGCGAATAGTCAAGGAACATGAATCAAGTACTCGGGATCCTACGGGACACAAGTGGACATAAAAACCAAAAGACAGATATTGCCCACCGGTGCCTCTTTAATTAGTTATCCCATTACTACTCAAGTTAAGTTGTTTAGGTACCTCGTTATCCATCAGACACTCACATACCCTACACATGATGTTCTACGACTCACATGGCTCAAACAACTCCTATAGTAATGACTCTTGGGATGGAGGAACAAGCTCGGTGAGGTTTAAAAGTAAAGGCTATGCAGTACTTGGGATTCAATTTAATACATTCGCGACTCAATGATGCAAGAATAAGATAAAGGCAATAGGTACTATATGTATGCAAGCATGTGGTAGTGCTTGCCTGGCAGCTCAGTTGAAGCAAGAGGTAGATCTGGGTAGTACTCCTGGGATTTCTGATATTCCCCTGCTCGACGTCTATTCGAAAGAAGAACCAAACAAACAAGGGCCAACAAAAATAAAGTGCACAAGCATATAAATAAAATGCGACAAGCAAACAAGCATGCCATGATGAATGATGCACAACTTATATGGCAATAATGTAGCATGGCAGGGGTGAGGTGTGGGGACAAGAATAAATCATTCTATTAATTATTTGGTCAAGTTTTATTGCCATAAACAGTTCTTATTTTCAATAATGACATGATGCATGCTTCAAATCAGAACATGGAATGCATAAATAGAACGGGGTCGCGCTGATCGATTTAGACATATTATTTGTCAAATTTGGAGTTATAGAATTAAAGTTATTAATTAATTGAGAAAAGGCATTTATTGCAATTAAACAATTTCGAAAAACTAAATTAGTCAAACATTATTTTGGATGTCATATTTGAATTCCCCACATTTTTCTGATTCAAAAACATATATTATTTGTATTATTTGGATTTATAAATTAAAAGTTATTATTTTCTGGATTTAAAAACATATTAAACATATTCTGAAATTTTATTATTTTTGAAAAAGATGGCGGGGACTTTTGTTACCCTGGGGCACTCTACCCACAGTCACAGAGACCCGGGGCCATTGTGCTGACTATGCGCTGACGTGGCAGGATGACATGAGCATGATATAATTATGATGCAACAAATATATGTTGGAAGTAGCATTATATAGACTAGGCTAGTAGCATTGCAATTGTTAGACAATTGGGATGCTACAACTCTCCCTCACTAAACAAGAATCTCGCCCCGAAATTCCTAGGAAAAAGAAAGAAAAAACACAAGAAGAGGCGGGTGTTCGGAACGAAGGTGACCTTCACGTTCCCAAAAGGATGAGCACGGAATGGTGCAACCACTGCACGGAAGGGTGAGGTTCAACATCAAAGTTGCTCCCTGTACTCCCAGCTTTCCAAGGCAACAAACCTCGCTCGATTTGGAGTTTCACAGCCGAAGAAACCATCTGATGAAGTCGGGGCAAAATAATCTGTTTTCTGAAATTTCCGTTTAAAAATCTGAATCCGCTCTGTTCTCCACTCGATTACGGCGCGTACATTACTCCTATGAAGAAACTTCCTTCTACAAAGTTGTACATCGTGCCTAGATCTACGATTTTTGTTTTTATGACATCTTCAAATTCCTCATGGTTTTGTCGGCATATTCATCCGAATTTAGGCTTTTTCGCTGTTAATTTTTCCCAGATCTGAAATTCAGTTTAGAGCTGCTCCTGCCGATTTTGTAAAAAGCCCCTTGGCCTTTTTATAGCCTCAACCCGCAGTCCTCCTCTTTGCCACTTGTCACACCCACAAGCTCCTTGCGTCACGTATACAGTCGGCAAGACAATGGCCCCGCGTCTCTATGACTGTGGGTAGAGTGACCCAGGGTAACAAAAGTCCCCGCCATCTTTTTCAAAAATAATAAATTTCAGAATATGTTTAATATGTTTTTAAATCCAGAAAATAATAACTTTTAATTAACAAATTCAAATAATGCAAATAATATATGTTTTTGAATCAGAAAAATGTGAGGAATTCAAATATGCCATCCAAAATAATGTTTGACTAATTTAATTTTTCGAAATTGTTTAATTGCAATAAATGTCTTTTCTCAATTAGTTAATAACTTTAATTCTGTAACTCTAAATTTGACAAATAATATGTCTAAATCGATCAGCGCGACGAACCCGTTCTATTTATGCATTCCATGTTCTGATTTGAAGCATGCATCATGTCATTATTAAAAATCAGAACTGTTTATGGCAATAAAACTTGACCAAATAATTAATAAAATGATTTATGCTTGTCCCCACACCTCACCCTTGCCATGCTACATTATTGCCATGTATGTTGTGCATCATTCATCATGGCATGCTTGTTTGCTTGTCGGATTTTATTTATATGCTTGTGCAATTTATTTATGTTGGCCCTTGTTTGTTTGGTTCTTCTTTCGAATAGACGCCGAGCAGGGGAAATATCAGGAATCCCAGTAGTACTACCCAGATCCACCTCTTTTGCTTCAACTGAGCTGCCAGGCAAGCACTACCACATGCTTGCATACATATAGTACCTATTGCCTCTATCTTATTCTTGCATCATTGAGTCGCGAATGCATTAAATTGAATCCCAAGTACTGCATAACCTTTACTTTTAAACCCCACCGAGCTTGTTCCTCCATCCCAAGAGCCATTACTATAGGAGTTGTTTGAGCCATGCGAGTCGTAGAACATCATGTGTAGGGTATGTGAGTGTCTGATGGATAACGAGGTACCTAAACAACTTAACCTGAGTAGTAATGGGATAAATAATGAAAGAGGCACCGGTGGGCAATATCTGTCTTTTGGTTTTTATGTCCACTTATGTCCCGTAGGACCCTGAGTACTTGATTCCTGTTTCTTGACTATTCGCACTATCCACATCCGGGAGGCCTTATGGACCCTCCTGAGCCAGAGCTTGATTCATTTCTATTTCTTGGGGCCACAAACTAGTTTGGGGTTTTATTTACTATCCTGTACTTATGCCATGTTACTGTTTTATTTAAGATTGTGCGTGGAGCACATGTACTGTTTTGGATGCGGAGTGTTTTCGCGGTGTCAACAAGCCCAGTCACATTTTCGGGTTCCCAGTCGTTTACAGCCATTAACGCAAACCTTGGGTCCGTTCCGGAGTCGGCCAACTTCGTTGCGGGTATCTTAATGGGGTGGCCCCCTAAAATATTTTATGAATCCTGTGATCGCTTTGTCATGAATGCCTCGTTGGGTTTTGAGTTGGTTTTTCCGAGGTTGATCGAGTGTGTGTTGCTATTTATGCACCCCTGCAGGGCAAATCTTTCTGAAAGCCGTGTCCGTGGTTATGAAAGACTTGGAGCATAGTTTCTCGATCATAGACAATCATAACTAAAGTACTGCTTTTAATTTGACCAAATATCTGACTAGTAAATAGTGCAATATTCATGAAATGAGTAATAAAACTGCCAACAGATGGGTTGTTCTTCCGCTTTCTTGTTGGTAAGCGAGAAGGAGGATGGATTTGTTACTTTATACTGTTATAACTGTTGTTCTAATTAACGGACATCCGTCTATCATTGGTTAGGCGGATGGTTAGCGAGTATCTATAGACATGTTAGATATTATCTTTTGCTGCAATTGCGTCACCCTCAGGTTTTGTTCCCTTTAGAGGCATAAAGACTTGCTGAGTACCCCTAGGGTCTCACACAATAAATTGTTTGGTTTAGGTGGACACGTATGCTCGCAAGATGGATTCTAGGTTGAAGAGACAGATGATGTTAGCAACGATCACTCGGTGTAGAGATTCCGGGGATGGGGATCCGTGAGATCTGTGGGCGGGATGTGCTTATTTATGTGGCATCTTATGCCGATTTGCTTCTTATCCGTACTCGGATCTTGTTTCCCGCTTCCGCTTGATACTCTTTGATTGATGTATGAGGAGCTATCCTACACTATTATAACTATCTAGGATATTTGGATCTTGCCGTATGGCGTTGCAATATTTCTATTTCTTTTAGATGGTATGGCTCTAAGAACTGTTGTAAGGTAGCTTGCATACATACTCACTTGTGTATGTATTTGATCTCTTCGCCTGTTGCCTACGCCGCTCGTTCTTGTCCCGATGTTCTTGGAAGTGGTTAGTACGGCCGACGGGCCTACACGTGGGTGGCCCTGGGCCTCCGCTGTAAATCCCTTAACCACTTTTGGTTCACCCAGGCTTGAACTTAGAGCGTAGGGTCCGAGATTGTTACACATGTGCTCCCGGTTCCTCCTCCTAGATAGCGGATACCACTACTGAAGATAGGCAACAAAGGAAAAAATAGAGTCAGAAGCACGTCAAGAAAAAATCCTCCCAGTCACCACCTTGTTGTGTATATTGCACAAGGTCCATGTTAAGGCCGCAAACACTAACCAGAAAAGGTGGCACCTCCTTCCGGTACAGTTTGCCTCTGGTTCCAGGAACTCCCCGAGGTCTTGGGCCTATCATGTGGCCCCAGAGCCTCACGGACAAAATCCGTAGAAACTGAGCAGCATGACGCATAACATAATGTGAGCACACAATTCTGGCGTCCCACATAATGGGCACATTCCATTGGCAGGACCATTACGTTTGAGGAAGGGGCTTTCCAGAGTGGGGTCATCCACTCCGGTTTCGGACTCTAGAAGAGGTTCGGGTAGGCAAAACTCACTTAAAACTACCAGATGGGAAGGACGCCATGTTACAGAATCTCCCACCCCCAAGAGGGATCCGTGCAGGGATCCCCGTAGTCTAACGAAGTTTGTGGCCTCATCAACTGATGAGTGCAAATATGATGCATATTTAACCATATAGATTATTCATATGTCACTCATCTCATGCCACATCTAGCTACGACTATGCCTATTATGCATTATTACTAGTTCTAATTCATTTTCATATGAGTGTTGCACAATTATTAGTTTTTATTAAGATTTTATTAATTTTCCTTGTCTTTGACTTATGTTTAGGTGTTGTGATTGATTATGGATAAAGCAAGGCAAGAGGATCCAAGAGGATGCAATATGGAGGAGCTGCAAGCACCAGACTTAATCATTTGAGGGGTGGAAAAAGTGATATTTTTCTATCATCTCAAAATCAAGATCTAAGAACATGGTGTTGTAACCCTCATCTATATGAATCCAACGAGCCAAAGAACACCTAAATTGGAGTTCGTACGAAGTAATGACGGTCAAAATACGAAAAGTATCTCCAAACGTAACGACCAACCATAACGACCAATGGTACGGGCCAGTATGGTCATACCGCTTGCCCATACCGATGGTCTAGATGCACAGAAAAGCTTTCTGGACACATTTCTTCACAGAATCCGACCGTCCTCATTTGTTCCTAGACCTTTATTAGGTCATAGGCAACATGGGAGCAGCGATGAGAGCCTCCTAGGCCTATATAAAGAGGTGATGAGCTAAGGAAGATGGAAGCCTCTCCACATACCTCCACGGCGGAGCCCCGCCGCCTTGCAAACTCCATAGTCGTTGCCTCCACAAGATCTCCACTATTACCACTTCTCAAGAGGACAAGGGACTTGGATCTTGAAGTCCTCAACACCGATCTACATCACCATCATCATCAACAACGTCTCCAACACCGATCCCCTTCGTCTACTTGGTTGTAATCCAAACCCTAGTGTGGATCTTCACTTGTACTCCCTCTGTTTCAAAATATAAGATGTTTTAACTTTGTGAAAGGAGTGTATATATACAATTTTTAGTTGCGTAGGTTCACTCCAAACCTACATGAACCTACACACTAAAAGGGGCCTAGATACACTACTTTCACAAAGCTAAAACATCTTATATTTTGAAATGGAGGGAGTATTTGATTGTACTCACATCTCCCATCCATATTATTACCATGATGTTGATTGCCTTTATATGTGAGTAGTTCCTTTGTTCTTGGGGAGATGGAGAAACCCTAGTATTATTATGCAATGAAATAAAGATGATCTATAACTTTGGTCTTTGGTCTTTGGTATTTGGTATTTACTTGATCTATGATACTGTGTTAGATCTCTCTCTCTAGATGGTATGTGGAGTAGACCACATAACATTTTCCTTCTGGACTAAATAGAGGTAACTACCCTTTGGATGTGTATGGGAGTATGTCCGGTGCTACTTTGTGACTGCAAGAATTGTCTTATAACGTACACGGTCAAAGGGGGATATTCACTAAGCTCATAATGATATCCATGGGAAAACCCTTAATTGTGGTGGTCTGTCGAAGTGACTTGATCACAGGCATCGCGGTGGTTATTTAGATATGACCTCATCACATGAGTCGTAGAAGTGGCTTTCTCATGAGACTTGTTGGTGAACATCTTATTATGGAACTCTCTCCACATATATCATGATGAAAGATATATATTATCCTAATCATAAGTAATTCTCACATGCTAGTGGTGTATCCTACATCCCAGAGAACTCCTTAACCATATTGTCACCACCACAACCATACTCACAGGTTCTTGTTTACTTTAGTAATTTCCTTTGTTCTTGTTTACTTTAGCACTCTTTATACACCATTGCTTGGAATTAGAGATAACTTACAAGTACACTCTAGTGAATAGTAACGAGGGGCATAAAGACCTCTACCAATAGCTCTGTGTGGTTCAATACTCTTACTTTCGACACTAGCTACAATTGATTTGTGTACTTGTAGTCATCAAGATATTTTCTGGCGCTGTTATCGGGGAGCTAAGAGCTTTTGGTCTCTATTCTTAGTTGCTAATTTATTATTGATATACTAGAGTTGTTTATGAGTTTCAAGTTATTATCGCTTATTGCTTTTTGTCTTTTTTTATTTTACTTATTTGAAAAGAACAAAATAATTACATTAGTTGATAGTTTTGAAACTGCATATGATCTCTGTTGAAGACATAGGAGCTACACATTCTGAAAGAAATTATTTGCCTACTTATATTGAACGTGTACCAATTGTAAGATGTCTAGAATTCATTGAATTTTTTTCTAACTCACGTTCTATAGACGTGAATAGTTTGTTTCCTCTAATGGAAGATTTGACCATCACCCGAAGGGTAGAAGAGCCTGAGAAATCATTGAGAGATTATGGGAATCCATCTAGGCATCTTAGGAAAATACCTATTCTGTATCCTGATCTTGAAGGAATGGAATTTGAAATAGATCTTAGAGATAATATCTATGATGGAAGAAATTGCTTTTGCAGAAAGAGAAGATGAAGATCCAAGTGATCATCTAACGAAGGTTCATGACCTTTGTGGTACTCTTAAACCAGCTGGACTACCAAAAGAGTTTGTACTTCTTAACAAATTCGCTGGTCATTAAAATATAAATATTTTACTTGGTTACAATCCTTATCTAACCACACTATAAAAAGTTGGACAAATTGTACAAGAGAGTTTATGCAAAAATTTAACTTGTTTGATAAGATGGTGCAAACCAAGCGTGATATAGCTAATTTCTTCCAAAAGATTGGTGAAAGTTTCTCACAAGCATGGGAAAGATTTTATGGGATGATTATGAAAGTCCCAAATAATGGTTTTAAGGAGCATTTAATCATACAATACTTTTATAATGGATTCACTGATGACTCCAAACAAATGATTGATTTAACTATAAGAGGAATTTTGAGAAAGTTGATACTACCTAAATGCATAGATATTTTTGTGGTAAGATCCTTCATTGATGAACAGTATAATCCTGTTGAAGAAATTAAACCAAAGAAATGTATGCTTTATATACCTCCAGAACTTATGCCTGAAGTTAAGAAGTTCATGGAAGAAAAAGGTATAGCAGCGGAACTCATAAAGGAAAAAATCAAGTTGATGTTCTCCAAAATTTTATAGCATAATATGAAACGAATCTTGCTTTGCAACAATGTAAACATCAACAACTTCAGTTCCGTCATAGTTATAATAAACACCTCATGCTCCACAAGAAAGACATAAAAGAATTGACTACAACTTTTGATGATCTAGGACATGCTGCTAGACATCTCGATAAACATATTAGTATGGTTAAAGTTCAATATGATCAAATAGCCGAGACTCAAGATTTAATTTTAAGTCAAAGTAATCATGATTAAAATACTATATCTACTAATATTGTTACTAGACGTGGTATAAAAACATAGGAACCTCTAGGGCCACCTTGGTATCAAGAAGAACAGGCCAAGAAGGCAAATGAGACTCGTGAAATGAGTCAAGAAGAAGAGAACCTTATTGATCCACAAGATGACACTGACCTTGAAGCCCAAAGAAAAGAAAAATAAGATTCAATGGAAAGTGAAGAAGAGGGAGAGGAACAAGATAAAGATAACAATATGACTCCAATGCTAAAACCGCCAATCCAAGAGAATAAGTTGAGATTAGTTGTGAACAAGAAGAAGAAGCGATTATATCAAAGGAAAAAAAACAAGTTGAAAAGCAGAAGCCTACAATGAAGAAGAAGAACAAAAAATACATTGAGCCAACATCTAAGGTAAAACCAACTAAAAAGAAAATTCTTTATCCTAACCGTGTTCACTATGAACCTTATAAGAGTGTCTATGACTGAGTTACAAGGCTTTAAGAAATCTTTGTTTAGAACTTCCTCTAACTAATGCAATAAGTTCCTACTTACAAAAAGTTCATGCGACATATTCTTAATAGAAATAAAAAAGGTAACTAAGACTGTAGCGGTGATGACAAGCTATGGTGACAAGCTTGAAGGGAATATGCCCTGAGAGGCAATAATAAAGTTATTATTATCGTATTCCAAGTATATGATAGATGTTTATTTTGCATGCTATAATTATATTGATTGGAAACGTCAATACATGTGTGTTTAACAAACAAATAAAGGGTTCCTAGTTATGCCTCTCTTATAAACTAGCTCATTTATTAACAAGATGATCAAGGTTTCCCGATCATGGACATTGAATGTTGTTAATAACAAGGTCACAACATTGGTGAATGATGTGATGAACATTCATCCGAAGTATATCATTATGATCAAAGTCTTTATGTTTATATTTATATAACATCATACAAAGTAATCTTAGTCTTTAGACCATGAGATCATGTTAATTGCTAACACTAGAAGAGTGACTTGATAACATCAAACGTCACACCATAACTGGGTGACTATAAAGATGGGTTCAGATACTCCGAAGGTGTTATGTTGAGGCTCATGGATCAAGGTGTATTTTATCCATCCCAATGAAGGATAGATATACTCTGGACCCTCTCGATGATATCACATTAGTTAGCTTGCAAGCAAGTGATGAGATCACTAGAATGTTATATCACGGGAACAAGAAAAGAGTGCATGTCGGTAACAAGATCAAACAAGGTATGGAGATACCTATGATCGAATCTCGGACATGTAATATATCGCGAGACAAAGGGATTAGGTTACATGCCTAAAAGGTTCTTACGATCACAGAAGTCATCGTTGAATGTGTCGGAGTCAGTATGGATCTCCAGGTCCCGCTACTGATTATTGATCAGAGAAGGGTCTCGATCATGTATGCATTATTCATGAACCGTAGGGTGACACACTTAAGGGATACTGACACCATTTGGAGAAAATGTGTTCCAGAAAAAAGAATTACAAAGCGCTGGAATTATTTCAATGGACACCAAAATTGTTTCAGGTGAAAAATTGCTGAAATTGGTTCTACGTGTGATATTGAAATGTTGCAGGGGGGTTTATGTGAATGTTTGTTAATTAAATTTATTTACAAAACTCTGAATAAAATAAATAAAATAATTTTATTAAATGAGAGTTGCATTAAATTTGGTGGAAATTTAATGCATGTGAGTGGATGTGTGAGTGGAGGCATGTTTATGTGAGTGGATCTTCCACCCACATGAATGAAGGAAGAGGTGGAGGCACCTCCATGGCCACCGGCCATGGGAGGAGGAAATCCCCCTCTCCCTATAAAAGGCCCCCCTCTGATCCCTCACAAATCACACCTCCTCGTGAAGGATCTCTCCCCCCTCTAGAATTATTCCCCCATGGTCTCGGATTAGCGAGATACATGTTCCCGGTGGCTTTTCGTCTAGAAGGAGTTGTTGCTTTTGCTGCATCGCTGGAGCGAGGATGTGGAGGTTGTTCGGTGGACCGGACGTGTGTGCGAGCACGGATGTGCTACTGATTTGCGACGCTAGGATTTCCTCTCGATCTTGAGATCGGCAAGCGATCACCTACATCATCCACGAGTCAAAACTCGTTACACTTTGTCGGTGTTCAAGGGTATGATCTCTATGGATGTATATCCACCCGTTGCTTGTATCTAGTAGATAGATCTTGGTGCTTAGTAGTTCCCATCGCAGGAATTTTTTGTTTTCTATGCTGCGAACCCAACAGTGGTATCATGGCCTGATCTATGCGTAGATGCTTTGCATGGGTAGTACACATAAGAGTATGTGGGTGATGATGATCATCTTATTGCTTCTTACATGTATTTTGGATATTGGTGGCATAGTGGGATGAAGCGGCCCGGACTAACTTTACATGTCCTCGCATATGAGACCTGTTCCACAATTGACATGCAACTAGTTTTGCATAAGTAGCTAGCGGGTGTCTTTCTCTCCTTCTATAGTGAATATCTGATTTACATCAAATTGCTAATAATTTTTTATCATCGTTATGGTTCCATGATTGTAGGTAAGAGCGGTTCTATCTTCGAAATCCCTAAGCCACGTAAAACTTGCAATGGATAAATTAGAAGCGTCTAGTTTAGATTGTTGCTGGGCAAGTGTCTTGATATGGTAATGTTGTAAGTTGATATATAGTTGATACTCTTATAACACACCTAACGTGTAAGTTCCATAGACCTTGGCCTTACACACAAAGGAATGATAAGGATCATACCACGATGCACATGATAGTGATCAAGTGCAAGAACCATATCATTTCACTTTATGCATATGATGTTTTGCATCTTATATTGCTTGTTTGGAATTTTAGTAGCATTATAAGATGATCCCTCATTTAGATATCAAGATAAAAATGTGTTCTTCCTTAATATGCACCGTTCTATGGATTGTTGTTTCAAGGCATCACATGATGATTGGGGGTTTTTGATTCTACGCTTTCGTACACCGGGTGTAAGACAGTTTTACACACGCGAGTACTAAGGTTCTTACTTGGCGATCCTAGCATGTACAGACATGGCCTCGGAACATGGAACGAAAGGTTAAGCATGAGTCATATAGTTGATATGATGCCCATATAGATGCTCGCCTTTGAGACTACACCGACTCACGTGATGATCAAACTTGGTGTAGTGGATTTGGTTCATGTAATCACCAAAAAGACACGAGGGATGTTGTTTTTGAGTGGGAGTTCATTCGTAATTTGGATTAGTTGAACTCGATCTATCATAAACTTAGTCTAAATAAACTTTACAAATTCTGTTGTAGATGGCACCACCTGCTTTTAATTTCAATGTGTTCATGGAGAAAGAGAAACTTGCGACAAATGGTAGCAACTTTACCAACTGGGCCATAAATTTGAGGATTATCCTCACTGCTGCACAAAAGCAATATGTTCTAGAAGCACCGCTAGGCCCCTCCACAAGCTCCTGATGCCCCTGACGAGGAAAAGAATGTCTATTTGACTCGTTAGGAGGACCACAACTTAGTTCATTGTGGCATACTATATGGGCTAGAGCCAGAACTTCAAAAGCATTTTGAAAATGGCAATGCCTTTGATACCATGGGTTAATTTAAAATGATTTTCGATACCCATGTTGCCATAGAGAGTTATAATTCTTCTGAAAAGTTCTTTAGCTGCATGATGGAAGAGAACAACTCCATTAGTGAGCATGCACTCAAAATTTCTAGGTACACCGATAAGCTTGTGTCCTTGGGAATAACGATTCCCGTTGACTTAGGCATACATCATGTTCTCCAATCTCTGCCACCTAGATACAAGAGCTTCATGATGAACTATAACATGCAGGGCATGAAGAAGTCTCTCCCCGAGCTTTTATCAATGCTTAAGACTGCAGAAGTGGAGATCAGGAAAGAGCATCAAGTGTTGATGATCAATAAGACCACCAGTTTCAAGAAAGACAAGAAGGGTAAAAGGAAGGGCATCAAATTTGTTGCTGTGCCTGAAAAGAAATCCCGAGCTGGCCCTAAGTCTGATACCGGGTGCTACTATTGCAAGGGGACTGGCCATTAGAAGCGCAACTGCCCTAAGTATTTGGTGGATAAGAAGGCCGGCAAGGCAAGCAAAGGTATATGTGATATACATGTTATTGATGTGTACTTGACTAGTACTCGCAGTAGCACCTAGGTATTTGATACTGGATCAGTTGCTAATATATGTAACTCGATTCAGGGGCTGCGGAACAAGCATCAGCTAGCAAGGGATGAGGTCACGATGCGTGTCGGTGATGGATAAAGAGTTGACGTGATCGCCTTCGGGACACGACCTCTCCATATGCCGTCGGGATTAGTGATAAATCTAAATAATTGTTATTTGGTGCCTGCACTAAGCATGAACATTGTATCCAGATCATGTTTATTGCAAAGTGGTTATTCGTTTAAATCACCTGTGATGAATGGTGTATTTCTGTTGTATCTCGATAGTACTGATACACATATTCATAATGTTGATGCTAAAAGGATTAAACTTGATGATGATATATCTACATATATGTGGCATTGCCGTCTAGGTCATATTGGCGTTAAACGCATGAATAAACTCCATTCTGATGGACCTTTGTAATCACTTGATTTTGAATAATTTGATACATGTGAGCCATGCCTTATGTGCAAGATGACTAGAACCCCGTTTTCCGGTATAATGCAATGGGCAACAGATTTATTGGAAATCATACATACTGATGTATGTGGTCCAATGAGTGTGTCGATGTGTGGCGGATAGCGTTATTTTTTTACTTTCACCGATGATTTAAGTAGATACGAATATATCTATTTGATGAAACACAAGTCTGAAACCTTTGAAAAGTTCAAGGAATTTCAGAGTGAAGTGGAAAATCATCGTAATAGAAAGATCAAATTTCTGCGGTCCGACCGTGGAGGTGAGTATCTAAGTTACGAGTTTAGCGCACATATGAGAGATTGTGGAATAGTTTCACAACTCACGCCTACCAGAACACCACAATGTAATGGTGTGTGGGAACATTGTAATCGTACTTTATTGGATATGGTCCTATCTATGATGTCTCTGACTGACTTGCCACTATCATTTTGGGGTTATGCACTAGAAACCGCTGCATTCACTTTAAATCAGGAACCATGTAAATCCGTTGAAACGACACCATATGAATTGTGGTTTGGAAACAAACCTAAGCTGTCATTTCTTAAAGTTTGGGGATGCGATGTTTATGTGAAGAAACTTCAGCCTGATAAACTCAAACCTAAAGTGGAACAATGTGTCTTCATAGGATACCCTAAAGAAACAATTGGGTATTCCTTCTATCACAGATCCAAGGGCAAGGTTTTTCTTACCAAGAATGGATCCTTTCTAGAGAAAGAGTTTCTCGTGAAAGGTGTGAATAGTCGGAAGGTAAAACGCGAAGAGGTTACTGAACCTTCTCTTCATGAAACGGCGAGTGGCGCAGCACTAGAAATTTTTCCGGAGTTGAGTTCACCGAATGAAGAAGGAACTAATGATAATGATCATGAAACTCTGAAAGAGGACACTACCGAACCTCGCAGGTCAAGTAGGACACGTGCAGCTCCTAAACTATACGGGAATCCTGTCATGAATTTCATGGTTGATGAAATAGATGACCCTACAATGTATGAAGAAGCGATGATGAGCCCGGATTCCAACAAATGGCTAGAAGCCATGAAATCCGAGATGGAATCCATGTACGAAAACCAGGTTTGGACCTTGGTGGACTTACCTCACGACCTAAAGGCCGTTGAAAATAAATGGATTTTCAAAAGAAAAACTGATGTTGATGGTAATGTGACCATCTATAAAGCTCGACTTGTCGCAAAGGGGGTTCGACTAACTCAAGGAGTTGACTATGATGAGACATTCTCTCTCGTAGCGATGCTAAAGTCGGTTAGGATTATGTTAGCAATTGCTGCATATTTCGATTATGAGATATGGCAGATGGTGTCAAAATTGTGTTCCTCAATGGTAATATTGAAGACGAGTTATATATGATACAACCTAAGGGTTTTGTCGATCTAAGGATGCTGACAAGGTATGCAAGCTTTAGAGATCCATCTATGGACTGAAGCAAGCATCCCGGAGTTGGAATCTCTACTTTGATGAGGTGATCAAAGAGTTTGGATTTGTCCAAACTTATGCAGAGGCTTGTATTTACAAGAAAGTGAGTGGGAGCAATGTGGCATGTCTATTAGGAATTTCTATTTTCGTGCCCCTGGTTCGTTAGTTGTACTCAGTTTTCCCCAGCCGCTTAGTTTTTCCTCGCTTTTCCCCTCCCTCCATTCTGAAACCCTCACATGTGCTCAGACGGGTGGATGCCGTCAGGTCAAAGGCTTGACCATTACATGCTGACAGGTGGGACCGTGTTGGGCGGGTCCTGCGTTGAGCGTTACATTATGTCGCCTCGACCATTACATACTGACAAGTGGGGCCGTGTTGGGACGGATCCTGCGTATGTGGTGAAGGGTGGGGCCACGTTGGGAAGGGTCTTGCCTATGTGGTGAAGGGTGGGGCTGCATGGAGCCACGTCGGACCGGCCATTCTCGCTCCGATCCTGGAACAGCTCCCACACCTGTAGCGTCCCCAACCTTTAATAAGATTGAGTCCCCTGTGTTTACAATGCTAGTCCCTGGATCAATAGCTAGCATCCACAGTTCAGATGTAATATCGAGAAACAAAGGTCATAATACCACTTTATAACCAGGAATAACATAATTTTATTACATCAAACATAGCTCATTGGCTATTTACATTACATTGCAGCGGAATAACTAATAGCATTGGGTCCTTCATCTTCAAAGTGCCACAGGCAGATGTTGGTTGTAGACTTTGTAATCCTAATCAATCAATCTTCACTAAAACAATCAAACCTGCAACATAATAGGTTACAGCCACAAGGGTCAATACATTTGAATTGTATTGGCAAGTGATACTTTGGTAGTATAGTGGAGTCTATCATCTATATGCATTTGGCTAAGTGGAGTTGAGGCTTGCATTGCTCAAAATAGATTTTTCCCTATCATTTGAAAATAAGTTTTGTTTGGCAAAAACAAATTCCAAGGCATCTATCAATCAAAGACTGAAGATCCACTCAGGGCATCTACCAATCAAAGACTGAAGATTTACTTGGCAAAAACAATTTCCCAATCTAAGATTTTGAGATCCTTGTACCAAGCCATCTCTCCATCAAAGATTGAAGAATTTCACACAACCCTTGTTCACCCACAAGTTTTAATTTAGAAATTGGAATGATGAGATTCTTGATTGTTTCCATGTCTTGATGCTCAAATTGTCCTTTACCAGGGACATGGCTAAGTACTTAGGTTTTACACTCTGCAGAGGTGGTGCACTTTCCCCAAGCCTTGGTTTCCCAAGAATGATCCTTCATAGCCTTTCCTTAGTCAAATGGACGCGCTCCAACCTATCAATCACTACCACCCACTGTCCAAAAGACTAAGTTCCAGCATCCTAAGATCATGGCAGAGCCCATAATGCCAAGTGGTTGCACTTGAAGTTTCTCAACATTTGACATCTCAAATCTCTTTGTTTCCTGGGTGGCCATCCACAAGTGAGATACACAAGCCAGTCCCTGGCCTTGTGAACCACTCAACATAAACCATTCCTTCCATTTCCACCCAGGTGTTTCATTAATCTTAGTTGTTTTATTAAACAAAACACAAGTCCTCAGACTTAGAATATTTTTCATAGTGTGGATATATATCCCACCCAAGTTTTCTATTAGCTAGGCTAAGCTTGGTAGTAATAGGATTCTTATCTTAGGAAAATCCTACTAAGGATTCATCTACTAGATTTCCTATAGCAAGGTCTATACTTAGCAAAATAAAAACCATGCAAGTTTTACTTAGCAAAAACACTAATGCATAGTGAAAATAATGGGACATAAGATATGAAGCATCACTTGCCTTTTTGGTAGAGGGTATAAGTTCACTCCTTGTCCTTGCAACACTCACACTCTTCAAGTCACTACAATCAATCAAGCAAGGCACAAACTCAATCTACCAATCAAGCAAATCAACACACATAAAATAACAAAGTCAAAGAAATGCATGCAAGCATGCCAAGCTTTGCTTTGTTTGCAAAAGTGGTTCCTAGTGGGTCATAGACATTTGGGTACACCTAATGGTCATTTTTGTAAAGTGGCAAAGTCATGCATAGGCATGCAAAGGTTGGTTCTAATGTAGGGATGGTCCTCACTAGGCTTCTAAACTTTGTAAGTTCCAAATTGGTCATTAACCAAAATGGCAAAGTCATTTGCAAAAGGGTTTCTATTAGATTCCTAAAACTTTGTAAGATCCAAATTGGTCATTTACCAAAGTGGCAAAGTTGTTAGCAAAAGGTTTCACCTCAAAAACCAATTTCAAAACAAGGCACCTATTTGGTCATTTTATGTGGTGAAGAAATATGTCTACTAGGGTTTTAGTCTATAGGGTTCACCAAATGAGTTGCTATTGCAAAACTTGGTGCTTTTGGTCAGTAGGTTTGGTCCAAACATTTTCTCAAGGTTTTCTTTATGAAAGCATTTTCATAAACAAAACAAATAGTTTTAGTTAGCTAGAAATGGACTAAACTAATTAATCCATTCTATTCTTTTCCAAAATCACTTTCCAAACTATGGGTTGGTTCCTAAGGTCAGTAAGGTCACAACAAACTAATTGGCAAAGGTTTTAACCTAAATATCATTTTTAAATGATTTTTCTAATGTTAGCAAGCATTCAAATGAATCTGCAAAGTTAAACAAGTTAACAGATACTATTTGCTAAACTAAGGGCAGGGTTGGTTAGGGCTTGTCTTGCTGATTCCAACGACATCAAATTTGTACAATTTGGACGTGTGGATCAAAAGATACAAAGGTTTGAAGTTTGCAAAATATTCTGTTTTCAAATCTATTTTTAAAACAGACCTGGCCACGCGTCGCTTTCCTATTGGTCCATACCGGTTCGCATGGATCAGCTTCCTGGACCGTCAGATCTAAGTGGCTACGCACAGTGCAGATCAACAGATACCCTTTCGCTTAGTCAATCTATCCAAGCCGATGGATCTGCATCCAACGGTTCCTATCGTTTGGCCAAAAACTGGCGGCGGAGCGGCGGCTACCGGCGGCGGAGTCGTCGGTCGATGACGGTGCCGATACTGAAGCGAGAGAGAGAGATGCTCACCAGGCTCGGGAGGTTCTGGCGATGCTCGGGAGGTGTTGGTCGGCGAGGCGCACTAGGTGAGATTGATTGCTCGCGGAGTTCTTGCGGCGGGGTTCTCGGGTGGTCGTCGTTGGCGTTCGTGAATCAACTCAAGGCAAGCAAAAGCACGGTCGAGATCGCCAAGACACGGCAGTGTGTGCGTGATCGAGAGGGTGCGGGCGGACGGATTCTACCTGGGCTTCACGGAGAGGAAGCGAACACGGTGGCGTTTAGAGCTTGTCGAATCGTCGCTGAGATCACGAGAAGAACAACCGAGGTTGGGTTAGACGCAGGAGGTCACGGAGGTCTTGTGTGCGTGAGCGAGGAGAAGAGGCGCGAGGAATCTACCTGTGGGGCTCGCCGAGCTGAAGACAGACGGTGGCGCTTATCGCCGGACGGAGTCGAGGTTCTAGGGCACCCGCGGATGAATGGTTGCACGGAGGATGCGTCTGGATGCGTGGAGTAAGGGTGCTAGGTCGGCGAGGTAAGGGAGGTCTGGTTTGGAATTGCTCGGAGGCGGTGGTGCTGCGGCACAGAGAAAAATTGGGGCGATGCTGGGCGTCTGGCCGAGGTGTCAGAGGGGATTTATGGAGGAGAGGGAGGCGTTTCCATCTGCGTGATCAAGGCTGGTAACGACGGTCGCGTTAAGGCGAATTAAGTCAGACAATCAGCACGGAGCAGAGAGCAGTCGAGGAGGTTGAAGACGATGAACAAATGTCTGTGGGGTCCTCAGTCGATTGGGAAAAGAAAGGAAGGAGGGTCCACCGGTCATTCACTCTGGGGTTTCTTTCTCGGTGCGAAAAAGCAGTTCGGGGAGGGAATAAGTGGAGGTGGGGTCTGCTGTCAGCGAGTGAGGGAGAGGGGGAAGTGGGTCCACGCTGTCTGTCTCTGTGTGGGTAGATTTCTTAGTGAGAAGAGATTTCTTCGGGGGGAAAGAATACTGGGCTGGAATGCTGTTGGGCCAAAGCTGGGCTGGGTATGTTTTCTTATTATTTTTTTTTTCTGTCTGTTTGTTTTATTCTTTTCCAATTCTTTTTCTGTTTTGAATTTCAAACAAATATTCACACAATTTCAAACAACACTCAATCAATTCAAACAGCAAACTTTTCATTTGAATTTGGTTCTGTTTGGCAACATAATCCAAATCTCAAAATGAAATATTGTTTTTATTTATTTTTAGGATCCATTTAATAATTAAATAAAATGGATCTTTAGTTATTAGGTTTGATTTATTTAATAAAATTTCCATTTGAATTCCAATTATTTTCAAAACCAAACCAGAAGGTTTAATTTGAAAAATAAAAGAATACTTGGAAACTTATTTAAATAAATAAATAAGTTTTGGTGTTTAATTAAAATGGGAAAGCCTTTACTTAAATAAAATTGGATATTTAAATCCTTATCATTTTATTTAAATAATCCTTTACTCATCTTAATCAAAGCAAAACCTTTTAATAAAAGATTTCAAAGTAGTAATAAAATACTTGGTGTTCATTTAAAATGGGAAAAGCTTTTACTTAAATAAAATTGGATATTTAGATCCTTTATTTTATTTAAATAAACCTTTACTCATTTTATCAAAACAAAATATTTTATTTCAAAAGTTTGGCCAAAATTAATTTGGCTTATCTTTTCATTTGAAACCAAAGTCTTTTATTAAAAGATCTAAATTTGTATTTCCAAAACAATTTATTTTTCCTTTGATAAATGTTTTATCTTTATAAATCCCTTTAGGATTATTTGTTCACCAAAGGGTAGGGGCTTTTGGTAAGGGCTTTATTAGCTTTGGAAATTTCAATTTCCTTCTCTTGTTATACTTCTAAGATTTTGCTCATGGTTCCAAACTAAGTGAAACTAATCTCTAAGGTCTTTCTTGATCCTTTGTGAAAATTTGTTGATCAACTTGGTATGGATCAAATCCATGGATTTGGAGATACTTTGGAAAATGATTTCCTTCCATTAGGGTTTAGGGTTTTGGATTTATTTTCCAGGTGTTCAAATTTCCAGATACATACATTGAGGAATGCATTTCCCTTGATTTGGATTTTTTTTGTTGAATTCAAACTTCTGCTAAAGTTTGTTCAAGATGGGATTTTAAATCTCCTTTTAGAAACAAAAGTTTCTTTTCACCCTGATTTTCAACAAAAATTTAATTTGTTATTTTATTTTTCACATTACAAGATTTGGAAAATCTTGGGATGTGACAGGCTACCACCCTTAAAATAAATCTCGTCCCGAGATTTGGGGAGGCTAGGGTTACAAGCAGGTTCAAAACAACTAGGGTACTACCACCCTTAAAAATTTTCCAACTAAACTACATCTTGGCTTGCTTGGAATCTTGAGGAAAACTTCTGCATTGTGTCCTTTATTTCCATGCTTGACTCAGGGGCTAAGGTTGGGTTTCTCCTTTGGCTTGTTCATCTTGTTCTTCATCTTTTCTGGACAATTGCTTACATAGTGTCCTGGTTCCTTGCAATTGAAACAGTGGATATCTTGGAGTTCTTTACGTTGCTCTTGTGGACAAACTGCTACATAGTGGCCTGGCTCTTTGCAGTTGTTGCACACTACTTGGCCGATCTCTTTATTCTTCGGGTTCTCTGGGCATCCACTGGGGTAGTGTCCCATTTCCTTACATTTACGACATTGCACAAGGCTCATGTCTTGCTTTGGTTTCTTGGGCTTCTTTGATCCTTTGAATTGGGTTGTCTTGTTTGGAGGTATAAGTGGTCCTTTTCCTTTGTCATCAACATTCTTGGCGTACTTGGATCCTTCTTGTTTCTTTTGTTCAACAATGGCATAGATGGGGCATCGGATAGGAACATGGTCATTTCCTTCACAAAGGTAACAAGTAACTTGAGATGTGGGGCATTGGCCAACTGGATGTTCCTCTTCACAATTGGGGCATTGATCTTCATGCTCCTTGGAAGTATGATCCTTGTCTCCACAAATATTGCAAGCTGGTGCTCCATCTAGCATAATGTTCTTGTCATCCTTGTTGTCATACACTCTTTTGGGATAGTTTTCTTCCATGCTGATCATTTGATTAGTCACCTTAAGCATCAGTTGGGATTGTTCTTCCAAAAACTTTTGCAAGGTAGGGTCTTTATCACTATTGTTGGCTATGAACTGAGCTGTTAGTTGGCTCAATTGGTGTTGGGTTGCTATGAGTTCTCTCATGTTGACCTCTTGGTTGTTGTTGTTGTCACCATCCTTGATGTTGGAGTCTCTTGGAGTAGTCATCTGTTTGGGGTTGGATTGGTATTAGAATAGGCAAAAGATTTCTAAAGGAATCAATCCTAATCACACACATCACAATTCACACAAGCAATGTGCAAGCAATCACAAACAAACACTCCACTCAAACAACAGTTTCAAGCACATTCTTAGGCAACAAAATATTTTTGTTACACCACATAAGTTGGTGGGTTTGACTTAAATTAAATATGGTGGTCCATCTATATGGTTCACTTGTGATCTTTCTATTCTTCCTGATTGAGATCTTTGTTTCCTTGGAGAATTCTTGTCTCTTGGTCACAAATACTTCAAAGATGTTGATGTCTCCTTCTAAGTTGTTTTTCCTTAGTCTTCAAGTGAAATGTTACTCAAGACTTGTAGTCTTTAGTGATATCCAAGTTGAAGTCCTTGGTGTACATGTTGAAGATGTTGAAGAAGTTGAAGTCATTAGAGTTGATGAAGTTGATGAAGTCCTTTGCTCATGATGAAGTCTTTGGTCATGGGGTAGGCTTTTCCATCAAGTTGAATATAGATGAGAAGTAGAGTCGAAACCAAAAATGATTGAGGAAAGAGTTTACAAGATTTGTTTTGTAAATATGTTTTGGAACAAAATACAACTCCTATTTTTTTCTAAGGGTTTTTGTCCAATCCTAGGGTTACAAATCCTACAGGCAACACAATGCTCTGATACCATTCTGTAGCGTCCCCAACCTTTAATAAGATTGAGTCCCCTGTGTTTACAATGCTAGTCCCTGGATCAATAGCTAGCATCCACATTTCAGATGTAATATCGAGAAACAAAGGTCATAATACCACTTTATAACCAGGAATAACATAATTTTATTACATCAAACATAGCTCATTGGCTATTTACATTACATTGCAGCAGAATAACTAATAGCATTGGGTCCTTCATCTTCAAAGTGCCACAGGCAGATGTTGGTTGTAGACTTTGTAATCCTAATCAATCAATCTTCACTAAAACAATCAAACCTGCAACATAATAGGTTACAGCCACAAGGGTCAATACATTTGAATTGTATTGGCAAGTGATACTTTGGTAGTATAGTGGAGTCTATCATCTATATGCATTTGGCTAAGTGGAGTTGAGGCTTGCATTGCTCAAAATAGATTTTTCCCTATCATTTGAAAATAAGTTTTGTTTGGCAAAAACAAATTCCAAGGCATCTATCAATCAAAGACTAAAGATCCACTCAGGGCATCTACCAATCAAAAACTGAAGATTTACTTGGCAAAAACAATTTTCCAATCTAAGATTTTGAGATCCTTGTACCAAGCCATCTCTCCATCAAAGATTGAAGAATTTCACACAACCCTTGTTCACCCACAAGTTTTAATTTAGAAATTGGAATGATGAGATTCTTGATTGTTTCCATGTCTTGATGCTCAAATTGTCCTTTACCAGGGACATGGCTAAGTACTTAGGTTTTACACTCTGCAGAGGTGGTGCACTTTCCCCACAAGCCTTGGTTTCCCAAGAATGATCCTTCAGTAGCCTTTCCTTAGTCAAATGGACGCGCTCCAACCTATCAATCACTACCACCCACTGTCCAAAAGACTAAGTTCCAGCATCCTAAGATCATGGCAGAGCCCATAATGCCAAGTGGTTGCACTTGAAGTTTCTCAACATTTGACATCTCAAATCTCTTTGTTTCCTGGGTGGCCATCCACAAGTGAGATACACAAGCCAGTCCCTGGCCTTGTGAACCACTCAACATAAACCATTCCTTCCATTTCCACCCAGGTGTTTCATTAATCTTAGTTGTTTTATTAAACAAAACACAAGTCCTCAGACTTAGAATATTTTTCATAGTGTGGATATATATCCCACCCAAGTTTTCTATTAGCTAGGCTAAGCTTGGTAGTAATAGGATTCTTATCTTAGGAAAATCCTACTAAGGATTCATCTACTAGATTTCCTATAGCAAGGTCTATACTTAGCAAAATAAAAACCATGCAAGTTTTACTTAGCAAAAACACTAATGCATAGTGAAAATAATGGGACATAAGATATGAAGCATCACTTGCCTTTTTGGTAGAGGGTATAAGTTCACTCCTTGTCCTTGCAACACTCACACTCTTCAAGTCACTACAATCAATCAAGCAAGGCACAAACTCAATCTACCAATCAAGCAAATCAACTAACATATAATAACAAATTCATAGAATTGCATGCAAGCATGCCAAGCTTTGCTTTGTTTGCAAAAAGTGGTTCCTAGTGGGTCATAGACATTTGGGTACACCTAATGGTCATTTTGTAAAGTGGCAAAAGTGCATAGGCATGCAAAGGTTGGTTCTAATGTAGGGATGGTCCTCACTAGGCTTCTAAACTTTGTAAGTTCCAAATTGGTCATTTACCAAAATGACAAAGTCATTTGCAAAAGGGTTTCTATTAGATTCCTAAAACTTTGTAAGATCCAAATTGGTCATTTACCAAAGTGGCAAAGTTGTTAGCAAAAGGTTTCACCTCAAAAACCAATTTCAAAACAAGGCACCTATTTGGTCATTTTATGTGGTGAAGAAATATGTCTACTAGGGTTTTAGTCTATAGGGTTCACCAAATGAGTTGCTATTGCAAAACTTGGTGCTTTTGGTCAGTAGGTTTGGTCCAAACATTTTCTCAAGGTTTTCTTTATGAAAGCATTTTCATAAACAAAACAAATAGTTTTAGTTAGCTAGAAATGGACTAAACTAATTAATCCATTCTATTCTTTTCCAAAATCACTTTCCAAACTATGGGTTGGTTCCTAAGGTCAGTAAGGTCACAACAAACTAATTGGCAAAGGTTTTAACCTAAATATCATTTTTAAATGATTTTTCTAATGTTAGCAAGCATTCAAATTAATTTGCAAAGTTAAACAAGTTAACAGATACTATTTGCTAAACTAAGGGCAGGGTTGGTTAGGGCTTGTCTTGCTGATTCCAACGACATCAAATTTGTACAATTTGGACGTTTGGATCAAAAGATACAAAGGTTTGAAGTTTGCAAAATATTCTGTTTTCAAATCTGTTTTTAAAACAGACCTGGCCACGCGTCGCTTTCCTATTGGTCCATACCGGTTCGCATGGATCAGCTTCCTGGACCGTCAGATCTAAGTGGCTACGCACGGTGCAGATCAACAGATACCCTTTCGCTTAGTCAATCTATCCAAGCCGATGGATCTGCATCCAACGGTTCCTATCGTTTGGCCAAAAACTGGCGGCGGAGCGGCGGCTACCGGCGGCGGAGTCGTCGGTCGATGACGGTGCCGGTGATACAGAAAGCGAGGGAGAGAGAGGAGATGCTCACCAGGCTCAGGAGGTTACGGCGATGCTCGGGGAGGTGTTGGTCGGGCGAGGGGCGCACTAGGGTGAGCTTGATTGCTCGCCGGAGTTGCTGCGAGCGGCGGGGTTCTCGGGTGGTCGTCGTTGGCGTTGCTGTGAATCAACTCAAGGCAAACGAAAAGCACGGTCGAGATCGCCAAGACACGGCAGGTGTGTGCGTGATCGAGAGGGTGCGGGGCGGACGGATTCTACCTGTGGGCTTCGCCGGAGAGGAAGCAGACACGGTGGCGTTTAGAGCTTGTCGGAGTCGTCGCTACAGATCACGAGAAGAACAACCGAGGGTTGGGTTAGACGCAGGAGGTCACGGAGGTGCTGTGTGCGTGAACGAGGAGAAGAGGGGCGACCGGAATCTACATGGGGCTCGCGGAGCTGAAGACAGACGGTGGCGCTTCATCGGCACGGAGTCGAGGTTCTAGGGCACCCGCGGATGAATGGTTGGCTACGGAGGATGCGTCTGGATCGTGGAGTAAGGGTGCTAGGTCGGCGAGGTAAGGGAGGTCTGGTTTTGCCGGAATTGCTCGGAGGCGGTGGTGACTCGGCCTGAGAGAAAAATTAGGGCGGTCTGGAGCGTCTGGCCTTGAGGTGTCGAGAGGATTTATGGAGGAGAGGAGGCGTTTCCATCTGCGTGATCAAGGCTGGTAAACGCAGTCGCGTTAAAGCGAATTAAGTCGGAGCAATCAGCAGCGAGCAGAGGCAGGTGAGGAGGTTGAAGACGATGAGCAAATGTCTGTGGGGTCCTCAGTCGATTGGGAAAAGAAAGGAAGGAGGGTCCACCGGTCATTCACTCTGGGTTTCTTTCTCGGTGCGTAAAAACGGTTGGGAGGGAATAAGTGGAGGTGGGGTCTCTGTCGTGAGAGGAGAGAGGGGAAGTGGGTCCACGCTGTTCATCTGTGTGGGTAGATTTCTTAGTGAGAAGAGATTTCTTGGGGAAAGAAATCTTTGGGCTGGAATGCTGTTGGGCCAAAGCTGGGCTGGGTATGTTTTCTTATTTTTTTTTTCTGTCTGTTTGTTTTATTCTTTTCCAATTCTTTTTCTGTTTTGAATTTCAAACAAATATTCACACAATTTCAAACAACACTCAATCAATTCAAACAGCAAACTTTTCATTTGAATTTGATTCTGTTTGGCAACATAATCCAAATCTCAAAATGAAATATTATTTTTATTTATTTTTAGGATCCATTTAATAATTAAATAAAATGGATCTTTAGTTATTAGGTTTGATTTATTTAATAAAATTTCCATTTGAATTCCAATTATTTTCAAAACCAAACCAGAAGGTTTAATTTGAAAAATAAAAGAATACTTGGAAACTTATTTAAATAAATAAATAAGTTTTGGTGTTTAATTAAAATGGGAAAGCCTTTACTTAAATAAAATTGGATATTTAAATCCTTATCATTTTATTTAAATAATCCTTTACTCATCTTAATCAAAAGCAAAACCTTTTAATAAAAGATTTCAAAGTAGTAATAAAATACTTGGTGTTCATTTAAAATGGGAAAAGCTTTTACTTAAATAAAATTGGATATTTAGATCCTTTATTTTATTTAAATAAACCTTTACTCATTTTATCAAAACAAAATATTTTATTTCAAAAGTTTGGCCAAAATTAATTTGGCTTATCTTTTCATTTGAAACCAAAGTCTTTTATTAAAAGATCTAAATTTGTATTTGCAAAACAATTTATTTTTCCTTTGATAAATGTTTTATCTTTATAAATCCCTTTAGGATTATTTGTTCACCAAAGGGTAGGGGCTTTTGGTAAGGGCTTTATTAGCTTTGGAAATTTCAATTTCCTTCTCTTGTTATACTTCTAAGATTTTGCTCATGGTTCCAAACTAAGTGAAACTAATCTCTAAGGTCTTTCTTGATCCTTTGTGAAAATTTGTTGATCAACTTGGTATGGATCAAATCCATGGATTTGGAGATACTTTGGAAAATGATTTCCTTCCATTAGGGTTTAGGGTTTTGGATTTATTTTCCAGGTGTTCAAATTTCCAGATACATACATTGAGGAATGCATTTCCCTTGATTTGGATTTTTTTTGTTGAATTCAAACTTCTGCTAAAGTTTGTTCAAGATGGGATTTTAAATCTCCTTTTAGAAACAAAAGTTTCTTTTCACCCTGATTTTCAACAAAAATTTAATTTGTTATTTTATTTTTCACATTACAAGATTTGGAAAATCTTGGGATGTGACAACACCGCCCCTTCACTCCGCTCCCCCGCTGTCGTGCCCTCCTACCTGAGAGCCCCTCCTACCTTATGTCGTACTAGGCCCCCGAGCCGCCCCTCCCCCTAGCCACGAATCCCACTCTGGCTCCGCTTCCTCCCCCGCTAGATCTACCCCTTCGCAGAACAGTATGTGACACCGGTGGGTGTACCGGTCCTTCCCGTCGAGCGCGGAGAAGATTGGGTGGAATGGGAGGGATCTAACCCATGGATTCCATCTAGGTAAGTATTGTTTCCCTTTGTGGATTGATTATAGGCAGTAATTGAGCGCGAATCACCGGTGCTCAGCTAACTGCCTTCCTTTTCGAATAGGATTGGTCTAGCACTAGTATTTCGGCTGGTGGTTAAACTGGATACTAGCGTAATTCGTGGTTGTGAACGATATTTCTCTGGATTTTACTTCCCAACGGTGGTTGCAACCTCTATAAGTCTCAGAGATTTGAAAGATAAAATATATTCTACATTCCCGTGGAGCAATGGCGATTCAGTTGATTTGCAATATTTCAACATTAGCGAGCAAAGATTTCTCCCACTAACTAGCGAAGCTGATCTGGTAATGCTTTTCTCTTTGAATGCTGCCCAACGTTTTGGTCGAATTCGTCTTCATGTGCAACCTAAAGTTGAACACACGGGAAAGAGTGCTAAAGCATCATCTGGTAGTCAGGCATCATCAGGTGGTCGGGCATCATGTGTCTCTGCTGTCTCTGCTAATAGTGCGCGCCCCCGCGCTCCTTGTAGGTCCACAACAGTACCATCTGTTCGCACTGTGAGTGTAAGCCAAATCGCTCGTGCGGACAATGTGGAGGAAGAAGCAGAGCTTGCCGAGGAAGCGCCTCCACTAGATGATGAGGATGAGTTGATGTTTCCTAAATTGGTAGATAGATTCAGTAAACATGCACTAGAGGATCAATACACGGAGGAATTAGCCCATGATGCCAGATTTGATGACACTGATGAAGAAGAGAATGAGGAGAACAATGACAATCTCGTTTTAGTCGAGTACGATGGTGAGGACTTGCCAATAGTTGAGTGGGACAAGAACGATCCTAAGATTTCAGAAGGCACCATATTTGAAACGACGCGGGACTGTCGTAATGCCCTTACTACATATTGCATTTGCACCAATAATTATTATGTTGTTATTAAGAGTGAGCCAGCAAGGTTCACAGTGAAGTGCCCATACAAGAGGTGTAGGTGGAGGATGCACGCATAAACTATGCTCAGGAGCAGTTTGGTTCAGGTATTATAGCCAGTTGTGTATTTTAGATCATTGTGTAGAATTTGTTAACTGTACCTAACATTTTGATTATGTTTTAGATAAAAGGTAACCAGTTCGAACATTCTTGTACACCTCAGGGGGACAACCAAAGGACAAAACAAAACTAGCAAAGACTAGGTGGTTGGCAGATGCAATCATGGATTGGATGAGAGCGAACCCATCACTTGGTGCAACAACGCTCATAAAAAAAGTTTCTGAATAGTTTAATATTATAGTACCTTACATGAGGATGTTCGATGCAAAGGAAATGGCTCTTGATAGGATCAATGGTCCATGGAATGAAAGTTTTCAGTTGCTTTACAACTTCAAAGCTGAAATGGAGATGGCTAGTCCAGGTAGTGTTGTATAGATAGACAGGCATACAAGTCATTACAAAATAAGAGGGAAGACAATGGACAAGGAGTGCTTTAGAAGGGCTTTTGTTTGTTTCAAAGCTTGCTGGCAAGGGTTTTTGGATGGTTGTAGGCCTTATTTGGCCGTGGATGCAACAGCTCTTCATGGCAGATTTAAAGGACAGCTAGACTGCTACTGCATTTGATGGCCACAATTGGATGTTCCCTATTGCTTTTGGAGCTTTGGAGATTGAGTCAGAGGAAAGTTGGACGTGGTTTCTGGAGAATTTGCGCGACCTTATAGGTCATCCACCAGGACTTACTATCCACACGGACGCTTGCAAAGGTTTGGAGAAAGCTGTAGAAGCAGTATTTCCGGAATGGAGCATAGAGAATGTATGCGACACTTAGTGCAGAATTTTACAAAGATATTCAAGGGTAAAGTTTATACTGACAACCTATGGACAGTTTCATACACATGCAGTTTGAGGAAGCATCTGTATCATTTGGAAGTGTTGTATAAATAAAAACCTGTGGTGAAGGAGTACTTGGATGCACATCATGGAATGGAGTGGTCAAGAAGCCAATTCAATGAAATTTGCAAGGTAGACTATGTGACAAGTAACCTTGCAAAGAGTTTCAATGCAAAGGTCAAGTCATTGAAAGGGCTTATGTGGTGGCAAATATTTGATAAGATTAGGCAGATGATCATGATAAAGATCGATTTGCGTCAAAGAATTGCATCAATAGTATATGCTGGCCATCTAATCCTCCCATCTTTGATTAAGGCATTGCATGTCAGGGCAAAACAAATGAAGATGAAATGCATTAGAAAAGGAATGGAGGCTGAGGTAACGTACACTGACAGTAAAGATAGGCAATGGAGGTATCCAGTGAGTTTGGCTGACAGGACATGCCATTGCAGGCAATGGCAGCTCCGTGGGAAACCCTGCATACATGCATTGTTTTTCATGGGTGTTCTAGGAGGTGAAGAGGGTGAAGTTGATCAGTACATGTCGGAGTATTTCTCCATTGCCAAATTTAGGGAAGCATATGCTCAGAATGTTCCAGCCTTGTTGGGAAAAGACCAATGGATGGAAGTGAATCCAGGCTTCAAGCTATACCCTCTAGTTTTTACTAGACCAGCAGGAAGAATAGGATGAGAGCTAGTGGAGAGGGTGGTGCACCACCTTGACGATGTAAGTGCAAACATTGTGGGATCCTAGGGCACATTGCTAGGCTTTGTAAAAATGCAGTGGACCTAGCTTATGGAATGGATGATCAGGCGGGAGCAGCAAATGCAGATGAGAATGAAGTATCTAAACAAGAGGAGAATGAAGCAACAGATACATTGCAGATTGAACCAACGGATCGAGAGGATATTGAACCAAATGCAGGGGAGATTGAACCAAATGTAGGGGAGATTGCACCAAATGCATCATAGATTGAAGCAATTTATTCATTGGAAGCAGAGTTCAAACATAAAGGAATTACACAAGAGGATATTGAAGAAATGATGCTAATGCATTTTGAACCGTATGTACCAATGAATCAAAACATGGTTGAACCAATTGTACGACAGACTGAAGCACTTGATTCATTTGATGCAGAGAAAAGAACAAATGGAACAAACAGAAGAAGCTGATGGTGGACTCTGAGAATATTCCAGCCAGGATCACCCGGAGCAAGGTGGTGAATTCCGAGAATATTCTAGCAAAAAACACTAGGAGCAATAAAAAAATCAATTTGAATTATTAATTTGAATTTGTATGATGAATTTGAACTACTGTTAGTGTTTGTATTGAATTTGAACTAATGTCAATGTTTGTGACGCTTCGAAGTTTGTATGTTGGATAACCCCGTAACATATGTGTTATTGCAAGTTTCTATTGTCATGCACCTAGTTGCTTAGCACGGCTCAGTTTTGCCCTCGACATGTGGTTAACACATGGGGTTTAGCTAGTTCATGTCTTAAACCATAGCAAACGTTGACCAATCAGTCCAAAATTTGGCACACTTGTGTATCCTGGATTGATTTACCATGTGAAATTGGAAATTTTGGATTTACTTGTAGTCAGCCACATTTTCTTTTTCTAAGTGATTAAATTTAAATAAATGGTTTTAGGGTTAGTTTAATTCAAAAAAGAAGTCAAAACATAGTGCAACCTTCACATGGGGTCTTGTTATGTTAACTAAAACCTAGCATGAATAATAAAAGAAATTGACTTCTCCCCTAAACCACTTCTTGGAATGAGCTACTAGCTATGAAGATGCATGGCTTTCTACTCAGTCAGCCTCCAAGATAACCCATCCCAAAACATACTTTGTCTAAATGAGGCCAAATTTGTCACACTTGTGTATCTTTGAGTTGTAAACAATATAATGTCGGCCAAGATGGATTATTTTGTTCAAATAACACATTTTCCATTTGTTATGCCAAAAGCTTGAATTTCCCTTAGTCATTTTTTATCTGAGCGTGCTTGTTTTCCTTAGCTCTATTCAGTTTTCCCCTCCCACTAAAGTTTTCCTTGGTTTTCCCCTCCCGCTAAAGTTTTCCTCACTTTTCCCCTCTCTCATGTCTCACTCTGGATAGCACTCTGATTGGTCGAGATGTATGTCACATGGATCATGGCCAACCACCATTGGATACATCATGATCCGTCGGGCTAGAGGTCTCTCTCCTGATGGGAGCACCTAACCTTGTACGGCAAGGAGATCCCAAGAGGCTGGATGTCTCTCGCTCCATTTCCCTGTTGCACGTATACCAGCCGCATCAACTAGCGCTCAGTTTGGCTGCGCTCTGATTGGTCGAGATGTATGTCACATGGATCTTGGACAACCACCGTTGGATACATCATGATCCGACGGGCTGGAGGTCTCTCCCATCCAATCCCCATCGCATGTATACTAGTCGCATCTTCCTCCCCTCCTATCGATGTACGGCTTTTGGCGGCACGGATCTAAGCGCGTGGGGGTCGGAACATCTTGCGGCGGCATGGATCTAAGCGCGGCTGCTAGAACAGCGTGCGGCGGTGAGGACCTAACCATCTGAAAGACACCGATGGAAGCCATCATCCGCAACATCAGTGCGACGGCGGTGGTGCCGATAGTGGCCATCGATGAAAGACATCGATGGAAGCCATCATATGTTCACATCTACGGCTATGGTGCCGACAGTGGTCATCGATGCGACGACCAATGGAAGCCATCATCCATTCACATCTACGGCTATGGTGCCAACAGTGGTCATCGATGCGAACACGATTGAAGCCATCATCCGCAACATCACTGCGGTGACGCAGATCAAGCCCTCGTGAACCGAAGCTATGGGAGGCAGGCCACGGCCGCGGCTGACACGTCGACGATGAAGGCCGGATGTGAGCACTTTGCTCGTACTTCTTGGAGTACACATACGGCAGGGAGGGTGGCTAGCTCACCGTCCACTTGAAATTGGGACAAATTTAAGCACAATTTGAACCAAAATTCCGTGACTTAAATTATATATATGATTTGAATAAATTTGACATGTATTTGAGCCGCGAGACCGGTGGATAGGCTCTAAATCTGATTCATAAGTAGTAGTACTTGCTTTGACAATCTCCGGTGGGCTTGTATAAATTTGATCGAAATATGTATGATTTGAATCAAAATTGATATGTATTTGAGAAGTGAGGACGATGGATATGCTCTAAAGCTGATTCATAAGTAGTACTCCCTCCGACCCAACTTAGTTGATTTAGATTTATCTAGATTCGATTGTATCTTGAGGAATTTGAGCCAATAATTTGGAATGGGCAACAGATGCTGCCGCCAATGCTGCAACTCTACATGGCAGCCACGATGGTAGCGACAGAACAGTCAAAACTGATAGGCCCCCAACTTGACCCTCTAGGCATTTGGCACACCAACTATGGGCCGCTAGATCCAATGGCAAGCAACTCGGGTACCGCAATGCATTCTCTCGACTACTTTGGGACTGCTAGATCCAATGGCAAGCAATTCGGGTACCACAATGCACTCTCTCGACCACTTTGGGACCGCTAGATCCAATGGCAAGCAACTCGGGTACCGCAATGCATTCTCTCGACAACTTTGGGACCGCAAAGTGACTAAATTAGCAGGAACTCACAACCATATATTGAATAACAATCATACTCTCTAAATTAGCTATCTATTCAACTAATCAATACACATGGCACCCTTCTCCACAAACCGCATACTGTAACTGCTAGGACGTGTATGACAACTACCCCCCTCCCCCCTCCCGCTCACATGAAGTTCATGCTTTAGATTTTCTATGACTTGATCAGATACGGCAAGATCAACCTCAGGTGTCAACTTCTCTTTGCGAATAAGCTCTGAATTCTTGCTCGGCAGTATGCTTCAGCTCGAATATCAACAGGTTTTTACGGGCAAATTCATCACCTAACTTGGCAACCATCTCCTCCAAATCCATCCTATCCCTAAACCACTGAGTTGATTCATCTTGGTATGCAATGTACCATGGATCATCGGCCTACATAGCACACTGTAACAATCCCAAAACAAACTAAATTGGAATCAGTCCGACAGGCCATGTCAGCACTTCAAATTCAACGGTAGTACAAAGAGAAGGAGCTACATGCACTTCCGACGTGGTAGGAGAAGGAGAATGTGTCCACGACATGATCTCTTCCCCACCCTCACCAGTGTACCCGCTACAACCAGACATTGATGACTAATTTGCACCTACAATATCGAGGAAATTACGGGACCCGAATCGATTAGGGTGGGCGGAGCAGGAGCGGAGGTCTTAGCAAGCACTACTAGCAATTGCTGCGACTATTCTTCGAGCTATGACGGCGGAACCAAATCCCGGTCGTCGTGGGCGGCGGACTTGCCTGTGGTCGGTACTGCCCCAACATACAATGCATGCGGAAGAAACAGGTGTCGGAGCCGTGGTTGAGGTGCAACGCGACAGTCCGTTCGATACCGCCGTAGGACAGATCTGGCGACGCGCCAACGATGGCTGCTCTATCTGCCGGTGGGATAGGAGCTGCTCGGGGCTGGGGGCTGGGAGCGGACGAGAGTGAGAGCCGACGTGTCATACACGACCCCACCTGTCAATTATTTCATATTTGCCAATTTTGTATATCTGCCAAACTTTTTCTTTAAAATTTGCATATTTCCCATATGCCACCACATGTCAGTGACACACAAAATGGAAAATATGCAAATTGCAAAGTAAAACATGGAAAATTTGCAAATACCCCCTCCAGACCCACATGACCCCACCGGTCATTGGCTACGACGACCCCACAGAATGGCTCCACATAGTGGCCCCATCGTTCATTGGCTTCGACGGCCCATAGAACGGACCCATTTGTCATTGGCTGCACTGACCACACAATCAGGAAAAACGGGGCCCACAAGTCAGTGAGAGATGAATGGCTAGTCCGCCGTGTATCCTGGTCCCACCTGTCAGCATGTAACGGTCGAGGCAACGTAGCGTAACACTCAACGCAGGACCCGCCCAACACGGTCCCACCTGTCAGCATGTAATGGTCAAGCCTTTGACCTGACGGCATCCACCCGTCCGAGCACATGTGAGGGTTTCGGAATGGAGGGAGGGGAAGTGAGGAAAAACTAAGCGGCTAGGGAAAACTGAGTACAACTAACAAACCAGGGGCACAGAAATAGAAATCCCTTTCTATTATTATATGTGGACAACATATTATTGATTGGAAATGATATAGATCTTTTAAACATTGTTAAAAGTTATCTAAACAACAAATTTTTGATGAAGGACCTTGGTGAAGCATCATATATATGAGGCATTAAGATCTATAGAGATAGATCAAGGCGCCTAATTGGGCTATCGCAAAGTACATACCTTGATAAGATATTGAAGAAGTTTAATATGGACGGAAGTAAGAAGGGGTTCTTACCTATGTTGCAAGGCAAGACATTGAGTAAGACTCAAAGTCTGGCTACGGCGGAAGAAAGAGAGATAATGAATAAGATCCCCTATGCTTCAGCCATAGGCTCTATAATGTACGCCATGCTATGTACAAGACCGGATGTGGCACATGCTATTAGTTTGACTAGTAGGTACCAATCTGATCCAGGTTCGGAACACTGGATAGCGGTCAAGAATATCCTTAAGTACTTAAGAAGAACTAAGGAAATGTTTCTTGTATAAGGAGGTGAAGAAGAGCTGGTCGCTAAGTGTTATGTGGACGCTAGCTTTGACACCGATCTAGATGACTCTAAGTTTCAATCTGGATACGTATTTATCTTGAATGGAGCAGCAGTTAGTTGGAGGATCTCCAACCAACCTGTGGTGGCTGGATCAACAACGGAGGCGGAATACATTGCTACTTCAGAAGCAGCGCAGGAAGAAGTTTGGATGAAGGAGTTTATAACTGAACTAGGTGTGGTTCCTAGTGCGTTGGACCCAATGGTGATCTATTGTGACAACAATGGATCCATAGCCAACACCAAGGAACCAAGGTATCACCATATTAAGTGCCGATTTCACTCCATCCGAGAGCATGTCAAGGATGGAGATATAAAGATTTCTAAAGTACACACGGAGCTGAATGTAGCAGATCCGTTGACTAAAGTTCTCCCTAGGGAAAAACATGATCAACACTAGAACTCCATGGGTGTTAGATTTATCACTATGTAAACTAGATTACTGTCTCTAGTGCAAGTGGCAGACTGAAGGGAATATGCCCTGAGAGGGAATAATAAAGTTGTTATTATCGTATTCCAAGTGTATGATAGATGCTTATTTTGCATCCTATAATTGTATTGATTGGAAACGTCAATACATGTGTGTTCAATAAACAAATAAAGGGTTCCTAGTTATGCCTCTCTTATAAACAAATAAAGGTTTCCTGATCATGGACATTGGATGTTGTTAATAACGAGGTCACAACATTGGTGAATGATGTGATGAACATTCATCCGAAGTATATCATTATGATCAAAGTCATTGTGTTTATATTTCTATAAGATCATATGAAGTAATATTAGTCCTTAGACCCTGAGATCATGTTAATTGCTAACACTAGAAGAGTAACTTGATAACATCAAATGTCACACCCTAACAGGGTGACTATAAGGTGGGCTCAGATACTCCGAAGGTGTTATGTTGAGGCTCATGGATCAAGAGTGGGATTTTTCCATCCTGATGATGGATATATATACTCTGGGCCCTCTCCGTGATATCACATTAAGATAGCTTGCAAGAAAGTGATGTGATCACTAGAATGTTATATCACGGGAACGAGAAAAGAGTGCATGTCGGTAACGAGATCAAACTAGGTACGGGATATCGATTATCGAATCTTGGACATGTAATATATCGCGAGACAAAGTGATTTAATTACTAGAGTTAAAGGTTCTCACGATCACAGAAGTCATCATTGAATGTGTGGGAGTCAGTATGGATCTCCAGGTCCCGCTACTGATTATTGATCAGAGAAGGGTCTCGATCATGTCTGCATTATTCATGAACCGTAGGGTGACACACTTAAGGGATACCGACACCATTTGGATCAAATGTGTTCCATACAAAAGAATTACAAAGCGCTGGAATTATTTCAGTGGACATCGAAATTGTTTTGGGTGAAATTGCTGAAATTGGTTCTGCATGTGATATTGAAATGTTGAAGGGGGTTTTATGTGAATGATTGTTAATTAAAGTAGTTAAGAAAATTCTGAATAAAATAAATAAAAGAGTTTTATTAAATGAGAGTTGCATTAAATTTGGTGAAAATTTAATGCATGTGAGTGGATGTGTGAGTGGAGGCATGTTTATGTGAGTGGAGCTTCCACCCACATGAATGAAGGAAGAGGTGGGGGCACCTCCATGGCCACAAGCCATGGGAGGGGGCTGCCCCCTCTCCCTATAAAAGGCCCCCTATCCTCCCTCACAAATCACACCTCCTCGTTAAGGATCTCTCTCCCCCTCTAGAATTATTATCCCATGGTCTCGGATTAGCGAGATACATGTTCCCGGTGGCTTTTCATCTGGAAGGAGTTGCTGCTTCTGCTGCATCGCTAGAGCGAGGAGGTGGAGATTGTTCGGTGGACCAGACGTGTGTGCAAGCACAGATGCACTGATGATTTGCAGTGCTAGGACTTCCTCTCGATCTTGAGATCGGCAAGCGATCGACTACATCATCCACGAGTCAAATCTCGTTACACTGTGTTGGTCTTCAAGGGTATGATCTCTATGGATGTATATCCACCCGTTGCTTGTATCTAGTAGATAGATCTTGGTTCTTAGTAGTTCCCATCGTAGGATTTTTTTTGTTTTCTATGCTACGAACCCAACAAAGCTTCCCACTAAGCTTGGGGATCCTGGTATACTAACTATCTCTTGCAATATTGAAAAAACTAACATATTCAATGCGCTATGTGATTTAGGTGCAGGTGTTAGTGTCATGCCATATTCCCTCTTCAAGAAACTGAATCTCAAAGATTACTCTCCTACATCCATTACTTTGCATTGGCCCCCTTTTCTTCATCCTCATTCTCCTCATCCGAGTAACAATGTCAGTCATCTGTGCCTCATGGGTCATGTTGGTCACCTCCTCGTGGCCCTTTCCATCGGCCTTCACGCCTTGTGAGTCCTATCTGGGAACCCCATTTGGCATGCTCCATGAATAGCAGGTAGGGCCTGTGTTTTCACAACAGAATGTTTCTGCGGGTAAGATTCTTCACAGTACACGTGCCTGGGAGAGGATTTCCTATGCTGGCGGTGGGAGAGGTTAAGGAACTCATGGACTAGATGTGTTTTTGGAAGGCTAGTTCTCATACCATGTGATAATTCATATTGTGTTAACGATGCCCTTTTTCTTAGGATTGGTTCCGTGTTATATATGCCACATATGGTAGGGATTACATCAAAGATAGTTATAACCAGGAGAGAGATAAAGGAGGAAACGATCTGATCTTATACAGGTGATCATATGTGTGTACATGAAGAGAGGAACAAACTCTATCTCTATCTCTAACACAAGCATCCTGGCTAGCTAGGCAATAGCACCGCAAAAAAACCCTACCAAATAACAATCAACCAGACTTCGTCAATCGACAATTCACAAATAAAAGTTTTTCCGGATAGTCGGACCACCATAAAGGCAGGCAGAGAGAAACGATACAGAACAAGTGGATCGGCAACCCACCCGGCATGGAAGCTGATCTAGTAGCATGTGAGGTGCAAATATTCACCTCGAGAGCTCGTCATGGCAGTGTCACTGCCTCTCCACTATAGTGATAAAAAATCTATAGCTTCGCGCGCTAGCTCGGTATATATTCCTCGATCCTAAGAGCATCTCCACCCGGGCCCCTAAAGCCCACATAAAGGGCTATCGGGGGTGCCATTGGCCGAATTCATGCCCAGCCCACCCTCCCAAATATGTTTTGGCACATGCGCGACCTGTTTTGTTATCTGGCGCCCCCAAGCCGAACCCAACCCACGAGGGGGAGGGGCTAGCAGGGGTGCGAATGCCGTGTTTCTGGTGGGAAGGCATGGAGAAGCTGGCCCGCAAAACGGCTGGTCGTCGTGGTCCACCCCTGTCAGCGTCAGCGGCCGATGCGTTCGGTCCCGTGATTGGTCCATCTTCCTCCTCACCTGCCGCGCCCCATTAATGGCACTCCCGCTGCCGACCAGCCTTTTGCAGGCGAGTAGCCGATGCATCCTGTCCGCCACGCCTCCCACCTCGCCTGCCGCACCACTGCCCGCATTAAATGATCGCGTTGCCGCCCATGCATAAAAAACCCCTCCTTCTCTGCGGCTCCTCCTACCCATTCCATACTCGCATCCCCCACTCTCGTCTTTTCCCAACCACCGGCCATGGAGAGATACCCCAGAGATGGCACCTCCACAAACGGGTTTGAGCAGCGCTCTCTGCATGTCCACGAGGCATGGGCTCCATGGGAGGTGGGGTTCTGATGAGTCCAAAATTGAAGAATATTTACCTTTCTTTTTTGCATAAATAGAGTAGGGATATTTGTATTTCACTATGTTTGCATGCACCATTTTGTTCTTGTTTTAACAGGATCCCAAATCATTGAGTCTTATATGAACATATCAACTGGAACTGTCAAATTGTGTAATTATATGATATTTCTAAGTGATAAAAGTCATTTTATGGATTTACCTTCGCACCTGGGAGAATAACAAGCGAGGAGGAGCAATTAGTACCGATAACAATCGGTGGTACGGGAGGATCCCACCTATACCGTCCGCCCGTACTAATTGCTAGCATGATCGCCTCATCAAATACTTTCTCCTAGCAAAGACGAGAGGGGGATCCGACATTCACAGCCACCAGAAACCACGAAAAACCACATCTAAAAGGGATCTAAAGGAGGAACTTGGCTGGGGAAAAATCTGAGCCACTTCACGGATCATTGGAGGACAACGCATCATCCCATTCATCATCAACCGCTGCATCTCCATTACCACCATTACCCCCATCTCTCATCTATTAGATCATGTTGTAATTCCAGATTCAATTGTGGTTTGCATTAGATCTATCTCTGTACTTTTATCCATTCATTTGATTATGACGATGTTTTTGATAGCTTCCATGTGTGAGTAGTTCCTTTGTTCTTGGGGAGATGGAGAAACCCTAGCACCATTATGAATTTGTAATAAAGATGATCTATTCTTGTGTCCATATGACTTGCAGGTCTATGATAGATTTATAATTTCTTTTTGATCTCTCCCTTTAGATAGTATGTGTAGTCGGCCACATATCATTTGCCCTTGGGACTAAAGGGAGGAAGAAATCATTTGTACGTGTCTTGGGATCATACCCGAAATGGCCCCATGACAGATTGGCACTGGTTCGTAATCTACACGGTCAAAGGAGGATAAAAGAGGGACCCCCTAAGCTAATTACGATATCCACGGGGAAACCTTAATTCTGGTGGTTTGTATGGTTTATTGCTCTTAGACATCGCAGTGGTTATTTAGAGGTGACCTCACTCTTGGCTCAACAAAGTTGCCTCCTACGAGCCTTGAATTGAACATCTTATTATGGAACTCTCTCCACACATCTCATGACATAAGAAGTATGTTATCTTGATTATTAATAACTAAAAATCCATGCTAGTGGTGTATCCTACATCCCCGAGAACGTTTTATCCCTATTGAGTTCAATCACGCTTTCATACAACCTTGTTGCTTGTTTCCATTTACTTGATTTAATTACATTTCTGCAAACAATCAAAAACCATTCAAACACCCTTTACTTGAGATCAAAGGCAACTTACAAGTATCCTTTGGTAGATAGTAACAAGGGGCATAAAGACATTTGCCAATAGCTCTTTGTGGGTTCGATATTGTTACTTCGAAACTAGCTACAATTGATCTGTGCACTTGCAGTCATCAAGCTATTTTCTGGCGCTGTTGTCGGGAAGCTAAGCGCTTTCGGTCTTTGTTCTTAGTTACTTATTTTACTCATTGTTTTACTAAAGTTGCTTATTAGTTTCAGGTAAGCACCATGACCGCACTCGGACAGATTAATCAGCTCGATGCTACTAAATACCCTGGGAAGTTCAATAGAGGACTCGTCAAGGAATTCCCGAGTGGGAGCAAACCATAATACGAGGTCAACCCTTGTTTTATCGCTATTATTAAAGAAAAAACTTTTGCAGTAGATGATCCATATGAGGATCCTTACACTCATTTAATGCATTTTACCGAGCTATGTTGGACTCTTAAATTGAGAGGCTATTCTAAGGATGAATTGAAACTTAAACTATTTAGCCAATCTCTAACCAACAATGCTTTGGCTTGGTATAGAATTTTGCTTGCAGAGAAAATTGATACTTGGGAAAAACTCAAAGGAGAATTTGTATTTCGATTCTTTCCCAAGGTAAAAACTGCTAAAGTAAGAAGCGCAATCACAAACTTCAAGAACCGCCAAGGTGAACGCTTGGTAAGGGCCTTCAAAAGGTATAAGTCCCTACTTAATAAATGTCCCCATCATCATTTACCTAAATGGTACGTTTTACATATTTTCTATGGGGGAGCTATGAAGGAAATATTCCCTGAGAGGCAATAATAAAGTCGTTATTATGTATTCCTTGTATATGATAGATGTTTATTTTGCATGCTATAATTGTATTGATAGGAAACATCAATACATGTGTGTTTAATAAACAAAAAGGGTTCCTAGTTATGCCTGTCTTATAGACTAGCTTGTTGATTAACAAGATGATCAAGGTTTCCTGATCATGGACATTGGATGTTGTTAATAACAAGGTCACAGCATTTGTGAAATGATGTGATGAACATTCATCCGAAGTATAGCATTACGATCAAGTCATTATGTTTATATTTCTATAACATCATACAAAGTAGTCTTAGTCCTTAGACCATGAGATCATGTTAATTGCTAACACCGGAAGAGTATCTTGATAACATCAAACGTCACACCATAACAGGGTGACCATAAAGGTGGGTTTAGTGCTATGAAGGTGTTATGTTGAGGCTCATGGATCAAGAGTGGAATTTGTCAATCTCGATGACGGATAGATATACTCTGGGCCCTCTCGGTGATATCACATTAAGATAGCTTGCAAGCAAGTGATGTGATCACTAGAATGTTATATCACGGGAACGAGAAAAGAGTGCATGTCGGTAACGAGATCAAACTAGGTATTTGGATACCGATGATCGAATCTCGGACATGTATTATATCATGAGACAAAGGTATTAAATTGCTGACGTTAAAGGTTCTCACGATCACAGAAGTCATCGTTGAATATGCAGGAGTCAGTATGGATCTCCAGGTCCTGCTTCTGATTATTGATCTAAGAGGAGTCTCAATCATGTCTGCATTATTCGCGAACCGTAGGGTGACACACTTAAGGGTTGCCGGACACCATTTAGGAGCACATATGTTGCAGACAAAAGGTTTGCAAAGCGCAGGAAATGTTTCGATAGAAACAGGAATTGTTTCCATAGAAACCGGAATTGTTTCGGGTGAAATTGCAGAAAGTGGTTCTGCATGTGATATTGAAATGTTGCAAGGGGTTTTATGTGAATGTTTGTTAATTAAAGTAATTAACAAAATTCTGAATAAAATAAATAAAAGAGTTTTATTAATTGAGAGTTGCATTTAATTTGGTGGAAATTAAATACATGTGAGTGGGATTTTGGGTGGAGGCCATGTTTATGTGAGTGGAGGTTCACCACATGAATGAAGGAGGGGAGGAGTCCCCCCCTCATGCGCCGACTATGGGAGGGGAGGGGTCTCCCTCCCTCCTATATAAAGCCCCCCTCTCCCCTCTCACAAACTACACCTCCTCGTGAAGGATCTCACTCCCCTCTAGATATTCCCCCATGGTCTCGGATTAGCGAGATACATGTTCCCGGTGGCCTTGCCCGAAGGAGTTGCTTCCGCTGATTCGCTGGAGCGAGGAGGTGGAGGTTGTTCGGTGGCTTGAACGTATGTGCGAGGACGGATGCGCTGCTGATTTGCGGCGCTCGGAGTTCCACACGATCTTGAGATCGGCAAGCGTTTGACTACATCAACCACGAGTTCCTACTCGTTAACAAAAATCGTTGTCTTCGAGGGTAAGTTCTCCATGGATGTATGTCCACCCGTTGCTCTATATCTAGTAGATAGATCTTGGCGTATAGTTCTCATCGTAGGAAATTTTTTGTTTTCTATGTCATGGACCCAATTGTATCACAGCCGTGTTCTATGTAGGTGCTTTGCACGGGTAGTACACATATGTTTATATGTGGCGATGATCATGTTATTGCATATTCTATGTACTTTGGATATTGGTGGCATAGTGGGATGAAGCGGCCAACCAACCTTACATGTCATCGCATATGAGACCAGTTCCACTAATCGACATGCAACTAGTTTTGCATAAGTGGCTAGCGGTGTTTGTCTCCTACTATAGTCAATATCTGATTTACAACGAGTTGCTAATAACTTGGTTATCCTCGTTGTGGTTCATGTTCGTAGGTAAGACCGGTTCTATCTCCGAAAGCCCTAAGCCACGTAAAACTTGCAATTGATAAATTAGAGGCGTCTAGTTTAGATCGTTGCTGGGCTAGTGTCTTGATATGGTATTGTTGTAAGTAGATGTATGATAGATACTCTTACAACTCACTTAACGTGTAAGTTCCATAGACCTTGGCCTTACACACAAAGGAATGATAGAGATCATACCTCGATGCAAATGATTGAGATCAAATGCATATACCATATCACCTCACTTCACACATTAGATGTTAGCATCTTATATTGCTAGTTTGGCGCTTTTGGTAGCATTATAAGATGATCCCTCATTTAGATATCAAGATAAAATGTGTTCTTCCTTAAGTATGCACCGTTTTGTGGATCGTGTTTTGAGGCATCACGTGATGATCGGGTGTTCTTGACTCTACGCTTTCATACAACGGGTGTAAGACAGTTTTACACACGCGAATACTAAGGTTCTTACTTGACGAGCCTAGCATGTACAGACATGGCCTCGAACACCCGAAAAGGTTAAGCATGAGTCATATAGTTGATATGATGCCTATATAGATGCTCGCCTTTGAAGCTACACCGACTCACGTGATGATCGGACTTGGTGTAGTGGATTTGGTTCATGTAATCACCAAAAGGACACGAGGGATGTCGTTTTTGAGTGGGAGTTCATTAGTAATTTGGATTAGTTGAACTCAATCTATCATAAACTTAGTCTAAATATATTTTACAAATTTTGTTGTAGATGGCACCACCTGCTTTTAATTTCAATGTGTTCATGGAGAAAGAGAAGCTTGCTGCGAATGGTAGCAACTTCACCAACTGGGCTATGAATTTGAGGATTCTCCTCACTGCTGCACAAAAGCAATATGTGCTAGAGGCGCCGCTAGGGCCCCCACCAGCTCCTGATGCCCCTGACGAGGAAAAGAATGTCTATATAACTCGTCAGGAGGACCACAACTTAGTTCATTGCGGCATATTGTATGGGCTAGAGCCAGAACTTCGAAAACGTTTCGAAAATGGCAATGCTTTTGATACCATGGGAGAATTGAAAATGATTTTTGATACCCATGCTACTGTAGAGAGTTATAATGCTTCTGAAAAGTTCTTTAGCTGCATGATGGAAGAGAATAGCTCCATTAGTGAGCATGTACTCAAAATGTCTGGGTACGCCGATAAGCTTGTGTCCTTAGGAATAATGATTCCCATTGACTTAGGCATACATCGTGTTCTCCAATCTCTGCCACCTAGCTACAAGAGCTTCGTGATGAACTATAATATGCAGGGCATGAAGAAGTCTCTTCCCGAGCTTCTATCAATGCTTAAGACTGCAAAAGTGGAGATTAGGAAAGAACATCAAGTGTTGATGATCAATAAGACCACCGGTTTCAAGAAGGACAAGAAAGGCAATCAGAAGGGAAAGAAGGGCGGCAAAACTGTTGTGGCGCCTGAAAAGAAACCCCGAGCTAGCCCTAAGTCTGACACCGAGTGCTACTATTGCAAGGGGACTGACCATTGGAAGCGCAACTGCCCCAAGTATTTGGTGGACAAGAAGGCCGGCAAGGCAAACAAAGGTATATGTGATATACATGTTATTGATGTGTACTTGACTAGTACTCGCAGTAGCACCTGGGTATTTGATATGGGATCGGTTGCTAATATATGTAACTCGGTTAAGGGGCTGCGGAACAAGAGACAACTAGCAAGGGATGAGGTCACGATGCGGGTCGGCAATGGATCAAGAGTTGATGTGATCGCCGTTGGAACGCTGCCTCTCCATATGCCATCGGGATTAGCTATAAACCTGAATAATTGTTATTTGGTGCCTACACTGAGCATGAACATTGTATCCGGATCATGTTTGATGCAAAGTGGTTATTCGTTTAAGTCTGAAAACAATGGTTGTTCGATTTATATGAATAATATCTTTTATGGTCATGCACCTGTGTTGAATGGTTTATTTCTATTGGATCTTGATAGTAGTATTACGCATATTCATAATGTTGATGCTAAAAGGATTAAACTTGATAATGATATATCTGCATATATGTGGCACTGCCGTCTAGGTCATATTGGCGTTAAACGCATGAAGAGACTCCATTCTGATGGACTTTTGGAATCACTTGATTTTGAATCATTTGATACATGTGAGCCATGCCTTATGGGCAAGATGACTAGAACGCCGTTTTCCGGTTCAACGGAACGGGCGACAGATTTATTGGAAATCATACATACTGATGTGTGTGGACCAATGAGTGTGTCAGCGCGAGGTGGATATCGTTATTTTGTTACTTTCACGGATGATTTGAGTAGATACGGGTATATCTATTTGATGAAACATAAGTCTGAAACCTTTGAAAAGTTCAAAGAATTTCAAAATGAAGTGGAAAATCATCGTAATAGAAAGATCAAATTTCTGCGGTCCGACCGTGGAGGAGAGTATCTTAGTTACGAGTTTAGCACACATATGAAAGACTGTGGAATAGTTTCACAACTCACGCCTGCCGGAACACCACAACGTAATGGTGTGTCATAACGTCGTAATCGTACTTTATTGGATATGGTTCGATCTATGATGTCTCCGATCGACTTGCCACCGCTCATTTTGGGGTTATGCAATCGAAACCGCTGCATTCACTTTAAATAGGGCACCATCTAAATCCGTTGAAAAGACACCGTATGCATTATGGTTTGGAAACAAACCTAAGCTGTCATTTCTTAAAGTTTGGGGATGCGATGTTTATGTGAAGAAACTTCAACCGGATAAACTCAAACCCAAAGCGGAAAAATGCGTCTTCATAGGATACCCTAAGGAAACGATTGGGTATACCTTCTATCACAGATCCGAGGTCAAGGTCTTTGTTGCCAAGAATGGATCCTTTCTTGAGAAGGAGTTTCTCGCGAAAGGTGTGAGTAGTCGGAAGGTAGAACTCGAAGAGGTTATTGAACCTTCTCTTCATGAAATGGCGAGTAGCGCAACACCGGAAGTTGTTTTGGAGTTGACTTCACCTAATGAAGAGAGAGCTAATGATATTGATCATGAAACTCCGAAAGAGGACACTACCGAACCTCGCAGGTCAAGCAGACACGTAGCTCCCTGAACTCAGACGGCAATCCTATTATGAATTTCATGATTGATGAAATAGATGACCCTACGACGTATGAAGAAGCGATGATGAGCCCTGATTCCAACAAATGGCTAGAAGACATGAAATCCAAGATGGAATCCATGTACGACAACCAGGTTTGGACCTTGGTGGACTTACCTCACGATCGAAAGGCCGTTGAGAATAAATGGATTTTCAAAAGAAAAATTGATGCTGATGGTAATGTCACCATCTATAAGGCTCGACTTGTCACAAAGGGGTTTCGACAAATTCAAGGAGTTGACTACAATAAGACATTCTCTCCCGTAGCGATGCTTAAGTCGGTTAGGATTATGTTAGCAATTGCTGCATATTTCGATTATGAAATATGGCAGATGGATGTCAAAACTACGTTCCTCAATGGTAATATTGAAGAAGAGTTGTATATGATACAACCTAAGGGTTTTGTCGATCCTAAGGATGCTGATAAGGTGTGCAAACTTCAGCGATCCATCTATGGACTAAAGCAAGCATCCCGGAGTTGGAATCTCCGCTTTGATGAGGTGATCAAAGAGTTTGGATTTGTCCAAACTTATGGAGAGGCTTGTATTTACAAGAAAGTGAGTGGTAGCAATGTGGCATTTCTTATATTATATGTGGATGACATATTATTGATTGGAAATGATATAGATCTTTTAAACAGTGTTAAAAGTTATCTAAACAGCAAATTTTCGATGAAGGACCTTGGTGAAGCTTCATATATATTAGGCATTAAAATCTATAGAGATAGATCAAGACGCCTAATTGGGCTATCGCAGAGTACATACCTTGATATGATATTAAAGAAGTTTAATATGGACGGAAGTAAGAAGGGGTACTTACCTATGTTGCAAGGCAAGACATTGAGTAAGACTCAAAGTCCGGCTACGGCGGAAAAAAGAGAGATAATGGATAAGATCCCCTATGCCTCAGCCATAGGCTCTATAATGTATGCCATGCTATGTATAAGACCGGATGTGGCACATGCTATTAGTTTGACTAGTAGGTACCAATATGATCTAGGTTCGGAACACTGGATAGCGGTCAAGAATATCCTTAAGTACTTGAGAAGAACTAAGGATATGTTTCTTATATACGGAGGTGAAGAAGAGCTAGTCAATAAGTGTTATGTCGATGCTAGCTTTGACACTGATCCGGATGACTCTAAGTCTCAATCCGGATACGTATTTCTCTTGAACGGAGCAGCAGTTAGTTGGAGGAGCTCCAAACAACCTGTGGTGGCTGGATCAACGACGGAGGCGGAATATGTTGTTGCTCGTAAGCGCGCAGAAGCGTTTGGATGAAGGAGTTCATAACGGAACTAGGTGTGGTTCCTAGTGCGTTGGACCCAATGGTGATCTATTGTGACAATAATGGAGCCATAGCCAACGCCAAGGAACCAAGGTCTCACAAGAATTCCAAGCATATTAAGCGCCGATTTCACTCCATCCGCGAGCATGTCAAGGATGGAGATATAAAGATTTGTAAAGTGCACACGGACCTGAATGTAGCAGATACGTTGACTAAAGTACTCCCTAGGGCGAAACATGATCAACACGAGAACTCCTTGGGTGTTAGATTTATCACTATATAAACTAAATTATTGTCTCTAGTGCAAGTGGGAGACTGAAGGAAATATGCCCTGAGAGGCAATAATAAAGTTGTTATTATGTATTCCTTGTATATGATAGATGTTTATTTTGCATGCTATAATTGTATTGATAGGAAACATCAATACATGTGTGTTTAATAAACAAAAGGGTTCCTAGTTATGCCTCTCTTATAGACTAGCTTGTTGATTAACAAGATGATCAAGGTTTCCTGATCATGGACATTGGATGTTGTTAATAACAAGGTCACAGCATTTGTGAAATGATGTGATGAACATTCATCCGAAGTATAGCATTACGATCAAGTCATTATGTTTATATTGCTATAACATCATACAAAGTAGTCTTAGTCCTTAGACCATGAGATCATGTTAATTGTTAACACCGGAAGAGTATCTTGATAACATCAAACGTCACACCGTAACAGGGTGACCATAAAGGTGGGTTCAGTGCTATGAAGGTGTTATGTTGAGGCTCATGGATCAAGAGTGGAATTTGTCAATCCTGATGATGGATAGATATACTCTGGGCCCTCTCGGTGATATCACATTAAGATAGCTTGCAAGCAAGTGATGTGATCACTAGAATGTTATATCACGGGAACGAGAAAAGAGTGCATGTCGGTAACAAGATCAAACTAGGTATTTGGATACCGATGATCGAATCTCGGACATGTATTATATCATGACACAAAGGGATTAAATTGCTGACGTTAAAGGTTCTCACGATCACAGAAGTCATCGTTGAATATGCAGGAGTCAGTATGGATCTCCAGGTCCCGCTTCTGATTATTGATCTGAGAGGAGTCTCAATCATGTCTGCATTATTCGCGAACCGTAGGGTGACACACTTAAGAGTTGTCGGACACCATTTAGGAGCACATATGTTCCAGATAAAAGGTTTGCAAAGCGCAGGAAATGTTTCGATAGAAACAGGAATTGTTTCGATAGAAACCGGAATTGTTTCGGGTGAAATTGCAGAAAGTGGTTCTGCATGTGATATTGAAATTTTGCAAGGGGTTTTATGTGAATGTTTGTTAATTAAAGTAATTAACATAATTCTGAATAAAATAAATAAAAGAGTTTTATTAATTGAGAGTTGCATTTAATTTGGTGGAAATTAAATACATGTGAGTGGGATTTTGGGTGGAGGCCATGTTTATGTGAGTGGAAGTTCACCACATGAATGAAGGAGGGGAGGATTCCCCCCTCATGCGCCGGCTATGGGAGGGGAAGGGTATCCCTCCCTCCTATATAAAGCCCCCCTCTCCCCTCTCACAAACTACACCTCCTCGTGAAGGATCTCTCTCCCCCTCTAGATATTCCCCCATGGTCTCGGATTAGCGAGATACATGTTCCCGGTGGCCTTGCGTCTGGAAGGAGTTGCTGCTTCCGCTGATTCGCTGGAGCTAGGAGGTGGAGGTTGTCCGGTGCCTTGAACGTGTGTGCAAGGACGGATGAGCTGCTGATTTGCGGCACTCGGACTTCCACACGATCTTGAGATCGGCAAGCGTTCGACTACATCAACCACGAGTTCCTACTCGTTAACAAAACTCGTTGTCTTCGAGGGTAAGTTTTCCATGGATGTATGTCCACCCGTTGCTCTATATCTAGTAGATAGATCTTGGCGTATAGTTCTCATCATAGGAAATTTTTTGTTTTCTATGCTGCGGACCCAACAAGTTAATCAAGAAATAAGCATGAGCTTGACACAAACTCCGGAGGCTCTTTCATATGGAGTTAACTATAACTAAAGCTTGGGAACTTTTAGAACGAATTCTCCGTAATAGAGAAACATGGGGACTTGATCTAGGAGGCGAAGGAGGTATAGAAATTGAATATTATTGTCTCAATGCTTATAAAGACTCTGGTAAAGTAAAATAAACTTCTAATGAACTTCAACTTGATGATGATATTATTTTGCAAATCCTTCAGTCTTTTACATAACACCTTGAGGCTCCTAAGAAGGACTGGTTTCATTACACTCCGCCACCTAAGCCAGTTGTAGAAGATGATCCAATAATCACAGCCCCTGTCAAACCATTAAAGGATATATCCCCATATGTTGAAACCCTTCCTTTCCCAAGGACAGCGAGAAAACATATGATGGCTCAGCAGCTAGAGGATCAAGGTAAAGAAGAAGAACTATTCCTCAAGGAGCTAGAAGAGGAGACACAAAGAGGGAAAACTGAAGAAGTAAGTGTACAAGAGGCACATGCATCAATGAAGGAAGATACTTTAACTGTGTTTGCACACTACAACGTAATTGAGCTAGATACTAAAGCTTCGCAATTCATCGAAGGAAAGATAAAAGCTAAATAAGTTGTTAAATCTATTGAAAGGGAAACGGACGTCGCCTAGAGGGGGTTGAATAGGCATTTTAAAATTATTATGGTTTAGGATCTAATAAATGTGGAATAAAACTTAACGTTTAATTTATCAAGCCAAAACCTATATCCACTAGGTTCACTAAGTGCACCAACAACCTATGATAAGCAAGACAAGAAACAAGGTGATAGCAAGATATAATACTTCAAGCATGATGGCTATCACAATGTAAATTGCATAAGTAAAGGGCTCAGTTGAGAGATAACTGATGGACGCGGAGACGATGATTTGTTTCCCGAAGTTCACTTCCAAAGAAGCTACGTATCCGTTGGAGGTGCGATGGTGCAATGTACTTTAAACGCCACAATTGGCTCACTTCGAGGTGTGGTGACTCAATGCTCACCCAATGCCACACAAGGCCTCACCCCAAGATGAGAAGGCATGCAACTCACCAATGCCACAAAAGGCTCACCCTATTCTCCCATGAGCTCTCCACAAAGGCCTACTCACGATCCATTATGGGACACTTGAGGGCGCTCACCGAACATGTACAAGGCTTGGGGCAATCTCCACAACTCAATTGGAGGGCTCCCAAGAAACGCCACAAAGGCTCCACAATGCCACAACAGGCCACAAACTTGGGGAATCTCCACAACTCAATTGGAGGCCCCAAGAACACACCACAACTCCACACGACCGCCTAGGGTTCCAAGAACCCAAGAGAAACAAGCCCAAGAGCTTGAACTCGCCGAATCTCTGGGGAGAACTCAAACCTATGCACCAAATGCAAGAGGCAAGTCCTTCACTCTCAAATTCCACCAAAGCTACAAAAGCTATTGGGAGAATAAGAGAGGAAGAACACAAGAGGAGAACAATGGAGGATTCCTTCACTCTCCAAGATCTAGATCCTAAGGATTCCTTCACAAAGAAGGGATTTGGTTTGGGTGTAGATCTAGATCTCGTCTCTAAAATCCCTCAAAAAGATGCAAGAATCATAGGAGGGGGAAGGGGCGAGGGCAAGCTCTTCAAGGTCAACAATGGAGGAAACAGAGAAAGCGAAAAACCAAGAAAAGATCTAACCCCACGAAGGGGATGAGGATCCCCTTTTAAAGGGCTCCCAAATATGGCCGTTATGCACAAAATCATGCACGACTGGTAGTATCGGTGGGAGAGCGGTACTACCGGTGGCACCCAACCAACGGTTAGAAACGCGATAAGAAAAGAGAGAAAAACTTGTCCGGAACTACCGCCGAAAATTCCGGTCGAAGTTCCAACAAATAGACGCGACCAAAACAGAGAAGGTACTGAACCGAAATTGGGGTGACTGGAAGTGGGACCAGAATTTACACCGGTACTACCGGTAGCAAAAATTCCCTAGAGGTACTACCGGTGGCCCGCTAGAACTACCGATCACGAAAACTTCAGAAACCAGAAACACAATAACTTTTGCATCCGGCCTCCAAACGAGATGAAACCAATTTTGTTGGAAAGATAACGATGTGTAGACTATATATGTGAGATATCTCCCAAGGTGTGGAGATGGGAAAACCGCATGATAAACAACGCAATTAGATAAGCAAGGGAAGTCTGTTTTTGATGAACTAGAGCTTGTTATGAAGATAACCACAAGCACTAAATCCTCACATGGACAAGAACCAAACAACAACCAAGAAAGATGATGCTATGTATGCAAAGGTTTGAGCTCTCTCCGAAAGATATGATTGAGTTACCCACTCAAGAGCCCCTCTTGATAGTATGACTATCTATCCTAAACCCGGTCTCCCAACACTACAAGAGACCAGTAAAATAGAAAAACTATCAAGGTTATACCTTTGCCTTGAGCATTCCACTTGATCTTGGTGTAGACCATCTTGTCGTTCTCAAGATGGATATCCTTTCTTGATTGCTCTTGCTTGATGAAGAATTGTGAAATGCTCCCCCATACTCCATGGGGAAACCTCTTCTTTTAACTTGTCTTTATCACTCCATGATCGCCGAGGATGGAAAGATTCAAGCATGTGATCTAGATATGGTGAATCTCGAGCTTGCACTTCATTTCTTGATGATGTCTTGAAGATGGCCATAGGGAACTCCTTCTTCTTCTTCAAGACATACTTGATATTGTTGTGCTTCTTCTTCAACAAGATTACGATAGGCACAAAGCCCTTGGACATTTATTCTTCTTCTTCAACCTTGAACCCAACACATGGTCCAAGAGATGCTAATGGACAAACCTACAAGTGAAACTCAATTTACACATTATTCCATAGAGATTGTCATTAATTACCAAAACCACACATGGGGCATACATGCCCTTTCACCTATTCTCCCTTGTACTTTTGTAGAAACTTCCTATTATGGCCTTTGTTACATAGGGACATCTATTAACGTGATCCCTTTTAACTTTTATTTAAAAATTCAAAAAGAACTAGCACCAGCCGAACTAGAAGGTACAAACATGACTATAATGCTTGCAGATAAAACCCTTAGAGTCCCCATGGGGATAATTAGAGATGTTCCAATTTGTGTTGGACCATACAAATACCTCATTGATTTTGTGCTTATTCATATGCCTACTGATGTTTATTGTCCTATCATTTTTGGAAGAACTTTTCTAAATACCGCAGGAGCAAACATAGATTGCAAGAGATAAATTGTGTCCCTTAAGTTTGGTGAAGAGAAAATGGATTTTCATTTCTCCAAATTTGACCATAAGCCAACTATTGAAGAATTAGACGATGATGAGTATGAATGTGAGGAAGAAGGTAATATCGTTAATTTAGCCTCAGTAGTTATTGAGAGTCCTGATGATGATTTAGCAAGAAGCTTAGTCAATAATAATAATATCCTTCAGGACATAGAAAAAAGTTGAAATGGATGATTATGACTCCACACCCGAGGTGGATGCCGAGATTAATAATAAATATGAAGAACCCATAAGAAAGGGAGATGAGGCTCCTTCCCCTCCAATCCTTAAAACTCCACCAAAGGAACTAAAATATAGGTTTCTTGATGAAACAAATAAATTTCCTATTATTATAAGTTCTAACCTTGCAGAGAAAGAGAAGGAGAATTTAATGAAGGTTCTCCGAATGCATCAAAATGCTCTTGGGTATTAAATGAGTGACTTGAAGGGGATTATTCCTTTGATAGGCACCCATAGAATATTGGGATTTCTATTTTCGTGCCCCTGGTTTGTTAGTTGTACTCGGTTTGCTCCGATCGCTTAGTTTTTCCTCACTTTTGCCCTCCATCCATTCCGAAACCCTCACATGCTCTCGGATGGGGGATGCCGTCAGGTCAAAGGCTTGACCGCTACATGATGACCAGGGGGACCGCATTGGGGCGGGTCGTGCGTTGAGCTTTACGTTACGTCGCCTCGACCGTTACATGCTGATAGGTGGGGCCAGGATACATAGCAGACCAGTCATCCATCTCTCGCTGATTATGGGGGACGTGGTATGGGACCATGTGGGGCGCGTTTGGTGGTTATGTGTGCCCTGTCGCCTAAATTGGAATTTTTCTTTTTTGTTATTTTTATGATTGGCCTTTTTAAGAGCGCCTTTTCCCCTCTCTCTCGATAACAGTTGTGTTGTTTTTTTTGCCCAAAAAGGTAGCGAATCTAGAGCAGCTTCTCTCTTCATTCATTGTTCCTTTTGCCCTTGTTTTTCCCTAATCTGGTAGCAAATCTAGAGAAGAAAAACTAACCAGCACCATATATAAATTCAGTAAATAGAGCAGATGTAGATAAAGCAGCTAATATAGGTTATATAGTACGGTACTTAACGAGGTTCGACAATTAGGTTGCTCAGCAGCAGCAACGGACAAGTTCAACATAGACAAGACAAAAGAAGCTGCTTTACAGCAGCAGCATATCAGTGGCCCCTCATGGCCTTTGCCAGGAGGGCCTCCGTGAAAGAGCATTTCATGGTTCCCTTAGTTTTGTGTGTTAGATAACAATACCGTAGAGTTTCTCATGTGCGCTAAGTGTTGCAGGAAAGAGTTTTTGGTGTTTGGTGGCCGGATTATCTGCCCCCATCAAGGGCCGGATAATCCGGCCTAACCATCTTGGCCAGGACTAGCCGCATGTGAGCTTCTGTGTGGGGGGGGGGGGGATTTTCCCCCGGACAGTCCGGTGCTGTGGTGAATTTCCCCCCAGCCGGATAATCTAGCCTTCCTCTAGGGACGGATAATCCGGCCCCAAGGGAAAGATACCAAGCACTGCCCTGCGTGAGCTTCTGTTTAGGGGTGGATTTTCCCTCGGATAATCCGAGTCTGGGGCAGAGTATTCCCCGGGCCGGATAATCCGGCCCTCACTTGGGCCAAATAATCAGGCCCCAAATGGCTCCAATGTCTCTGTTTGGACAGGGGGTATAAAGCCCCATCCACCCCTCCTAGCAGATTTCTTGATTCGATCGAAAAAGTTCAGACCTGTTGCAAAAGCTCTCTCCCGAGATCTCCCACTTCAACCACCCAAAGGCTTCGATCTTTGGGGGAATTGAAGGAGGAGACATCATTCATCGTCATCACGAATCAAGCACTTCAACTCCTCGCCATTCACTTGGAGAATCCCCGATCTAGTATTCACTTTGATATCTAGATCTTGTGTTTTGTTATTGATAACTATTGTTCTTGTGGCAGCTTGTTGTCATTATGGGAGCCTCCAATTCCGTTGTGGAGTTGTGCCCTGCTAGTTGTGTAAAGGCGCTGATTCCCCCCTTGAAGGGTTCCTATAGTGTAAAGGTGGATCAGGCCTTTGGTGGCGAGATCGATCGGAGAACAGGGTGAGGCCTATTGTGGCGTGGTGGTCTTAGTACCGCCCACTCCTCCAACGCAGATGTACTTCCCTTAACAAGGAGGGAACTGCGGTAAAACAAATTGTGTACCTCCGCGTGCTCCACTACGGTTTCCTCGTTCCTCTATCTTACTCGCCTTTACTCGCTAGTAGTTAGGTTTACATATAGGGAAATTCTATATAGTAGTATATCTAGAGAATTTACCTTTTGTGTCAAGCCTAAAATTGAAAAAGCATTAAAATATGAAGTAGCACCTATTCACCCCCTCTCTAGGTGCCCATACCATCCATTTCACATGGTACCAGAGCCCCGGCTCTTTATTCGGGCTTAACCGCCTAAGAGAAGTATGGGTACTAAGGAGAATGGGAGTGAGGCTGTGGATGAGGTCACAATGGATGACCTCAAGACGTTGGAAACAACCTTGTTGAAATCCTTTGATACCAAGATGGAATAGATGCAGCAAATGATTGCTCGTCTCACCGCATCTACAGCCCACCTCCATCCTCCTTTGAGGCCACCACTCCTCTTTCTAAGGATAAGGCTCATGCCAAATCTAAGGAAGATGAGACGGTGTCGTGGTGGTGTCACGGCAGATGCCATGGGTAGGCTAAAGGTGGGGACTAAATGCACTAGGGGAATCCAGGGAGGGATAGTGAGGTGATTCCACACACAGAAGGTTTGTATTTGATTCACTTCCAAGGTTTACAAGTGGTCCTCGAGCTGTATTGGAGAGAGGAGGAAGAAGGAACTCTCTTACTCTCACCACTAGCTAGCCCTCAGGAACCAAGTAAAATCTAGCCAATAGAGATCAACCCTTTCTATAGAGGCCCTAGCCCCCCTTATATAGGAGTGTCTAGGTCTCCAATTAGGGCATATGTGGAGGCATATTCCAGGGAATATGCCTCCTCCCAAAATAGTAAGCCGACCGGGTCGCTTTACCCCCGCGTCATCCATGTAGAGGCTACGTGAGCCTCTGCGGCGCCTGCGTCAGCCGACATTGGCGTCGTCACCTTTGTCGGCCACGCCTCGGTGGTCCTGCCTCTATCCGCTTCGCTCATGCTATGCGCACTGGGGTTACCTTTGACCAGCAAGATACCTTCCTTCTCCTAGAAGCTTGATATGACCCGAATCGTAGTTGATCCGGCCACACATGTTCCTGCATACAAGTTAGATTCATCTATCCGACTTATGGCTTAAGTCGGTTGAGACCCAGTTAGGTGGACATCCCCTGGTCCGGGTTACCTCGAGATTCGGCCTGCCTTGAGGTGACTCGGCCAGCATTCGCTTTGACCTTGCCGTACCTCGGCTAACTCGGCCTTTATACCCCGGCGTGACCCTACCCGGGGGTATCCCCCCAACATTAGTCCCCGAAGCTGGTGCTGTCTTAGTTGCCTTAGCCGCTAAGGCCACAGCAGGTTCAATGTCACCGAGCTTTGAGTTTCATTTTCGAGTTACCTCCTCATCTCGGATTCCATGGGTTTACTCTCCCTTGGCACATTCCAAGTTTTCACTTGTTGGCCGGGTTACCACATTCTCATCCAGGTCATTCTTCCTTCTCTCGTACGCTTCCCCATGTGGAGGCTAATCATCACATCACCTCATTTTAAGGGCCAACCATAGTAACCGTCACAGTAATTGTCAGTTATCACTGTAGCACACGTCACATCGTGCCTGCCTCCTCGTTAACTGCATCATAACGTCACGTCATGGGATCCGCTGCGCCCTGTGGCCTTCCGTGTGGCTCGATGCTGATTGGTCAATCTGGTTTGTACACGGCCACACGATGTGGCCCTCCCGCAAACGCGATCCCACTGCCTCGCTGAGGGAGCGGTTAAATAGGGGAGGGGTGCACCCTTTGGGTCCTTTCCCCATTTCCGCGCCCCTCTGCCCTTTCTTCTTCCTCGCCCTCTTCCGCGATAGCGCCGCCACCACCGTGTTTGAGTAGCAGCACTGCTGCCGCACTGTTTCCGCACGCATCTGCGTCACCGCCGCTGCTGCGCATCTCCTCCGCCACGGGTCCTCGTCTGTCCAGGCCGCTGCCACCCTCCGCCGCTAGCGCCAGTGAGGGCAGAGACATCGGATGACAGAAGAAGAGCTCATCGTCGCCGAGTAGGAGATGGAGGAAGACGCTGCGACGACGGACTGCAGTGTGTGGGCTGGATCCTGGGTCTGCCAGGATGACCGTGTGGGTCGGTAAGAATCAAATAGTAAGATTTGATAAGCAAGTCGTTATTGTTTTGACAATGATGAACCGACTACATGCAAAGAAGCGATGATGGGCCCTGACTCCATAAAATGACTAGAAGTCATAGAATCCGTGATAGTATCCATACACGAGAAATCAAGTTTCTGAACTTGAAAGACCCTCCGGAAAGGCATGAAGCCTATCGGTTGTGTTTGGATCTATAAAGAAATAGACATGGCTTTTTAACATCTATGAAATAGTCGATATGTCGGAAATAAGTTTACGACAATGTTCAAGGAGTTGACTATGACAAGATTTGATCTTTCATAGCGATATTTAGTCTTGACGGATTAATGTAGAAACCACTACATATAATTTGATGTATGATAGTTGAACAAACAAAACAATGTTCTTCTAATAGAATGGTTACCTAGGACGTGTACAAGACACGGTCCGAAGGGTTTTGTTAATTCAAAGGGTGCTAAAAGGGCATGCAAACTTCAATAGTTGAAGTAAGCATAGCGGAGTTGGAATCTTCACCATGATGAAACTATTAAAAGAGTTTAAATTCATCGGAGATGATGAAGATGCTTGCATTTGCAAAAAATTAAGTGGGAGCGCTGAGACTTATTTCTAATACATTATGTAGAGGACATATTGTTGATTGGAAATGATGTATCTTGAATTGACACAAGTTAAGGATTTCATTAAAATAAGATTTCGATGAAAGACTTGGGCAAACCCAGAATATTAGGCATCAATATCTATATGGATAGATTAAGGCGCTAATATGGTTGTGCCAGACATACATATATAAGATATTGAAAGGGTTCAATATGGAAACAACAAGAAAGGTTCTTGCTGCATGGAAAGGATTGTATCAAGATTCAAGTGTTTCAACACTTGGTGAGTAAAATCACATGAAAATTTTGATCAATTATACCATGCTATGTATATATCTAGAATGTCCTATGCTCTAAATGTTATGAGCATATACCAGAATGATTCATAAGATGATCATTGGACAATAGTAAATATATTCTTATGAGCTTTGGAAGAACTAAGAATATATCATGTATAAGTGACAAATAGTTAAAGGTAGTTCATTGTAAATTGTTACATTGATACTAGTTTTGTCACAAGTAAATTTATCTCAATTTAGACTATGGGTGGCACAATATAATGGAAAGGATGTTCCATGATGGATTTGGATGAGTTCCAAAGTTGAGATATTGTGACGGATACTACAACAAAAGGCTAAGTATATGACTGCTATAGTAGTAGCATAGGAGGGCATTTGTGTTAAGTAGTTTGTTATCAAACTAGGTGTGGTTCAAAGTGGGCTAATACTATGAAGATATATTGTGTGACAATAATATCAACATATTTTAACCCGAACGAACTAAAGGTCTCACCAGAGGACCAAATTTATACAATGCCATCTCATTTGAGAATGAGTGATGCGTAGAGACGCAAAGACATGCAAATACACATGGACCTGAAACTGTCAGATCCAGAGATTATGTTAACCACTAGCAATAGCGTATATGCAACACCAGAAAGCCATAGGTGTTCAATACGCAAAGTTTTTCAAACTAGATTATTGACTCTAGTGCAAGTGGGAGACTGAAGGAAATATGCCCGAGAGGCAATAATAAAGTGGTTATTATCTTATTCCATGTTTATGATAAATGTTTATTTTACATGATAGAATTTTATTGATCGGAAACATCAATACATGTGTGTTTAATAAACAAAAAGGGTTCCTAGTTATGCCTCTCTTATAGACTAGCTTGTTGATTAACAAGATGATCAAGGTTTCCTGATCATGGACATTGGATGTTGCTAATAACAAGGTCACACCATTGGTGGAATGATGTGATGAACATTCATCCGAAGTATAGCATTACGATCAAAGTCATTATATTTATATTGCTATAACATCATACGAAGTAATCTTTATCCTTAGACCATGAGATCATGTTAATTGCTAACACCGGAAGAGTATCTTGATAACATCAAACGTCACACCGTAACAGGGTGACTATAAAGGTGGGTTCAGTTCTACGAAGGTGTTATGTTGAGGCTCATGAATCAAGAGTGGGATTTGTCCATCCCGATGATGGATAGATATACTCTGGGCCCTCTCGGTGATATCACATTGAAATAGCTTGCAAGCAAGTGATGTGATCACTAGAATGTTATATCACGGGAACGAGAAAAGAGTGCATGTCGGTAACGAGATCAAACTAGGTATGGATATACCGATGATCGAATCTCAGACATGTAATATATCGCGGGACAAAGGGATTTAGTTACTAGCGTTAAAGGTTCTCACGATCATAGAAGTCATCGTTGAATGTGTAGGAGTCAGTATGGATCTCTAGGTCCCGCTGCTGATTATTGATCGGAGAGGGGTCTCGATCATGTCTGCATTATTCGCGAACCGTAGGGTGACACACTTAAGGGATACCGACACCATTTGGAGAAAATATGTTTCAGATAAAGATTTAAGAAAGCGTTGGAATTATTTCAATAGACACCAAAACTGTTTCGGGTGATATTGCTGAAATTGGTTCTGCATGTAATATTGAAATGTTGCAGGGGGTTTTATGTGAATGTTTGTTAATTAAAGTAATTAACAAAATTCTGAATAAACATAATAAAATAGTTTTATTAAATGAGAGAGCATTAAATTTGGAGAAATTTAATGCATTTAAAGTGGAGACTTTAAAAGAGAATGTGAAGGGGCATTTTAATGTGGAGGGGTTACCACCACATGAATGGAGGAGGTGAAGGGTCACCCCCTCCATGCGCCGGCCATGAAGGAGGGGCACTCCCCCTCCTCCTATAAAAGGCCACCCCCTCCTCACTTCTCACACACACCTCCTTGTGAAGGATCTCTCTCCCCCTCTAGTATTATTTCCCCATGGTCTCGGATTAACAAGATACATGTTCCCGGTGGCTTTATCTAGAAAGGAGTTGCTGCTTCCGCTGCTTTGCTGGAGCGAGGGACGGAGGTTGTCGGGGTACCGGACGTGTGTGCAATCACGGATGCAGCGCTGCTTAGCGGTGCTGGACTTCGTGGTGCTGGAGCTGGATCTGATGGACGGCCGAGCCGGACTGTGGACTTCATCACGATCTTGAGATCGGCAAGTGTACGACTACATCAACCATGAGTTCCTACTGCTAACAAAGCTCGCTGTTCACGAGGTAAGTTCTCGTTGGATGTATGCCCACCTGCTTTGTACCTAGTAGATAGATCTTGGCGTGTAGTTCACAGAGGAAATTTTTGTTTTCTATGTCGGACCCAACAAAGGGTATCAGAGCCTGATCTATGCGTAGGTGCTTTGCATGGGTAGTACACATATGTTTATATGTGGGCGATGATGATCATGTTATTGCATCTTCTATGTACTTTGGATATTGGTGGCATAGTGGGATGAAGCGGCCCGGACCAACCTTACATGTCATCGTACATGAGACCGGTTCCACGACTGACATGCAACTTGTTTTGCATAAGTGGTCAAGGGTGTCTGTCTCTCCTACTATAGTCAATATCTGATTTACAACGAGTTGTTAATAACTTAGTTATCCTCGTTGTGGTTCATGTTCGTAGGTAAGAACGGTTCTATCTCCGAAAGCCCTAAGCCACGTAAAACTTGCAATTGATAAATTAGAGGCGTCTAGTTTAGATTGTTGTTGGGCTAGTGTCTTGATATGGTATTGTTGTAAGTAGATGTATGATAGATACTCTTACAACACATTCAACGTGTAAATTCCATAGACCTTGGCCTTACACACAAAGGAATGATAGAGATCATACCACGATGCAAATGATAGAGATCAAATGCATGGACCATATCATCTCACTTTACACATTAGATGTTATCATCTTATACTGCTAGTTTGGCGCTTTCTGTAGCATTGTAAGATGATCCCTCATTTAAATATCAAGATAAAATGTGTTCTTCTTTAAGTATGCACCATTCTATGGATCGTGTTTCGAGACATCACGTGATGATCGGGTGTTCTCAACTCTACGCTTTCATGCAACGGGTGTAAGACAGTTATACACACGCGAATACTAAGGTTCTTACTTGGCGAGCCTAGCATGTACAGACATGGCCTTGGAACACGGACCGAAAGGTTAAGCATGAGTCATATAGTTGATGTGATGACCATATTGATGCTCGCCTTTGAAGGTACACCGACTCACGTGATGATCGGACTTGGTGTAGTGGATTTGGTTCATGTAATCACCAAAAAGGCATGAGGGATGTCGTTTTTGAGTGGGAGTTCATTTCTAATTTGGATTAGTCGAACTCAATTTGTCATAAACTAAATCGAAGTGAATTTGCATAATTTGTTGTAGTCATTCGCATCTGTTCACTACCTTATGCTTAGTTTTATTTGAGATAATAGAACTACAGAATTCTGGATATTTACTTTACGAACTGGTACCGTATTGTTTTGAATGTCAATTTAAAGTTTATAAGTCCTATTGCAAACTTTCAGCAAACTCTATTTACTCCATGAAGTTTAATAAGTAGTATTAAATCAAGAGTAAGAATCCCAATGTTAGTATCTAAAGTATCATGTTTGCCTCCATGATTATTGATATTCAAAAGTTGTTTTAATATCAAGATTATATTGGAGCTGAAAATTGTTTCAGAAACCATCATGTGTGAAAGATATTGTGATATCTGAAAGAATGTTTTGGTTGCATTATGATAGAGTATAATTTAGCAAAATACATGTTCTCATATTGTATGAGAATTTGTGAAGGATGGAGATGCTAGGCATCCGAATCTACCAAAAGGGTTTTGGGAACTGATATTATACTCGCGATTCTTCCTTATAGGCTATAGTAGCTTGATCATGAAAGTTGTCATGATAAGGATGAATAGAAGATGTAAGTAAAATGTTTACTACACTAATAGATTACTAAAGAATGGATTTTTGAAAGAACACCAAACATTTGATGATGGTGATCCACTTCAAAGTGCAAGTCCAAAGGTATTAGTATTTGACTATATACGCTTTGTACCATGTGTCATGTTGATGACACCACTATTGATGTTGATAGATTCTTTTAAAAGAAAAGGAATTGCTGAAAGAGAATCTATAAAATATTTGGCAGAAAAATAAAAGGTTGGAGATGTCCAACTTGGGTATATAGAAGATATACATGTTATGGCTATATTCCTTGCTTGTTAAACAATGTGGTTCTTAGGTATTAGATACCGGTATTGGATACCTAATTGGTTGGTATGAAGTGTCATACAGGACAACGCAATTCATGAACTACAATGGCCTAAGTAACCAGCAAGAGAATGAGTGATGATGTTCATCGAAAACAAATAAAGTGTTATTGTGTTTTTCGTTGTCATCAAACCAAGCCTTCAAGATTTGTTTAAGTAATTGTTATTTTGTTCCGGTATCATGAGAACAATGGCTATTCAAATAATTACCGTATTCCATAAAGGATGGATGAACTTTTACAAGTCTAGTTGGAGAAATCACATCCATAAACACTATTGCTAAAATGTCACAAGACAAATGATTGAAAGATCACTTATGAAGTGGCATCGCTGTTTAAATTATATTTGAAAGAAAACATGAAGAAACTCCATGTTGATGGATTTTTGGAGCCTTTGATTTTGATCAATTGACGCATGTGAGACTTTCCTCGAGATAATTGAAACTCCGTCCATAGGCCAAAGAGGAACGGATGACTAACTTATTGGATATTATGCATGTTGATGTATATAGTCCATTATGTGTAGCCATATGCGATGGATCTTTTTACTTCTCCAGAAATTTGAGTGAATATATCTATATATTTACTTAATAAGGAAGAAGTATGAAACATTTGAAAATTGTTCAAAGACTTTCAAGATGAAGTGAAAAATCATTGTAACAAGAAAATAAAAGAGTTTATGATTTGATCATAAAGGAATATATTTGAGTTACAGGTTTAGCAAAAACACCTAAGACTTGAGGAATTGTTCCATGATTTGTGTTTCCCGATAAACCATAGGAGTATGGCATATTCGAGAGATAAAATCAAACCATGTTTGACATGGTAAGATCAAGGGTGTCATTTATAAAACTACCATTATGTTTTAAGGATTGAAGCTTTAGAGACTACCGCTTTTACACTGAAAAGAGCACCATCATGATCCATTGAAATGACACCATATGAGTTATGGTTTGGGATAAAACCCGAATTGTCTTTTCTTAAATTTTGGTATGCTATGCATAAGTAAAATGTTTACAACCAAAATCGGATAAGCACGTCTTTGTAGGTTATCCCAAAGAATTTGTTGGGAATTTCTCCATAACACCGAGGACAAAAGAGTTTGTTACATGGAACGTCAAGTTTCTTGAGAAGGAATTTTTCGTGAAAAGTTAAGTGGGAGGACAATAGAACTTTGATATGGTTGTTGAACCTTAGCTATATGTGCTAAGTAGCGCAGCGCTGGAAAGTGTCCCGGTGGCGGCCACAATGCTCATGGCTCTCGTGATTACAAAAGGTGTGATCTCGGAGATTAGAGTTCCTATAGAACCGTGTGGGTCGGTAAGAATCAAATAGTAAGATTTGATAAGCAAGTCGTTATTGTTTTGACAATGATGAACCGACTACATGCAAAGAAGCGATGATGGGCCCTGACTCCATAAAATGACTAGAAGTCATAGAATCCGTGATAGTATACATACACGAGAAATCAAGTTTGTGAACTTGAAAGACCCTCCGGAAAGGCATGAAGCCTATCGGTTGTGTTTGGATCTATAAAGAAATAGACATGGATTTTTAACATCTATGAAATAGTCGACATGTCGGAAAGAAGTTTACAACAATGTTCAAGGAGTTGACTATGACAAGATTTGATCTTTCATAGTGATATTTAGTCTTGACGGATTAATGTAGCAACCACTACATATAATTTGATGTATGATAGTTGAACAAACAAAACAATGTTCTTCTAATAGAATGGTTACCTAGGACGTGTACAAGACACGGTCCGAAGGGTTTTGTTAATTCAAAGGGTGCTAAAAGGGCATTCAAACTTCAATAGTTGAAGTAAGCATAGCGGAGTTGGAATCTTCACCATGATGAAACTATTAAAAGAGTTTAAATTCATCGGAGATGATGAAGATGCTTGCATTTGCAAAAAATTAAGTGGGAGCGCGGAGACATATTTCTAATACATTATGTAGAGGACATATTGTTGATTGGAAATGATGTATCTTAAATTGACACAAGTTAAGGATTTCATTAAAATAAGATTTCAATGAAAGAATTGGGCAAACCCAGAATATTAGGCATCAATATCTATATGGATAGATTAAGGCGCTAATATGGTTGTGCCAGACATACATATATAAGATATTGAAAGGGTTCAATATGAGATATTGAAAGGGTTCAATATGTAAACAACAAGAAAGGTTCTTGCTGCATGGAAAGGATTGTATCAAGATTCAAGTGTTTCAACACTTGGTGAGTAAAATCACATGAAAATTTTGATCGATTATACCATGATATGTATATATCTAGAATGTCCTATGCTCTAAATGTTATGAGCATATACCAGAATGATTCATAAGATGATCATTGGACAATAGTAAAGATATTCTTATGAGCTTTGGAAGAACTAAGAATATATCATGTATAAGTGACAAATAGTTAAAGGTAGTTCATTGTAAAGTGTTACACTGATACTAGTTTTGTCACAAGATACAAATTAAATTTATCTCAATTTAGACTATGGGTGGCACAATATAATGGAAAGGATGTTCCATGATGGATTTGGATGAGTTCCAAAGTTGAGATATTGTGACGGATACTACAACAAAAGGCTAAGTATATGACTGCTATAGTAGTAGCAGGAGGGCATTTGTGTTAAGTAGTTTGTTACCAAACTAGGTGTGGTTCAAAGTGGGCTAATACTATGAAGATATATTGTGTGACAATAATATCAACATATTTTAACCCGAACGAACTAAAGGTCTCACCAGAGGACCAAATTTATACAATGCCATCTCATTTGAGAATGAGTGATGCGTAGAGACGCAAAGACATGCAAATACACACGGACCTGAAACCGCCGATCCAGAGATTATGTTAACCACTAGCAATAGCGTATATGCAACACCAGAAAGCCATAGGTGTTCAATACGCAAAGTTTTTCAAACTAGATTATTGACTCTAGTGCAAGTGGGAGACTGAAGGAAATATGCCCGAGAGGCAATAATAAAGTGGTTATTATCTTATTCCATGTTTATGATAAATGTTTATTTTACATGCTAGAATTGTATTGATCGGAAACATCAATACATGTGTGTTTAATAAACAAAAAGGGTTCCTAGTTATGCCTCTCTTATAGACTAGCTTGTTGATTAACAAGATGATCAAGGTTTCCTGATCATGGACATTGGATGTTGCTAATAACAAGGTCACACCATTGGTGGAATGATGTGATGAACATTCATCCGAAGTATAGCATTACGATCAAAGTCATTATGTTTATATTTCTATAACATCATACAAAGTAATCTTTATCCTTAGACCATGAGATCATGTTAATTGCTAGCACCGGAAGAGTATCTTGATAACATCAAACGTCACACCATAACAGGGTGACTATAAAGGTGGGTTCAGTGCTACGAAGGTGTTATGTTGAGGCTCATGAATCAAGAGTGGGATTTGTCCATCCCGATGACGGATAGATATACTCTGGGCCCTCTCGGTGATATCACATTGAAATAGCTTGCAAGCAAGTGATGTGATCACTAGAATGTTATATCACGGGAACGAGAAAAGAGTGCATGTCGGTAACGAGATCAAACTAGGTATGGAGATACTGATGATCGAATCTCGTACATGTAATATATCGCGGGACAAAGGGATTTAGTTACTAGCGTTAAAGGTTCTCACGATCACAGAAGTCATCGTTGAATGTGTAGGAGTCGGTATGGATCTCCGTGTCCTGCTGATTATTGATCGGAGAGGGTCTCGATCATGTCTGCATTATTCATGAATCGTAGGGTGACACACTTAAGGGATACCGACACCATTTCGAGCAAATATGTTTTATAAAGATTTAAGAAAGCGCTGGAATTATTTCAATAGACCAAAACTGTTTCGTGAAATTGCTGAAATTGGTTCTGCATGTAATATTGAAATGTTGCAGGGTTTTATGTGAATGTTTGTTAATTAAAGTAATTAACAAAATTCTGAATAAAATAATAAAAGAGTTTTATTAATGAGAGAGCATTAAAGTTGGAGAAATTGAATGCATTTACAGTGGAGACTTTAAAAGAGAATGTGACGGGGCATGTTAAGGGGGAGGGGGTACCACCACATGAATGGAGGAGGTGAAGGTCACCCCTCCATGCGCCGCCATGAAGGAGGGCACCCTCCTCCTATAAAAGGCCACCCCCTCCTCACTTCTCACACACACCTCTTTGTGAAGGATCTCTCTCCCCCTCTAGTATTATTTCCCCATGGTCTCGGATTAGCGAGATACATGTTCCTGGTGGCTTTATCTGGAAAGGAGTTGCTGCTTCCGCTGCTTTGCTGGAGTGAGGGACGGAGGTTGTCGGGGTACCGGATGTGTGTGCGATCACGGATGCACCGCTGCTTTGCGGTGCTGGACTTCGTGGTGCTGGAGCTGGATCTGATGGACGTGCTGGAGCCAGACCTGCTGGACTTCATCACGATCTTGAGATCGGCAAGTGTACGACTACATCAACCACGAGTTCCTACTCGTTAACAAAGCTCGTTGTCTACGATGGTAAGTTCTCGTTGGATGTATGTCCACCCGTTGCTTTGTACCTAGTAGATAGATCTTGGCGTGTAGTTCACACCGTAGGAAAAATTTTGTTTTCTATGCTGCGGACCCAACATAAGCCTCTTTTCCCTCTGCCATTGACTTGCTCTTCTATTGTTATAGTATCTCATCTGATGCTGTTTGGTTCGGCAGGGCCACGGTGGAGGTCCCACAGAGTGGATCCGGCATTGCCTCGCCGCTCCGACACAGCCCTTCTCCCCCTCGTGGCGATGATTCACGCCCGCTGAGCCCCATCCCGGAGGGTTCAGCGGCTGCTCTGAGCTCCAGCCCACCTCATCAAGAGGAGGGCAACCTTGGAGCGGGGGAGACTGGCTCTGTCGAGGCAGTGGCCCCCACTACTTCGGCTCCACCGCAACCAGCTACCACCGAGGTTACCTCAGCACCCCCACCGAAGAAGAAACCAGCATCAGCATCAACACCAACTCAATCACCAGCAATCAAAGCAACAGCAACAGCACCAAGCCCCTCCGCCTCGTCCGAGTCTTCTCAGTCGTGGCAAGAAAGCACCAAGGCAGCTTCCAAGGGTAAATCTGCTGCAACAACTTCCACTTCTCAGCAGCAGCCTAAGGGAAAGAAGGCCCCTGACGCCACCAGGGCAACGTCCATCGAGGCTAGACAACGCACACTCGCGTCCATGCTCTCAAAGAAAACTCCACCAGTGAAGGACGTCCCTGCCGACCTAGCTGAGGCGCAACTCGTTTTGCACACCAGCCCGGCCCTTGCCCAGGTTGAGAGGAGGGAAGCACATGCCAAGGGCTTGGTGGCGCCTCACATGCTCAGCGGCGAACGATACCCTCCGACCTTGATCGAGTTCGTGAACAACTGGAACAAGGCGGAGTTCGTCCACAACGATGATCTCCCGGAGAAGTTCGGTCCCGCCGAGTTTTCTGCTCAAATGAACACAGCCGCTAAGGCAATTAACCTTGCGGGTCGGATGATGGAGGTACGTTACTTCACCTTTTCCTTAGCATGCTGTATATATTAGTGATGTAACCATTAGTCCCCGAGCCTCCGGGGGAGTAACTTGTTACTCGGCCGGATGCTCCTTAGAAAAATTAACACAGCTCCTTGATAACTTCGAATATGCACACACCTAGAGCCGGGTTAAGTTCCACTTGGCCCGGATGTTGTACACTTCGAATATGCACACACCAAGAGCCGGGTTAAGTTCCACTTGGCCCGAATCTTGTACACTTCGAATATGCACACACCTAGAGCCGGGTTAAGTTCCACTTGGCTCGGATCTTGTACACTTCGAATATGCACACACCTAGAGCCGGGTTAAGTTCCACTTGGCCCAGATTTTGTATACTTCGAATATGCACACACCTAGAGCCGGGTTAAGTTCCACTTGGCCCGGATTTTGTACACTTCGAATATGCACACACCTAGAGCCGGGTTAAGTTCCACTTGGCCCGGATCTTGTACACTTCGAATATGCACACACCTAGAGCCGGGTTAAGTTCCACTTGGCCCGGATCTTGTACACTTCGAATATGCACAAACCCAGAGCCGGGTTAAGTTCCACTTGGCCCGGATTTTGTACACTTCGAATATGCACACACCTAGAGCCGGGTTAAGTTCCACTTGGCCTGGATTTTGTACACTTTGAATATGCACACACCTAGATCCAGGTTAAGTTCCACTTAGCCCGGATCTTGTACACTTCGAATATGCACACACCTAGAGCCGGGTTAAGTTCCACTTGGCCCGGATTTTGTACACTTCGAATATGCATAAGACTAAGCTATATTTCTGTACTCTTTTTAGGTGACCACCAACTGTCGGAGCGCTGAGTTTCAGTGTCTCCTGGACACTCACAAAATGCTGCGTGCAAAGCATAATGCACTTCTCGCTGAGCACGAGAAAAGGGGTAAGTTCTCTTCTTGACATTTTTTTGTTTTCTTTCATCTTGTTTTGCCGAACTAACCCGTCATTCGGTTTTCGCAGCTGTGGTTGAAGCTGAGAATATCCTCATGCGGAAGAATCTTGACCATATCAAGGGTAAGTAATTTTTGTGCGACCTTGCTATGCTTTCTATCTCCTTTTCTCCTTGGTTCGGCAAACATTCATACCTCGGCTTTGCCGGGTTAACAAACTATTTCAGTATCGCTGGAAGATAGTGTGCCCGTGCCTGATATGATGCTGCATTTTCTCGAACAAGCAGGGCAGCATCAAGCCGAGCTCAAAAAGAAAGACGATGAGCTTGCCCTCCTCCGAGCCAAATATGATGAAATTGCCAAACTCAAGGCAGATATGAAGAAGCTGAAAGCATAGCATCAAACCGAACTTGAAAAGGCTGGCCAGGACTACACTGAAGAGCGCGAGCGCCTCAATCTCTAGATTGCCAAGGACCAAGATCTTCTCCAGGAGGCCGACGTCAAACTTGAGTCGGTGAACACTGAACTTGTGCAGCTTCGCAAAAGGCATGATGACTGTACTAGGGAGTTGACCCGGATCCACAGCCATATTTCACATAAGTTCCTTTCCCTTATCCGGCATATTTCTCCGGGTTACTTCACATGTCTTTTCTTTACCTGCTTCTTTTGTCTCTTTTTCAGGCAAATTTCCAGAGGGCACTACCATTGCGAGCGCCGCTGTTGCTAATTTCCGCCGAGAGAGGGGTACTCCCGCTGCTCCTTACGCTGAAGAGATTCCCTATGACATGGAGGACCTGTTGGTCAGCCTGTCATCTCTCTTGGAAATCATCAAGAACTATGGCAGGGATATCCTTGACGTCGCAATCCAAATCTTCAACACGTTTTGGCCTGCAGAAGACACTCCGAAGGGGACCGCATTTCTTGTTGAAAAGTTGATGGAATGCGAGACCCAGCTCGACCTTTGGAGGGAATCCGCTGGACGCGCCAGAGCTGAGACCATTCTCCACTACGTACTCACGTGGTACGAGAAGATCGACCTCAACCTCCTAGCGCGCATGCGCACCGGATCCAAATGGACCAGTGACCCGGAGTGGGTAGCTCGGCGCAAGGCTTGCGCTCATAGCCTCATCGAATATGCACCCATTCATGAATGGAATGAGGGACCGAGCTTCCTGGAAGCCGCCGGTGATGAAAACGCTGAGAACGTTGAAGATGGCTCGGATGAAGACGAAGATGACGAGGCTTCGGACGTTGAGGAGGGCGAAGATGACGCCGAACTTCCTCCTGCTGCACCTTGATTGAAAAAACTTTTAAATTTCATCAGACCCCCGGTATGCCGAGTGTAGTTGTATTGAGTGCACAAGTGATATTTTGCTACTAAGTTTCTATGCTGGATTGACTTGGGTGTAGTCCCCGAGTTTCGTTTTCTCATTCTTCCAATCTTTTGGCTCGGCTCGCGTCTACCTTGGTTCGGTTTTATGACTTACGAGTCCGAGTTTCAAAAATTGTCTTAACAATACTTGGAAACTTTAGGATTAGCTCAAAATAATTCAGTATAATAAATTTAAAAATAAACGCAAGGTTAGTCCGAAAAACAAACGTCGGCTCGATTAAGTTCTTTTCCTTATTTGTTTTTCATGTGCTAGGAAATTCCAAACTTGTTCTCTTGCTTGCCATGAAGCCAATTCTTGTTGGACAGCAGCAAGTCGAAGAGTTGGGTTTTTGGTGCTCACACACTACTAATCCGAGTTAAGTAGAACAACATACTTTAGCCAACATACAAACAATAGAAGACAACAAATATTATTAAGGCAGTCCCCGAGTTACTGCTCGAGGTGCCAGCATTTCATTGATAGGCTCATTGCCGGCATACATACCGATATATGAGAGACTCGGATACATACACTTCTCTGCTAAGTGTAGAAAGGACGAAGTAGAGCTACATTCCATGGACGCTTAGATTCCTTGCCGGACCTGTCCGCCTTGTTCTTTTCCTGTGTCTTTGCATCGATAAGATAATAAGAATCATTGTGCAATGCTTTGCTCACAATGAATGGCCCTTCCCATGGGGGGATAACTTGTGCATGCCAGCAGTACGTTGTACCAACCGGAGTACCAGATCACCTTCCCGGAAAACTCAGGGGCTTACTTTTCGGCTATGATAGCGTCGGAGATTTTGCTGATATATGGCGGATCTGGACAATGCCAAATCTCTCGCATCTTCTAGCAGATCAACATCATTTTGCCGGGCTTCTTGCACTTCGGCTTCTGTGTATTGGGTGACCCTAGGCGAGTCATGCTCTATGTCGGCTGGTAATACAGCCTTCGCCCATATACCGTAAAGAATGGCGATAGCTTTGTTGATCGATTCGGAGTTGTTCTTAAACTCCACAGTACTGCCGGTAGTTCTTCTATCCAGCACCCCGCTGATCTTTGCAGCGGCTCAATGAGCCGGGGTTTTATCCCGGATAATATTAATCCGTTGGATCTTTCCACTTGTCCATTCGATGCGGGGTGGGCTACCAAGGCAACGTCCAGCCGGATCTTCTTATCTCGGCAGAAACGCGCAAATGCTCCTTCCACAAAATTTGTCCCATTATCAGTTATGATACTGTGAGGATAACCGTATCTCAAGATGATGTCTTTGAGAAATGTCACGGCCATAGCTCCATCACATTTTCTTATTGGCTTTACTTCAATCCATTTTGTAAACTTGTCCACCATGACCAAAATGTGAGTCATATTCCCCCTTGCTGGTTTGAACGGGCCAACCATGTCCAAACACCATACGGCAAATGGCCATGTGATTGGTATGGTCTTGAGCTCCGACATTGGCATATGTTTCTTGGTAGCGTACCTCTGACAACCATTGCATTTTCTTACCAAATCCTCTGCTTGTTCTAAGGCACTTGGCCTGTAGAATCCATGCCGGAAAGCTTTTGCTACCAAGGCTCGGGACGAGGCATGATGCCCGCACTCCCCTTGAAGTATATCTTGGAGGATGTCAAGCCCTTCTTCCGGGTCAACGCATCGCTGGAGGACATTGGTCACACTCGTTTTGTATAGCTCGGAATTGATGATTGTGTATGCCTTTCCTCTCCTCTGAGTTTTCCTGGATAACACCTCCTCAGTGGGTATCGTTCCACCTTTCAGGAATTGAAATATAGGTAGTGCCCAAGCTGGTATTGCTCACACAGGGAACACATCCTCATCAATTTCCATCTGATCCACCAGCATAACTTCAACCGGATCACGCTGAGCAGTCCCCGGGTCCTGCGAGGCAGTCCCCGGGTTCGCTGAGGCAGTCCCCGGGTATCGCGCACCACCTCCCATGTCAATGTCCATGGGCACAGCTCTGGACTCCGGATCCTCCGGGACGTAAATCGAGTCGGTTTCTGGGGACGGTCTGATGGATGGTTTTCTGAGGTGTTCTAATGCTACACCTGGTGGAATTGCCTATCGGGTTGATCCGAGCTTCGACAATACGTCGGCAGCCTCGTTTTCCACCCGGGGTACATGGCGAAATTCGCATCCCTCAAAGTAACCAGATATCTTCTGCACATGGAATCTGTATAATGCCATGTTTGGATCAAGAGCGTCCCACAGCCCCGACACTTGCTGAATTACCAAATCCGACTCGCCAAAGCATTAGATCCGACGTATCCCAATTTCTTTTGCCACTTTGAGCCCATGCACAAGTGCTTCATATTCAGCGACATTGTTCGACGCTGCGAAATGGATCTGTAGCACATACTTCAACTGGTCATTCTTTGGCGAGGTAAGCACAACTCCGGCGCCTAACCCGGTTTTTGTTTTTGACCCGTCAAAGTGTATTCTCCAGTAGTTCGGATCTGGTAGCGGTGGTTCATATTATACCTCGGCCCAGTCCACAAAAAAGTCGGCCACAACCTGAGACTTGATTGCTTCTCTTCTGTCATATTGTGGCGCATAGGGAGCTAGTTCAATTGCCCATTTTGTAATCCTGCCACTTGCATCCTTGTTACTCATTATCTCGGATATGGGAGCTTCACATATTACCTTGATAGGGTGCTCCTCAAAATAATGTTTTAGCTTCTTTGCCGACATATACACACCATATGCCACTTTCTGATAGTGCGGATAATTTTGCTTTGATGCTGACAATACCTCGCTCAGATAATACATTGGCCTTTGCACTGACTTACCCTCTTCATCGCGCTCTACCACAATTATTACACTTACAACCCGGTTGGTTGCGGCTATATAGAGCAACATTGGCTCCTTTGATAGTGGGGAGGCTAACACTGGTGCAGTGGCTAACATTTTCTTTAATTGTATAAAGGCTTCATTGGCCTGCGGCGTCCAAATGAACTTGTCTGACTTTTTCATGAGTTGATAGAGAGGCAATGCCTTTTCTCCCAACCAACATACAAACCGACTTAACGATGCCAGGCAACCAGTGAACTTCTGGACATCGTTAAGACACTTCGGCAGTTCCATTCGTTCAATGGACCGGATTTTAGTTGGATTAACTTCGATACCTCGGCTGGAGACAAGGAATCCGAGTAATTTTCCAGTCAGAACACCGAAGGTACATTTTTCCGGGTTAAGCTTCATCCAGAACCTTCTTAGGTTCGCGAACGTCGTCAAGGAGCATTTTGCTTTCCTTGGTCTTGATAACCACATCATCCACATACACCTGTACATTTTGACCAATTTGGTCGTGCAAACATTTCTGCATACATCTTTGGTACGTTGCCCCTGCATTACGTACACCAAACGACATGGTGCGATAGCAATAAGCCCCATACGGGGTGATAAATGCAGTCTTTATTTGATCATCCGGGTTCAGAGGTATCTGGTGGAAACTAGAATATGCATCAATGAATGACAACAGTTCACATCCAGTAGTTGAGTCTATGACCTGATCTATCCTTGGCAGTGGAAATGGATCTTTTGGACACACCTTGTTCAGGTTCGTGTAATCGATACACATACGCCAAACCACTACCACATTCGGATCATCCTTCTTCTTCTCCACCAGCACCAGATTAGATAGCCAATCCGGGTAAAGAACTTCCATGATAAATCCTGCTGCTAGTAACTGAGCTATCTCATCTCCAATGACTTTTCTCCTATCCTTGGCGAAGCGGTGGAGAGGTTGCTTCACCGGCCTTGCTCCGGGTCTCACGTTCAAAGAGTGCTCGTCCAACTCCCTCGGAACACCTTGCAAGTCATGTGTGGACCAAGCAAAAATATCTCGATTCTCACGGAGGAAGTTGACGAGCTCGCTTTCCTATTTATCATTTAACCCGACACCAATTGTTACGGTGCGCTCTGGGAACATATCATCAACATGCACTTTCTTGGTATCCTTTGTGGCTTGGAACGAGACGCTACCATGCGGATTACTCAACGTCGGCATATATTGCTGCGCGGACTGAGCCAACGTTGCCACCTCCTGGATTTTTCTTTTCTCTTGCGCAATCACGAGTGGCTCGGCTAGGTTAGACCCGGCTGATGCACACTCAATGGAACGTTGGAAATCTCCAGCAATGGTAATCACTCCATTTGGCCCGGGCAACTTCATCTTCAGATAACTGATGTGGCAGCTTGCCATGAACTTGTTCAGTGCTGGTCTTCTAAGTAACGCGTGATACGCACTTTCCAAGTTCACCACTTCAAACTCCAAATTCTCAGTTCGGCAGTTATCTCTCGTGCCGAACAATACGTCAACCCGGACTTTGCCTATTGGTTCACAAGAAATACCTGGCACAATGCCATGGAAAGTTGTCCTCGTGGCTTGGAGCATGTTCTCCGAGATACCCAACTTGCGCATTGTATCCGCATACATGCTGTTAATGCTACTGCCATTGTCAATCAGTACCTTGGAGAACGTTACATTGATGTTAGGCCCAATGAATGTCGGATCCAGCACTAGCGCATACGAACCAGGACTTGGCATAAGCTTGGGATGATCTTTGATGCTCCAGGTAATTTCCTGGTCCGACCAAGGCATATACCTCGTCACTTCTAGCATTACCGCATTGACCTCCATATGTTGGTGCTGCAAGCTCTTTCTATCTGTCTCCTCAGTGGTAAACACACAGTAACTCTGATGATGTTCCATGTACTCATTCCTCCCCTCATTTCCGGGGTACCTCTGATCCGGCTAATGCTGGTCTTCCACTTGATGCACTGCATCCCTTCTTTCATGGTTGTCATACCTCGGCGGAGGGGGAGGCAACATTAGCTGTTGCGTGTTCGCTCTAGAGAGCAGTTGCTGCCAGGGTAACTCCTGCCGAGGTTGATCATTCCGAGGTGCCTGAGCATTCCCCGAACCACCTTGTTCTATCTTACGCATCCACTCACATTGCCACGTTGTATGACCCGCTGGGTTACTCGGATTTGGCGTGTGAAATTTACACGACTGATCCAACATTGACTCATAAGTATACCTCGGACGGTCCTTATTTTCCTGCCACTGTTTCTTTTGCTCTGGCATCCAAGTTTTCTTGCCATCATTTCTCGGTGTCCACTGTTGGCCCCCAGTTTTCTGACGTTGATTTCCCCCTCCTCCGGGCTGATCTTGATTTATAGCAGCAACTTGCTGCGAATTATACCGGTAATCCGGTCTGTCATCTCTTCTTTTACCCCGGTAATCATTCCTCCGGGATGACCCGACTCCATCTCTCTGATAACACTCCTCATTTGACTCGTTTGACACGAGTCTAGGCTGAGTCGGATCACCCAAAGCATACGAATCCGCAATCCAGATCGTCTCTGCCAATATAGTTGGCATATCCCTTTGCAATCTTTGCCACAACATGCTCGCGTGTCTGCATCCTTGCGCAAACCATGCTATGGCCTGTGACTCTATCACACCCTCACACGAGTTTCTCACGGTACACCACCGGGTTAAAAATTCTCGGTCCGTCTCGTTCGGTCTCTGCTTACACATAGCTAGGGTATGTGGCCTATTCGGCCTCTGATACGTACTTGAGAAATTGCTGATAAACATTTCCTCAAAATCGATCCAGCAGTTAATACTTCCGGATGGCAAATTGTTTAGCCATACCCTTGTTGGCCCCTCCAACATCTGGGGTACGTATCTCACGGCCCATCTCAAGTTGCCTGTAGCAATTTTCATAGCTGTAGCATAGTTTATCAACCAATCTTCCGGCTTAGTACTGCCGTCATATGTCTTTGTGCCTCTAGGTAACTGGAAGTTGGGTACCAGAGGCTCCTTCATGATCCGGGGTCCAAAACACGCAGGACCCGAGGGACCTTGACATTCAATCTGCTCCGACCTATACAGCCGATCCAGTTTTAACCTGGCATCATCCGACATCAAATCCCTGCTTCCCAATCTTGACCATATCACATGATAGTCCGGCCTTGGGTATCATGCGTTCACCATTTCTGAATCTCCATCGTTATATCGGTCTTGCTCTCATGGAGCACCTCTCTGTTGCATACCTCGGCCGACACTTTGCTCTTGCCTTGGTATATTCCGCTACTGTGGTTGTCCTGCTGAGTTGCGTTGTCCGGCATTGCCATTTACAGCGTTTCCTTGACCGACATTGCCTTGGTCACGGTTACCTCGACCAGCTTCACCTCGGCTCACACTTTGTCGATATCGTTTCTCTATACTTCTTTTGCTTTCCCTGCCCTTGTCGGGTCATACGGGACGATCTGTTTGTTTCTCCTGGCCGAGGTTACTACCTCTTCTCTCCTAGGACCACCATGAGGAGACGATGCAGCTCCAACGGATTTCTCCAGGTTACCCATCGTTGAATGAACGATCTTGGAGGCCCCATCTCTCTCCGGGTTAGCCCTGAGCAATTCCTAATTTTGCCTGTTCGCAATCTGAACCAACTCATTGACCCTATCTTGCTGTCTCTGACGGGCTTCACCCGTTAGACCCTCTAACTCGGACGCAGCTGCATCCGCTGCTCTGAGGTTTTTCGCCGGGGTACTATACTTCGGCATCCCCACGGATAAACAGTTCTCTGACTCCTCAATCCTAGTATCACCCTCTTTGTTCATTTCACTCATGAGATTTCTCCCCTTCACTTTTACAGCATCTACTTTATTTGCCTTTGCATACTCACGCAGCGTCATGTTTAATGACTGCTGAGCCGTGGCTATCTTTTTTGCTCCCTCTAGAATTTTTTGCCTAGTTTCCTCTAGCTCGGCCTGTGCCTGAGCCGGATATACCACTGCTGCTACCGGGTTTGCTAAGCTATCCATCGCTTCCCGCAGCACATTCTCAGGCCTCTCTAGTGGAGGACCTCTACCTTTCCTCGGTGCCTTAGGCGTTACCTCCGGATCTGGTGCCGAATCCTTGCTTGCGCCTGCACCAGCCGCAGTCATCATCACCTCAGCACGGTCCAGAGAGCGAGTGATACGCGCCCCGTGAACCACGCTAAGGGGTGGCTCCCCTGCCTCGACGACGTGCCACGGATGAACATACGACACATCGACAGCAACGTAGACCATGTGCGCGCCGAGCTTGACGAAGAGGCCGTTGCACGGAAGAGGGCGCGTGCCGAAGCAGCCAGCGTTTTCGCTGACAAAGTCCAGCGCTCCAAAGCGCTGAACGAGCCTAGAGACGATGCGTTCGCCGATGCCGATGAGGTTTCCCATCCGGATCTTGACCCCTGCTAGCGCCGCTAGCCCCACGGTGGGCGCCAACTGTCGTGGTGGTGTCACGGCAGATGCCATGGGTAGGCTAAAGGTGGGGACTAAATGCACTAGGGGAATCCAGGGAGGGATAGTGAGGTGATTCCACACACATAAGGTTTGTATTTGATTCACTTCTAAGGTTTACATGTGCTCCTCGAGCTGTATTGGATAGAGGAGGAAGAAGGAACTCTCTTACTCTCACCGCTAGCTAGCCCTCAGGAACCAAGTAAAATCTAGCCAATAGAGATCAACCCTTTCTACAGAGGCCATAGCCCCCCTTATATAGGAGTGGCTAGGTCTCCAATTAGGGCATACGTGGAGGCATATTCCAGGGAATATGCCTCCTCCCAAAATAGTAAGCCGACCAGGTCGCTTTTCCCCCGCGTCATCCATGCAGAGGCTACGTGAGCCTCTACGGTGCCTGCGTCAGCCGACATTGGCGTCGTCACCTTTGTCGGCCACGCCTCGATGGTCCTGCCTCTGTCCGCTTCGCTCATTCTGTGCGTACCGGGGTTACCTTTGACCAGCGAGATACCTTCCTTCTCCTAGAAGCTTGATATGACCCGGATCGTAGTTGATCCGGCCACACATGTTCCTGCATACAAGTTCGATTCATCTATCCGACTTATGGCTTAAGTTGGTTGAGACCCAGTTAGGTGGACATCCCCTGGTCTGGGTTACCCCAAGATTCGGCCTGCCTTGAGGTGACTTGGCCAGCATTCACTTTGACCTTGCCGTACCTCAGCTAACTCGGCCTTTATACCCTGGCGTGACCCTACCCGGGGGTATCCTTAATGAAATCTCATGTTTGCAGTTCATTAATTGAGCTTTGGATGATCATTGAAGATGGACTTCATGTTGGAGACCCCACTAACTTGACTAGAAGAGAAGTTGTGGATAGTCAACTAAATGCAACGGATCTTCACATGATTCAGCTCGGAGTGGGTCCCAAGGACATGCCACACATTGAGCACTTCAATACCACCAAATAAGCTTGGGATGCTCTCACCGATCTATTCATTGGAAATGAAAGCATGAGAAGAAATATGTATGATGCTCTTAGCAATGAAGCTGGAGGATTTTACATGTTGGATGGTGAAGACCATGAAGACATGTATAGAAGATTCAAGGGCATTGCAACAATATTTAGAAAGCATGGAGCCACTCACATTGATGATGCTTAGATAAAAAGAAAATATGTGAGTGCTCTAATGCCATTTGAGCCAATAGACTTGAAGAGTTAGCAAGGTAGACGCTGTAGGGGTTCGTAGCATGGAAAACAAAAATTTTCTATCGCATACAAACAAACAAGCCAAGATCTATCTACTAGATTGTAGCAACGAGTCGATAGTGGAACTCACCCTCGAAGATTCCAAAGCGGTTAACGAGAGCAGATTCTCGTGGGTGATGTAGTCGTACTCTTTCCGATCTCAAGATCGTGTAGACGATCCTTCCAGCGCCACGTTCCTATAGCGCCCCAGATCGGTCACACGCGTGATTTCGACGAAGACCTTCCTCTCCTTGTTCCAAAGAAAATGGAGGTTGTAGCACTCTCCTCGCGATTCCGGCAGCACAGCGCAGGGCTTCGCCTTAAGCCGGTGCGAGTATGGTGGAGTATGAGAGAGGCTATTAGTGGTCTAGTAATTAGACACACCAATTAGAAGGCTCTAAACCAATTAGAAGGCTCTAAACCGAAATAGCTCTAAACCGGGGTTTAGGTCTAGGGTTTAGTTTAGAGGATAGGAACTTGTGTGTGGGAGGGAGCCCTGTCCCTCCTTATAGGTGGGAGGGCTGGCCGGCCAAGGGAGGAGTGGAGTCCCTCCCCAACTCGGCCTTGAGGTGGGCGCTGCTTGGGAGGAGGAATCCCTCCCCAACTCGGTTTCCACTTCTCCTCCTCTTTCCACTTTCCAAAACTTGTTGCTTGACTTTCAAACTAGCCGCTTGACTTTTCAATTTAGGATTTAAATAAACCCTTTATTTTGGACAGCGAGAACACTTAGTACATGATGCAATCATTCCAATATGTAATGACACATTCATGTACCCTTCCCTCCGGAGTGCCGGACATTCCGGACCTTCTAGAACATTCCCTGAAAACACCTAACCATTCCCCAACTCCGAAATGGGACTTTCCTTATATGAATCTTATTCTCCGACCATTCCGGATCTCCTCGTGATATCCCGGATCCCATCCGAGACTCAACAACATTCGGTCTCTTTCTCATAATACCATAACTACTCAAAACAACGTCAATCCTTAAGTGTGTCTCCCTACGGTTCGTGAATTATGCGGACATGATCGAGACACTTCTCCGATCAATAACCAATAGAGGAATCTGAAATTCATATGGCTCCCACATATTTCTACGATTACTTTGCGATCGAATGAACCACTTACATACGATACCAATTTCCCTTTGTCTCACGATATGTTACTTATCCGAGGTTATGATCGTCGGTATCTCGCATACCTAGTTCAACCTCACATCGATAAGTACTCTTTCTCGTTCGTGATATGTGATCCCTTGTGACCAAGTCACATGCTTGCAAGCTAATTGGATGACATTTCACCGAGAGGGCCCAGAGAATATCTATCCGCATGTGGATGGACAAATCCCACTCTTGATCCATGTGTTTCAACCAATACTTTCCAACACTCAATGCCACCTTTATAGCCACCCGTTACGGTGTGGTGTTTGATGACATCAAAGCATCCATCCAGAAAGGTGATATGCATGATCTCATGGTCGAAGGAATTAGGTTACTATGTATCGTAAAGCATATAGCAATTGAACTATTGAAATGACTTGATCTTTATGCTACGCTTATCTATAGGAGTATGTCCATCACATCATTCTCCTAATGATATGACCCTGTTGTTAATAACATCTCTATGTTCATGATCAGGAAACAATGATCATATATTAACCAACAAGCTAGTTTAACAAGAGGCTTTACTAGGGACTCTTTTATGTTTACAAATCACACAAGTATTAATGTTTCGTTAATACAATTATAGCATGGTATGTAAACATTTATCATAAGTATGAAGATATGATAATAACCTACTTTATTATTGCCTCTTGGGCATATCTCCAGTCTCCCACTTGCACTAGAGTCAATAATCTAGTTTCAAACCTTTGTGTTTTCAACACCTATGGCTTTCTCGTGTTGTATGTACACGATTGCTAGTGGTTAACTGATTCTCGGATCCGACACTTCCAGTCCGTGTAATTGCATGTCTTTGCGTCTCTACGCATCACTCATTCTCTAATGAGATGGCTTTGTATGATTTGGTCTTTCGGTGTGACCTTTAGTTCTTTGGGGTTTAAAACATGTTGATAATATTGTCGCACAATATATCTTCATAGTATTATCCCGCTGTGAACTACACCTAGTTTGATAACAAACTACTTGACACAAATGCCCTCTTTTGCTGCTATAATAGCAGTCATATACTTAGCCTTTTGTTGTAGTATCATCACAATGTCTTAACTTTGGAACTCATCCAAATCCATTATGGAACTCACTTTCCATTATATTGTGCCACCCTTAATTTAGATTGAGATAAACTAAATTTGTACTTTGTGACAAAGCTAGTATCAATGTAGTACTTTTACAATGAACTAACCATCTATTTGTCACTTCTACAAATAATATACTCTTAGTTCTTCCAAAAGATCATAAGAATATCCTTACTATCGTCCAATGATCATCTTATGAATCATTCTGGTATATGCTCACAACATTTAGAGCATAGGACATATCTGGATTTGTACATATCACAGTATGATTGATATAAATGCTCTTTGTGATTTCATACATCAAGTATCAATCTATACCTGAATCTTTGTTTCACTTACCAAGTGCCAATACACTTGAATATATCATCAATATTGAATTTATTCAATCCTTTCTGTGCGACAAGAACCTTTCTTGTAGTTTCTATATTGAACTCATTCAATATCTCGTCTATGTACTTTTGGCACAACCATATTAGCATCTATTGATGCCAAATATTTTGGTTTTGCCTAAGTCTTTCATCGGGATGAAATTCTTAATATGTGTTAATAAAAGATACATTATTTCCAATCAGCAATATGTCTTCCACATAATGTATTAGAAACATGTCTTAGCGCTCCCACTTAATTTCTTGCAAATGCAAGCATCTTCATTGTCTCCGATGAAATTAAACTCTTTTAACAGTTTCATCATAGTGAAGATTCCAACTCCGCTATGCTTATTTCAACCATTGAAGTTTGCATATGATTTTAGCATCCCTTGAATTAACAAAACCCTTTGGACCGTGTCATGCACACGTCCTAGGTAACAATTCTATTAGAAGAACTTGTTTTGTTTATTCAACTACCACATAACAAATTATATGTAGTGGTTGCTACATTAATCCGTCTAGACTAAATATCGCTACGAAAGATCAGATCTTGTCATAGTCAACCTTTGAACACTGTTGTGAATTCTTTCCCAACATGTCGACAATTTCATAGATGTGAAACATCCATGTCTATTTCTTTATAGATCCAAATACGACTGTAAGGTCTTACACCTTTCTCGAGGGTCCTTCAAGTTCAAAACTTGATTTCTCGTGTATGGAACTATCACGGATTATATGGCTTCAAGCCATTTGACGGAGTCAGGGCCCATCATCGCTTCTTTGCATGTAGTAGGTTCATTATTCTCAAATAATGATTCAACCCTCAAATCTTGGTATTTGATTGTTTCATCCGACCTACTTGTTTCAATAGAAACTTGGATCTCCGTGACCACAACCTTTGAGGCACGTGAGCCATGAGCATTGTTGCTGCCTCCGGAACACTTTTCTAAGGCCAGCAACTCTGCACATATAGCTAAGGTTCCTTTAACCTTATCAAAGTTCTATTGTCCTCCCACTTAACTTTTCACGAAAAATTCCTTCTCAAAGAAACTTGACGTTCTAAGCGACAAACACTTTTGTCTCCGGTGTTTATGGAGGAATACTTAACAGTAATACAAAGACAGGTTTATCCGACTTTGGTTGCAAACATCTTTCTTATGCTCAGCATACCAATGTTTAAGAAAGGACTACTTGGGTTTTATCCCAAACCATAACCTTATATGGTGTCATTTCAGCGGATTATGATGGAGCTCTTTTAGTGGAAAACGGTAATCTCTAAAGCTTTTAATCTTTAAAATATAATGGCAGTTTTATGAATTATACCTTTGATCTTACCATGTCAAACAAGGTTTAATTACATATCTCGAATGCTCCATACTCTTATGGTGTTTCGGGAAATGCAAATCCACGGAACTATTCCATAAATCTTAGGTATTATGCTAAACTTGTAACTTAAATATCTTCCTTTATGATCTTATCATAAACTATTCATATTCTTGTTACAATGATTTTGCACTTCATCTTGAAAGTCTTTTGAACTTTTCAAGTGTTTCATACTTTATCCTTATTAAGTAAATATTCATATATTCACTCAAATTTTCGGAGAAAGCATATGAAGTTGAAATCCATCGCTCTTGACTACACATAATGGAGTTCGTACAACAATATGCACAAGTTCCAATAAGCTAGTCATTCATTCCCTTTTGGCCTATGAACAAAGTTTTAATTATCTCTAGGAAAGTTTCACAAACGTCATTTGATCAAAAATCAAAAGACTCCAAAATTCCATCCACATGGAGTTTCTTCATGTTTTCTTTCCAATATAATTTAAACGGCGATGTCACTTCCTAAGTGATCCTTCAATCAATTTGTCTTTCGACAATTTTAGCACTAGTTTTATGGATGTGATTTCTCCAACGAAATTTGTGAATCATCCATCTTTTATGGATTACGGCAATTATTTGAACAACCCTTTTGTTCTCATAATACCTGATAAAACAAATCTTGAAGGCAAGCTTTGATGTTTAACGAGCAACACAATAACCCTTTATTTGTTTTCGATGAACATCATCACATATTCTTTTGCTAGTTACTTAGGCCATTGTAGTTCATGAATTGTGTTGTTTCGTATGACGATTCACACCAACAAATTCAGTATCAAATACTTAAGAACCACATTGTTTAATAAGCAAAGAATATAGCCATAACACGTATATCATCTATATACTTAAACTGAACAATTCTAGTCTTTTCTTTTCTGCCATATACTTATGAGATTCTCTTTCAGTATTTCCTTTTCTGTTTGAAAGAATCTATCAACATCAATAGTGGAGTCATACTTATGACACATAGTCCAAAGCGTGTATAGTTAAATACCAATGTCTTTGAACTTGCACTTTGAAGTAGATCACCATTATCAAATATTTGGTGTTCTTTCAAATTCCTTTCTTTAGTAATCTCTTGGTGTAGTAAACATTTTACCTACATCAACTATTCACCCTCATCATGGACTTATCCATGATCTAGCTACTTTTAGCTTGTAACGATGAATCGCGAGTATAATGTTGCTCTCCAAAACCTTTTGGAAGATTAGGACAACTAGTGTCTCCAACCTTTTGCAAATTCTCATCAAATATGAGAACATGACTTTTGCCATATTATACTCTATCATGTTGTAACCAAAACTTCATTTCAGATATCACAATATCTTCCACACATCATGGTTTCTGAAACAACTCTTTCAGATCCTAGATAACCTTGATATTAAGATAATCTTTTGAATATCAAGAATCATGGAGACAAACATGATACTCATATACTAACACTTTGGAATTGTCACTCTTGTTTTAATACCAATTATTAAACTTCATGGAGTGATCGGAACTTCTTGAAAGTTTGCAATAGGACTTTAAACTTTAGATTAACACTTCAAAACAATACGATACCAGTTAAGTAAGTAACTAACAGAATTCTATAGTTCTATCATCTCAATTATAACTAAGCGCAAGGTGGTAAACGGATGCCAATGACTACAACAACTATGCAAATTCACTTTGATTTAGTTTATGATAAATTGAGTTCTAATTAATAATTAAATTAATCTAGGTGAACTCCCACTCAAAACAACATCCCTCACATTGTTTTAGTGATCACACGAACCAAATCCACCACATCAAAACCGATCATCGAGAGTTGATATAGCTTTAATGGCGAACAATCAACATGTTCATCATATCTACTATATGACTCATGCTCTACCTTTCGGCAATCCGTGTTCCTGAGGCCATGTCTGTACATGCTAGGCTCGTCAAGATCAAACCTTAGCTACCGCATAAGCAAATCTGCTTGCTTACGTTGTATTCACCATGAATCAAAGACACCCGATCATCACGTGGTGCTTCGAAGCAGCAAGCTTTGGCAACGTGCATACTAAGGGTGAACACTTTAGAACTTGAAATTTATGTGCATGAGGGATCATCTTATAATGCTACCGTCGTCTACAAAGCAATACAAGATGCATAAAGGATTAACATCACATGCAATTCATAATATGTGATATGATATGGCCTTTCTTCTTTGTGCTTCCGATCTCCATCTTCAAGCACGAACATGATCTCCATCATCACCGCATAGCATCAAGGTCAATGATGCTTCTACATGGTTGTCGCCCACCAGCTTCAACTATTACAACTATTTTGAATAGACACGCAGGTCTTAACAGAAATTAAAGACAACCATATGGCTCTCGCCGTTGTCAACTTACAATAAGGAACATTGCATACATCAAATATAATCACAATCATGGCCATATCACATCATCGCACACCTGCAAAACAAAGTTAGACGCCTCTACTTTCTTTGCATATTTTACGTGGTTTGGGGCTTTCAATAAGTGTCGTTCTAACTTACGAACAAGAACCACAACATTGATACTAGCATTGTTGATCACCCGTTGTAAATTGGATCTTTACTATGCTAGGAGAAACAGCACCATAAAGCCACTTATGCAAAACAAGTTGCATGTCAAGCGTGGAGCAAGTCTCATGAACGATGTCATGTAAGGTTAGCCCGGCCGCTTCATCCCAACATACCGCAAGATGCAAAGTACACAAAAGCAATCTACAATAAAAGCATCAACGCCCACAATGACCATTGTGTTCTACTGCAACAGATCTACCTATAGACACGGCTCTGATACCAGTGGAGGGGTTCGTAGCATGGAAAACAAAAATTTTCTATCGCATACAAACACCCAAGCCAAGATCTATCTACTCGATTGTAGCAACGAGTCGATAGTGGAACTCACCTCAAGATTCCAAAGCGGTTAACGAGCAGATTCGTGGGTGATGTAGTCGTACTCTTTCCGATCTCAAGATCGTGTAGACGATCCTTCCAGCCACGTTTGACGGCGCTCCATGATCGGTCACACGTTCGATACTGACGAAGACCTTCCTCTCCTTGTTCCAGAAAATGGAGGTTGTAGCACTCTCCTGCGATTCGGCAACGGCGTGGTACCGAAGTAGAGGGAGATCCCGAGGCTTCGCCTTAAGCCGGTGCGAGTATGGTGGAGTATGAGAGAGGCTATTAGTGGTCTAGTAATTAGACACACCAATTAGAAGTCTCTAAACCAATTAGAAGGCTCTAAACCGAAATAGCTCTAAACCGGGGTTTAGGTCTAGGGTTTAGTTTAGAGGATAGGAACTTGTGTGTGCTAGGAGGGAGCCCTGCCCCTCCTTATATAGGTGGGAGGGGCTGGCCAAGGGAGGGAGTGAGTCCCTCCCCAACTCGGCCTTGAGGTGGGCGGCTTGGGAGGAGGAATCCTCCCCAACTCGGTTTCCACTTCTCCTCCTCTTTCCACTTTCCAAAACTTGCCGTTTGACTTTCAAACTAGCCGTTTGACTTTTCAATTTAGGATTTAAATAAACCCTTTATTTTGGACAGCGAGAACACTTAGTACATGATGCAATCATTCCAATATGTAATGACACATTCATGTACCCTTCCCCCTCCGGAGTGCCGGACATTCCGGGACCTTCTAGAACATTCCCGATGAAAACACCGGAACCATTCCCCAACTCCGAAATGGGACTTTCCTTATATGAATCTTATTCTCCGGACCATTCCGGATCTCCTCGTGATATCCCGGATCCCATCCGAGACTCCGAACAACATTCGGTCTCTTTCTCATAATACCATAACTACTCAAAACAACGTCGAATCCTTAAGTGTGTCTCCCTACGGTTCGTGAATTATGCGGACATGATCGAGACACTTCTCCGATCAATAACCAATAGAGGAATCTGGAAATTCATATGGCTCCCACATATTTCTACGATTACTTTGCGATCGAATGAACCACTTACATACGATACCAATTTCCCTTTGTCTCACGATATGTTACTTATCCGAGGTTATGATCGTCGGTATCTCTGCATACCTAGTTCAACCTCACATCGATAAGTACTCTTTTCTCGTTCCCGTGATATGTGATCCCTTGTGACCAAGTCACATGCTTGCAAGCTAATTGGATGACATTTCACCGAGAGGGCCCAGAGAATATCTATCCGTCATGTGGATGGACAAATCCCACTCTTGATCCATGTGTTTCAACCAATACTTTCCGAACACTCAATGCCACCTTTATAGCCACCCTGTTACGGTGTGGTGTTTGATGACATCAAAGCATCCATCCAGTAAAGGTGATATGCATGATCTCATGGTCGAAGGAATTAGGTTACTATGTATCAGAAAGCATATAGCAATTGAACTATTGAAATGACTTGATCTTTATGCTACGCTTATCTATAGGAGTATGTCCATCACATCATTCTCCTAATGATATGACCCTGTTGTTAATAACATCTCTATGTTCATGATCAGGAAACAATGATCATATATTAACCAACAAGCTAGTTTAACAAGAGGCTTTACTAGGGACTCTTTTATGTTTACAAATCACACAAGTATTAATGTTTCCTGTTAATACAATTATAGCATGGTATGTAAACATTTATCATAAGTATGAAGATATGATAATAACCTACTTTATTATTGCCTCTTGGGCATATCTCCAACAGACGCAACTACCATCAAATGACTTCCAATGAAGTCATGCAAGAAATGGCATCATTCAAGGTTGCAGCTAAGAACGCCGAAGATGCCCGTGCCCGGGCTATTGGAATGCAAAAAGGAGTCAATGGTGCTCTAAAGGCAAATGATGTTGAACAAGATGAGGATGAAAGAGGATACGAGGGTGTCTCTATGGGATGTCCGGAGGAGGTCAAGAGTGCTCATGAAGAGTACATGGCCTTCTACGCAAGGAACTTTTGGAAGGACCTAGCTAAGCCCAAGTTTGAACTCGAGCGCAAGAATGGGTCAAGTGGAAGAAGAGAGAATGGCCCAAAACTGAGGACATGTTACAATTATGGAGATAGGTTGCACTTTGTGGCTGAATGTCTTTATCAAAGTAGAGAAGACAATGGAGGCAGGCTCATCCTCAAACAAAAACCCAAGGCTCCTTGAAAGAAACCATTCATCAAGAAGAATAGCCCTTACAAGAAGTAGCCTAAGATTGTATTGGTGGCTCAAGAGGAATATTCTTATACAAGTGAAGATGAAGAAGATTTAGATATCTCTCGGGAAGTTGCTGCTATAGCCACCACATCGAGTCCTACATCTCTCTTCGACTCACCAAATGAAAACATCATCAACAACAACATCACTTGCCTTATGGCAAAAGGGTTAGAGGTATCATCTTCCATTTCCTCATTTCCTAAGACTACTATGGATGTTAATATGGATGATCATACAAGTCTTAGGATAAAAGAAGAGGTTATTTCTTTGGACAATTTCTTTACTAACTTGCAAGGTGATCACAAACTTCACTTTGATGCTCTTATGAGTCAACTTGCTCACTTCGAAGAACTCCTCGAAGAGAAGGGGAGAATTGAAAGAGAAGATGCTTTGGAGATAGCCTCTTTGAAGAATGCTCTAGAGGAAGAAGAGGAAACTCGAGTCTCTTTAGAGGAGAAACTTGAGTCAATTGAGGAGTCCCATGAAGAAATGGTCGCCCAGCTCATAAAAGAACGTGACAATGCTCTTGCTAAGGTAAAAACTCTAAAGAAGGAAAATATTGATTTTGGGGCTGCTCATGCTAGACTCTCAGAGAAGTTTGAGAAACTTGGCATTGCCTACAAGGCATTGGAGAGTGAACATTCTACTCTAAATGAGTCTCGTGATCAGCTCCAAACTCAATTGGACAAGTACAATACGCCTAGCACATCCACACCAACGTGTGGACATGAACGTATTATTGAAGAAAATGCAAGATTAAAGGAAGAACTTGTAAAGGGATCTCAATCTAAAGGTAAAGAAGTCCTAGATGAGATTCTTAGCAAGCAAAGGAGAAACAACGAAAAAGAAGGTCTTGGTTATGTTCCCAAGACAAAGAAGAAGAAGAAGAAGAAGAAGAAGAGCAAACCTGCTCAACCAAAGACAAGCACCACGACTAATATCAAGACTAATTATGTTGGTTTTGCAGGGGCTAATAATCCTAATTATGAATTATTTTGTGATTATTATGGTGATGTCTATGCTAGCTATGTAGGCCCATTTGATAGTTACATATCTTGGTCTATTTGGGTTCCGAAGACCCTTGTCACTGACATGAGAGGACCCATTGAGAAATGGGTACTTAAAACCAAGAAGTAACTTTCTTGCAGAGCTATGCTTCCTGTGGGTCCAAATGGGTGCTCGATAGCGGGTGCACTAGTCATATGACCGGAAGCAAGGAGATCATCTCGGAGATGCGTCCAAACCATGATCACATAACCGTCTCCTATGGTGACAAGTCAAAATCAGAGGTATTGGGTCTTGGCAAAGTTATGGTTGCTCACGATATCTCTCTCGTGGACGTCATGCTTATTGAGACCCTCGGTTACAATTTACTTTATGTTCGTGCCCTTGGTAAGATGGGCTTTGCAGTTTTCATTGATGGTGATTTGGTGTTACTCTTGTGGAGCAAGTCTCTAAAGGTCGCTTTCGTGGGATATGTCAAAAATGACATGTATGTGGTGGACTTCTCGGGGAAAACCACTACATGCCCGATGTGTCTTTTCGGAAAGGCCGACGTGGGTTGCAGTGCTAGGATTTCCACACGATCTTGAGATCGGCAAGCGTACGACTACATCATCCAAGAGTTTCTACTCGTTAACAAAACTTTGTTGTCTTCGAGGGTAAGTTCTCCATGGATGTATATCCACATGTTGCTTGTATCTAGTAGATAGATCTTGGCGTATAGTTCTCATCGTAGGAAATTTTTTGTTTTCTATGCTGCGAACCCTTCAGAAAGGTGGATCAGGCCTTTGGTGGCGAGATCCATCGGAGAACAGGGTGAGGTCTATTGTGGCGTTGTAGTCTTAGTACCGCCTACCCCTCCAACATAGATGTACTTCCCTTAACAAGGAAGGAACTATGGTAAAACAAATCATGTGCCTCCGCGTGCTCCACTACGGTTTCCTCGTTTCTCTATCTTACTCGCCTTTACTCACTAGTAGTTAGGTTTGCATATAGGGAAATTCTACATAGTAGTATATCTAGAGAATTTACCTTTTATGTCAAGCCTAAAATTGAAAAAGCATTAAAATTTGAAGTAGCACCTATTCATCCCCCCCTCTAGGTGCCCATACTATCCATTTCACTCTGCATCCTCCCTCTGGCGCCTCCTCCACTTCTTGATGCCTAGTCCCTTGACCTTGGGCACCTTGGGCTTGATCGGGGGCATGCGACCCTCCTCGATAGCCACCTTCTGGAGGTTGCGAAGGCAAATACCAAGCTCCTGGTGCTTGGCTATGAAGCTGTGGATGTTCACGGACTCGCCGCAGTTCCTCACGTCCTCGACATGCTTCACGAGGGAGTTGACGTCCGTGGCATGGAGCCTCCTGGTGGGGCAGAAGGGGCACTTGTACACGTCGCCAGCGAAGAAGTTGTTGTACTGGCCGGACTTCAGCCTCCTCAGCACATGACGAGTCTTGGTGTCCTTGGACTCATCATCGCTGCGGACGTTGTTGCTATCCTCCTGTTGGAAAAAATAGTAGAGTGCAATAAGTACATGATTGAGATACTTTGATTATCGGGATTGATTATTTGCATAAATTAACCGATTGAGATCTCCTGTCTCAAACCAAATTGAATACTGATCCCAACTATGAATAGGGGGGTTCAAATACGAACAGGGGGATTCATTGAAATACGAGATCTAACACAAGAGGAATAGCTACTGTAAAAATATGAATAGCCGAGCCCTAATAACATACGATCTAGCATCCAATGATGGGAACGGGGGAAGAACAAGGGAAGGGGAGAAAACCCTGGTTACCTCTAACCATGGGTCGGCGATGCTGGTGTCGTAGGGGTTCTTCGGCCTTATGTAATCAACCTCCTCGTAGGGGTCCCAAACGAGCGGGATTTTCTCGAGACCGGCGGGGCCCTCATCACCGGCGGCTATGGTGGATGCGGGGACGGGGACGGGGGCCTCCTCACTAGCGGCCTTGGAGGCACCGATGGCCACCGCGCTGTTCTTATCCATCACCGGCGTGGTTGGGGTTTTCTTGGGGGTTTGCAGAAGGTGATGGGACAGTGGAGATGGTTGAGTGAGCGAGTGAGTGATGAGTGAGAGTGGGGAGGCCTCTATTAAAGGAGAAGGGAAGTGACGTTTCGTTGCACTACCGTGCATCGAGTAACCGCGTACGCTACTGCACTGTGCACGGCCACACGTGTTCGCTACCGCCCCGTGCACCGCACATGCGTACTGTGAGTCACGTTTTCCCCCTCGTGTCTAACCCTGGCAACTCAGTTGTACTCAGTTTTTCCCTCGAGTGTAACACTGGCAGTTTGGTTGTACTCAGTTTTTCCCTCCAGTACTAATACTGTCGTGTGCAATATACTCAGTTTTACCCTCTGGTGGCTGGTCAATAGAGAGTCAACGAATAGGTTTTAGCTAGCTAACTGAGTCATTTTATGCACAACAAATTCAAAAAGAGCAAAACATAGTCGCATCTACCCAGGGAGTCTTATTATGTGACCTGCCACCATAAGAAATGTATATAAACCAAGTTTTAACCTAAATCACCACTTCTCAAATCACCTACTACCTATGAAGTTTCATGGCTTTCTACTCAAGCCTCTTCCCAAACATCCCTCCCCAAAACATAGTTTGTCTGAATAAGGCAATAATTGTCAAACTGGTGTATATTTGAATTGCAAATAGTTTGATGTATACCAATATGTATTTTATTATATAAAAGACACATTTTCCATTTTATAAATCTTTTTCTATTTTCTATTTGAATCCCTTTGTCAGTCTTGCCCTTGGTTTTTAAGTTCTACTCAGTTTTGCCCTTGGTTCTTAAGTTTTACTCAGTTTTCCCCTCTCTTTGTATCAATCTCTCGCACATGTGCACATCTTTACTGCTACGCTCTGATTGGTTGAGACAGTTGTCACATGGATCATTCCCACCAACCGTTGATCCTTTGTGATCTAGCGGGCAGGATAACCCCTATATCTATCAGGGGGCACCCCTCTATCCATGCAAAATAACGAGTATGCCATCGGTACTTTAACTCCATAAACAAATGAACTTGAATATAATTTGAAGGGAACATGTTCGAAGGTGTATAATTTGTGCATTACGTTCCACTCTATGAAAATGATAATCTCTCAAGATTTTCTTAGCACAATATTATCACGTATTAAGTGCGATTTCAAAGAGTTCAAATGTGTATAATTTTCGTATATGCAACTTTATGCATTACATTCCACTCTATGAAAATGGGGGGAGAAAATGATAATCTCTCAAAATTTTGCTAGAATATCATTATCTCGTTATTAAGTGCAATTTTACAGTGTTCAAAGGTTTAAAATTGTTGTATATGCAAGTTTATGCATTATATTTCACTCCATGGAAATGATAAATGATCAGGATTTTATTAGCTCAACATTATCATGACCTAAGTGCGATTTCAAAGAGTCCAAAGGTGTATAATTTTCGTATATGCCAGTTTAGGCATTACATTCCACTATATGAAAATGATAATCTCTCAAGATTTTCTTAGCACAACATTATCATGTATTAAGTGTGATTTCAAAGAGTTCAAAGGTGTATAATTTTTGTATACGCAAGTGGATGCATTATGTTTCACTCCATGGAAATGATAATCTCTCAAGATTTTCTTAGCACAACATTATTATGTTAAGTGCGATTTCAAAGAGTTCAAAGGTGTATAAACTTCATATATGCAAGTTTATGCATTACATTCCACTCTATAAAAATGGGGGAGAAAATAATAATCTCTCAAAATTTTGTTAGCACAACATTATCACGTATTAAGTGCGATTTAAAAGTGTTTAGAGGTTTATAATTTTTGCATATGCAATTTTGTGCATTACATTCCACTCTATGAAAATTATAATCTCTCAAGATTTTCTTAGCACGACATTATCACGTATTAAGTGCAATTTCAAAGAATTCAAATGTGTATAATATTTGTATGCAAGTTTATGCATTATATTTCACTCCATGGAAATGATAAATGATCAGGATTTTATTAGCACAACATTATTATGTCCTAAGTGCGATTTAAAAGAGTTCAAAGGTGCATAATTTTTGTATATGCGTTACATTTCACTATATAAAAATGAAGCAATGGCACGGGCACAGGCGCGGGGCTGGCTCGGGGTCCCATCTTGCAACGCCAACCTGGGTAAGCTGTGGGTCCGACACTCACATGGATAAGCTGTGGGTCCGGCGCTCACGTGGATAAGCTGGGAGTCTGATGCTGATCTGGATAAGTTGAGAGAGGTGTCCACTATGGGAATCGACTGAACACGGGCCCACTTGTCAGCATGTAATGGCAAGGGTACACTACAAGACCCGACAGAACATGGCCCTACTCGTCCGCATGTAACGGCGAGGGTCCACTACGAGACCAGACTGAACGCGGCCCCACTTGTTAGCATGTAACAGCAAGCCTGACGGTGGCGAGTTTCAGACCATGTGAGAGTTTCGTACAAGGAGATGGACAAAAGTGAGGAAAAACTAAGCGGCTGGGGAAAACTGAGTACAACTAATAAACAGAGGGCACGAAAATAGAAATCCCTAGAATATTCATGGAAGAAGGAGCTTAGCTGATCGTAGATTTTTAGTGATGACTTAAACCGCACATGAAAGAGGAGGTAAGAAAAGAAATAATACGTTTGATAGATGCAGGTGTCATCTTTCATGTATAAGAGAGTGAATGGGTAAGCCATGTTCATTGTGTTCCTAAAAAAGTTGGATTTACGGTTGTGGAAAATGGACATAATGAAATGGTACCTACTAGAACCGTTATTGGCCACAGGATGTGCATTGACTATAGAAAACTTAACAAAGAGACTAGGAAGGATTATTAGCCCTTACTGTTTATAGATCAAACTTTAGAAAGGCTTGCTATGCATTTTCATTTTTGTTACTTGGACGGTTATTCTGGTTTTTCTCAAATTGCTATTCACCCTGATGATCAACTTAAAACAACTTTTATTTGTCCTTATGGCCTTTATGCTTATCGACGTATGCCTTTCAATCTTTGCAATGCTCCTGTCACTTTTTAAAGATGCATGACTGCTATATTTGTTGATTATATTGAAAGTATTATGGAAGTAATTATGGATGACTTCTCTGTTCATGGAACTTCCTTTAATCATTGTCTCCATAATCTTCATAAAGTTTTGCAGAGATGTGAAGACACTAACTTAGTCTTGAACTGGAAAAAATGTCATTTTATGGTTCAAGAAGGCATAGTGCTCGGTCACAAAGTCTCAGGTAAGGGTATACAAGTTGATAAAGCAAAAAATGAAGCAATAGAAAGGTTACCCTCTCCTTGAGACATAAAAGGTATGAGAAGTTTCTTAGGTCATGCTGGATTTATTAAGAATTTTTTTTAAACTGCTAGACCTTTAACTAACCTTCTTCAAAAGGATGCTCATTTTAATTTTGATGAAAATTGTCTCTCTTCTTTCAACATATTAAAACAAGCTCTCCTTGAGGCTCCCGTTACTAAACCACCTAACTAGAAGAAGCCCGCCGAGCTATTTTGTGAGGCCAGTCATGAAGTTGTAGGAGCAATTCTGTGACAGTATGATGGCGATGATCTTAATATCATTCATCATACTAGTCGCACCTTAAACGAGGCCCAAAAGAATTACCCTATGGCAGAAAAATATTTTTTTGCTGTGGTTTTCTCCTGTGACAAGTTTAGATATCATTGACTCTAAGGTAAGAGTACATACTGATTGTGTTGGCTTAAAGGAAATCCTAGAAAGGACTGATGTTAAGCCAAGGATGATCCGTTGGACTTTACTTCTGCAAGAATTTGATTTACAGATTCTACAAAGAAAGGAAGAGGTATAGGAAACACCTATGGATGCTCGAGAAATTGGTCATCCTACAAAGGTGTCATCCATCTACATACCAGTGGGAACCACATTGCTGAAAAGGAAGTTCTTGATTTACTATTGCAATGGTTTTGGTGTTGCAGCCTACTTTGTTAGAAGAGAAGAAGAAAAAGTTGAATCAGAAGGGAAAAGGTATTCAAATGAACTCATGTTCTCTCGATGATCAAAGTGTATGAAATCTCGAACACATCTTCGTTCTGAATGATTTTTTGCTGTTTCTTATTAGATATATGTATTCTCTTTGTTTTTCTGAGTTGATTGTTAGTCTTACAAAGTCGGTACGGGCGGGCGGTACGGCCGGCTCTGCCTGTACTGTTGGTTGTTAAGCATCGTTTGGTTTTGCATAATTGGTACGGCCAGGTGGTATGGGTGCAGCCCCCGTACGGCTGGACGTTATCAGCTCTGTGCCTTTTTCCTTTGCTCTTCATTCATTTCGTTGTGCCAAAAAATAAGAAAAAAACTCAAGTCACAAAGTCTGTACGGACGGGAAGTACGGGCGGAATCTGCCCGTACAACTTAGTTGGTTGACTATTACCGACTTTGACTCATCATATTTTTGGAAACAACCCGGTACGGGCGCACCGTATGGGCGTCCGCCCGTACTAGCTGGTCGTTATGATTGCAATTTCCTTCTTTTGCACTTATTTGTTTCCATACTTGTTGGGATTCTTTTCTTGGGCGACCCTTTTCCTTCCAGTACGAATTTCTCTCAGCCTCTAACTCTTAATAAGCCTCCCTGGAGGTCCTCCTCCTGCTTATATCAATAGATCTAATCCACTTGATGCGCTACCAAGTTCAATGCAAAGGCAAGCCTCTAAACCTCATGGCTCCTTCGTGGGATAGTTTCTAGACCTCCTCCATTGAAGCCGATGATCGTGAAGCTCAAGGCCTAAGCCCGAAGAACAAGCGGTATACCTATGACTCTGATGATGATTCTGATGACGAGGAGTTCAAGACCTTCATGGAGCAATCGAAGAGAGGATGGAAGCAGCCGAATTACCTGGATACGGTGAAGCCTGAAGATGAGGAAGAAGCCAAGAAAACTCATGGGAAGGGTGCATGGAGTCACTCAAGTTCATCGCCGTCAATTACTCCTCACCAAAGCATAAGAAAGCTAACTGTCCTGATGCAGGAACTTATCAGGAGACTATGGCACATAGCCACATACCTCAACAACAAAGAAGATCACCATGAACGTGTGCTTGAGCGTGAAGCCACAAGAGGCTTGGGAGTTAAACCTTCTGGATGTGCCAATCTGCGAGCACGTCCTAGACACTGAACATCGTCTTCACAAGATAGAGAAGTACCAGAAAGAAGAGCTCATCCAAAGAGAGATCGTACGCAAGCGTCTTTTGGATCTTGAAGGTAAGAAGGAACTCAATGACGTGATGAGAAAGGTTGCTGATGGGATGTTCCTCTTACGTTCGGATCTACAGAAGTGTCTTCGACGCATATCTGCCCTAGAAGAGACAAACAAGAAGCTTCACGCAGCGGTCTCCAACAAAATTACTTCACTATTCGGGATATGACCCCAGGTACCCTAGAGTTGAGGAATAGTGAGACCTATGTAAAGTATGGGACGATTTCTATGAAGTATACATGAGAAGACAAGAAGTAAAAGGACAATTGAAAGAGAAAAGGAGAAAGAAAGTAGACATGGGACGACATATGGCTAATTCGGCCCAGTCTGCAGCATTCCAAGGAAATTAGAGAAAAGAATAATGAGGGTAACCCGACTGGGCCGAATTACCCAGTCGGGCCTCCACTATGCCCAGCGTGGCTCCTCACCAGGCTACGTCTACACCCCGGGTGGGCCGACATAGGCCAATTCAACCCACCACGGGCCCTCTCCCGCACCGAGTTTCAACAGCACCGCACCCCGCCGGGTCAACGCCCCCGTCAGGTCTTCCTCGATGCTCCCGCCAAACTCCTTGCTCCCGCTCGAAACAGCCACCACGGGACCTCGCCTCACTGCCACCTTCACTTCCCCGGGTGGGCCGGATGATGCCTTGATTCGGCCCATATTGGGACCTCGCTTCACTGCCAGCTCCTCTTCGCCTGGGTGGGCCGGATGATGCCCAGTTCACCCCACCACGGGGCTACTTTCCACCAACGCCTCTCCAGGGACCCAGGCTTCACCCGGGTGGGCCTGCTGATGGAGGATCCGGCCCATCCCGGGTTGCTGCCTGTCCTGCTGGCTGAAGGCATATTCGGCTGGGCCGCCGCGTTACCTGCCTAGGCCAGAATGACTCCATGCCGAATTGGAGGTAGTTCGGCTGGGTCTCCTCCTTACCACTTGGGCCGAATCTCAAGGTGACCCAGCTGGGCTGGGAATAATCCGGTTGGGGGTACTGTTCATCGTCCACCTGGGGGCCATTTTACCCCCAAGCCGAATTATTTCCACTCATGGCCGAATTTCACTTCCCCGGGCTGAATTACTTCGTCCCGGATGCCATTTTGCTCATATTTTGGATGTTCCCTTGACCTCTACATCGACACGCCACCAAGTGAAGTCAAGCCTACGTTAGGTGCTAGTCTTGGGATGCCCCTAGCCCAGACTGGCCCTGTTGGTCCAAGATGCTAAGGAATATGCTGGGCATCTTGGTAGATGCTAGGGAATATGTCGGGCATCTCCTAAGATGCTAAGGAATATGCCGAAGGGATAAGACCAGTGACTCATTAAAGGACAAGATGACTGGGCAAGCCCCCACTAGACAACTCATAGGAGTACTTGTGATGACATACCATGTCCCCTGGGCTCCCCTTTATAAGGAGCACCAGGGGTAATGTTACACGGGAGGCCCCCGAAGGGCTCCTCTCCCTCTGCTCACTAGGAGCATGTTTTTTCTTCCTCTTCTCGGTCCATGAGAGGCATAAGAGTACAGCTCAAGGAGCACCATTGTAGCCACAAGGATGACAAGACATATGAGATTAGATGCAGGAGTAGAGGTCTTATCTCATTAGGAGAGCCTCGAACCTGGGTATATCGTGTCTCTGAGTTCTTCCGTATGCGGTCTTCACTTCGTCACACCTCCTCGGATTCCTCCATCGTCCATCGGCCCCCAACCTTATCCTATACTAGGCATATGCCGTGACACCAACACAACATTTGGCGCCTACTGTGGGGCAGATCAGAGGCGCTGGTTGGGTTACCATCCGGGCGGGAACGTCTTCATCAAGCTCTACTTCACCATCGATCAAAAGTCTCTGCATCCTCTTCCTCAGCATACAGAGAGCAGGGGAGTTGGCATACAAGCCTTCCTTGTTGAAAGTGACTCAACCTCTTCCTCAACCTCTTCACCAACATTACTATAAGTGTTAGCTGACTCAATGGGAGTGACTCAACTAGATAACTCAACCTCCTCACCAAAGATGTAGTGAGTAATGAGTAACTCAATCAACATGCACATGACATACCCCTGAATGTCACTCGGGGACTATCCCCCTCAATCACCTAGCTTTTCACCCTAGGGATGAGATAACTCAACCCAGGACTAGCAAACATGTCGTTTGAATCACTTATGGATAGAAAAAGTATCTCGAGGACTCGACGTCTCCGTACATAGAACTATAACTCAGAGAAGACTTAAGATATGCCATGATCTCGTATGTATCAGCTTCTTTTTGTCTTTAGGCTACTTTGGATGATAAGATAAATCACCAAGTCATTGAGGCTCATTATAACTCGGGTTTAACTCAGCTCACCTAGTTACCTTGTAACTAGTATTTTACTTTAGCTTGCCTAGTTACCTTGTAACTCGGATTTGACTCAGTCAGCCAGGTTACCTAGTAACTCAGGTTTAACTCGGATTGGTGTTTTCAGCTTGCCAGGTTATCCTTAAGTCGGATTAGTATTTGTTTCAGATTCCTAGTTACATGGTAACTCGGATTTTACTTCAGTTTGCCTAATTATAGGGTAATTCGGATTTGCTTCAGATTCCTAGTTACATGGTAACTCGGATTTTACTTCAATTTGCCTAATTACAGGGTAATTCGGATTTGCTTCAATTTCCTAGTTACATGGTAACTCGGATTTACTTCAGTTAGCCTGATTACAGGGGTAATTTGGATTTGCTTCAATTTCCTAGTTACATGGTAAGTCGGATTTTACTTCAGTTTGCCTAACTACAGGGTAATTCGGATTTGCTTCAGTTTCTTAGTTACAGGATAACTCGGATTTTATTTCAGCTTGCCAAGTTACTTGGTAACTCAGATTCTAACTCAGCTTACCAAGTTATCTTATACCTCAAATCAATTTGTTCCATATCTTGGATGCCAATGTGCCAGCATATCAATAACTCATCATATTCAATCTCGGATATGTATCTCAGATCCATATCTATGGAGGTATGCCACCATATCATGAAGTCATATCATAACTCAAAATCATATCTCGGATCCAAATTTATGGCAGTTTGCCATCATATCGTAAGGCCATATCATATCTCAGCAAAAATAACTCGGATTTGAGTCAAGTGGCTCATATTTGAGTCAAGTAACTCGAATTTGAGTCAAGTAATTTGGATTTGAGTCAGGTAACTCAGATTTTTAGTCAAGTAACTCAGATCAAAGACGTATGTTAGATTTTAGTCATATAAACTCAGCACTTATATCTCGAATGAGATAACTCAGATTACAATTCATAAGGCAGAGCCACATCAGGCCAGAAGCCAAAGACTTACCCAAGTGGGTTAAGGCCAGAGGCAAAGCAGGCTAGAAGCCAAAATACTTACCCAGATGGGTTAAGGCCAGAGCCAAAGCGGGCTAGAAGCCACAAACTTACCCAAATGGGTTAAGGCTAGAGCCAAATTAGGCCAGAAGCCAAGAGACTACCCAAATGAGTCAAGGCCAGAGCCAAATCCAGCCAGAAGCCAAGAGACTTACCTAGATGGGTTAAGGCCAGAGCCAAAGTGGGCTAGAAGCCACAAACTTACCCAAACGGGTTAAGGCCAGAGCCAAATCAGGCCAGAAGCCAAAAGACTTACCCAAATGAGTCAAGGACAGAGCCACATCCGGCCAGAAGCCAAGAGATTTACCCAAATGGGTTAAGGCCGGAGCCAAATCAGGCCAGAAGCCAAGAGACTTACCCAAATGGGTTAAGGCCAGAGCCAAATCAGGCCAGAAGCCAAGAGACTTACCCAAATGGATTAAGGCCAGAGCCAAATCAGGCCAGAAGCCAAAAGACTTATCCAAATGGGTTAAGGCCAGAGCCGAATCAGGCCAGAAGCCAAAAGACTTACCCAAATGGGTTAAGGCCAGAGCCGAATCAGGCCAGAAGCCAAAAGACTTACCCAAATGGGTTAAGGCCAGAGCCGAATAAGGCCAGAAGCCAAAAGACTTATCCAAATGGGTTAAGGCCAAAGCCAAATCAGGCTAGAAGCTAAAAGACTTACCCAAATGGGTTAAGGCCAGAGCCAAATCAGGCCATAAGCCAAAAGACTTACCCGAATGGGTTAAGACCAGAGCCGAATAAGGCCAGAAGCCAAAAGACTTACCCGAATGGGTTAAGACTAGAGCCGAATAAGGCCAGAAGTCAAAAACTTACCCCAAAAGGGTTACGACCAGAGCCAAAGCAGGCTAGAAGTCACAAACTTACCCAAAGAGGGTCATGTGACGAATGCCCATGAAGGTTATATGTCAATTTGGGTCAATTCTTGCCAAGGATATATTAAAATGGAGAAAAAGGACTATATGTCGGTAACAACTCTGGAGATATTTTATTTGAAGCCTATGTACAATTCTAAGAATCCCACATAGCCTCGGGGACTAATGTTGGTGATATGACCCCAGGTACCCCAGAGTTGAGGAATAGTGAGACCTCTATAAAGTATGGGAAGATTTCTATGAAGTATACATGAGAAGAAAAGAAGTAAAAAGGACAATTGAAAGAGAAAAGGAGAAAGAAAATAGACATGGGCCAACATATGGCTAATTCGGCCCAGTCTGCAGCATTCCGGGGAAATCAGAGAAACGAATAATGAGGGTAACCTGGCTGGGCCGAATTACCTAGCTGGGCCACCACTATGCCCAGCGTGGCTCCTCACCAGGCTATGTCTACACCCGGGTGGGCCGACATAGGCCAATCGGCCTACCACGGGCCCTCTACCGCATCGAGTCTTCAATAGCACCGCACCCCACCGGGTCAACGCCCCCGTCAGGTCTTCCTCGACGCTCCCGCCGAACTCCTTGCTCCCGCTCGACGCCACCACCGTGGGACCTCGCCTCGCTTCTACCTTCGCTTCCCTGGGTGGGCCGGGTTATGCCTTGATTCAGCCCATCGCGGGACCTCGCTTTGCTGCCAGCTCCTCTTTGCCCGGGTGAGCCGGATGATGCCCAGTTCGGCCCACCACGGGGCTCCATTCCACCGACGCCTCGCCAGGGACCCAAGCTTTACTCGAGTGGGCCTACTAACGGAGGATACGGCCCATCCCGGGTTGCTGCCTCCCCCGCCAGCTGGAGGCAAATTCGGCTAGGTTGTCGCGTTACCCGCCTGGGCCAAATGACCCCAGGCCGAATTGGAGGTAGTTCGGCTGGGTCTCCTCCTTACCACTTGGGCCGAATCTCAAGGTGACCCAGCTGGGCTACAAATAATCCGGTTGGGGGTACTGTTCATCGTCCACATGGGGACCATTTTACCCCTAAGCCAAATTATTTCCACCCTTGGCCGAATTTCAATTCCCCGGGCCGAATTACTTCGTCCCGGATGCCATTTTGCTCATATCTTGGATGTTCCCTCGACCTCTACATCGACACGCCTCCAAGTCAATTCAATCCTACATCAGGTGCCAGTCTTGGGATGCCCCTGGCCCAGACTGGCCCCGTTGGTCCAAGATGCTAAGGAATATGCTGGGCATCTTGGGAGATGCAAGGGAATATGTCGGGCATCTCCTAAGATGCTAAGGAATATGTCTAAGGGATAAGACCAGTAACTCATTAAAGGACAAGATGACTAGGCAAACCCCCACTAGACAGCTCATAGGAGTACTTGTGATGACATACCATGTCCCCTAGGCCCCCCTTTATAAAGAGCACCAGGGGTAACGTTACATGGGAGGCCCCGAAGGGCTCCTCTCCCTCTGCTCACTAGGAGCATGGTTTCTTCTTCCTCTGCTCGCTCCATGAGAGGCATAAGAGTACAGCTCAAGGAGCACCATTGTAGCCACAAGCATGGCAAGACATATGAGATTAGATGCAAGAGTAGAGGTGTTATCTCATTAGGAGAGCCTCGAACCTGGGTATATCTTGTCTCTCTGAGTTCTTCCGTATGAGGTCTTCACTTCATCATCCCTCCCCGGATTCCTCCATCATCCATTGGCCCCAACTTTAGCCTATACTAGGCATATGCTGTGACACCACCACGACATTCACCATGATAAATGCCACGGTATCAAATAATCGCAAGGTATTATTTCATCCATCGGGCTTGATTCCAAGCTTGGGGGGATCTGTGAGAGCCTTGTAATCTATCTTACAGTTTTTAGCATGTTTACTTTTCTGCACGTATGTTAGACTTTAATTACCGAATTTGTATTAGTTGCATCAACTTCGAGCTCCCTTTGTTCAAGAGAAGATTTATATCCATTGAGTTGCAAGACTTTATGATAATTAAAGTTTTGTTTAGATTCATGATTATTATATTAGATGATTGAACCAGGTTGAGTGTTATGATACTTGTACAGCTGTCATGATTTTAGGGACTTCCACACCAATAAAAGTATTGATTAAGTTATGAGAAAAAGAATTCTGGTAGCATATTATGATTAAGAGTTTTGGAAAGCCAATGAGGTAGTGAGCATGATCAAATAGTTGTACTAAGAGGAAAAGAGAAAGGGAAGGAATTAAAGTATAAACATATAAAAAAGAGAAAGATAAGAAAAGAAGAAATAAGAGAGAATGGCTATCAAAACAATCAAGTGTAGAAGAAAAAGAATGATCATGAATCTGCATTACTAAACTTAGTGCTCTATATCTCTAAACTTTGTGATTATATGATATGTTGAATCACTAGAAGTTTTTTATGATTTTATTAATACTAGAAAATGTATGGAAGCCTCCAAGTCATGTAATGTGTAAGGGTATGGTAATATCCCCGAAGTATCTCTACATCTGATGGTGTATTCCTGTTTTAATTTCTATCTCATTTATTGTAACGACTCATGTCTCATGAACATGATGATATTGTCTATAAGCCACCACCTTGCTCGGATACGAGCAAGAGCCTAGCTTGGGGCAGTTGATGAGTCCAAATTGAAGCATATTTACCTTTCATTTTTGCATAAATAGAGTAGGGATCTTTGTATTTCACTGCGTTTGCACGCACCATTTTGTTCTAGTTTTAAGAGGATCCCAAATCTTTGAGTCTTATATGAACATATCAATTGGAACTATCATATTTTGTAATTATATGATATTTCTAAGTGATAAAAGTCATTTAATGGATTTACCTTCACACCTAGGAGAATACCAAGCGAGGAGGAGCAATCAGTACCGATAACAATCGGTGGTATGGGCGGATCCCCCCGTACCGTCCGCCCGTACTAAGTGCCAGCGTGATCGCCTCGTCAAATACTTTCTCCTAGCAAAGACGAGAGGGGGATCCGACATTCATAGCCACCATAAACCACGAAAAACCACATATGAAAGGGATCTGAAGGAGGAACTTGGCTGGGGAAAAATCCCAGCTGCTTCACGGATCATTGGAGGACAACGCATCATCCCCTTCATCATCAACCGATGCATCTCCATTACCACCATTACCCCAATCTCTCGTCTATTAGATCTTGTTGTAATTCTAGATTTAATTATGGTTTGCATTAGATCTATCTCTGTACTTTTATCCATTCATTTGATTATGATGATGTTGTTGATTGCTTCCATGTGTGAGTAGTTCCTTTGTTCTTGGGGAGATGCAGAAACCCTAGCACCATTATGAATTTGTAATTAAGATGATTTATTCTTGTGTCCATATGACTTGCTGGTCTATGACAGATTTATGATTTGTGTTTGATCTCTCTCTTTAGATGGTATGTGTCTTGACCACATATCATTTGCCCTTGGGACTAAAGGGAGAGAGAAGTCCTTTGGACGTGTCTTGGGATCGTACCCGGAATGGCCCTGTGACAGATTGGCGCCAGCTCGTAACCTACACGGTCAAAGTAGGATAAAAGAAGGACTCCCTAAGCAAATTACGATATCCACGGGGAAACCCTAAATTGCGGTGGTTGGTATGGGTGATTGCTCTCAGACATCATAGTGGTTATTTAGAGGTGACCTCACTCTTGGCACAACAAAGTTGCCTCCTACGATTCGTGAAGTGAACATCTTATTATGGAGCTCTCTCCACACATCTCATGACATAATAAGTATGTTATCTTGATTATTAATAACTAACAATCCATGCTAGTGGTGTATCCTACATCCCTCAGAATGTTTTAGCCCTATTGAGTTCAACCACGCTTTCATACAACCTTGTTATTTGTTTCCATTTACTTGTTTTAATTACTTTTCTGCAAACAATCAAAAACCATTCAAACACCCTTTACTTGAGATCAAAGGTAGCTTACAAGTATCCTTTGGTAGATAGTAACAAGGGGCATAAAGACCTTTACCAATAGCTCTCTGTGGGTTCGATATCTTTACTTTGAAACTAGCTACAATTGATCTGTGCACTTGTAGTCATCAGGTACCCAGCACCGCCGGACATGCGGTGCACGCACAACTGGGTCCTAAGTGCCAGACCGTCCCACCTGTCCCCCGTGGGCAAGCACGGCAAGCGGAGATCTACCGCCATTACTGGGAAGTCCTCTCGTTGGAGGAGCGGAATGATCCTGCCTGGGATCTCGACAATGCGCCGGCGTGGAGTGTGTTCTTCGAGAACCAGCACCAGGCTCGCGTCGATGCCTATTACGGCAATGGCCCCCCACCAGAGGACAGCAACCTCGAAGGGCGGATCCGGTGGTGGAGCGCCCCAGGGCGAACGCTCGCTTGGGTCCCCGACTACATCGCCGCCGGCAACAACCCTCCGCTGACGATGCCTCCTCGGCAGAGGCCACGCTACCAGGACTAGCGGTGGGTGCTGCACCACACTGCCCTCTCTTCCTCGATGTCTTCCTCGTCGAGGACTTCGTTGCCTTTAGCCTACTACTCCCCGTACTCCACGTCGTCGCGGCGCTTCTCTGCTATCCTCGCCCCGGTGAAGGACGAGTACGAGGAGGCTCCAGCATAGCAGTCGCACTGGTGCCCCGGCGGCGCTAGGGGGCGACGTGAGCCATCACCTCCCTGTGGCTGGATGTGTGATGCAACCCGTCTTACGGACGTCCCTGCATCTACACCAGCGAGTCCTCCAAGTGGACCAATGACTCACGCGCGAGCCAAACTCCTTCAAGCTAAGGTGAACTTGCTCCTCATTTCATGTGACTTCAGTACATCCTTGGATGGCTTGCTACTTCATGCCAATACTTTGTGCATCCTCGGCTATGAACCCCATGAATAAATGCCAAGAGAAGGAGCCAAGCCATCACAAGACGAAGATCCAACTCAAACCGACGCCGGGCCTGGCGAATTGGTTCAACCGCCAGAATTTCCAGCGACAGCTCTGGTGGACCGGACCCATGACCGAAAATCCCGGCGAGCACCCGAACAAACCGGTGACGACCAAAGCCCATTTCTGTACGCCGTTCTGGTTTCGACCAGAATAACCGATGGCGACCGGAAATTCCGGTGTTGTTTCGGGCGCCACCGGACTTATCACCGGAATGCCCCAGTCTTAAGTCAACTAAGGGTTTGATGCCCGAGAATATTCCTTATTTCATCCAGAATTTACCTTTTGTACCCAAATTACCCCTGTTTTAGTGGCTGGCCTATAAATAGCCCTCACCCTCCATTGTAATACTCAGACTTGGATAATTAGAATTAGAAGATATCCTTGTGGATCTCCCTAACTCTAATCTCATGCTCCTTTGCTAAAGGAGCACCAATTATCCCCCACCTCGTTGGAGTTTGCATCGTGCCTCCCTCGTTGTACAAGACTTTGGCATCGGAGCCCTTTGCCAAGATGTCAAGATCTCACCAAGACTACCACTCACCGTGCCGATTCGAGAGAGAGATCTTTGTCCAACGCCGATCCTAGGGATTGCACCGGACCGGTAGCCGCCGACGTGAGCTATTGGTTTGTATCATGTCTTCATGTGTGTGTGAGTTCATCGTGTTCTCCGTGCGTGAGTTCGCGAATTTCATCCTCTCCCTCTTCCTCCACTCACCTTTGCCTCGATTTCCAAGGGATTCGTGAAAGATCGGGTCATCCACGAGGTTAGCCCTCAACATAGCGTCTCGCCGGGCCCCAACGCCAGGTGAAGAAGGAGTGGATGTCGCCGCTGGAGTACAAGGCGGACACCCTCCAGTTGAAGATCGACGAGGACCCGGAGGAGTTCCGGGGCCAGTGCGTCACCGAGCGTGCCTCCTTCGAGGCCGTGCCGCCAACGATGGACGCTTTCGCCGAAGCTTGGTCCGCGGAGGAGTACCGGCGCGAGTAGGCCGAGCGAGCGTGCCGCCTCGGCCTGTTCATCGACCTCGAGGGCGACGACGAGGGGCCCGGCTGCTCGAGCTGGGGTAGCGATCTAGGACAGGGCTACAACACCATGCCGATGCGGCCGAAGCAGGAGCCCAACGACGACGATGACTACACGGCGGTGATGTACCGTCGTCTTGGACTGGGCGCCCGAGCTCGGGGCTGCCACTAGTTTTTTTTTCGATTTTTGTACAAACATGTTTAAACTGCTGTGGTATCGACGTATTTTCATATTTTCAAGAATTTTCAAATGTTTAAATTTTTTGTATGGGGGCACGCCTTCCCCCATATCGTGAACGAATCCGGCGCCCTCCATACGGCCCAAAATTAGGCCGCGCTGGACGCCGTATTGAGGGACAAGTGGAGATGTTCTAAAGTACATGGAGTAGATGAAAGCTTCACAAGGCTGCGTACCAATTAGGATCTACAGTTGATACCCGTGTTCAAACTTAAACATAATTAACATTGCAGACACTGCTCGAGTATATACATGACGATGAACGATGTGGTTAACATCCTCGGCACAGTCAGGGCTTGTTTGATTCATAGGATAGGAAAAGTATAGGAATAAAAAAATCATAGGATTGAGATGTCATGCCAACTTGAATCCTATGAGAAGAGAAATCATGTTTGATGTAGCAAAGGAATTTTTCCATAAGGTCTGATCTAATGTTTCTTTTCTATAGGAATTGTACTACAAGATTCCTATAGGATTAATTCCTATAGGATGTGTTCCTATGAATCAAACAATTACATAGGAAAAATTCCTATAAGATTTAAATCCTACACAATTTTTATGTAATTCCTATGAATCAAACATGCCCTCAAGCAATTCAGTTTCTGCAAGCAACTAAAGTGCAAAGGATCCAATAATTTACCAACGCGTGCGCGTGCGGGCGGCCGGATCTCGCGTGCAACTGCACTCAATCATCTGCTACCCATGCAACCACATGCATATGCTTAGCAGCCACACCCAGCCACGTACGTACGCATATAACACACACACACTCTTCCGATCCCTTTGCCCGGTACGGTTCCTTTCCAAAACCAAAGACAGCACGCTTAGTTTTTCTGCCCGGCCGCGCTTTACTCGTCTTTCCTCCGTATATTTAGCCTTTTCCGCCGTGGCCACGCACTCACTGACCCGTGACCCGCCGGAGCACGCACGCACGCACGCACGACGGCACGAGACTTCACTTCACTACGGCGGCCGCCGCGCGCGCGCTCGATCGAGCTCTAGCTAGCTACCCATGAACGCAGGACCACCACCACCACCATGCATGCTCCACGGAACGATAAAAACATAAAGCTACGTGCCAAAGCAGCGAGTGCTGCCGCAACTAGCTAGCTTGGCGATCGATTGATCATGCATGTGCACGGTCTTGTCATCGCTTTGGACCTAAGAGAACCCCTTTTAACACAGGCGATGCAAACGCAAGGCAAGCGCACAGTCACTGACTCGACCACCGGCGGCCCCTGCGAATGTGAGCAGCATGTGATCGCCTCATTGTAGCCCTGATTCGTGACATATGCTTAAGTATTGGGGTTCCATCGATCCAATCCACGTATAATAATTTAAAGAAGAGGAGGGAGATTCACCGATTCACTCACCACAAGTGGCGATCGCTTTATTTGTTGGGAGTGTATATTATGCGTTGCAGCCCTACATAGATAGAGCATGTACACCAATCATTTGAAAATATCACCGGGAAAAGTGGGCTTGCTTTTTCCACGTACGGGTTTGAGGTTAAGTGGTTGGCTCCCAAGCATTCCCTCTTATGCCTCCAATTATTCCAACCCGGCCAGTGTGTGTCGGTTCCTTGTTTATGCAATTCTAAGGCACAACAAAGTTAAATGTTCTTTAGCTTGGGCACACAAAGCATGGGCGATTGCACCGCTGCTGCTAGCATCTTTACACGCATGGCACAGATCGATGACCGACCGATCAAAGGTAATAAGGAATTAGGTCAGGTCCCCACACCTCATAAACCACCATATTGTTAGGTGCAAATTGAACCTGTGGTCGCCATTCCTACAAATTGAAACTGTAGTATACAACTATACATGTCATTATTAAAAGTATACATGTGGCCATTCAGGTAGACATCTTTTTTTGTTTGTCATTATCGAAATTTTTACGCGAGTGCAGTTTTCGGGACCAAGGAATATATACTTTTTGCGGTTGCGGGGAGCCCATATGCATGCATCGTGAACAGTCAAGTGGAGTCCAACTCGATCGTCCTAGCCCTGTCCAGTTTTTGCAACGGGGCACTTCCTAAAACTGCTTTCCACACAGTGGTGTTCTTGTCTGCTAGCGTTGTTCTTGCACGTTAAGGCACGGAGCATTTCTAGTACGAGCTAGGCTGCCATAAAGAGGGCTTGCGCTATGTTCTCTATCTGCGTGTGTATGCTCCTGGTCCAGAGGCACGGGTGGTTGCCTTTGATCCATACCCTTTATCTTATTATTATGTCTTCTCTGTTGCCGATTCACCAGATCACATGGGTCTAAGTTAACCAAGTTCGGGGCCACAAATTTCTACGAAATCGGATGGAGAATCTGATTAGCATTTGTATAGGGAGGTGCATGCATGGTGCATCTCGTGCGGTGATGCCCCACGTCGATGTCTCGCTCGTTTGGGTCAAAAGGAAAAGCCTTGAGAACAAAAGGAAGTTCGGAAAGAAGCAGCTCGCTCGTATGCTCTAGCTAGCTATAGGTGGTACTTAGCTTACTCTCTCCGGTGTATGTAGTGTAGGGCAGATTCGGTGACGAGAAGATTTGGTGTTCCCCTACTGTTTCTAGCTACTCCGTAATAAAGATCGATCGTGAGCACATAATCGATCGTGCGTACGTGTCGCAACTTGCAAGTGAATCAATGCCGGTGCCGACCGATCGACGACAAAGCGTATATATGTACGTGTCTCGATCGGAATATATATGGTCGATCGATCCGTCAAGGCAGGCAGGCAGGCAAGAGTGGAATTAACAGCGCGCGCGACTACGACCAGCATAAGATTTTAAGTGGTCGTTTGGCCGGCCCTAGCTAGCCTACCCCACGATGAAGCTGTCGCGAAAATATACTGTCGTATACTAGGCTCATACAGTTGGTCGGAAGGTTAACAATTAAACCATACGAGAGGTAGCTGCTAGAAGTCGGTGATGCATGTGTATAGTGTGCAAAAGCCATAGTAGTAGTAATGTGGTGGAAGTAGTACTTCAATACATGAGGCGGATGCTGCGCGCGATCGATGGAAGCATGGGCGCAGACTGCCCGGCCACAGACCTGCACCGGCCGATGGATTCGATACGCCGAAATTAATGAGACGCTGCAGGCGAAGGCTTTGGTGGTCAGGGCGGAACATGTGGGCTGCGCAGGGATCCATCTGCCGGAGAGGCGATTGGAGACAGATCGAAGCGCGCGCGCGGTGCCGTGGGCCGCGCGTGGGGTCGGGGTGGGCGCGCACGCAGCGCAGCGCAGCGCAGGATGCCGGCATCGGCATCGGCACCGGCGCATTGTTTCAGCTGCGATCTGCCGCTCGTCGTCTCGTCTGTCGCGCGCGGGCGCATTCAATGAGGAGAGGAGAGGAGAGGAAAACTACCGGCCGGCCGGTCTCCATCTGCTTCCCATATGCAGTAGTAGTATGCTGCATGGTCCCTCCCCTCCCCTAGCTCCCTCGCAGAGCAGGACTCGACCGATCAGAAAAGCTAGCTCGATCAGTCTCAGTCGCCCCACCATGTGGATCCTTGCCGTTTCTACCCATCGGAACCCGTGGAGAAATGGCGCCATCCAAAGTACTACCCTCTACTGCTCCTCCATCGCTCCGCTCGGGACCCTTTTCGACCGATGGGAACGTACGTTTTGGCACCACCCCATTGATGATGCATCCACGAATGCAGCAGCTTTAATTTCTCCCTCCGGCCGGCCGTCCCTTTCCTGGATGATCGAGAAGGAGAGCGAGTTGCATTGCATGGGAGATCCGTCGATCGTCTCGGTAATCGGCCGTATCATGCTTCTGCCAAATTTACTCCGGTACCGGCCGCGGCTGGGCTGCATTGATCGATCTGAAGGTGCAGGCTTGGCCGTACTATACCGGGGCATGCGAGCAAGCCGGCCGCGCCGGCCGGTCCAGTCGCCGAGCTAGCTAGTTCTGACTTGTCACACATGCATCCATCCATGAACTATTGGCGCATCCAACCGAGCAAAGCCATGCACTGTGCGCAGTACACTTTGCTTTCGGCTCGTCGTGCCCTTTTTTTGGCCTCGCTTAACCGCATGCGTTTCCACCAACCACAGTAACTGCGACTAATTAACCACATGCTAGCTAGTGTGGTACTATGCATAACAATCACTTAAAGTTGGATCATCACAACATGAATCACACCACATCCCATCAAAAGTTGCTGAATATATGATGAGCACGCAAGCAACAACAAGGATTTCCATAGCTAGTGCGGGTGAGAAAAAGGAGGGCTACTTTGTCACTCCCATTTCTGTCATAGCTAGGGAAAGGCTAATTACAAGGCCTCCATCGCCAGAAGGATACAGTAATAGAAACCTTCAAAGCCGATCGAGGCCTAGGGCGGCCACCGCTCGATCGATCTGGGATCTTATTTGTCGACCCCAGCACACACGCACGCGCACGCATGCATTCTTCTTCTACTAATTAATTAACACAAGAGAAAGAAAAAAAGGAAAAGTCCCAGACTTGATCTAGCTTAATTATATAGCTTTTGCTCTCAGGCTCCATGTCGAGTTAGAGCTATAATATCAGCTGGTTGATGCGATGAACTAGCCCCTGCTTGTCCCGTTGCTCTTCACCAGCTTACGAAGGAAGTCTTTCACCTGCATATATGTTCCACACACACTAAGGTTAAATTACATGTCAAAATCCATGACTAGAAGAAAAGTAACAACTAACTTTGGGCTGCCTTATTTTCTCCAAACAATCAACTTTACGAGGAAGCAGTTCGAGTGTCATGCACCTACAATCTATATGGCTCTAGCTAGACACTAGACACTCCACAAGAATAGGCATGCAGCTACTACATTCCATATATACGCATGCAGCGACGCATAAGTAACAAATCGCGGTAAGTATATATAGATTGGTGTTTAGTCATATATACCTCTGCAGGCTCACGCAGAGAGTAGGATGCACTGGTCTCCTTTGGAAACTTGGTGACAAGTATCCCGATGCCCTGTCCCATGTTGCGCAGCACCTAGAGTTTCATTTTCGGAAAAGAAAAAAAAAGGGAGGAGTATAAAAGCATCAGTTCATCTGCTTTTCTCTTCTGTAGCATCGGTGCAAAAGTGAAGGTGATTTATGCGTGCACAGTGCAGCGCGCACTATACGAGAGCACGTACCTTGAACGCGTCCTCGTCGGTGCGGTCGTCCCCGATGTATATGGGGAAAACATCGCCGCGCCCAGCAAAACCTTCAATATATAGAAAAATGCAGAAGAGATATTAGGACATTTATTATTTACTTAATATAATAACAAGGTACTAATAAAATAGGATTATAGGTAGTAACTGAACATGAGCTAGCAATATCGTTTGGGTGTCGTATGGTGTAACGCATACCGAGAGACTCGAGCAAGAACTCTAGGGCGTTGCCCTTGTCCCACTTGATGGACGGCCGGATCTCCAGCACCTTTCTCCCCTTGGTGAGGCAGAGGTCCGGGTAGCCGTCCAGCACCGCCCTCACCTCCTCGCCCAGACCATCCCACTCCTGCATACGCATGAATGCCGAAGTTAGGCAAAGTTAAATTAACCTGGCGATTAAAACGTGTGTGCTTTGTATTTTTGGTATGAAATCGGAAGTGAGGGTGTAACTTCACCTCCTCGGCGACGCAGCGGAAGTGCACGGAGAGGCAGAACTTGTTGTTCTCCACCGTAGCGCCCGGGATGGACTGCATCTTGGCCGTCAGCGTCTGATACACCTGACCATTTGTATTTGGCAGGAAAACTTGTCAGCAACCATACAGTAATATGCAGTATTTTACACTTCAGTAGCTTTGTTAAGTATATGTGTCGCGGTAGTGTGGACTGTGGACCGCTTTGCGAGAAAGTGCACCGATTCAAGGGTTGATTAATTCTCAGGGGAAGACGATTAAGCAGTACCTCCTGGATGACAGGCAGGAACTCGGTCGCCGGCTGGCACAAAACCTCATCAGCAGCCTGCGTACACGAATCAAGCAACCACCAATACCAAATCATCAGACGTACTGTCAACAAGGTGCTACGTACTTGATTAATTAATGCATACAAAATGTGTGCAAATTATGACCAAGGAAAAGTCCCTTTCACGAGAGATGTCGTGAAGAAAAGGTACAGACTATAGAGAGAGAATAAGTCAAGACAAAAAGTTTTGGAGAGGGAGGGAGAGGGGAGATCGATGTGGACTAACTAACCTGCTTTGCCTTGTGGTTGGACACTGTCGTGGGGCCCTTGATGTCCATGCCGTGGCTCCCGGCGTAGTACAGCTCCTCCAGCTTCACAAAGTTAAACACCTGTATATGTGTGTATATTGCACCATAAATTATTTTATAGTGTAGTATTTCTTGTAGTAGCAGGCAAATCATGGTAGAGATCGAGGTGTAGGGGGTAGAACATTTAAAGTAGGAAAAGGAACAACAAGCAACGGGTCCAGGCCTTTTTGTAGGACGCTCATTAAAACGCTTCCTCTTTGCATGTACTGTTGTGTCTATCGCGTCTAGGTTCACGCTCGCTCGCAGCCAAGCCTAGAAAGGCCGCATGCATGCCATGTCATGCATGTGTGGACGGTAAAATCACGCGCAAATATTACAAAACGGAAACCTGGAAGATTCCTTTTACAGTGTGCATGCCTGAGATGCAAGGGACCGGAGGAAGAGGAGGAAAAAAAGGCACAAAAAAAATGTAAAAGCAGCATCGGCAGCAAGGGACCAAGAAGAAAGTGGAGTAGAAATTTGGTGGCACTGGAATGTACCTTGTCTCTGCATCTCCCACTCACGATGGCGGTCGGGAAATGCTGGGCCACGGCCCTCACCGCATCCCTCATCTGCGGTCAAAAAGAAAAAATAAACCGCGGTAAGAATAACGACATGGGGAGAGAAGTAGCCAGGGAGCGCCTAGCTATCTTGCAAACAGAAAAGAGGGGATCGATCGAAGAGGAAACCGACGTCTTCAGTCATGACGGCGCTCTCGGGGTCCTCCACGATCGGCGACAGGGTGCCGTCGTAGTCGAGGAACATCACGATCTGCTTCCCCCTCGCCGCCCCCAGCACGGCCTCGAACCACTCCAATGCAGACGGGTGCTTCTCCTGCGATTCAGGCCACCGATTATTTCTTCAGTCCGAGGAGATACGAAGAGAGAGAGGCCAAGACTGAGCCATGCACGCATATATCTGAAACTTACGATCCAGTCCTCGTGGTCGGCGCCGGTGGCGACCTTGGCGTGGCGGGGCGAGGAGGCCTTCATGGAGTCCAGCAGAGACCCGGCCCTCAGCACCCCCGAGGCGGCCAGGTCCATGCGGCCCAGCGCGGCCTTCCTGCAGTCGCGCGCCCTGCGCGGCGGAAACGACGAGAAATGGCGGGCCGCCTGCGCCGGCGCCGCCACGGCGGTTACCGTGTCCTCGGCGGTGAAGGCGGCGTGGTTCGTCATGGCAACAACACACAGGGGAGATCGGGACCGAAGAAGCGGCGGGAGAAAAGCTACCAGATGCGTGGGCTACGACGGAGCAAAGAAAGAGGGGGGAGATGCTGCCTCTGCGATGGCGACGGTTTGGGGACTGTGGAGGAAGGAGAGGAAGGTGGTTTGATGATTGTGGGCGGTGGACGCCAGGCCTATATATAGGGAGTGAGGGCTGGCCCACCTCTTGGAATTTCTCATGTGTAATTTTGGTTCCAGGGAGATGCCTTGGGGGCTTAGAAATTGAAGAAATAGCCATTCTGCCTTCACAATTCCATGCATTTGCAAATCATGTTAATTGAGTTGCATATGACTCTTGTATACTTGTACAAGTTAGAGTGTGTTGATATACTTGTTCCGACGTACAAAACGTGTTGCCACAGATATATCTTCTGCGTGTTTCCGCAATAACGCCATGTCAGTTTACAGATCGGGGATAATAATGCCATCTAGTGGTGTATCTTTTAGGCGGAGCACCAGCCAAGACTCGGGCAGGTTACACATGCCAATGCGGCGTGGTACTTTCCACGTGTTGCGCCTACTGTTAATTACGCGAGTTAAATGTGCAAACAAGTTTTTTTTTCAAGAGTTCATGGCTCGAATGTTTGTACTTCGGTATCGTCGTGTGACCCTTTTTCCCAGGCACCTATTTTGGCCACCCGTGCATGAACCTCGTGATGGAGGAGAGACCTGGGCGAAGATGGCGTGGAAGGGTGGCCAAGCGTCGCACCTTGAAACGGTTGTGTCGTTGTCCGATCCTTTTTTTTCTTTGCGAAATGAAATAGCTCTATCATCCTCTTCAATATATTTTATAACGTTGGCAAATGGAGGAAGGATATATCCATTGGCTATACGGTGTTAGATAGACCACTCTAGTATATATGTTTTAAACCGGATAGCACCCAGTTTAGTCTGAGCGCTTCTAACAACTCGAACTCGGGTGGACTGGCACGACACCCTTTGCTCTAGCCACAAAGCCAGCGACTGGTTCTCAAAGGTTTGTGTTATTCGTAGCCTAGGGGATTCGACCTACAGATCTCACGGACGGATTCAATGTGTTCATGCCTTGCGTTGAGATGCGTTCGTTCTATATTTTTTAAATAACCCTCTTCAATATTTCTTTGATCTAGTGTCTCAATGCACCACATTCATTTCATACTTTTTGCCCGGGAAGGAGTACATAAATTTCCTTAGTGCCAAAGACAATTTAATCGCTCCCTAAATAAAAAGATACTTGTGATCATAAATAGGAGAATCTGTGACCAGTATATATAGCCATGCAATTAAATCCCTGGATACTCCAGATATATACAACACTTAATGATGAAGATTCTTTCTTTGCGTGAATTTAAGGTCCGAAAGCAATGCAGTGTACTGATATCCCAAGTGTACAATTTAGTGAAACGGACTAACATCATGAAAAGCCCATACCCTAATATCAACGATCCCATTTAAATCCCGCAAATCCGTTTTGATTCCATCGGGCATATATTGTGACACAAACAGATAATCAATATCTACCATCTCTTATACTCCCTCCGTTTAGAAATATAAGATGTTTTATATTTGTGAAAGGAGTGTATCTAGACATGTTTTAGTGCGTATGTTCATCAAGATTTGGAGTGAACCTACACACTAAAAGAAGTCTAGATACACTCCTCTCATAAAGCTAAAACATCTTATATTTTCGAACGGAGGGAGTACGTTACAGCATTTGTGATTTTTTTCCTTTTTTCAACCTTAGTTTTGTTAATAAATTAGCATGGACTTGTCGTGATCAAACAAAGAGGCCAAAGCAAGGACTCGCTTGAGACAAGAGTCCACCTGGGCCTACAAGTGCGCTCTGTCGCCACTACCAGCTGACTCGCCGGGCCCGGCCCGAAAATGGCCACGTGTTGGTCGTGGCCTCGGCGCACGCGGCCGGGGCCCAGGCGCCTACGTACGGTACGCCCTACCCCTCTGGCCTGGCCTTCTGCTGCCACTCGCACCAAAAACAAAAGGAAAATAAAAAGGCTCCAATCCCCTGGTCGAACTGGTCTGGTTTGACCATTTGACCCCGACCGCCATGTGGGGGCCGGCCGCTTATTCCAACCCACCCATGTACGGTGAAAATCTTTGTTTGCTCGCCTCCTGCTCAGGACTCGGGACTCGGGAGTAGCCGGCTTTCTACTGTATTCAAAGATTAACATAAAAAAAATGCATGGTAGAATTGGGCCGAGATCTTGGATGCAAGTGCGTGCGTGCGTTTTGTTTAGCTTTTTCTGCATGGTTTCCGCTGCCTTTTGGTGATCTACTAGTGGTGGTGCGAACTGGCTTTTTCCCGCGCCACATATGATCGATGAACTTTTTCTAGGGACCGATCGATACCTGCAGCTACCGCCCCCGGGAAAAATCTCTCTATCTATGGGCTGTTTTGTCATGCGTCCTTTCACTAATGTGGCAGCACTCCGCACTAATAATTTGCATCATGTTGCTAATCAAAGCATGCACCGTCGCTCATGACCATGCCACGATCAAGGAAAAATAAATAAATTCCACGAGGCATTTCCACGTATTGTCAATTGTCATACTCTTTATACTAAACAATAATATGGAAAACTTCGCTCCTGCCTTGCCCTGCGAAGGCGAGCAGGAGCCGACCTAATCGCCGCCTTCCCCTGCCGCCGTCGGCGGCACCCCTTCTTCTATCCCTCACCGGCGCGCGATTCTGCTCATAGTCGGGTGTTGCAGCTCAAGCGACGTGGGTGTGGCTTCGTCCGGGGAGTGAAGGCATGGTGGCACAAGCTTTCGGTGGGGCAGCATGGGGCACGGCTGGGCGGTGGCCGTCCTCCTCACATCTGGGAAATTCAGGCCATCTGGGACGACGACAAGCCTGTGATGGCACCGTTTACAGGATATGGTGATTATGGGAGATCGATTGTGGGGATGGTGGCGACGACGGCTGGCATGTTGCAGCGTGGCGGTGGGTTTTACGGGCCCATACCCAATTGAGACTCGTGTGTCCTACTGCCGCATGCGGTCGACTACCGCCTTTGGCGGTGGAGGAGGTAGTTCCCTCCCGCGCGGCTACTTTACTACTGACCCCATTCCACGCTGCCATTCGCCTCTGTCTTGCTGGCCTCGTGACGGTAACTTCGGTGAGATGATGATGGTGGTTTCGTGACCATATTTGCGCATGCTGCTGGGCAACGAGTTTGGTGGTGTTGAGGCTTGAACCTCGCCATGCTCCTTGGCAACAGAGCGTCTGGGGTTGTGGATAGAACTTTTTCGAGAGAAATCCTTGTCAGCTCACCGATAGCGACGTGGTGCCGCCTTCGGGTGGTACCATTTCTTCCTGGAGGGGCGTCGTGGCTACCCTTCATCCACTTCCCTCTGTATACCACGGGAAACTCTAGGACCAGTGCGTTGGTTCGGACAACAGTGTTCACTTCCTTCTTCAAGGTGTTGCTTAGTACTTGACGATCTGGTGCTAGGAGCACGATGGAACATCTTCGGAGGGTGCAACAGTTGCAAGTCTCTTTCGCCAATGTCTCTTTTGTTTCTTTATTTTTTCTTTTGGGCTTGCCTTTGCTACTGCCCCAATATTTGTTTATTTCGAGACTCATTACATCATGTGGTTGCTATATTATAGGGAGGCGAAAGTCTATGTCGAGGAACGATAAACAGAGCATTGACATGTAGTACTTAGTGTTTGTCATGTCTTAGAAGTCAAAAGTTCTTTCTTGCTATTTTACTTTTTGTGTGCATTTGGTACTCGGTAATTTTCTAGACTAAATCTAGCTAGCGTCGACCTGAGTAGCACAATTTCGTACACAAAACATAAACACGCATGTAGAAGTTTCAGAAGCAAGCATTGCGCGGACATCTTATTCAAATGGAATCGGTTCCAAAGATTCTACCGTGAAAGCTCTAGCTAATTCGTTGGCCGGTCGCGTGCTCCCACACGTACGTACACATACGCGCGCGCGGCACAGTGTGCACGTTGCCTTGACTCGTAAAAAAAACCATTTTACTTAGCTTGCTAGGTAGGGAATATATCTGCGCGTCGTACGTACGTCCAGAGATTGCGCCAAAAACTTTAAGACTTTGGAACCAAGATCAGAGAGAGGCGTGCTCTACTAAACTCGCATGTGAAGCTACCATATATGTTGGTCTCTGTTCTAGTGTGCCATGCACCCGGCCGGCCCCACACCACCCTTCTGCTCGCTTTGCAGCGGCTGGGAGACTCTCGCAAGTCCAAGTCTCTACCGGCTCCAACCATGACTCGGACCATGCTTTGCAAGTTGCATGCATGGTGTCTCGTGCGTGCACAATAAAAATGTGTCATTTTACTTTGCGTAACCTTGAGTAGATTGAGAAAGCACACATGTACTAACAAACAGGAATTAGCAGCAGCACCGATACTGTGCGTGCATGGGCAGCTAGCTGTCCCCGAACGTATCGTAACAGAATGGTAGGTTTTGGAGGGAAAATCTGGTGTGATCAGCTAACGTCTCTGACATGCACACCGGCGCTCAGTTGATCATGGGAACAGCTAGGTTGCACCTGGAACTGCATGTACCGGTACATGCACGCATCAACACCGGAGATATGACGAATAGCGCTCTATCTAGCTGGCAGCGCTGGCAGGCACGCAGGCAGGCAGGCAAAATAACACATTCTTCTTTCTTGGCCTACAAGTAGTAGCGGCTGGGAGTACAGTACCTGGCATATATGGCTGTTTGATCCGCAACTTTCAACCAGCAAGAAGGAAAACAAATATAGTTGGGTGTAGTATATTTTTTCATGGGCCTACGTGATTCTAGACGAAGAAACACTCCGGGTGTTGTCTTGGCAGTGGTTGGTGTTGCAACTATAAGGTTTTAATCACTGTAGCGGGATACTTTGTTTTTTCTTCTTATCTTTTTGTTGTTAGTTGTGTGAATGAATCCTTAATGATATTAGGACATTTCTTTGTTGCAGAGCATAAGTGTAATGTATCTCCGTGATATCATTATATTCCCTTTGTCGAAATAAAAGACAGCGAAGCACTAGTAGAAAACAGACCTTTGGTCCAGGGGTATTAGCCTCGGTTTTGCTACAAACCGGGACTAATGCCCCGGTCCAACGGCTAGAACTGGCCCCAGGGAGGTGGCAGACACTAGCCCGGTTCGAACGGGACCTTTAGCCCGGGTCGTGTAATAAACCGGGACTAAAGGGTTTCAGGCAGGCCGGGTCGGGCGTCAGACCCTTTAGCCCCGGTTTGTTACACGACCCGGGGCTAAAGGTGGACCTTTAGCCCTAGTTCTAGACACGAACCGGGGCTAAAGGTCTGGCTATATCTTCTTCCCCTGCCCGAGCCACCATTCAAGCTGGTGGCTCTCCTCTCTCTCTCTCTCTTTCTTGCTTCAAGCTCGAGTTCATGCCCTTTTTTTCCTCAAGATTTGTCTAGATTTTGTGGTGCCCCATCTATCCAAAGGTTCTAAAAGGTGAGCAACTTCATCCTTTGAACTCTCATTGCTATATTAGCTCATTTCATGCTCTATCTTATAGATGGATTTGTGGATTTAGTTTGGTAGTAATTTTTGCAGTGATAACATGATATCGATGTTTAGATTCTATCTATCTTGTATTAATGTAAGGAACTCTAAGGTAAATATCACAATATGTGGATAATTCTATCAATATATATCTTGTTTTGGCACATAGAGTCTCGAAAATTGATTTTACAAGCACACACATGCGTGAGTTCATCATTCTAACTAACTAGCTGGGCAAAATATCCTTCTTCGCTCACTGCTCAACAAACTGAAAAATTTGTAACAAAGATAGGGTTAATTCATAAAAGCTTGATAAGAAGACATCACAATTCACATATTAGGTAGTGCCTCTATGGCGAGCTCCTCGAAGATGTCTGAGGACGGGATCCTAAGACATCTTCGAGAACCTCTGCCGTAGTGGTGTCCCTCCTCTCCCACACCATCTTTCGGTTTATATCTTCTCTAGCTAAATCAGTATGCTGGTGGAGCTAACTAATTTCACATATTAGAGAGTGCCTCTACGGCGAGCTCCTCGAAGATGTCTGAGGACAAGGTCCTAAGACATCTTCGAGAAGCTCCGCCATAGTGGTGTCCCTGGTCTCACGCACCATCTTGCAGTTCTTCACAAGAATGCATACCTATTTATAGATTAAGCATCACAACATAGTGTCGGGCACTGATGACATAATGTCGACACACTCACGCTGGCATAGTGCTGCCACCCACCCAAAATAGTGTCGGCATTTAATTTACTGGCTTAGTGCTGCCCACTGAGGACATAGTGTTGATATGTTGTCTCCACATCCACATTTAGTCCCGGTTGGTGCCTCCAACCGGGACTAAAGGTTCATCATATCTTTAGTCCCGGTTGCTGGTTTTAGATTAGTACTAATTAATTATGATTATGTTTGATGTACTTAATTAATTATATATTACAGATGAGCCGACAATGGATGTACGCTAACCGACTCTCTAACGAGTTCATTAAAGGCGTGCATTCTTTTCTTCTCGTGGCCGAGGCAAACAAGCGGAGTGGTTTTATGTCTTGTCCGTGTGGTGTCTGTCGGAATCATAAAGAATACTCTTTCTCAAGAGTCCTTCACAGCCACCTGTTTCGGTCCGGTTTCATGACCGGCTATAATTGTTGGACCAAGCACGGAGAAAGAGGGGTTATGATGGAAGACAACGAAGAAGAAGAGAATGACAACGACTACCCTGAATACGATGGTACTACAATGGAATACATTGATGAAGAAAAAGATGAAGAACGGGCATCAGATCTGCCCGATGATGCTCTTAGTCGGGCCATTGCTGATGCCCAGGAAGAATGCGTAACTGAAAGGGAGAGGTTGAAGTTCAAGAAGATGTTAGAGGATCACAAAAAATTGTTGTACCCAAATTGTGAAGATGGGCACAAAAAACTGGGTAGCACACTGGAATTGCTGCAATGGAAGGCAGAGAACGGTGTGACTGACAAAGGATTTGAAAAGTTGCTGAGAATAATGAAGAAGTTGCTTCCAAAGGATAACGAACTGCCGCCAAGTACCTACGGCAAAGAAGGTTATGCGCCTCTAGGATTAGAGGTGCAGAAGATACATGCATGCATTAATGATCGCATCCTCTACATGGCGAGTACGAGAATTTGGATGCATGCCCAGTATGCACTGCATTGCGGTATAAGATAAGACAAGATGACCCTGATGATGTTGAGGGCGAGCGCCGCATGAAGAGGGTTCCTGCCAAGGTGATGTGGTATGCTCCTATAATACCACGGTTGAAACGTTTATTCAGGAACAAAGAGCATGCCAAGTTGTTGCGATGGCACATGGAAGACCGTAAGAAAGACGAGATGTTGAGACACCCCGCTGATGGGTCGCAGTGGAGAAAATTGAGAGAGAGTTTCCAGACTTTGCAGGTGATGCGAGGAACTTATGGTTTGGTCTAAGTACAGATGGCATGAATCCTTTTGGGGATCATAGCTGCAGTCATAGCACCTGGTCTGTGACTCTGTGTATTTATAACCTTCCTCCTTGGTTGTGCATGAAGCGGAAGTTTATTATGATGCCAGTGCTCATCCAAGGCCCGAAGCAACCCGGCAACGACATTGATGTGTACCTAAGGCCATTAGTTGAAGAACTCTTATAGTTGTGGCACGAACAAGGTGTACGTGTGTGGGATGAGAACAAGCAGGAGGAATTTGACCTACGAGCGTTGTTGTTCATAACAATCAATGATTGGCCTGCTCTTAGTAACATTTCAGGACAAATAAACAAGGGATACAATGCATGCACACACTGTTTAAACGATACTAAAATTATATATTTGGATAAATGTAAGAAGAATGTGTACCCGGGGAATCGTCGTTTTCTTCCACCCTCGCACATCCTAGGAAAGAAAGGTAAGCATTTCAGGCAGACAGCCGGTGTAAGCCTATCCGCCGTACTGGTGATGATGTATTTGACATGGTGAAGGATTTAAAAGTAATCTTTGGAAAGGGTCCTGGTAGACAATCTGTTCCGAAGGACGATGTCGGACATGCACCCATGTGCAAAAAGAAATCTATATTTTGGAAGCTACCCTATTGGAAAGTCCTAGAGGTCCGCTCTGCAATTGACGTGATGCACCTGACGAAGAATCTTTGCGTGACGCTGCTAGGCTTCTTGGGCGTGTATGGGAAGATCAAAGATACACCTGAAGTCCGGCAGGACCAACAACGTATAAAAGACCGAGACGGCATGCATCTAGAGCTGTTTGAAGGTACTGCTAGCTACGCTCTTACCAAAGAAGAGAAGGAAATCTTTTTTGAAGTCCTTTACAGTATCAAGGTCCCGTCTGGTTTCTTGTCGAACATAAAGGGAATAATAAATATGGCAGAGAAAAATTTCAAAACCTAAAGTCTCATGACTACCACGTGCTTATGACCCAGCTGCTTCTGATTGCATTGAGGGGACTCCTGCCGGAAAATGTTCGAGTACCCATTGTGAAGCTATGTGCGTTTCTCAATGCAATTTCTCAGGAGGTAATCAGTCTAGATAGTCTACTAAGGTTACAGAAAGATGTGGTCCAATGTCTTGTCAGCTTCGAGTTGGTGTTCCCACCATCATTCTTCAATATTATGACTCACCTCCTAGTTCACCTAGTCGATGAGATTAACATTCTTGGTCCTGTATTTCTACACAATATATTCCCCTTTGAGAGGTTCATGGGAGTGTTAAAGAAATATGTTCATAACCGTGCTAGGCCAGAAGGAAGCATCTCAAAGGGATATGGAACAGAGGAGGTCATTGAGTTTTGTGTTGACTTTATTCCTGACCTTAAGCCCATCGGTGTTCCTGAATCACAGCATGAGGGTAGAATTAGTGGAAAAGGCACGCTAGGAAAGAAAGCAAGGATATGTATGGACGGACATTCTCTCACTAAAACACACTACACAGTTCTGCAAAGTTCCACCTTGGTGGCTCCATATATCGAGGAACACAAGAATATTGTACACTCCAACAACCCGAAGAAGCCTAGCTCCTGGATTAGAGATGAACATATGAAGACTTTCGGCGGTTGGTTGCAGTCACATCTCATGAATGACATAAATGTTGGAGAGCAGTTGTACTTGTTGGCCAGGTCACCATCTTCGACTATATTGACTTTCCAAGGGTACGAGATAAATAGGAATATATTTTACACGATCGCCCAAGATAAAAAAGAGCACCAATCAAAACAGTGGTGTCCGATTTCATGCAACAGACGAGAATGGGCAAAAGGATACATATTATGGTTATATAGAGGAGATATGGGAACTTGACTATGGAACTTTTTTTAAGGTTCCTTTGTTTCGGTGCAAATGGGTCAAGCTGACAGGAGGCAGGGTTGAGGTAGACAAGAAATACGGAATGACAACAGTGGATCTCAACAACCTTGCGTATAGAGATGAAACATTTGTCCTAGCCAATGATGTGGCTCAGGTTTTTTATGTGAAGGACATGTCTACTAAACCGAGAAAAAGGAAAGATAAGCAAAAGAATACAGCATCCGATGAGACAAAGCGCCACATAGTTCTTTCAGGAAAAAGAAACATCGTGGGGGTGGAGGATAAGACAGACATGTCAGACGATTATGATAAGTTTCATGAAATTCGCCTTCATTGTGAAGGATGGCCCAAGCATCCCGTTAAATAAGGAAGATGCTCCATGGTTACGGATTAGAAGAAAACCCTAACATGTGTGGATGTTGGTGATGTACAATATTATTAAACCTTTATTTTTAATGATCTTCTTATATGTATATGGATATGAACTTTCTCGATCTCAATAGGTAGTATTGCAACTTGTTGTGACCAGACATTTATTAATATTAAAACGTAAAAATTAGTCATAATCATATCTAGCCCTGTAGTACACAGCGGGGGTCGTCTTCAAATCGGCATCGCATAAATGCCGCCGTCAGAGCACGCGGATGGATCCTCAGCCCTTCCTCGTAGAACGCGGATGGATCCTCCGGTCTCGGATTCACGACGCACGGGGGAGGGGGCTCCCGGATGACGACCCCAGTACGCCCTAGGCCTTCACCACCACCACCATTCTTGTGGCTATGCTGCTGGTGAAAGTGCGGGTACCTCAGGCGAGGATGGTTTCCCATGGCGATGTAGCGCATCACACTGGAGATAGTCTGGTTCGCCCACCACAGGCGGCGACCAGCCTCGTTGTGGTTCATCAGCGGCCGTCACCCTCGCACAACAAGCTCCCTTTTCTCGCCGGTTTGCAAAGAAGGCATTCCAGGTGTCAAGGTTATCGGGATCCCAATGGGGATCCATCCGCTGCTCCGGCGTGAGCTCGAGGTAGAAGTGGTTCGTGATGGCCGCCTGGTGGGCCGAACCTTGAGACATAGGAGGAACATGAACCCCTCCAGCGCTCAGCATCCAGCCAGCAGGCAACCGGTACCCCGGCGGGCATGGGTAGCTGGAGGCACACAGCACCTCGGTCTCCTCGAGCGTCAGAAAAGCCCAGTAAGCGGTGTCCATTGTTGTGAGAGAGAAGGTGTGGATGTGTCGATGGAAATGGCGGTCGGCCTAGATATAGAGGGACATGGCGGGAGAACATGGCGGTAAGCGGGGGAAATGGCGGGAGAAACATGGCGGGAAGCGGGGGAAATAGCGGGAGAACATGGCGGGAAGCGGGAGAAATGGCGGGAGAACATGACGGGAATCGGGGGAAATGGCGGGAGAACATTTCTTCTATATTTTTGTGAATATTTTGCTATAATATATGTATTTTTTCCATTTTTAAATAATAAACTATATTTTTATTTTTTTTGTGAACATTTCTACTAAATATAATACTTGTTAGATAATAGATAATTTCATTTAAGTTGTATAATAAAGTATGATAATATATTTAAATTATAGATCTTCTTTTTCTGAAAATTTTGATATATAATACATAATTTTCTGAAAACTATAAACTATTTTTGGTTTGACGCCAAAAATAACCTTTAACCAATTGGTAATACAACCGGGGCTAAAAAGTTCGATCTTGTGAGGGTGAGAAACCCTTAGCCCTAGCCAGTTCGATATCGTTGGTTAAAGGTGGTATAAATACCACCCCGCCGGTCGAAACCACGACCCAAGATCGCGCTTTTTTTTCTAGCAGAGGCTAGCACGCCCACGCTGGTCATTGCCGCCAACCTTGCTCCGCTCTGCGTCTCTCCTGGGCCACTTGCCCGTCCCTCGCCTCTTGCCCGTCACAGGCCCAGCCATTGTCATGGCGCTTGTCATGCCGTGCCAAGAGGGATCGCCGCCAGCTTGCCCTCGCCAGCCGCGCCGCTCGTCGTCGCTCCCTCAGACAGCCGCCTCCTGCAGGTGAGGTATACGTAGGTGTAGTTAATTAGGGATATTATTAGTGTGATTTTGTTAGTTAATTAGTGTGATTTTGTTAGTTAATTAGGGATTTAGTTAATTAGTGTGATTTTGTTAGTTAATTAAGGATTTTATTTAGTTAGGGATTTAGTTAATTAGTGTGATTTTGTTAGTTAATTAGTATGATTTTGTTAGTTAATTAGGGATTTAGTAGTGATTTAGTTAGGGATTTTAGTTAATTAGGGATTTAGTTAATTAGGGATTTTAGTAGTGATTTAGTTAGGGATTTTAGTAGTGATTTAGTTAGGGATTTTAGTTAGGGATTTTAGTAGTGATTTAGTTAGTGATTTAGTTAGGGATTTTAGTCAGTTTATTATTAGGGCTTAGGGTTTTATTAGGGATTAGGTTTAGTTAGAATACTTAGTTAATGAGGTTTAGTTTAGTTAGTGATAGGTTTAGGGTTATTATTATTAGGGCAATATATACTTAGTGATTTAATTACTGTTTTATGTTTTATGATTGTTTATTGCTATTATTTAGTTATGCCGCGTCCATCTCGTTCGAGCCTACTGGACTCCGTCGGGGATGTCCGAGTCTGAGCTCCGCCGGATTGGCACTGGGAGGTGCTACCTGTCGAGACTCGTACCTTGGTGAGGAATCCGGGTATCATCGTCGACCCGGAGCTTCTTTGGTGGCGTCCACGAGGTCCAGGAGCGGTGCAGAGGGAGCCAGGCCCCAAGGAGGTGGTACGTCGTCGTATCAGGGAGGAGGACAAGCATGTACGGCGATACATGTATCTTTTGGAGACTAGGTTCTCAAATATCTGGCAGGTTCACGGATCTCACCCGAGCTATTCTCCGGTGATGGTTCCTCTCTCGTACTCTGAGCTCCCGTAGCACCTGGCAGCCGCGTTCGCTAGTTTATCTTAATAATGTACTTTATCTTATACTTTATCCTATAATGCACCCGAGCTATTCTCCGGTGATGTATTAATAATGTACTTTATCTTATACTTTATCCTATAATGCAGCCGAGCTATTCTCCGGTGATGTATTAATAATGTACTTTATCTTATACTTTATCCTATAATGCACCCGAGCTATTCTCCGGTGATGTATTAGTAATGTACTTTATCTTATATTATTGTACTTTATCTTAATCACTAAGTACTGTATCCGAGTTATCGCAGTTGTAATATTCTTTTACTTAATGCAATATTCTTTTTCTGTATTAGTTAAGCTATAGACGGTAGACAAAATGAAGAGGAGCTTCTCAACATGATAGATGAGGGTACTGGGGGTCTTATTATGATGGCTCCGAATATCTTAATTTGTCTGGAGGAGACAATGATGGAGAAAATAGCGGAGACGATGGTGCTGACCATGGTGGAGACCATGGTGAAGACACCATAATAATGACAAACTCCGTCAAGGTATATAAAGCCTCTATCAATCATTCACTAGTATAGATGCACTAATTGATTCGTATATATGTACCGATAAATGTTTCTTCTCTTAGACCTCTGCTTCCGGCCAAGCTTCTACAAATACAAGAGGCCCGACACACAAGTTGCCCGCTGATGTCCGTTTCAGCATTGACTTAGTCTCTCCACAGGGTCAACCGCTAGAGCCCAAAGAAGCTGCGAATGCATTTACAAGTCAATGCGGAGTGATTGTTAGAGACAAAGTCCTGATCACCACGCGAAACTGGAACAAGCCAGGAAAGAAAAAGGATCCAGCTAGGGCTAGTTTTGTAGATGACAGAGCGAAAGATACAATGTGGAATTCTCTCATGACACATTTCACCCTACCAGTCTTGGAGACTGATGAGCTCACACAGCAAATGACGAGGAAAGTCAAGCACTTTGCTCTTAAGAAGATGGCCGAACTATTCAAGGAATGGAAAAAAAGATTGTACCACAAGTATGTCTTGAAAGAAACAACTCCTCCATTCGTTGGCCCACTAGAGTTGCAGCAGGATAACTGGGCCGCATTTGTGGAATACAAGACCTCAGCACCAGCTAAGGCAATATCAGCAAACAATAAGGAAAATGCAGCCAAAAAGAAATATCACCATCATATGTGCACCTGTGGCTACAGGAGTGCCATGCCTAAGTGGGATAAAGCTGAGGCTGACCTAGAGGCTAAAGAGGTGACTCCAGCTACGTCTAGTTGGCCCTTGAGGTCAAGAAATTGGGTATTCGGGCATGGGGCATCATTAGACCTAGAAACAGGCGAGATTGTTGCAGCCGAAGAAATTTCTACACCTAAGAAAGAACTTGTTAAAGTGATGAAAGAGATTGAAGAGGGAACGTTTGTTCCCGACAGAGAGAACGATGAGCTGACAAAGGCTCTCGGGAATCCTGAAAAGGTTGGACAAACAAGAGGGTTCGGACCTTCTTATCCATAGGTTATCAGGTTTCCCGAGCACCGTGACACGTACAGAAGCCGATCGAGAAGAACAAACCGGCAAAAAGAGGAGGATACGGAGCGGTTCGCGAGGTTTGAAGCCACGCTGCAGGAGTATCGCCAAGAGCTTAATGAACTTAAAGGACTCCGACAGCAAGATCCTACACCGGACAATACGGTCGGCCCATCGCAACGGAAAAGCAGCGTGGCTTCCACGGAGGGCCACGGTAATGATGCAACGATGGATGTGTACCCCGTAGATGCAATTAAGGAGAATACTAGTTGTGAGATGCATGTTGAACTGAAGAATATATCCATGAAGGTGGCGGTCGGCTTTGCTTTACCTTCTGCACCGGGAGCGACCTACCATCGCAATCCGATTCCAGCTGGCTATGCTCGTGTCGGTGTGAATGAAATTCTACCTATGGGTCAGTCACTACAACTTGACATCCCTGGAGGTGAAGGGGAGATGACACTGGGAGAAGTCACGAGTGGCTTCATTCTTTGGAAAAAAGAATACATCAAGTTTCCAGGCTCGACACCAAGGCCACCTTCTCCACCAAGGCAACCGTCTCCTCCCAATGCACCGTCTCCTCCAAGTCCACCTCAAAGTGCACCCTCTCCTCCCAGTAATAGTCCAATCCATGACCCCAACACGAGTCCATCTTAATCTACGCAGCCGCCTCCACCCACTAAGGGGCAAAAGCGGAAGAATACCACCACTCCGTCGAGCGATAACCAACGCCCGAAGCGACGGTTGTCGCCCCTCCCAAGAGTACCGCCGGTTCCTCCCAAGAGGGCTTACGACCTGACCGATGAGGAGACCGATGCGGTCGTACGTGCCGAAGTGGATGCTCATTTTAAAAAGAAACAACCTGAGCCAGAGGTCCAAATAAAACCGGAAACCAAGGAGCACTTTAGGAAATTACTGACGCAGCCATCCCAAGCTCAGTTAAATGCGCCAGATGGCTATACACGATGTCTTCAGAAGACATTGAAACAGAAGAGATCAAGCGGTAGAGGAAGCATCAAAAAAGAGGTTCCCAGCAGGGGAACAAGCAAAACAATCGAGTGGTAGCGGTAGCATCAGAACAGACGTCCCTCAGCTGGGGAAACAAGCAAAACAATCAAGTGGTAGCTGAAGAACCAAAAGAGATGTTCCCCAGCTGGGGAAACAAATAAACCAATCGCTCCCCCACTCCAGGTGAACATACCCAAACCTCAACTATATAAGGAAGAACCTATGGATCCGGAAACGGCTAGGATATTGTCCGAGCAATGTGGTATGCCTATTCATGAAATTATTCACGGCGATATGCCCAAGGCTGAGGTAGCACCCAAATTTGTTAACGGGGAGCCTCTGGTCAGTTCTGAGAGGCTTCGGGATATGCCAACACAAATGCGACGATTCCATGAATGGTACATGAAAGCATCAAAAAAACAGCGAAATTGGCTCATATTGGAAGTTCGAATATTGCATTACTTCATTGAAGACGAGGTCCCTCGTGAATTTACAGAATTATTTCAGTTATTCAATCTAAAGGAACTCGACAAAACTATCCTCAGTTCGTATTGTTTGTAAGTGATTACTTTATTTATGTAATTAGGTCTCTATCTCAGCTTTTTCAATTCATTGCCGGTAAGTATACTCACTATATTCTTTTGTACGCTATATATAATGATGCAGAATGAAGATGCTCGATTGTAAAAGAAAGGCTATCAACGGATTTGGGTACATTGACCCACATCGAGTTCATGGAGCTATACTAAAGGATAAACCACTGGAGACCGAGCACAACTTGTTGCGGTTTCTCACGAAACAGCATTTCTGTAACGAAATACTATTTCCTTACCACGACGGCAAGTGAGTTTTTATACACATTAACTTTTGCTTACTCGATGTTAGTGTAAATGATGAGTTACTGACGTATGTAAATCTTGCGTAGGTACCACTGGATTCTTCTAACAGGGCCTAAGATCAGGCCAAAAGGCATAGTCGATGGCTCCACTCATCCTACGCCAAGCACCCAATCACGGGATCAGAATCACACTCGCCAGGACATGTTCCTTCAATAGGACGGGGAGGATTTTACCGCTCTACCACTCTATGATTTCCTAGCAAATATGAAATGATGCCATAAGAAATAGAAAAGGAATGGGTACGAATCAATGTCTAGAACGATACCTTAAATTATTTCCTATTCCTGTGGGTCGAGTAAAAGATCGTGCATCTGTAGCCGCAACATAATGGCCTACAGGGTCTACACCCATCCCGTTTTTGTATTTGATGCATAAATACATCGTTTTCATCTACAATAGATATCGATTCACATTGCAATATAGAGCACCTTCACACAGATTTTGTTATGTAGAGAATTTCGACTATCAAACAGAAAATCAAGGTATCATCATTTTGACGGATTTCCTCTCGACAAAAACAGAATTTCTTGCCCTACCTGCTTATAGGCGGGGCATCAGTTGTAACAAATAGGGGAGTGTATTTCCCACTCCCCTGTTGGTTAAAGCAGACTCGTATGCTTCGTTCAGGGGCGGGCGAAAACTCCTATGGAACCATTCGACATTCATAGCCTTTCAATCCTATTCGGATCTTGCAAGACTGGAATAGGGGATTCTTCTAAGCATTTCACTTGACATGGGAAGAGTTCACATCATGGACTCACTAAACAAAGACATTGAAAACTACCGCATCATTATCGATGCGCTCCAGAGGTAATTTTAACCATTATCGCACTATATCGGTTTCTTTCGTTCATTTTCTGGGATATCAAGTGTTTATTAGCTCATACATTAATTTTCTTTGTCGGGTAGGGTTTGGACAAAGTTCAAGAAACATGTCCGCGGTCAATGGCGTGAGGAGCTATTTTTTAAATCACTCTCGATAAGTAGTACGAGCTAAGTCCGCGCATCTATTTAATTCTAGTTTATGTGCATTTATCATGCTAGTGTTATTATTTGATCGAATTCTATTCTTGTAAAGTGCGCGAGGCAGCCACAGGGAACTAATCTATGTGGATTCTACGTGTGCGAGTTCATTCGCATCAGTATTGAGAAGCCCTCGAAAAATGTTCGAGTAAGTAAACAATATATTCACCTTTTATTTTTATTATAAAAAATCGTGTTGAGTCTAATCCATACGATCTCCTTTTTACATAGTTGGACGCGATGCGGGACAAGCTCCTACCAGAGGACCGCCTAATAGCAATCCAAGAGGAATTTGCTGCATTTTTTCCCGACGAGGTCATAGACCCACACGGAGAATACTGTATAAGTAGACCCTAAAGCATCCATGTAATGATCTCCATGTAATCAAATAGACATGCTCTGGACCTTGTTGGGACTCCATATATATATGCTTGTAAGAGTAATTATATTATATATTGCGTCAATGTGTACAAGTACTGTGTAGTAGCGTTCTGTATGTATACGAAAACTTGTTTCTAATGAAAACACAGAATGAAAAATAATTGAACACAAAACACAAAATAAAAAGAAAAACACAAAATCCTAAAACCCCATCCCCTGCCGCGACAGCCAAATGGCACAAAATGCTGCCGCGGCAGGGAACCTTTAGTCCCGGTTTGTAACACGACCCGGGGCTAAATGTCCTGCCGCCCAGCGCGCCTAGCAGGCCACGTGGTTGGACCTCTATCCCCGGTTCGTAACTGAACCGGGCTAAAACTTGGATCTTTAGTCCCGCTTTCGCAGCCCCGGTTCGAAATCCGGGGCTAAAGGGCCTTACGAACCGGGGCAAATTGCCCGGTTTCTACTAGTGAAGGCTTGCTTTCCCTCATTTGTATGCATGCTCTAGCTAGCTAGCATCCTGCAAGGGAACGTGCAATGTAAGTTTAACAATTACACCTGCGCTGTTCTTTTATGTAAACTAAGCACATACACCTTTTGACGCTGGCAAGGTCAAAGGGCCGCCGCGTCTATGCATGTTCTACAACCTTACAAGCCATAGCCATGAATGCATGCAAGCCGACACGCGAGTGGCCACAAGGTAGTTTTTTACTTGTTCAAACGGCATGTAGACATACTGTCTTTGAGTCATGTATGTGTGAAGCGTGTAGGCCTACACGCCTTCGCATGCATGTAGACAGACATACTATTGTCATCGGAAATAAGAGGAAATCACAGCAAGTGAGGTAATCGATGACATTATCAACCTGCATGAGTCGTTTTCAGATGTTACCCGAAGCATACGATCAATCAGGTTAAATAAGTAATAACTTGCATACTACTAGCATAGACATCTCGGACTGAATTTTCAGTTAGCATCTGATGGGTAGTTGCATATGTCGCCCATTATTCCTCTTTCAATTATCACACATGCACACTAGACCTGGACTAGATACGTGGAAAAAGAAGAAGAACCCGAGATTTCTTTGTGAGGCGTGCAAGACACAGACACTAGTCGCATGGAGACACTGAATAAGTCCTCGACCAGGAGCTTTAATTTGGCGCTGGAGCACGGACGGACGGAGAGCGCTGGGCACCGTCCAGTACAGCTAGGCATCGTCCATCGTTGTCTACACGTACGTGGTGACTCATGACAGGAACCGGATGCAGCGAGCTAGCAGCATTTTGGTACGTGCCGCCGGGGAGGGAAGCTCACGAGGATTCGAGGAAAGTGTACGTACGCGCGCGCTAGCTTCACCAGATTTTATACGATTTTATATTGTTTAGTGTATGTATATGTTCGCTTGAAGCCAACAAGCGTCTTCGTAGTGTTGCTCTACGCACGTATTGCTGATCTGTCGGGAGTATATATAATGGTAGCTAGCTTGCCGTACCTAATTAATCTTTGACGTCCCCGTATCTTGACAAATTTACATGACGACATTACCGATGCATGGTTCCGTTCGTTTGAACACAAAGGTCGGTGTTCCTCATATACTCATCGCACACCACGTACGGCAAGCTAGCTAGCTTCCTAGTTAAGCCTAATCGGAGAGAGAAAGCAACGGGTAAACTAAGTACTAGTTTCTTGACGAAGAAGAAGCTCAGCTCTCTCACTAACCTTTGCCTCTGGAATCTCGTGTGTAGTTTATTGGAAGGAAGGGCAGGCTGTTCCGTAGGGTAAGCGAGGCGAGAAACCCGGGAGCGGGGAGACACTTGTATGGCTTGCAAGCCCGGGCCGGGGGCCCATTGTTTAGGGATCCCCAAAAGAGATAGCCGTACGTTTGATTGACTCTTGATGCACTTGGATCTGTACTGGAAGGCATGCGAATATTCCCGTGTCCCAGCACGAGCCCAAGGGAAAACATTCCGCCACGGCCACGCATGTGAGGCGAGATCCTTGGTGTGCCCCGGATCCTAGACCGCCACCCGAGTCCATGGGCTGGGCGGGTCAAAGGAAGAAAGAGAGGGCAGTGCGAAGCAAGTACACGGCCGACCGGTGTGTACTTATTGCCATTGTCTCTTCCCCCGGTCCGCTCCAAAACAATGTCAGGCGCGCACATGCATGGTGGGCTGGTGGCATGGTGCACCGCCGCCCTGGACTTGGACGAGCCCTGTTCGTCGTGCAGTGAAGGGAACCACATATGCATGCAACGTCATTGCAAGAGCGATTTAATACGGTAGGCTACGTACTACGTAAGGTACTAAGGTTGTTGATTCGAACAGCGGCGAAGCGTACGTGTAGGCCGGCCGGCACGCGGCCGCGCGCGCATGCCGGCGTCCGGTGGTGCGCAGGTAGCTAGAGCGCACACGGATCCGGTAGACTAGGAAAAGCTAGAGCTAGGTAGGCGCGGCGCTCGGCTCGCCACGCCGGTGGTCGGCGCGCGAGCGCGCACGTTCCGAGCGAGCGGCAGCGACCGGTCGAAACAGGCCTACCTAAAGTAAAGCGCGCGTGCACGCGCCGACGGCGAGACGACGTTCGCGCCATGCCGGTCGAGCCGTGGAAAAACGTACGACTCGGTGCGACGGGGAGACGACGCCCGCCGAGTGCAGGCGCCCATGCTCTGGTCCATGAAGACGCTCGATCTCGGTTTTGGGTCCCCCACCAGCGGCCGGTCGGCGCGCGGTCGGAAAGGGCACGTACGTACTACTAGTACTACTGTACAGTGTACTTAGCTATACAAGTACTGTTGCTGCATGCGCGACCGCGGTTGGCTTCTCCGGCTCGTCGCAGTTGACACATGCCTATATTCGCCTATGCGCTATGGAGGCAAGGGAGGCAGCGCGACGTGGAGGCGTGTGAGGGCTAGCGCTGGGTCTGCGTGCGTGGGGAACGGCATAGGGCATACTACGAGCGACGGTAGGCGTTAGACGGCATACCGAATCCACCACGACGAGGCTAGCATTTTGTTGCCAACAGACGTGCGGCTCTGACGTCCCAGAGCTGTAGCTCTGGGCGGTGCTGACACACCGTTGGGTCGACATCAACCGTTTTTAACCGTCGCATTTAAGTGTCGCAGGACATAAAACGTGGCATTTAAGAGGGAGGAAAGAGACAAGTGGACAACGACCCCCTCTCTCTCCTCTCAAATCTGTGGGCTCACTCTTATTTGGTCTAAATTAGTTTGACTCAGATTTGTCTAGATTCGAAATATTTCTAGACATGTTTAGTGCTAAATACATCTAATCTATACAAAACTAAGTCAACTAATTCAGATCGGACGGAGTAATATTTTTAGTCGTTAATAGTGTCGACACTTCTGTGCAACGTGCCACCGTTGTCATAGTGTAGAAGCCAGTGCATCTTCTTATTAATAACAGAAACTATTATCTGACAATCGTACATCTTCTTATTGATTTGCTAGGAGTACTTAACTTTTTAACAATAAATTGTACATAACTCAAAACAACCTTACGTTCCTCAAAGAATTGATACCAACTACGGGAACTTCTAGTACTTCCTCCATCTCAAAATAGATGTCTTAGATTTGTTAAAATTTGTTAAATCTAGACACTATTTGGTATAAAGATCCATTCAAATTTAAAAAAAATCTAAGACATCTATTTCAAGACGGAGGGAGTAATTTAAGAGATAATCAGACCGCCACCAAATTAGATCATCATAAGAGCAAAGCATAACGGTGCGCCGAGGACATAGAAGGTAATCTACAATAAGCAACATACAATGTCCATTTTTTAACTTTTGCCTTTTCTTCGAAACTACTTCTTTGATCTTTGCATGCCCAAAACACATGCTAAGATCAGCACAAAAAGGGCAAAGAATTTTTATAGAAAATGTGATGGAATAGATATACTTACGAATAATTTCTACTTGGTTTAGTTACATTTTGGAACCATGTGAATCCAAGAAGCCTGGTAATAGCCATGTAATTTGCTTCCGTGTTCCACATGAATGGGGTAAAAAAAAGTACGAATAACGTCAGCAGTTTGAAGGATTCAACTACTTAATTTTTCCTACAAGATCCTTTGGATCACAAGTGGTGGGTTGCCAAATTGCTATGGACTGCATTTCTATGCCCACTGATTTAACAAGAAACTCCACAAGATTGAGCGCATAACTAAATTTATTTGGTCTTTAGAAGTGGTTCCAACACATTTTTCTCCCCCTCTCTCTCTAAGCTCTACCCTTTCTTTCCCATTACTAGGGAAAACCTTATAGCCGGATTCCTTACCGCCGGCAAAATTTATTTGGTCTTTAGAAGTGGTTCCAACACATTCTTCTCCCTCTCTCTCTAAGCTCTACCCTTTCTTTCCCACTACTAGGGAAAACCTTATAGCCGGATTCCTTACCGCCGACAAAGTTGGCACGGGGGTCGCCGGCTGTAAGGCCATCCAGGCCCTCCTCGCGTTACCGTCGAGGAAACCGCACCAGGCTCGCCGGGGCTAGTCCATGTACCATCGGCGAATCAGGCTTGCACGCCGGGCTGTGGGCATGCCACCGGATGGCGACCTTTAGCGCCGAAACGATCAGTGTTCGGGGCTACCATTACCACCGGCGAATACATGCACTGCTCGCCGGGGCAGTGGTGGGCTGGATGAGCTCACTGGGCCAAAAGTTTTCTGTCGGCGCTTCTAGACTCGTCGGGGATAAGAGCAATACCACAGGCATATATAGTGTTGTTCGCCGGGGGTATTTTCCTCCATCTAGCACACCCCACTTCACCCCTCCTTACCGTCGACGCCTAGTAGTTGTGTTCGCCGGGGGTAACCTGGCACTTAATATACAAGTCGAACAAGCCACCTACCACCACCTCCTCACTCACTCTCTAGCTCACTTTTCATGGCAACTCGGCCCAAAGCTTTGCTAGCTCATTCCCCCACTTCTCCCCACCCATTTTAGCTAATTCAACCAACCAAGTTTGATATATTTGAGCCAATAATGTCGCTCCCCTCGCATGCATGCGCACTAGTAGATCTAGCTTACAAGATCTAGATCTATCTCCCCGCCACCTTTCCCACTTCTATCTATTTATAGATCTAGATCTCGAGCATAAGATCCCGACAACACACACTCTCTTTAGACGCCTGTGGCATCTCTTCGGTGCTCTTGGAGCTCGCGTCAACTGATAGGTATAATGTGGTGAATGTGCGCATGAGTTGGCGACAAGTCGCGGTGATGTCACTTGTGATGGTGAAAAGCGGTTCCATGAATATGTGGACTGCTTTAAATTTTCGTTGATGTACAGGTAAAATGACTTGCCAATGTTTCGCCGAAATATCGATTAATTTCTGTTCTAGCGAATTTCTGGCACTCCGGCAAGACCATTTTTAGCAAAAGTCATGCTGAATTTTTCCGTGAAAGCCGAGACGACGGTTCTAATCAATTATCTTATCGTGCAGGCGGCGATGGTCATCGAGATGAAGGAAAGCGTCTTGGATAGATACGTGCAACGCGTGACGGCCGATATGTATCGAAATAACCACATGGAAATAAGATGTCCATGTTGAAGATGCAAACTATCGTCATTGTTCGACCCCTTCTCAGGCACAGTGAATCAGCACCTGCTTGGGTATAGTTTCATGTGAAGGAAATATGCCCTGAGAGGCAATAATAAAGTTGTTATTATGTATTCCTTGTATATGATAGATGTTTATTTTTCATGCTATAATTGTATTGATAGGAAACGTTAATACATGTGTGTTTAATAAACAAAAATGGTTCCTAGTTATGCCTCTCTTATAGACTAGCTTATTGATTAACAAGATGATCAAGGTTTCCTGATCATGGACATTGGATGTTGTTAATAACAAGGTCACGGCATTTGTGAAATAATGTGATGAACATTCATCCGAAGTATAGCATTACGATCAAGTCATTATGTTTATATTGCTATAACATCATATAAAATAATCTTTATCCTTAGACCATAAGATCATGTTAATTGCTAATACCAGAAAAGTATCTTGATAACATCAAACGTCACACCGTAATAGGGTGACTATAAAGGTGGGTTCAGTACTACGAAGGTGTTATGTTGAGGCTCATGGATCAAGAGTGGAATTTGTCAATCCCGATGACGGATAGATATACTCTGGGCCCTCTCGGTGATATCACATTAAGATAGTTTGCAAGCAAGTGATGTGATCACTAGAATGTTATATCACGGGAACGAGAAAAGAGTGCATGTCGGTAACGAGATCAAACTAGGTATTTGGATACCGATGATCGAATCTCGGACATGTATTATATCATGAGACAAAGGGATTAAGTTACTAGCATTAAAGGTTCTCACGATCATAGAAGTCATCGTTGAATGTGTAGGAGTCAGTATGGATCTCTAGGTCCCGCTTCTGATTATTGATCTGAGAGGAGTCTCAATCATGTCTGCATTATTCGTGAACTGTAGGGTGACACTCTTAAGGGTTGCCAGACACCATTTAGGATCACATATGTTTTAGACAAAAGGTTTGCAAAGCGAAGGAAATGTTTCGATAGAAATGGAATTGTTTCGATAGAAACCGGAATTGTTTCGGGTGAAATTGCAGAAAGTGGTTCTGCATGTGATATTGAAATTTTGCAAGGGGTTTTATGTGAATGTTTGTTAATTAAAGTAATTAACAAAATTCTGAATAAAATAAATAAAAGAGTTTTATTAAATGAGAGTTGCATTAAATTTGGTGGAAATTTAATGCATGTGAGTGGAACTTTGGGTGGAGCTTGAATTGATGTGAGTGGAGCTTCCACCACATGAATGCGGAAGAGGAGGGGACTCCCTCCTTGGCTGCCAGCCATGGTAGGGGAGGTGTCCTCCTCTCCTATAAAAGGCCCCCCTCTCCTCCCTCACAAAGGACACCTCCTTGTGAAGGATCTCTCTCCCCCTCTAGATATTCCCCATGGTCTCGGATTAGCGAGATACATATTCCTGGTGGCCTTGCGTTTGGAAGAAGTTGCTGCTTCCGCTGATTCGCTGGAGTGAGGAGGTGGAGGTTGTCCGATAGCTTGAACGTGTGTGCGAGGACGGATGCGTTGTTGATTTGCGGCGCTCGGACTTCCGCACGATCTTGAGATCGGCAAGCGTACGACTACATCAACCACGAGTTCCTACTTGTTAACAAAACTTGTTGTCTTCGAGGGTAAGTGATACATTGCAAATGTATCTATAATTTTTGATGCTCCATGCTTGGTTTTATCCGCTTTCTTGTGTTTTGTCCATACTTTGGAGTACTTTTCATATGATTTCTTGGACTAACCTATTAACAAGAGCCACAGCATGCCTGCTTTCTGCTGTTTTGGTTCCGGAAAGTCGAAAATGAATATTCTAATTGGACGGGACAAAAGCCAAAGTGCCTATTTTTCCGTAAGACTCTAGGAGCGAATCTGAGACGGAGAAGAAGAGGGTGGCCACACCACACAGTGGCCTGAGCGAGCTAGGCCGCGCCAGGTGGTGTGGGCCCCCGTGCACCCTCGGCCTCTCTCTTCGCCTATAAGGAGCCTTCTGACCTAAAAACTCCGGAGGGTTCGACGTTTTCCCAGAAGGAGTTCTGCTCCGCCGCCACCACCAGATTCCACGAAACAGCACCAGAAACTCTGTTCGGCACCTCACGGACGGGAATTGGAGGAGATCATCGCCATCATCATCACCATCGCTTCTCCATCGACCATCCATGTTTCCCCCATCTATGAGTGAGTAATCCCCCGCTGTAGGCTATGGGGATGGTAGGGATTAGATGAGATCGTTCATGTAATGGCATCAGATTGTTAGGGCATGGTGCCTATTATCTTTTATTAATGCTTTATGCCTTTGTTGCGACTTGTTGTGCTTAATGCTTGTCACTAGGGCCCGAGTGCCATGATTTTAGATCTGAACATGTTATTGATTCATTATGATAGTATTGTTTTTAGTCTTATCTACAAGTTGTATACACACATTGTTGTCCGGAACCTATGGCCCCGAAGTGACAGAAATCGGGATAACCGGAAGGAAAAGGCTTTGATGTGATCACATGTGTTCACGAAGTGTTAATGCTTTGCTCCGGTGCTCTATTAAAAGGAGCACCTTAATTGCCAGTAGTTCCCTAGAGGCCCCGCTACAAACGGGCTGGCAGGACAAAAGATGTTGTGCAAGTTCTCATTGCGAGCACGTATGACTATATATGAAACACATGCCTAGGATTGTCTAGTACTTGGATGCTTTATCTTATTTATCTGCAATTTCCCTATGTTCTGATTGCTATGTAAATTGTCTTGTCCATGCAACACCCGTCCATCCATCCCTATGCCTACCGCACTCGAATCCCACTGTTTACTGCTTTTGTTACTACTGTCTTTGCTTTACTACTGCTGCTGCTTTACTATTCCTACAACAAAACTGTTGCTACTGATAAACTGTTGTGAGCAAGATTGTTTCCAGGTGCAGCTGAATTGACAACTCAGTTGTTAAGGCTTATAAATATTCTTTGGCTCCCCTTGTGTCGAATCAATAAATTGGGTTTCACTTCCCTCGAAAATACTGCGATACACCCCCTATACTTGTGGGTCATCAAGACTATTTTCTGGCGCTATTGCCGAGGAGCATAGCTTTATTTATTAAGTCCACTTGGATTCACTATTGTTCAAGCTAAGTTTATTTCTTCCTTGTTTGCTTCTTTCTTTATTGAAAATACAAAAAAAAATTAGTTCCTACTCTAGTTGTTATTTTCGTTGGTCTGTTATTGTCTTGCTTTGTCATGCTTGTTGTCAATGGTTGGTTTCTTTGAAACGTAAGCTTATTGGCAAGGTGGGTTCACGGAAGATCAAAAATATTATTATAAGGAACATCGCTTGTCACAAAAAGGGAAACACTTATGGGAACAAATTGATAGATTGTATACAATTGCTAGAAACGTGTGCTCTACTTATAATGTTACTTATTGCTGTCATGAGTCTTGTTGCAGAAAGAGGTATAAACACCTCCCTTTTCAATGTGAGTATAGTGATAATGATACCATATCTTCCTATGCTAAAGGAATTTATGACTTTTATGATGCGGAACAAATTGAAGAATTTATTGCTTGGAAGGGTGCTTTTGAACTTGCTAGTTTGCTTGAAAATATTGATGACTCACCTTATAAGTATGAGGTTTATGGTATACTTAAATTTTGCTTTGATAATTACAAGGATGAAAATAGCTATATCGTTGAATATTTTAATAGATGCTTTCTACAAATGGAAGAGACTAATGCCTTGCAGGACCCTATGGAAGAGACTAATGCCTTGCAGGCTCCTATGGAAGAAGAAATTAATAAACCTGAAATCTCATTAGATGAAAAAGAGGAGGAGAGTGATGAACAAAAGGAGGAAGAATGGATTAGCTACCCATGCCTACCTTCTAATGAGAGTAACTCTTTATCCCTTACATTATTTGATTGTCCTCCATGCTTACTAAAGGAGGATGAATGTTATGTTCCCAGGTTTCTTTTGAAAATGTTTATAATAAAGCTCTAGTGCTTGTAGATCATGAAGAGAATGCTTTATGTGATAGTTATATTGTTGAGTTTATTCATGAGGCTACTGAAAATTATTATGAGAGAGGAAAATATGGTTGTAGAATTTTTCATGGTATTGAAAGACCTCTCTATGTGCTGAAAGTTTTGAAGTTACTATTGTTTTATCTTCCTATGCTTGTCACTTTGTTCTTTGTGAATTTATTTGCATACATGATTCCTATGCATAGGAAGTGGGTTAGACTTAAATGTGTTTTGAATTTGCTTCTTGATGATCTCTTTTACTTCAACTCATGTTTCTTATGAGAGCATCCTCTCAAACTTTTTATGCCTGAAGATGATATTATATCTATTATTCTTGGGAGACCTTTTCTTAAATACTACAGGAGCTGTTATTAATTATAATCAAGGGAAGGTGACCTTCAATGTTAATGACAAGGAACATATTGTCTATTTCCCCAAGAAGATTGAAAGGACTTATGGCTTGAATTCAATTGAACATGTTGAGGGCATTCAAGTTGGAGAAATATATTGTCCCATACCAAGAGAAAATTTTGAAACTACTATGATTGGGACCATTGCTATCAAGGTTGAGGTAACATAATCATTAGTGGAATACAAAGTTTTGTATCATATGAAATTGTTTTGGTAACAAGACCTGATCAACCTTGTTAACAAAATGATTTCATTGAACAAAACAATGTTTTCACCATGGTTATCTTCGCTTACTTCTATTCTATCCATTTTCAGTTTTTGCTTTTGCCTAACTTAAATGCGTTAAAGAAAAGTACTTATTGGGAGATAACCCAAAAGTTTTAGATGAGTCTTGGAAGTTATTACTTCAGTAATAACCGCTCCTTATCCTTTTTATTTGCTTTTTGTGCCAAGAGTAAACTCTAATGAGAGATAAGTAATGATTGGGAAAGTTGCTGTCCCGAATCAGATTTCTGTGCTTCACCGTAAAAAATCATATAAAATCTCTAACTTAAAGGCGTTAAAGAAAAGTACTTATTGGGAGATAACCCAAAAGTTTTAGATGAGTCTTGGAAGTTATTACTTCAGTAATAACCGCTCCTTATCCTTTTTATTTGCTTTTTGTACCAAGAGTAACCTCTAATGAGAGAGAAGTAATGATTGGGAAAGTTGCTGCCCCGAAACAGATTTCTGTGCTTCACCGTAAAAAATCGTATAAAATCTCTGAACGTCTTTTTGAGGCGTGAATTTTTTTCCTTCTGCCCCAGGTTGTTATCTAACTTTCTTTAGTTCAACACTTTTTGATTTGAGCAACAGAAGGTCTTCGAAAAAATTCGTCTTTACTTGCTGGTCTGTTTTAACAGATTTCTGCCATTTTCTGCATTTGCTTTGTGGGTTCCTTTTTGAGTTCTTTTGGGGAATTGAGCTTTTTAAGGGAAGCTACAGTAGTTAGTGTTCTAATGGAAGTTTATTTGGTGTTATAACTGAACCTTAAGACTTATTTATCATAAGTGCACTAATGTTGCTAATGAGATTGTGTGAAGTTTTGTATGAAGGAAAAATTTCAGGTGTATGGAAGGAATGAGTAATGAGATGAAGGATGGACTAAAGCTCAAGCTTGGGGATGCCATGCGTGTCACCCCAAGAAATATCCAAGAAGTACAAGCGTCAAAGCTTGGGGATGCCCAAGGCATCCCCTTCTTCATCAATAAAAATCCTAGGTTTCTACCAAACGCTTCATTTTTATTGTTTCATGCACAGTTGTGTTGTTCTTGGAGCGTCTTCTTTTCATTTTCATTTTGGTTTTTCGTTTGCTTTTGTTTGCTTAGTTTGCTGAATAAATTGGTTGGACCCCCTCTTTCATACATTGGTTTTCAAATAGTTTGGTTTGGATTGGAAAAGAGTAGGAAAGCTCATGCTTAAGTGGTAAAGAGAGCTTGTTTTTAATTGTGGCCTATGCTTTGTCATGTCATGCTTGATATTGTTTTGGCTTTATGCTTAGTATTCTTGCTGTAGCATGACTTGTTATAAACAATTGAGATTTCTTAATGTGCCTTGGATGAATCATGCGTTGTGTTAGCATATTAAAGTATAGTATAGTGGTATTCTCCTTTGATGCTTTATTTGGGTTGACTTGGCACATGCTCACACCATGTTATGACTATCCAAAGTCACCATAGCCTTTATGATCCTTTAGTTTTCAACTTGTAGTATCTCTTTATTCCTTGATCAATGATGTTTTGTCGATCTGCATGATTATGGCCATTATTGCTCTCTTAGTTTGTCGCTCCCAGTCTTTTGCTAGCCTCCACAACAAAGTATGAGTTCCACTCATGCATCCAACTCCCTAAACCAAGTTATTCCAAAGATTCCACCATACCTACCTATTAGCTTATGCTATTCCAAGTATATTCATGCTTTTGTTTACCTTCCAAATTAAACTTGTTATGAGAAAACTGGTGATTAAAGCTCTCACGAACTTGATGGCACGCTTTACTTTTCTTGCCCTTAATAAACTTGAACCATTGTGTCGTCTATGTTGTATATGCTTGCACTTATTTGTTGGGGATTAGCAGAACCATGCTTTTATGGGGAACGCTTATTGCACTTGGTACTTGTACCTAGTTGATATCATGCGCTTTTGTATATGGATGTCGTCGGTGTGAAATGAAAGGGGAGCTTGTAAGTCCATGGAGTTATGTATATGTGTTAGAGAAACGCCTGGGCCGCTGGTCTAATCCATGCTGACATGGTGGAAACCTCCAGCGTAACCATAATGAGCTGTCTATGAAGCATTCTTCTTATAAAAAAAGAGTCCTATATTGAGAAAAAAAAGAGAAAAGAGAAAAAAAAGAGATACTATGAAAAGAGGAAAGAGAGAAAAAAAGCACCATATTCCCATGGTAAATAAGAAGAATGTTGAGATGCTCGTTGTCTGCATGCCTTATCATTTTGATATGGGGATTCTTCCGTATCATCGGGCAAGGGGTACCCCGTTGGCAGTTCTCTATGATACACATATACTTACGATGACAAGAACTTACCGGTGACTAAACTTGAGTAGCATGAGGAGCGACCCTCGTATACAAGGGACATGAGATTTCTGACTTATACTTCGTCAAGCATGTACACCATAGTTTGTTCAATTTAACCTTAATCACTTCAAGATGCTTATGATAGGGGCAATGAGAGCTGAAAGCTATTACGTACCTGACGAGGGTTTTACTCATCAATGCCCATTGTTATGGACTTGGGTTTTGGAGAAGGAGGGAGCGCTGGAGACATCTATCGGCTAGCAAACAAGCACACAGGGGACAAATGATTTACCCAGGTTCAGGCCTCATAGAGGTCCCTACTCCTGCTTGTCTGCTCGTGGAATTATCGAGGGAGTCGAAAGTTACAATGGTGCGCAGATGCAATCTGGCGAAGGTTGTGGAAACTAGGGTTGCATGTGTCCTCCTCGCCGCCCCCTCCTAGCCTTTATATAGATAGGCTAGGTCTCAGGTCACAGGTCGAGTCGGTTACAAGTTAGGGTTTTCCCCTTCAAACTATCTATCTTTAGCTTCTTCTTGTTCTTCAAGCAATCGAGAGTCCGCAGGTTACTCGAGTCCTTTCATCCGGGCCTTGGCGACACTGTGGGCCTGTGCGTATTTGGACCGTATATACCAAGCTCGAGTACCTGTAGGGTATACCCATGTCAGTAGCCCCTGAGTGTCCAGTGGAATCGTAGATTCGATTGGGGACCTTTTTGAAGTCTTTGAGTGCCTGAATGAGTACATTTCGACTGCTTTTATTTGTGTCATAGGGATTGTCAATATATGTGCCTGATGTAACCGAAGTATCGGTATCAGTTAACCACCTTAGGGTGAGATAACGCAACCTACTCGAACTCGAGTCCTCGGACTCGAATCCGGAAAAATGCTGGCGTAATTCGACTCAAGTCGTGGAGGTCTTACAGGAGTCGAATTTCAGTTATATGGGTGTGAGCACTCGACGCGTCCGTCAAGGCATGTTCATCGTGCATGTAGGCACGGATATATTTCTGGTAGTGCGCAGCTAGATGCGTTGCCAGGCCTTATTCAGGTCTTATCTTCACGCTGTAAGCGCGGCATCCGAATTTTTATCATCGCGGAGACGATTCGGGCGACCCAGGAGACGTAGTCTCTTTGTAGGGAAAATTATGAGGCGTAAGCCATGAATCTGAAAAGTGCGGATGTTACCAACACACAGTTTTTGTGCAAATAAATCATAGGGTGCGCGACCAGCGCTCCCTATGGGAGTAGCCCCCGAGTGCCTGGTTGAGTCGAAGACTCAGGCAGGGACTAAAGAACTTTTGCGATTGTCATCGTCTTTTGCTTGCTTGTTTTAGTCGAAGAATCAGGCAGGGACTAAAACACTTTTGCGACTGCTGTCGTCTTTTGCTTGCTTGTTTCAGTCGAAATTGTTTCCGGCGCTCCCTATGGGAGTAACCCATGTCCGTAATCGAACCGTGTTTCGAGTGGTTGGGTTTGATTATGGTTGTCCTCATTCCTGCAATAAGAAAAGAAAAATCGTAGGGTGCACGGCCAGCGCTCCCTATGGGAGTAGCCCCCGAGTGCTTGGTGGAGTCGAAAACTCCAGCAAGGACTAAAGTAGCCGAATTTTTCCATTGTGTAGCTTTGATGACGTCAGTTCTGACGCTTGTATGACCTCGGTTGCCCGCGTGAGCGAGTTTGACGGGACGTGATGAGCGGTGGGTCCTACTTCCTGACTTTGATTTGACTGGTCGTGCGTAATCTTATTTTTAACTGAGCCTCCTCGATTTCTGCGCGTAATGGGAGTAGTGGAGGGATGGTTCGCGCTTCCCCTTCTCCACGTGTCCAACGCGATGTGTGGCACGCGTCCAGTAGGGGTTTTTCTGAGCCGTTGGATTGCATCTTCTAGGGGTTAAGTAGCGCTGCTACGGTGGTAATTTCCCATCTGCGCTCTTTCTTCCTTGCTACCATCGCCATTGCTGCTTCTCTTCTGCTTTTCCTTACGCTCATCTCCTCCACGACGCTGGACCAGCTTCGTTCGTTCCCGAGCTACTTCCTGCGCTCACATCGCCACCGTTCAATAGGGAAAAAGAAGGGAGGCGTTGTTGCAGATTCCGCGGCCATCGTCGCCGCGGCGAAGAAGAAGGGTGGCTCCGCTGCTGCGGGCACCAGCGCCGCCGCCGGTAGGAAGAAGAAGGTCGCGGGCACCCGCGTGACAAATGGTGCATGGCGCCCTTCCATCATCAAGGCATCAGATCTCCGTCTTCTTCGCCAAGACGGAGTTATCTCCGCAGCAGTCGCCGATGCGCGCGTCCCCAGCAGTGAGACCATTCCTGTTCCTCCCGCTGGTTTTCGAGTGATGTTTCTTGCATTCATCATTCGTGGCCTTTCTTTGCCTCTCTACCCCTTTCTTAGGGGTATTCTTGGTTTCTACGGGCTCCAGCTCCATCAGCTGTCCCCAAATTCTATCCTCCATATCATCTGCTTCATCACTCTTTACGAGTGCTGGCTCGGAATCGAACCACACTTTGGTATTTTCAAACGCTTATTTAATTGAAGCGTCAGTCCGCATTTGGCTCTTTAGTTTATGACGTAGGTGGTTGCGGAATCCATGTCGACCCATCCGCCACCTACTTCAACATCAAGCTCACCAAGTCCGTCCAGGGATGGAGGGACAAATGGTTCTATGTCCGCGATCAGAAGGCCAAAGATGAGCACTTTGGACTCACGCCCTTTGATCCTGCGACTCCCTGTAAGAAGATGCGTTCTTGGAAGAACGTAGTTATGCCTGGCGAGCTTGCGGAGACAGACGTGCTGTATCAACGTGTCTGCGACCTCGAGAGTCGCATAGGCGCAAAAGAGGGAGGCTGTGCCCTTATCGGAACTTGGTTGCGCCGTCGCGTCCAGCCTCTCCAAGCCAGAGTCCATCCCATGTTTCAATGGGGTGGCGCTGATGATGCCACTCGCGTGTCTGCCGATGGCATGTCCGCGAGTGAGGTGGATAAGAGGGTTCGACTGGTCACGAAGTACACTGGCAAGGATGTGTTTCCGAATGAGCCAGTCGTTCCTCCTTTTGATGCTTCGAACCCTCCTCCTGAGGTAAAGTTGTGCTACGCAGTAGCTTGTTTTCGTGATTGCTTTTCTGCTGCTTACTTGTTCTTTTTGCTGATCTTCACTGTCTGTGTGCAGGATTGGGCGGTGTCGCCCTGTATGCCCCCTCTCCCTGAGGGGATTATTCCTCGTGAAGCTTTGGAAGAGGACGAGTCTGAGTCGACTGTCCCTTCTGATGTGGAAGAGGAAGCCCCTGAGTCCGAGAGTCCGGATACTCACAAGTATTCGCGCAGCAAGGATTCTGACGCGTCGTCTCCTTCGACTTCAGAAGGCATGGTTGTTGGCGCAGAATCGCCAATTCCCGCTGTTCGTGTGAGGGCTGTAGCACCATCTTCTCGCAAGAAGATGCGACTGCCTAAGGAGTCTTCGTCGGAATCGGTGGAGGCCACGTTTGATTTTGACAAGTTTGACTGGTAAGTTTTCGAGTTCATTTCTACTTCTTTGTTTTCTTCTTGTTGGCTTTGCCCTGGAGTTTGCCCTTTCTCAATGTGGATTTTGTCTTGTAGTCAAGAGACGTCGTCATCTTCTGGTGACGTCGATTTTTTGAAGGAATCAGGAGTCGCGACCTCAAGGGCCAAGAAAGAGGTCGAGCGCGCTCCTTCCCCTCCGGTGGCGGCCCACTCCGGGCACAATTCTTCGAGCTCTCCTCACGTAGGGGAGCATCGAATGGTTGCCCGGATGACGGTACAATAAACTTCTTCGGAGTCATTGGAGGACCATGTAAGTATAGCTTTCCTTCTTTTTAATGTGGCAGTCGACGTTATCCGTTGCTTTCACTGATTCCTTGTTTGTGCGACAGCTCCTTGTAAAGGAAGCCGCACAAGTGGCAGAGCAGGTGATGGCGATGGGTCGCCAGCATGCAATGCTGGAGACGCGTCACCCTGTGGTCGAAAGTGAGTGTTCTACACTTATTCTTTTTCGTCTTATCCTTCTTTGGTATAGTCGACTGATAGTGAAATTTTGATTGCCAAGCAGCTGGACATAATGCCTTGCTCCGTAACGTCGCCACCTTGGAGAAGACATTGGCCACAGCTGTGAAGGGGCGCGACGAGGCAATCGCAGCTCGTGACGAGGCACAGAGGTGCGAGGAGGATCTGCGTGCCTCCTTTGCGACCAGGGAAAAGTTGTTCGAAGAGCAACTATTCTCAGTCACCAAGGCCCTCTTAGGTATCTTCGCTGGTAGATATTTATTGTTTTCCTTCTCTGCATCTAGAGTTTTTGCCGGTGGCGCTAAAGGTTTGATCCATGTGTGGGGTTTCTGTGCAGATGCTGGCGATTTGAACTTTGACCCGCTGGCCCTTCGTCGCGATGACGCTCTGGCAGGCGCGGTGTCTGCAGTCGAGGACCGTAGCGCCGCCATCCAAGATACATTGTCCAAGGCCAAGGTCACCCTCAGTCGACTCCAGGAGGAGCTGATGCCGAAGGCGCAGCTGATCGATAACGTGGACGAGCTAGTGGAATCACTCGCCGCTGGTGTGCCTTCCACCTACAAGAACTCCCTCCACGCGGATGGCGCGTCTATGTCACTCGCGATGGTGCAAGCCCATGGAGATGATATCGATCCTTCCACGGTGTCGAAGGCGATGCCTGTTGGCGCGGATGGTCAGCAGGTAGTCTTTGCTCCCTTTGCGACTGCCTATGCCAAATATGGCCATTCCTTGATAAATACCATTGCCAAGTATTCGGAGGAGCTCCAACGTGCTAAGAAGGCGGCGAAAGCTTCGGCCTCAGGGGCCGATGGAAAGTCAGTGGCGTCTGATACTGCCACGGACTTGATGAAGCCCCCGAAGCCGTCGAAGTCGAATAAGCTAGCTGCTCCGTAGTTAGCTTTTTGTAATAGTTGATGAATTGTCCTTTTGGTCTAAGAACATGCCTACTGGCGAGTGTGTTTGTGAATACTTATGCTGATCCTGAATGCATCTGTTCCTTTTGCCTTTGTGTTAAGTTGGTCGCCTTATTTGCGTCTGTCTTGGCTTGTGGTAGGGTACATCAAGTGATCCCGTGGGGGGAACCCAGGACTCGCCATCTCTTGATGATATAGTGGCACCACCGTGCTCCAGGGTAGAGGAGCTATCCTTGCTTTCGCGACTTCGTGATCGCGTGAAGCAGCTGGAGCGTGAGTTGCCCGTGATCCGCGGTAGCGCGAATGTGTGGAAGTCGAAGGCTGAAAAAGCCGCCGCCCGCGAGCAATATCTGCTTGGCGAGGTGACGCAGCTCGGCGACCAGTTTAAGTGTTAGTTTGCTTATTCTCATCTTCTCCTTTGTAGTTACTCGCAGAGGTACGTTGTACTCATGCTATTGATGCTGCTTCGTGTAGTTGTTAGCGCGCGCCATCCGCAGGAGGAGAAGGATAGAATTGCCATTCGCCTTCATGATCTCACCCAGGAACAACTTCAAGAGAGTGGATACTTCTGGGTAGATCATGATCGTGCGACTGCGTTGGCGACCCTGCAGGATCGTGCATCGCGAGTGCTGCTCTTCCTAAAGAAGTCGCAGTCATGCTTGGAAAGCATTTATCAGGCGATGTTCCTGCTGGATGACGCTCCGTCAAGCCTGCTGGCTCTTCTTGCCAAATTTCAAGATCTGTCCATGGTTCGTGAGTGCGTGAGACAGCAGTTGGTGGCTGGTGCCAAGGCTGCCCTCTCTATGGTGCGATTGCACAGGCCTGACATGGATATTGTCGCCATTGCCTCTGGGCCGCCAGCGCCACCAGCAGGATCTGCTTGGAATATGGTGCCGCACTATCAGGTGGTGGACCGCCCAGCCGAGGAGATCGTCGACTTCTTCGAGGAACAAACCAATGTTCTTCTGTTGCAAGAGTATCCAAATATGTATCCTGCACATAACTGTACTTGTGTTGTAAAGTTCGTATAGATGTTGTAGATAATTTATTGTCGAATGTGTATAAGGAGCTTTGTGAGCGTGAGGTGCGTTGCACTATGCGGGTCATTTTCGTTAGCCTGGCCATCCTTTATCTCGTTCCCTTGTCAACCTGTCAGGTGCGTTGCAGCTGGGTTGAGTTTGTGTTAAGGGGTTCGATTGATGTGCCAGCTATTCAGGATATCGCGTTTTGGTTCGAAGAACATATGTGTATAGGGTGGCGCAACCCCCGAGTATGAAAATTAACAAAGTAAAGGAGAACACAGAGTTTTGGGGCATTTAGCTTTTATTTATTCGAAGAACAGTACGAAGTACAATGTGTGGCTAAGTAGCCTTGGCTGAGTAGCCTTATTTGCGATGTAAAAGTAAAAATGACTAGGGGTAGAAGCGTCACAGTTGTGCGACGTTCCAAGGGTTGGAGTATGCGACTCCTGTCTCTAAATCTTGAAGGCGATAGGCCACCAGGATTACTTGTAATCACGCACGGTCCTTCGGGGGACTCGAGCTTGAGATGCCCTCGCTGCTTGATCAGCAGGACCAGGTCACCTTCGAAGGATCTGTGAAGCCTTCATCGTGGTAGTTCGCGGAGTTCTGCTGGTAGATCGTAGATCTTTCTACGGCGATTTCTCTTGCTTCGTCAAGGAGGTCGACGGAGTCTTCTAGTGCAAGGGATGACTCTTGCTCGCTGTAAGCGACCACGCGCGGCGCCTTGTACCGTACTTCGGCGGGTAGTACTGCCTTTGCTCCGTGCACCATAAAGAATGGCGTGTAGCCTGTGGCGCTGTTTGGAGTTGTACGTAGGCTCCAGAGTACGGATTGTAGTTCATCTGGCCAGCAACCCGTGGCTTGTTCGAGTGGCCGAAGGAGTCGCTTCTTGATGCCGCTGCAGACGAGCCCGTTTTCTTTTTCCACCTGACCGTTGGTCTATGGATACGCTAGTGAGGCGTAGCTGATGTTGATCCCTAGGTTCTCGCAGAATTCTTGGAACTCCTTGGATGTGAAGTTCATCCCATTGTCGATGATGATGCTGTGCGGCACGCCAAAGCGGTAGACAATGGACTCGAAGAATTTGACTGCGTTGTGCCCTGATTGGTTGGTCACCGGCATGGCTTCGATCCACTTGGTGAATTTGTCGACTGCAACCAAGATGTAGACGTAACCTCCACGCGAGGACCATGGAAGCTTGCCAACCAAGTCGATCCCCCACTGTGCGAAGGGCCAGGCCAATGGAATAGGCCGTAGTTCTGCGCCTGGTGCATGTGGCTTGTCCGCGAATCGCTGGCAAGCATTGCATTTTTGGACTATGTCCTTAGCGTCGCGCATGGCCGTGGGCCAGTAAAATCCAGCTCGTAGAGCTTTGGAAACGAGGGCGCGACTGCCGGCGTGGTGCCCGCAGGTCCCTTCATGGATGTCGAGGAGAACTGCTCTTCCATCGGCCATGGAGACGCATCGTTGTAGCACTCCTATGATGCTGCGTTTATATAGCTCGCCGTTGATAACGGCGAATTCCTTGGAGCGCCGCGCGATGTGTCGTGCATCTGTCGGGTCGTCCGGTAGTCTCTTGCTGAGAAGGTATGTAATGTACGGCTGCGTCCAAGATTGCTCGATCATCATGACGCTCATTGGTCCCTCGAGTCCTGTGTCCAGCTCCAAGTCATCGAGTGCCATTGGCTCATTGGGTGGCGTAGCCCCCGAGTCCGTGGCTGCGCTTGTTTTCTTCTCTGCGGCCTTTGGCTTGATGGAGCGTTCGCATATGCGCTCGATAAATACCCCAGGTGGTATGGGGGCGCAGGTAGAGCCTATGTTGGCGAGTGCGTCCACCTCCTTGTTGCTTTTGCGATCGACGTGTCACAACTCGCAACCATCGAAGTCTCCTTCGAGTGTATCGTAGAGGTCGTGGTACGCGATCATGTTGTCGTTCAGTGCGTCGCACTCGTGCATTGTTTGGTTGACGACCAACTTGGAGTCGCCATATATGATGAGCCTCTTGGCGCTAAAAGCTTTTGCCATCCTCATCTCGTGCAACAGGGCCTCATATTCAGCCTCGTTGTTTGAGGCTATGAACTGCATTCGCAGGATATACTTTAGCTTATCCCCTTGAGGTGATGTCAGTATGACGCCTGCGCCTGCTCCATCTTTCCGCTTGGACCCATCTAAGTGCATTGTCCAGAGGTAGGACATATCTGGCTTGTCCGGGAGCTGGTTCTCCATCCAGTGCACGAGAAAGTCAGGGAGCACTTGCGACTTGATGGCGTCGCGTTTTTCGTATGTGATGTCTTGTGGAGGAAGCTCTATTCCCCAAAGCGCGACTCGCCCCGTGGCGTCGGGGTTATTGAGGATATGTCCCAACGGGGCGTCGTTGACTACCACGATTGGGTGTTCCTGGAAGTAGTGGCGCAGTCGCCGGGCGGTCATAAAGACGCCGTACACCAGCTTCTGGTAGTGCGGGTACCGCTGTTTTGTTGGCGTGAGGACCTCACTGAGGTAGTATACCAGGCGTTGTACGCCGTGGACCTTGTTTTCCTCAGCTCGCTCGATGACGAGCACTGTGCTGACCACCTGGTTGGTGGCGGAGATGTACAACAACGGGTTCCTTTCGTGGAGTCACCAGTACTGGCGAAGTGGATAGCAGGCGCTTGAGATCTTCGAATGCTTCTTGCGCTTCATTGGTCCACTCGAATTTTTCGTCTTTGCGGAGGAACTGGTAGAAGGGCAGTGCCTTTTCACCCATCCGACTGATAAATCGACTGAGGGTCGCGATTCGTCTAGCCAGTTGCTGGACGCCTCTTATGTTCTTCGGCTTCTCCATGGACAGTATGGCTTTTATCTTCTTCGGGTTCGCCTCGATTCCCCTCGCGGAGATGAGGTATCCGAGTAGCTGCCCAGATGGTACGCCGAAGGCGCATTTGTCTGGATTGAGCTTGATCCGGTAGCGATCAAGGTTAGCGAAGGTTTCGCGCAAATCGTCGATTAGAGAGGCTTCCTCCTTGGTCTTGATTACTATGTCGTGGACATAGACTTGGATGTTGTGACCTAGTTGTTCCTTGAGGCAAGCCTGCATGCATCACTGGTAGGTGGCTCCCACGTTTTTTAGCCCGAAGGGCATTGTGTTGTAGCAGAACACACCAAAGGGCATTGTAAACGCCGTTTTCTCCTGATCTTCCTCCTTCATTCGAATTTGATTACATCCTGAGTAGGCATCAAGGAAGCAGAGGCGCTCGCATCCCGCGGTGGAGTCGATGATCTGGTCGATCCGTGGCAGCGGAAAGTGATCTTTTGGGCAGTGCTTGTTTAAAGAAGTGAAGTCCACACACATCCGTAGGATATCTGTGTCCTTTTTTGGTACCAGCACCGTATTGGCGAGCCAAGTGCTTTCCTTGATCTCGCGTATGAACTTGGCCTCGAGGAGTCTGTTGATCTCCATTCCGACTGCCTGCGCTCGTGGCTCAGACAGTCGCCTGATTGTTTGTTTGACTGGCCTTGCGTCGGGGTTGACGTTGAGTGCGTGCTCGGCGAATTCCCTGGGAACTCCTGGCATGTCCGCAGGACACCAGGCAAAAATTTCCCAGTGCTCACGGAGTAATTCGACGAGCGCTGTCTTGGCGGGATCTGATGGATGGACCTGCACTTTCTTTGTGTGCACAGATGAGTCGAAGGAGAGGTCAGGTGAGCTTGGCCTACTCATAGGAGGCAGACTGTTGTCTGTCGTCTCTTTTAGTCTTGCGAGTTCCTCCTGCACGCCAAAGGACTGGGAGATTCTGTTGAATTCCCTGCCGCAACTGTTAGATCGCTCGAAACTCCCGTTGATCGTTATGACGCCGTTGGGTCCTGGCATTTTCATCTGCAGGTAGGCGTAGTGGGGCACTGCCATGAACCTGGTGAATGCGACGCGCCCGAGGATGCAATGGTATTGTGAGGGCCAGTCGACGACCTCAAAGTCGATGCGCTTGCGCCGGAAGTTCTTCGGCATGCCAAAGATGACGTCGAGGTTGATTTTGCCTAGGGGGTATACGCCCTTCCCTGGGACGATGCCGTGGAATGTTGTGTCTGATGCCTCCAGGCAAGTTAGAAGGATCCTCATTGCTCGCAAGGTACTCGTGAATATGAGGTTGATGCCACTTCCGCCGTCCATGAAGACGCGACTCATGTCGAAACCTCCGATTTGCGCCTCGAGTACGAGGGGGCAATGACCTGGGCGAGGTATCTGACGCGGGTGGTCGCTTTTGTCGAAGGTGATGCACGACTCGCTGCCGCCGAGGTACTCAGTGGTGGATGGTGGCGAGTGCACGACCAAGTTGACTTGGCGAGTGATGGCCTTCTGCACTCTGTTGGAGGGGCGCCCCTTTTGGATCATCATGGTACCCATGGCCCGTGGATACGGTTCGCCCCCGTGGTGCTGGTCCGGTGCGGCTCCGTTCGGGGGTGGCCCAGGTGGTGGTGATGGTGCGCCATGTGCCACGGCGCCTGGAGCGGCTCCGTAGCCTCTTTCGACTGCATTGCGATTGATCCGAACCAATCCCTCGAGTAGCTTGAGGAACTCGCGGCAGTCCTTGAGGAGGTGGCTGGACTTTCTCTTGCCATCATGCTTGTCGATGTAGAAGTGTACCGTGCATGGCCCGGATAGTTTGTCCTCGATGGAGGTCGCGGGTGCCTCATCGCGAGTGCGGTGTTGCCACACTTGCGTGGTTTTCCCGGAGTCGCGGTATCCGCTGCTATGGTATCCGCTGTTGCGGTTATCGTCACGTCTATCGGCGTAGCCGGCCGCGACCATGTCGACGTCGTCACGGTCATCGTAGATGCGCATGCGGCGTTTGCCTCGGAGGTCGCGCCTGCGCTCGAGTTCTGCCTCCTCGTTAGAGTGGGCGTGGTTCTTCACTGAATCTTCTCCATCGGCCCACCAATTCGTGATCTCCATTAGGTGGTCGATGGTCTGGGGCTTTGAGCGGCCTAGCTCCTCCCTGAGTTCCATGCGGCGGACATCACCATTGAATGCATCAATTGCGCGGTCTTCCGAGATGTTCTCCGCGGAGTTCTTGATGATGGACCACCTTTGAATGTAAGAGCGCAGCGATTCGCCAGATCTTTGCTGGCAGCATCTCAGCTCTTCGATTGATGCGGGCCGCTTGTACATGCCCTTAAAGTTGCGCACGAAGCTGTAAACCAGCTCATCCCAGCTGCTAATGGATCCGCGTGGGAGGTTATTGAGCCATGCTCGGGCGGCGCTCGCAATGTAGTCAAGCATTGCATGGCAGTGCTTCGACTGCCTCCATGGAGTCTGACGGAGGAGATGTGGTCCTCCAGCCAGATCTTGGGGTCCTGTAGACCATCAAACTTCGGGTTCTCCGACGGGAGTTTGAACCCCTTAGGCATTCGCTTTTGCCTAATGGATCTGCTAAAGCATCTGGCGCCGCAGAGCTCCACGTCCTCCTCTTCTGAGTCAGTCGATCGAGCACGTCGTGCTCTTGATTTGTCGATCTTGCGCTGCGTGATGTCATCTCGTGCGTCGTAGTCGTGGTCGTGTCGTCGTGAGCGGCGACGTCGAGACAAGTCGTGGCTGTCATCGCTGGATGAGGGCGAGGAATAACGCTTTGCTAGCGCTTTGCCCTTCTTTAGCTCCGGTGTCGGCTCCTTGTCGAGGGTGGCCTCGATTAATCCTAAGCCCGCGATCGTGGATCGGTGCATGGCGACTCGGGGGTCTCCAGCTGGTGGCTGGTTGTTCAAGAGGTACATGGTGGCCGCTGTCACCGCAGCCTGTGGCGTTTTGGGGACCATGTTGCCCTTGGTGTCGACTGTCATAGAGCCGAAGTCGAGGACCTTTGCAGCCTCTATGCGTTCCTTCTCGGTGAGGTGAGCCATCCGAGACTGCCTCTTCTTGGCAAGGTGCTCGTTGCCCTTTGAGGAGGATCCTCCGTAGGAGGAGAGTCCAGCACGATGAAGGCTCGATTCGTCTGCCGCCTTTTTACGCGCCTCGAGTTGCGCGATTGTTTGTACCTCGCACTTGAATTCTTACTTCAGGAGCCAGTGATAGCCCATCAGCAGCTCCTGCGGGGATCCGAAGGGTAGAGGGGTGCCTCTCAGGGCCTCGCGGAAGCGAGCCCATTCTTGCTCGTTCAGCTTGATTACGACGCGTTCGCCGGTTTGCTCATTTACTATGGTTGGAGGTTCGACCGCCCCTCCGTTGTTAACGGGGATGCGATTGCCACCGTTACCGCCGTTGCCGCCATTGCCACCGTTACCGCCGTTAGGCGGGTCGGTTCTGTTACGGCGATTGCCGCCGTTGTCGTGGTTGGCAGAGGTGTCGCCCGCGTTGATGACGGCACACATGAAGTGATTGGGGAAGCTGTTGCTTCCACAACTCTCAGATCCGGAACCGTAGGTTCCATCTTCAGTGGCTAGATCGCTCAGATCGGAGTCGCGACTGCTGTCGCTGACGGTGTTCTCGAATGTTGTCGGGGTGTTGAGCTCGCTGATGGGTGCCGATCAGCGGAGGGAACCATGATGCCGGGGCAATCGCCGGTGCTGTCGGCTGATCAGGCAGGCGAAGCGTGCCCATCTGGCCGACTTGGAAGCGGAAGCTCCCAATTGCCAGGCTGACTCCGTCGCCCACAGACTCGAAGGCCGGGCGGGTAGCCGGCGTATGGACGGTTAAGTCGAAGGCACCGAAGAGCTGGCGAATCTCCACTGTTGTGGAGTTGTAGATCGCAGTTGATGGGGCCGAATAAGCCGCAACATCAGCACTCCCAATTCCCACAGACGACGCCAATTGACGAGGGTTTAACTCGTCAATACCCATTGTTATGGACTTGGGTTTTGGAGAAGGAGGGAGCGCTGGAGACATCTATTGGCTAGCAAACAAGCACACAGGGGACAGAGAATTTACCCAGGTTCAGGCCTCGTAGAGGTCCCTACTCCTGCTTGTCTTCTCGTGGAATTATCGAGGGAGTCGAAAGTTACAATGGTGCGCAGATGCAATCTGGTGAAGGTTGTGGAAACTAGGGTTGCGTGTGTCCTCCTCGCCGCCCCCTCCTAGCCTTTATATAGATAGGCTAGGTCTCGGGTAGCAGGTCGAGTCGGTTACAAGTTAGGGTTTTCCCCTTCAAACTTTCTATCTTTAGCTTCTTCTTGTTCTTCAAGCAATCGAGAGTCCGCAGGTTACTCGAGTCCTTTCATCCGGGCCTTGGCGACACCATGGGCCTGTGCGTATTTGGACCGTATATACCAAGCTCGAGTACCTGTAGGGTATACCCATGTTAGTACCATAATTTTTGGAAGCTCTTTATGAGACTTGAATCCCTACTTCCTTTTACAAAGGCCTTTCTTCCACCATTATATTGAGTCTCCACCTTCTATATTTATACACCTACTTTGAGAGCATAGTGGCCATTCTTAGTTCTATGTGCATTGTCCCAAGACTAGTTGATTGATGCATACTTTGATATTGCTTGTTTTAAACTATTGTATCTAGTCACTCTTATGAACTTTGAAGGTGTCCTATGCATTTATATTTGCTACTCTATTGAGGGACAAGCTGAATACTTTTATGCTATGTTTTGTTTATGTGAAACAAACAAACGTCTTGCAAAGCATTGTTATTCATGAATCTTTTGTTTGTGCCTTTTCATGTTGCATCATAGTTTCTTTGCTTATTGCTAGAACTTTGTCTTTCATGTTATGATTGAAGTACTATGATCCCAGCTTTGAATGTTTTACAAATACTTTGATCAAGTCTTTGATGGTGCATGTCACCTCAAAAATTATTCTTTCTTTTTATCACTTACCTACTCGAGGACAAGCAGGAGTTAAGCTTGGGGATGTTGATACATTGCAAATGTATCTATAATTTTTGATGCTCCATCTTGGTTTTATCCGCTTTCTTGTGTTTTGTCCACACTTTGGAGTACTTTTCATATGATTTGTTGGACTAACCTATTAACAAGAGCCACAGTGCCAGCAACATGTTTTTTGCTGTTTTTGGTTCCAGGAAAGTCAGAAAATGAATATTCTTGGAATTGGACGGGACAAAAGCCAAAGTGCCTATTTTTCCAGAAGACTCCAGGAGCCAGAATACGAGACGGAGAAGAGCTAGGGGTGGCCACACCACCTGGTGGCACGGGCCAGGCCAGGCCGTGCCAGGGGGTGGTGTGGGCCCCCTAGGCACCCCCTCGGCCTCTCTCTTCGCCTATAAGGAGCCTTCTGACCTAAAAACTCCGGGGGGTTCGACGTTTTCCCAGAAGGAGTTCCGCTCCGCCGCCACCACCAGATTCCATGAAACAACACCAGAAACTCCATTCTGGAACCTTGCCAGGACGGGGAATTGGAGGAGATCATCGCCATCATCATCACCATCGCTTCTCCATCGACCATCCATGTTTCCCCCATCTATGAGTGAGTAATCCCCCGCTGTAGGCTATGGGGATGGTAGGGATTGGATGAGATCGTTCATGTAATGGCATCAGATTGTTAGGGCATGGTGCCTAGTATCTTTTATTAGTGCTTTATGACTTTGTTGTGACTTGTTGTGCTTAATGCTTGTCACTAGGGCCCGAGTGCCATGATTTCATATCTGAACATGTTATTGATTCATTATGATAGTATTTTTCTTGGTCTTATCTACAAGTTGTATACACACGTTGTTATCCGGAACCTATGGCCCCGAAGTGATAGAAATCGGGATAACCGGAAGGGAAAGGCTTTGATGTGAGGATCACATGTGTTTACGGAGTGTTTATGCTTTGCTCCGGTGCTCTATTAAAAGGAGCACCTTAATTTCCAGTAGTTCCCTAGAGGCCCCGCTGCAAATGGGCTAGCAGGACAAAAGATGTTGTGCAAGTTCTCATTGCGAGCACGTATGACTATATATGGAACACATGCCTAGGATTGTCTAGTACTTGGATGCTTTATCTTATTTATCTGCAATTGCCCTATGTTCTGATTGCTATGTGAATTGTCTTGTCCATGCAACGCCCGTCCATCCATCCCTATGCTTACCTTTTCGAATCCCACTGCTATCGCTTTTGTTACTACTGTCTTTGCTTTACTACTGCTACTGCTTTACTATTCTTACTACAAAACTATTGCTACTGATAAACTGTTGTGAGCAAGATTGTTTCCAGGTGCAGCTGAATTGAAAACTCAGTTGTTAAGGCTTATAAATATTCTTTGGATCCCCCTGTGTCGAATCAATAAATTGGGTTTCACTTCCCTCGAAAATACTGCGGTACACCCCCTATACTTGTGGGTCATCAGTAAGTTCTCCATGGATGTATGTCCACCCGTTGTTCTGTATCGAGTAGATAGATCTTGGCGTATAGTTCTCATCGTAGGAATTTTTTTGTTTTCTATGCTACGAAGCCAACAGTGGTATTAGAGCCTGATCTATTCGTAGGTGCTTTGCACGGGTAGTACACATATGTTTATATGTCGGCAATGATGATCATGTTATTGCATCTTCTATGTATTTTGGATATTGGTGGCATAGTGGGATGAAGCGGCCCATACCAACCTTACATGTCATCGTACATGAGACCAGTTCCACGACTGACATGCAACTAGTTTTGCATAAGTGGCTAGCGGGTGTCTGTCTCTCCTACTATAGTCAATATCTGATTTACAACGAGTTTCTAATAACTTGGTTATCCTCGTTGTGGTTCATGTTCGTAGGTAAGATCGGTTCTATCTCCGAAAGCCCTAAGCCACGTAAAACTTGCAATTGATAAATTAGAGGTGTCTAGTTTAGATCGTTGCTGGGCTAGTGCCTTGATATGGTATTGTTGTAAGTAGATGTATGATAGATACTCTTACAACACACTTAACGTGTAAGTTCCATAGACCTTGGCCTTACACACAAAGGAATGATAGAGATCATACCACGATGCAAATGATAGAGATCAAATGCATGGACCATATCATCTCACTTTACACATTAGATGTTTGCATCTTATATTGCTAGTTTGGCGCTTTTGGTAGCATTATAATATGATCCCTCATTTAGATATCAATCTAAAATGTGTTCTTCCTTAAGTATGCACCATTTTATGGATCGTATTTTGAGACATCACGTGATGATCGGGTGTTCTCGACTCTACGCTTTCATATGACGGGTGTAAGACAGTTTTACACACGCGAATACTAAGGTTCTTACTTGGCGAGCCTAGCATGTACAGACATGGCTTCGGAACACGGACCGAAAGGTTAAGCATGAGTCATATAGTTGATATGATGCCCATATAGATGCTCTCCTTTGAAGCTACACCAACTCACATGATGATCGGACTTGGTGTAGTGGATTTGGTTCATGTAATCACCAAAAGGACACGAGGGATGTCGTTTTTGAGTGGGAGTTCATTAGTAATTTGGATTAGTTGAACTCAATCTATCATAAACTTAGTCTAAATATACTTTACAAATTCTGTTGTAGATGGCACCACCTGCTTTTAATTTCAATGTGTTCATGGAGAAAGAGAAACTTGCTGCGAATGGTAGCAACTTGACCAACTAGGCTATGAATTTGAGGATTCTCCTCACTGCTACACAAAAGAAATATGTGCTAGAGGCGCCGCTAGGCCCCCCACCAACTCCTGATGCCCCTGACAAGGAAAAGAACGTCTATATAACTCCTCAGGAGGACCACAACTTAGTTCATTACGGCATACTGTATGGGCTAGAGCCAGAACTTCGAAAGCGTTTCGAAAATGGCAATGCCTTTGATACCATGGGAGAATTGAAAATGATTTTCAATACCCATGCTACCATAGAGAGTTATAATGCTTCTGAAAAGTTCTTTAGCTGCATGATGGAGGAGAACAACTCCGTTAGTGAGCACGTACTCAAAATGTCTGGGTACGCCGATAAGCTTGTGTCCTTGGGAATAACGCTTCCCATTGACTTAGTCATACATCATGTTCTCCAATCTCTGCCACCTAGCTACAAGAGCTTCGTGATGAACTATAATATGCAGGGCATGAAGAAGTCTCTTCCCGAGCTTCTGTCAATGCTTAAGACTGCAGAAGTGGAGATTAGGAAAGAACATCAAGTGTTGATGATCAATAAGACCACCGGTTTCAAGAAGGACAAGAAAGGCAAGCAGAAGGGAAAGAAGGCCGGCAAATATATTGCCGCACCTGAAAAGAAACCCCGAGCTGGCCCTAAGTCTGATACCGAGTGCTACTATTGCAAGGGGACTGGCCATTGGAAGCGTAACTGCCCCAAGTATTTGGCGGACAAGAAGGCCGGTAAGGCAAACAAAGGTATATGTGATATACATGTTATTGATGTGTACTTGACTAGTACTCACAGTAGCACCTGGGTATTTGATACGGGGTCGGTTGCTAATATATGTAACTCAGTTCAGGGGCTACAGAACAAGCGACAGCTAGCAAGGGATGAGGTCACGATGAGGGTCGGCAATGGATCAAGAGTTGATGTGATCGCCTTCAGAACGCTGCCTCTCCATATGCCATCGGGATTAGTTATAAATCTAATAATTGTTATTTGGTGCCTGCACTGAGCATGAACATTGTATCCGGATCGTGTTTGATGCAAAGTGGTTATTTGTTTAAATCTGAAAACAATGGTTGTTCGATTTATATGAATGATATCTTTTATGGTCATGCACCTTCGTTGAATGGTTTATTTCTATTGCATCTCGATAGTAGTATTACGCATATTCATAATATTGATGCTAAAAGGATTAAACTTGATAATGATATATCTGCATATATGTGGCACTACCGTCTAGGTCATATTGGCGTTAAACGCATGAAGAAACTCCATTCTGATGGACTTTTGGAATCACTTGATTTTGAATCATTTGATACATGTGAGCCATGCCTTATGGGCAAGATGACTAGAACACCGTTTTCCGGTTCAATGGAATGGGCGACAGATTTATTGGAAATCATACATACTGATGTGTGTGGACCAATGAGTGTGTCAGCGCGAGGTGGATATCGTTATTTTGTTACTTTCACGGATGATTTGAGTAGATATGGGTATATCTATTTAATGAAACACAAGTCTGAAACTTTTGAAAAGTTCAAGGAATTTCAGAATGAAGTGGAAAATCATCGTAACAGAAAGATCAAATTTCTGCGGTCTGACCCTGGAGGAGAGTATCTTAGTTACGAATTTAGCAGACATATGAAAGACTGTGGAATAGTTTTACAATTCACGCCTGCCGGAACACCACAACGTAATGGTGTGTCGGAACGTCGTAATCGTACTTTATTGGATATGGTTCGATCTATGATGTCTCTGACTGACTTGCCACTGTCATTTTGGGGTTATGCACTAGAAACCGCTGCATTCACTTTAAATAGGGCACCGTCTAAATCCGTTGAAATGACACCGTATGAATTATGGTTTGGAAACAAACCTAAGCTGTCATTTCTTAAAGTTTGGGAATGCGATGTTTATGTGAAGAAACTTCAACCGGATAAACTCAAACCCAAAGCGGAAAAATGCGTCTTCATAGGATACCCTAAGGAAACGATTGGGTATACCTTCTAACACAGATCCGAGGGCAAGGTTTTTGTTGCCAAGAATGGATCCTTTCTTGAGAAGGAGTTTCTCGCGAAAGGTGTGAGTAGTCGGAAGGTAGAACTCGAAGAGGTTATTAAACCTTCTCTTCATGAATTGGCGAGTGGCGCAGCACCGGAAGTTGTTTCGTAGTTGACTTCACCTGATGAAGAGAGAGCAAATGATAATGATCATGAAACTCCGAAAGAGGATACTGCCAAACCTCACAGGTCAAGCAGGACACGTGCAGCTCCTGAACAGTACGGCAATCCTGTTATGAATTTCATGATTGATGAAGTAGACGACCCTGCGACGTATGAAGAAGCGATGATGAGCCCTGATTCCAACAAATGGCTAGAAGCCATGAAATCCGAGATGGAATCCATGTACGAAAACGAGGTTTGGACCTTGGTGGACTTACCTCACGATCGAAAGGCCGTTGAGAATAAATGGATTTTCAAAAGAAAAACTGATGTTGATGGTAATGTGACCATCTATAAAGCTCGACTTGTCGCAAAGGGATTTCGACAAATTCAAGGAGTTGACTACGATGAGACATTCTCTCCCGTAGCGATGCTAAAGTCGGTTAGGATTATGTTAGCAATTGCTGCATATTTCGGTTATGAAATATGGCAGATGGATGTCAAAACTGCGTTCCTCAATGGTAATATTGAAGAAGAGTTGTATATGATACAACCTAAGGGTTTTGTCGATCCTAAGGATGCTGATAAGGTATGCAAACTTCAGCGATCCATCTATGGACTGAAGCAAGCATCCCGGACTTGGAATCTCCGCTTTGATGAGGTGATCAAAGAGTTTGGATTTATCCAAACTTATGGAGAGGCTTGTATTTACAAGAAAGTGAGTGGGAGCAATGTGGCATTTCTAATATTATATGTGGATGACATATTATTGATTGGAAATGATATAGATCTTTTAAACAGTGTTAAAAGTTATCTAAACAACAAATTTTCGATGAAAGACCTTGGTGAAGCTTCATATATATTAGGCATTAAAATCTATAGGGATAGATCAAGGCGCCTAATTGGGCTATCGCAGAGTACATACCTTGATAAGATATTAAAGAAGTTTAATATGGGCGGAAGTAAGAAGGGGTTCTTACCTATGTTGCAAGGCAAGACATTGAGTAAGACTCAAAGTCTGGCTACGGCGGAAGAAAGAGAGATAATGGATAAGATCCCGTATGCCTCAGCCATACGCTCTATAATGTACGCCATGCTATGTACAAGACCAGATGTGGCACATGCTATTAGTTTGACTAGTAGCTACCAATCTGATCCAGGTTCGGAACACTGGATAGCGGTCAAGAATATCCTTAAGTACTTAAGAAGAACTAAGGATATGTTTCTTGTATATGGAGGTGAATAAGAGCTAGTCGCTAAGTGTTATGTCGATGCTAGCTTTGACACCGATCCGGATGACTCTATGTCTCAATACGGATACATATTTCTCTTGAACGGGGCAACAGTTAGTTGGAGGAGTTCCAAACAACCTGTGGTGGCTGGATCAACGATGGAGGCGGAATATGTTGCTGCTTCAGAAGCGGCACAGGAAGCGGTTTGGATGAAGGAGTTCATAACGGAACTAGGTGTGGTTCCTAGTGCATTGGACCTAATGGTGATCTATTGTGACAAAAATGGAGCCATAGCCAACACCAAGGAACCAAGGTCTCACAAGAATTCCAAGCATATTAAGCGCCGGTTTCACTCCATCCGCGAGCATGTCAAGGATGGAGACATAAATATTTGCAAAGTGCACACGGACCTGAATGTAGCAGATCCGTTGACTAAAGTTCTCCCTAGGGCAAAACATGATCAACACCAGAACTCCATGGGTGTTAGATTTATCACTATGTAAACTAGATTATTGTCTCTAGTGCAAGTGGGAGACTGAAGGAAATATGCCCTGAGAGGCAATAATAAAGTTGTTATTATGTATTCCTTGTATATGATAGATGTTTATTTTGCATGCTATAATTGTATTGATAGGAAACGTCAATACATGTGTGTTTAATAAACAAAAAGGGTTCCTAGTTATGCCTCTCTTATAGACTAGCTTGTTAATTAACAAGATGATCAAGGTTTCCTGATCATGGACATTGGATATTGTTAATAACAAGGTCACAACATTTGTGAAATGATGTGATGAACATTCATCCGAAGTATAGCATTATGATCAAGTCATTATGTTTATATTGCTATAACATCATATGAAGTAATCTTTATCCTTAGACCATGAGATCATGTTAATTGCTAACACCAGAAGAGTATCTTGATAACATCAAACGTCACACCGTAACAGGGTGACTATAAAGGTGGGTTCAGTACTACGAAGGTGTTATGTTGAGGCTCATGGATCAAGAGTGGAATTTTTAAATCCCGATGATGGATAGATATACTCTAGGCCCTCTCGGTGATATCACATTAAGATAGCTTGCAAGCAAGTGATGTGATCACTAGAATGTTATATCACGGGAACGAGAAAAGAGTGCATGTCGGTAACAAGATCAAACTAGGTATTTGGATACCGATGATTGAATCTCGGACATGTATTATATCATGAGACAAAGGAATTAAGTTACTAGCGTTAATGGTTCTCATGATCACAGAGGTCATCGTTGAATGTGCAGGAGTCAGTATGGATCTCTAGGTCCCGCTTCTGATTATTGATATGAGAGGAGTCTCAATCATGTCTGCATTATTCGTGAACCGTAGGGTGACACACTTAAGGGTTGCCGGACACCATTTAGGAGCACATATGTTTCAGACAAAAGGTTTGCAAAGCGCAGGAAATGTTTCGATAGAAACAGGAATTGTTTCGATAGAAACCGGAATTGTTTTAGGTGAAATTGTAGAAATTGGTTCTGCATGTGATATTGAAATGTTGCAAGGAGTTTTATGTGAATGTTTGTTAATTAGAGTAATTAACAAAATTCTGAATAAAATAAATAAAAGAGTTTTATTAAATGAGAGTTGCATTAAATTTGGTGGAAATTTAATGCATGTGAGTGGAACTTTGGGTGGAGCTTGAATTGATGTGAGTGGAGCTTCCACCACATGAATGAGGAATAGGAGGGGACTCCCTCCTTGGCCACCGGCCATGGTAGGGGAGGAGTCCCCCCTCTCCTATAAAATGCCCCCCTCTCCTCCCTCACAAAGGACACCTCCTCATGAAGGATCTCTCTCCCCCTCTAGATATTCCCCATGGTCTCAGATTAGCGAGATACATGTTCCCGGTGGCCTTGCGTCTGGAAGGAGTTGCTGCTTCCGCTGATTCGCTGGAGCGAGGTGGAAGTTGTCCGGTAGCTTGAACGTGTGTGCGAGGACGGATGCGTTGCTGATTTGCGGCGCTCGGACTTCCACACGATCTTGAGATCGGCAAGCGTACGACTACATCAACCACGAGTTCCTACTCGTTAACAAAACTCGTTGTCTTCAAGGGTAAGTTCTCCATGGATGTATGTCCATCCATTGCTTTGTATCTAGTAGATAGATCTTGGCGTATAGTTCTCATCGTAGGAATTTTTTTGTTTTTTATGCTGCGAACCCAACATCATGGAGGGCCAAACTTAGTGGATGGGTGATGATGAAGATGATTATGATGATGAACATGAGGAAGAGGATGCCGATCAACATGAAAATGAAGATGAGGAGGAAGATCGAGACGTCGCACACGACGATGGTGATGAAGAAGGCCGAGAAGAAGTACAAGCAGACGACGAGGACTGGAGTAGGAGTACCCCGCTAACCGCGTCTGTGCATGACCCTCATGTTCAAGAAATTATTCTTGGCAACACATCGACCGACCCTAGATTCGCCGGTAGACGGAAGTCTAAGCTGGATCAACTGGAGGTAGACTCGAGAACTCCGTTGTACGACGTAGGTCGTGGGCTAGAGGAGAGCCGCCTAAGAGTAACTCTCGATCTTCTAGAGATGAAGGCAAAACACGGAAGGACCAACGCCTACATGGACGATCTCTTCCGATACCTGAAGAAGCGCTTTCCTAAAGATAACATGTTGGCCGGTAGCCTACATGAGGCCAAGAAAGTCGTGTGGTCTCTCAAGTTACCGCGTGAAAATTACCAGCCTGCATCAGTGACTGCGTGATTTACCGGAACAAGCACAAGGACAAGACCACATGCCTAGTGTGTGGGGAACCTCGATACAAGAGAGGGACAAGAAAAGCTCCTCGAAAAGTTGTGTGGTACTTCCCGCTTAGGCCCCGACTTCAACGGTACTTTGCGAACCACAAGGAAGCAAAACTCATGCGCTGGCACACGGAAAGGAAGGAAGCAGTGCTCAAGGATCCTATACGGGTTGAAAACCCAATGTCGACACACCCTTCGAATGCAAGCCAGTGGAAAGCATTAAACAATGAGTATGAAGAATTTGGGAAAGACCCAAGAAACATCAGGCTTGGTGTGAGCACAGATGGGACGAACCCATTTGGCAACCAGGGCAGCAAGCACAACACCTGGCCCATGTTTGTGTGGATGTACAACCTCCCCCATTGTTGTGCCTGAAGAAGAAGTACATAGACATGAGTATTCTAATCGAAGGGCCGACACAACCAGGGAGCGATCTCAACCTGTATCTCGAGCTATTGAAAGAGGACCTAGCCATATTGTGGGAGGAAGGGTTAGAAACATGGGGCGCCTACCTCAAAGAACCATTCCATCTGAAAGCCGCGGTGATCATGACGGTGCAGGACTATCTCGGATACAGATATATTGTGTTCCAGGTGTGCCACAGACACAAGGCTTGTGTGCGGTGCATGGAAAGACGTCGTATCTACAGCTTGGTAAGGATCCCGGGTCTTCGAAAACCGTCTACATGAGGACTCGAATGTAGCTACCCAAGAATGACCCATGGAGGAAGCGTGGAGATCTGTTCAACAAGAGGATGAGGTCGAAGGACCTCCACCTAAGCGTAGTGGCGAGGAGATCTTGACCCTCCGTTCCTTTACAACATGATGGCAATAGAAAGAATGAACGAGATCATCAAAAGATACGTCCGTAAGAGGGCACATCCGGATGAAAGCATCATCCAGGGATTACTCACCGAGGAGTGCGTCTCTTTCTGCAAGAATTATCTAAACAAGGATAACCCATGTCCGATTGGTTTGCCCGTAAACAAGTACCTCGGTAGGTTCGAGGGAGTAGGCCACAACACCGGCAATAGGGAAATGGACATGGATCAATCTTGTAGGAGAGCCGACTTTAACAGGGCCCACTTAGTAGCGCTACAACACATGGACGATGTTGGGCCTTGGGTGGATCAGCACATAACCATGATCAAGAACAGTGCTGATAGGCCGATGACGGAAGAAGAGGTATTTAGAGCGCACAACATCCTCTTTAGCGCGCTAGTTTAAAGATCAGATTAATGCCAATCTCCTGCCAATATTGACAAGCGACGCAGACAAAATCATAGTGGCCTTGTCTTACGGGCCCGCGCCCAACCTCATGACTTATCAAGCATATGACATCAGTGGGTACACATTCTACACGGAGGAGAGAGACAAAAGGAGCGAATACCAAGACTCGGGTGTGATGATGGAATCTTACACGGGTGAAGAGAAGAAAATATACTATAGAACGATCGAGGATATCTGGGAGTTCGACTTCGTCGGGGAGAGGCTGCCGATATTCCGTGTCAGATGGTCTACATACGTCACAAAAGAAGACGAGTATTTCACCACCATGCATATGCCCAAGAAATCCAAGACCAAGAACCCCACCGCGCAAAATGAGCCATGGGTACTGGCTAAGCATGTCGAGCAATGCTTCTTCATTACCGACCCGTCAAGACCCAGCCATGTCATCGTAAGGGGAGGCAAAAGGGCCCTCGTCGAAATGGATGGAGTCGCCGACGAGAAAGACTTCGACGACCTCGTCGGAGACCCGATGGTGGAATAACCCGATGAAGATGATGCAACATACAGAAAAATAAGAACAAGGACCATGCTACCTTGGTCGTCAGCTCTTCCTCCGTACACTCGTGGGGTCAAGTCAACAAATACCAAGAAGAAGGGCAACAACAAGAAGAGAGATCGAGTGTGAAGAAACAACACTAAACCCTAAACCCTAAAACCCTAATTGTCTGTATCTCTAATTAATGATGTATAAGTATACTACATACATGAACTCTTTTGGATGGCGGCATAGAACCATCATTTTATGTGTGTCATCTTCAATGACATGTGTATCGATCGAACTCATCATTATATTATTTCATGTAGTCGTCGATCGTCTCTCTGTGCTATATATATATATATATATATATATATATATTGGCGACATAATTGAACAACACCATCCCAGTGTAATTGACAAGTGTACTTAATTACATGCATGCTTGAAATAGTGAAACAGTGCAGAAATAATTAACAAGCAAAACAAAATGAATAGGGAAAAAGGGTTATCCCCGGCGAATACAGCCCTAAGGCACCGGGGTAAAGGTTACAGGTCTCACCTGTAAGTGAGTGTTCAGTTATCACCGGCGAATCCGGTCATTTGCCGGGGGTAAGGGCTGTGGGTCCCACCCGTAAGAGCACATTTCTAGCCCATCATGACCCGCACCGGTAAAATCCCCAATTCCCCTCCCCCGCTTGCAACCCTAGCTCCTTCGTCGCCATCCCGCGTCCGCCGCAGGCCGTGGAGGAGCAGGTCGTCGTCGTCTGCGCCCCCCCCTCGCCGTCCCGCGTCCGCCGTGGGCCGTGGAGGATCAGGACGTCATCTTCTGCGCGTCACCCTCTCTGTCCCGCATCCGCCGCGCCCTCCTCATTGTCGCCGTCCTCGTCTTGGTGGTACATCGCCCTCTCCCCTCTCTCCCCATCGCTGCCGTATTCCTCTAGTTCTTCAGTAGTTCTTGTGGCAGCCAGAGGGTGAGAAGATGTTTTTGCTAATTACAAAATTCAACCTATTTTAGGTTTTTACTATTTAGTCGTTCTTGCGCTGCCGTATTTCCAGTTTTCTTGCTTTGTAATAAACGCAGAAATTCTGCGGTGTGCTACTATTCTTTCGATTGTTAAAAGATGCAAGTGACGAATCCCCTTAGGCATTCATGGTAATAAAACTCTACTAGTCCAAATATTTATAAACAGATCCAGCTGCATTGACGAATCCCCTTAGGCATTCATGGTAACATGGTTGCTTCTTGTTCCGTCTACTTCCTCCATTCCACAACATAGTATGTTTTAGTTAATTATATGTTAGCCTGCAAAAACATACTATATTGTGGAACAGATAAAATAGTTAATACCAACGACTACTCCTATTTCTACACATCTCAGTGATCTCTGCTCTACTCTACTGCTACTTTTGATGTCATTTTGTTTGTGTGATAAAAAATAACCTAAGCGCCTGAATTAATCTACCGAGAAATTCATCATATGCATATGCTGGCAGCTGTGAGCTCCATATATATTGTGCAGGTACAATGAGTTACCAATGTTTTGTCGGAATGTCGATTAACTTCGGTACCGGCGAATTTCTAGCACTCCGGCATGACAATTTTTAGCAAAGGTTATGCCGGATTTTCGCCGTGAATATAAGTGTCATAAATCTTTTCTTTTTGCTTGTGTAGTGCTAGGTATAGTTGATACCTTCGATCCGGATTACGGATATAGTATAGCTCTTTTTCCCTAGTAGACCTAGGTTATCGAATCCTCAGGAAGTAGAAAGCATAGTAAAGTTACTTTCACGGACCTTCGGAAGTTTTAGAATTCTTTTTGTGTTTTACCGAACCAAGAGTTTCTTGTCTTTTGTTGTTGTCGATGATGGAGAGAGGGGGCCTAGGGTTTTCGGTTTCACCTGTAGCTATGCAAAACATCTGATGGGAAGAAAAGATAATAATAAAGTATGCATGTAATTGTTAGAGCAAGATAATTATATGTGGGCAGTGCATCCACAATTGCTATTGCCTCCGCAACCGCTTATAGCAATAACCTACTAGTCTCATTCATAGAAGAAAGAGAACTAATGATATGCATAGTGATATCACTGTTAATCCCAAGTAAATTCCTCACATACAACCGTACTACCCCTTCTGTCACTGGGATCCCAACCTGTAGATTAGTCATTACTCATACTCCCTATACCTGGCTCAATCCTCGGGGTCTTGGGGTACCTGACAAGTCCTTGGATTGAAGCAAGAGAGGATACAATAATCATCATGTCATACAAACTAATACATGATCCTATCTATGATAAATAACACGCATAAAAGCTACATGGCTAGGCCGAAGCCCTTAGCCCAAGGAGAATTACTCACGCATAGAGATGAAATCAACAATCATAAACATTGCAATGGAAATCATAAGATTGATATCAAATAGTCTTACAATGTCGCCAATCGAAGATGAGATCTACTATTACAAGTGGTGGAATATGGCTATGGTGGTGGAGAAGGGTTTGGAGATTAGATCTAAGACTATTCCTTCAGCGGCTCTTCAGTATGGTGGGTGCAGGTTTCTAGGGGCTGCTAGCGATCTGGTTCTCCCGTTTCTTGTCGCCCGAAGCCTCTTTATCTAGGGGTCCCTTCATAAAAGTTTTTCTATTTGACCTAGCGGTGTCGATGACAACTATACGACCGGAATTTTATTCCCGCCGTATAGTTGGTTGTTAAAGCGTGTGTCTCCACTTCACGACCACTGGTTTTTTCGGGTTGTTGGAAATCTCGTATCTTTGACTTTAATGTTGTGATTCCCATCATCAAACATCATTATCTGTGCAGGGAAAAATAGAAACAAAGGATTGCATACCCCTTTGATCATTAGGCATTAGTGACAGGGTTTAGAGAAATATTTCGTAAAAAATATGAATAATATCCAGTTTAAATGTGGACATAGATGGCTATATTTCACAGCCATCAATAGCCATGTCGTCTTCTCAGCGAAACGAAGATGAAGAAGATCCTGCCAGGTATTCTCAGCAAAACTTGGATGAGCACTATAGGCTCATGGAGGAGGAGATACAGCTGGAGGAGATGGTAGGGGGTGAAGAAGACGTCGAGACCACCGATGATGCCCTTGATGGCGATGACGAGAAGGGCGAGGAGTCCACCGATAGTGGCGTCCTCAGGGGTGGCTCAGAGAGTACTACAGAGGCCAACATGCAACGGAAGAAGCGGAGCCCAAACATGGTCGGCACCACAAAGGAAACATTCACCATGGTGGACCTCGAGACCGGTATTCCTACGAAGCAGAAGTGGCTCGTGAAGGGGTACGACCTCCGGCTGGGAGATATCATTCGGGACGTTGTTAATGTCAACGAGATGAAACTCCGAACGAAGAACAAAAAGCATGCGCAGGACCAACTCCTTTTGCGGCTACATGCGCGGTGTCAGTTCCCTGAGGGCTACACGAGTCTGGTTCCCAAGGAGAACATCATGAACAGGTTAGCCTCTCTAGGTTCACCAAGAACCTCAGTGGTTATAAAACCATGCTGAGGGGGATGATGGTGACAACGAGAGCTTCAAAAAGATCAAGCGCCACTTCTCGTGGATTACGCCGGAGGGCTACACGCTCTTCCTGCAAAACGAGGAACTAGAGTACACCAAGTCATAGTCGATCTAGGGGAAGGAGATGGCGGAGAATAACATCGGTCGCCACCATCTCGGTTGCCGTGGCTACGACAGCAAGCAGGAGAAGTGGCAGAAGGAGGACCAGACCTACGTAGACAAGGGCATCGAGAACCCTTGGGACAAGTACAAAAACCCTCTCTTCAGGGCATTTGTCAGGTCTCGTTACCATAAAGAAAAGGATGGGAAACTTGTCACGAGCCGGGAAGTGGTGGAGGGTGTTGTCTTGGTCACCGACCCGAAGTTGGTGAAAGTTGAGAAAGCAGTGGTAAGCAATTTTACCAGTTTATTAGTTTGATACTGCTCACCAACTCCATCTCTAAAATTGTTCATATTACTTCTTGCAGTTTGTAGAAGAAGCGGCCGAATCTGGCTCCTCGTCCCAGGCGTCGACGGGCAAAGTCCCATGGGACATCCATTTTATCTGGGGCATGAACATCGTGAAGGAGAAGCCGCCGTTGAAGAGGCCACACTTAGGCCTTGTCACCGGCACCGGAGGAGGTCGCAAGCACGTCAACCATGACTTGGCTGTGCCTAACACCAAGGAGTCATGGCAGGCGGAGAAGGACCGAGAGCATGAGGCTCTATTGGAAAAGGTGGCCAACTTGGAAGCAACCATGGACCAGCGCGTCCAAGCCGCGGTAGAAAGTAGGGTCCAAGCAGAGGTGGCCACCAAGGTCGATGACGCGGTGGCCAGTCGGGTCAATGAAATCATCCCTGGAATGGTGCAGTCGATCTCCAATATTTCACCAACTGTCAAAAGGGACCGCTCCCGGTGATCATCCTAGGCGGCAGCAACTCGCGGAACATGCCTTCTCTACATGGGCTCAAGACACACCCATATTGGTGAATCCACCCGCCAGCACCAATGCAGGTGCTAGGGAGGATTCGCCAGCCATGGGGGATGCCAGCAGCCCATCGGTCACTTGCACGCCCTTCCCCGGTCGCTCGACGCGAGCCGAGCACCCTCATGGTAATTAGTTGAGCCTCTCAAAGCCTCTGCAAATTAATTACTTCATCCTCTCTAACCTACAGGTTTTCATAGGCGCAAACGACTACTTGCACCTTTCTCCTGAATGTGGACAACGAGTTGAAGGATGTTGCAAAGGGAAACATCATCATGCCACTCATCCGGTCGTACCACTTCAAGCCTATGGACGATAGCGTACACCGGGTTTAAGTGGATTGGTCGTTACCAGGATGCGGAGACTTGGATCCTCCTTCTCAACCCGCGGATGTCGCTAGCATGCTGAAGGTCGGACAACTCAAGAATCATATCCTTCTATGGCCAAAAACCCTAATTCGGCTGAACACTGCTAGGGGTCAGAGGCAAGCCAAGGCAGGGTCACTCCTGAGGTTGCGTCAGGGCGCCGAGGCAAACGAGGGTCATTCTAGCGTCCGTGCCTGCGGCAAGCCAAGAAAGGGTCACTCAGCATCCGTGCCTGCGGCAAGCCAAGACATGGTCACTCCTCCACCGGCTGATGATCCTCTCGAGCCCGATACACGTGAGCACGACAACACGTTGGACATCGGTATGGCTCCCATCGTGTTCATCGCAGATTTGGAGGCCGACATTTTTCCTTCTAAGGCACCCGCCCATGATACCCTGAAGAAGAAGCTCTTCCCTTCTCAAGAAACGCCCGAGCAGGAAGCTAATGCCTTCACCGCTCCGTCGCAACCTCAGGTTACCCCGAGGACACTCCTTGGTGTGACCATGGAGACGATGAAACAAATCAGCACTCCCCCGTGCAATAAGAAGGGCGTTACGAAGCAGAAGAACCGATAGGGTAAAAATGATGCTGCAAGCAAGCAAGTGGTTCTCGACAGGCTGCCAACCCCGTGGAGGAAGATGCATTACCTTGGTGAACCGATACTGCCAGAACACATTGTCAAGATATTGACGCCGTACCTGAGGAGACTGCATGAGTCTATTCTGTATCTGGAGCGAGCACTTCTTAAAGATAAAATCCCTTGTACCCGGTGTTCACGATCAGGATGCCCACTGACTATGGCTTCATCACCACCAACCCCGCGGAGTTGTTCTTCATTAGTATGAAGACATCTTCAGGCTCTTCCACATGTTCTGGCTCAAGCAAAACTTGGTCCGCCTGGTATCGCTTAGCATGGGGCACGATATCATCGTGGAGAAGACCCCGCACATCACTATCATGGACCCCTTCTACATGACGGCATCCAACAACGACAAGGAATAGGCGTTTATCGTGAAGTATATCTAGGATTTCTTGGTGGCGAATAAGTATAAGATTTGCTTTCTCATGCCATACTTTCCCAAGTAAGTAGTCAGTCACTAAATTACCCGCTATTGCATTTATTTCGTGAATTTCCTTAATAGCCGAGGATGATGGTTTATTCCAACTGTTTTGCGTAGACACAAGTACTGCCTCCTCGTCGTCTTTCAACCGTGTTATTCCAATGTCGTGTATCTCGACTCTGGAAGAGACGTGCAGAAAGACTACACCGACGTCAAGTCTACACTTGAGAAATCCCTCAACGGCTTCAGAGCTGCAGTTGGCCCACGCAAGTATGAGAAGAAAGTTAAAGGCTGTTATGTGTGCTCCCACGTAACCAATTTCCCCTGCCTCAAGCAATTGTCGGGTGAGAATGGGATGGAGGCCTGGTTCACCATCCTACAGATGAGGGAGTTCGTAAAGAATCATCAGCTTCTCTTGTTGCCATATGGTCTCGAGAAAAGGGGCATAGACATGGCGGTAACTACCGATGCAAACATCAGAGCCAAGTTCTGTGCCATCCAGCGGAAGATTGGAATGATACCCGTGAGGGATGTCATGAAAAGGGGTGCCTTGTTCAACTACAACAGTCACCCGTTGAGTAAGGCAGAGGTGGCAACCCTCTTAGAAGCATGCTGTGACGTGAAGACATTCAGGACGCTCGATGGTATCCATCCCTTCCTGCCGAATGCATATGATGGGAGTCGTGGTCCTTGATCAAGTCACAAAATTGTCTACTGCAAATGTTAATCACGGTAGGCCTTTAGTATATTTGATGTTTTTATTTTTGCACTATCTCTCCCTACAAATAAATGTTAGTCATAGAATTTTTTAGTATATTTGATGCTTTTCTTTTTGCACATCTATATGGTATCTCTCTATTATGAATGTGCTAACAACTAACATTTCTTTCTTGTGTGTGTGTGCACAGATGACTTGGTATGTCGTGTACAAGAGCAAGGTTCCCGGAGTCTAAGAAGACTAGGAAGATTGTAGGAGGCAGGTCCATCATTTCAGCCGCAATAGTTACAAGGGCTACACCACTTTGGAGGAGGCGGAAACTCGATACGCCAAATTTCTAGCGCGATGAAGGAGAGAGATGTCGAGGAGACCTATGACCCCCTTTGTCGTGATGATACTCGTAGCCACCGCTGCCTCTCTAGTCTATTATGTCATTGTTGTTTAGCTAGGTCGTGCGACTCCGGAGACTTGTGTATATGTTTGTGTAATATTTTCTTGTTGGAGTCGAAGTTTTAATCATATGGTCGACTTTCTACACTTTGTGTTATCTATTTGTGTTATTGACGCATGCTATGAACATTTGGTACTTATTGTATATGTTGTGTCACAGATGTGTACATTTTGCTGTAATTCTAGTATTTCTGTGTATACCGTGTATATTCTGCTGTATATACTGCGTATTTCGAGCAGTTTTTTACTCATGTTAATAACACCACCGGCGAACAGATGAACTACCCCTGGCGAGTGGGTGTTTGCTTGTGGTAGGGATCACTACCACCGGCAAGTTGTGAAGGTCGCCCGTGGTACTGGACTACCGCCGGCGAATAAGCCTATTCACCGGCGATAACTAATATTACCACCAGCGAATAAGTGAACGCGCCGGCGATGTGGCATTACCGCCGACGAGCTCTAACTCGCCGGTGGTAGGCCATTTTGGTGCGCCGGGATGAGGTTTTCCCTACGAGTGTCCCATCCTCAAAAATTCATGTGTTTATTTTGTGTGCATGCACCAAGGACATCTCCTTGTAAACTTGCCTTTTTTCAAATCATGTGCAGACGTTAATAATATGTGACATCTCAATCCTACCTTTTTACTGTTGTCATATTTTCTATTTCCTATAACCTAAAGAGACCCTAATTAGACCAAACAAAAATGCATGTGTCTATCAGTAGTATCAAAAAATTCGAAGTACATATGTTCTAGTTCATATACATGCCAACATTTGCACAGAGAAAAAAATACGACATCCATTTTTGGAGGTTACGTCATTCACAAGAAAAGTCGAACAACGATGTGTCTATATTATTGTATTCCTTACGTGGAGTTTTGAATTAGGCATCACCATAGACAAGGCAACTAATATTGTAAATTACTCCAAACAAGTTAGGAAGCGACACCATTACACCTAGGTACAGCTTAATTAAGCATTCACATAACAAATATATTATCTGATACATACATTTGTAAGATAGTGAGAGGATATGACAAGTAAATATATCCCCTTCATATATTAATATTTGGCCATCTTCGTACGCAATTAGTGACATTATTCTTTTAAAAAGAAGGTTCGTTGCTTGCTATCCCTTAGAAGGGTGCTAATGGAATGATGTCAACGATGTATAAACATGTCATTGTTGATAAGAAAGAGAAAGAAAAAGGAAAATAGAGATGGCACATATTAATACTGATAAGGATAACAATAAATAACACCAAACAAATAATGATTTTTCACATGACACATTTGTGGTACCATGTTTAGATAGGATTACAACTCTACAAGCCTTTAGTGAGTTGTATTTTATAAATATTAGTGTATATAATAAACAGAAGATATTACTGACACATCTAGATTAAGGTCGACATGGTTTCATTAGAGGACATGTGGTTCTTTGATAGTTTTACTCGAGGATACCATGATGCACTTTATATAGGTTAAGTAGTGCATGTGCTCAACATTTATCCCCAACGTCATAATATGTACGGTTTGTGGTGCATGTAGGAGCTCACGGTCACATGGCCACATGTTGCCCCACCCTTGAAATCCATTGGCGATGTCGTGTGATCACATACATTTATGTATGTGTTCATCTTTGTGTGAAGTTAACAATATGAGACAACCGATAGGGCATAATAACTTTAATTTGTTCATACAGAGGAATGCACTTCATACTTATAATTTTCTCTGGTAAAGAATCTAACCCTATTGATTAACTAAGAAAAGTGCATAACTTCGAACAAATTAAGACAAAGGTGGAGAACAAAAGACCTAAAGTATATCAAGCGTCAACATCATCATCTCATGCTCTAATTTCTGCATCCAAAAATTTGAACGCCAAACTTACACTAGTTGGACTAATCTCAAAGGTTTCGAAGAGGCACACGACTGATCTACCTCAAGGGTTGAGAACCTAAGATCGCTGAATGCAGTACAGTCAGGAACACACAGTTAAGGCAGTCGTTGAACCATTACTTCTTCTTTGCTATGTTAGAGAAGAAGACTGAAAGCACAAAAAGAGTGCATCACTGCAACTGCAAACCTAAACCTTACCACCGAAATTGGGCCGAAGAAACAAGTGACAGTATCCGAGATGAGAAGACAACGATCCTTGGGATTGGGGCCAAATTAGCATGATCTCTTCTTGGTGACAAAAATCATGGGGAAAAGCCAGAAATGCTCACCGATGCCTAGGTTATTCATAGTCGCGCTTTTCTTTTGTTTTTCTGTTTGATTAATTGTGTTGTTTTTAACAATTTTTATGTTTATTTTACTAGATTCCTTTAACAAGCTAGGTTAGCGGACCACGAAAGCTAACTTCCAAGCAAATGCATTGGTCTGAAACTGAACTATCAATCAAAAAGAAAAACCTTTTGGGAGTATGTTCTTGCTTAGTCAAGTACATGTCAGTGCGCCAGCTTATTCATCGATACCTTGCACGGTAGCACCTTTTCAAGGGGTCGGAGGACAAGGACAAAGAGAAAAACCCAACGGCACAGTCGACCCATTGTCACGGATCCAAGTCGATCATACGTGGCGACCATTACTTTAAAACGTCCAGCCACTTGAATGTTGCCTCGCATTACATTTAACATCGATCGATCGATTGTGTCACTCGGACCTCTCGGTTGCTTCGCAATATATATTGCTTTCGGTACTTAAGTACGTACGTGTACATGCATGGCGTTTTGTTGGCGTAAGATGTATGGAAGCTTCCCCCCTCGAAGCCAGTCCAGCTGCTATGATCCAAGACCAAATGAAGGTTAATCAATCAAATAAAGTACACTACTAATCATCCCAGAATATATTCTAAAATATATGGTAGCTTGCTAAAAAGGCTTGTATTGTGAAACAGAGGGAGTAGTTGGTGTTCTAATTACTAGTCCGTTTAGAAATAAGTGACTCGAATTTATCTAGATTCACATGTATCTAGATACTAATTTATTTTGATTCAGTGTCTAAATATACATGTGAATTTAGCCAACCCCGTCACTTATTTCTGGACGGAGAGAGTAGTTTCTATAGTAGTGGTAGATTAGTCTGCATCTCCCGTGCAATTTGCCGGTTTGCCACGTCAGCGCCGTACATACTTCTCGAAGATGTCATTTTCCAATTAGATTTCTTGCAATCTGTGGTTGTTTCTGTTGAAAGTACACTACATGCTAGTGGTTTACTAATGATTAACTTGGTAGCTAGATATAAAAGGCAGTGCACTCTCGTAGGGTTGGCTATATTGTGTAGTAGTGCTGCCCGTCCGGTTTGCAGTACCATGGCAAAAGAAAGTGATCGAACACTGATTTCTTCTCAAAAAGAAGAGGAGATCAATATGTATATATATGTAGTGTACTGCTCGTGTCAAAAGAAAGTGATCCGGTTTCTTTTTAAAAGGGCTTATATTGTGGAACATGGACGAGTAGCCGCCAGCAAAAGCAAAAAAAATAGTGGGAGTGACTAGGTTTGGTGATTGGGCGTGATATGGAAAGATGCGACTGTCAGCTGAACTTTGGCTAATTTGAAACATTTTCTGTTGCAATGCAATGCCAGAGTCAGGTCGGTTGCATGCTTCTTATTTATTTCTCTGAGATAAAAGTGATTATGGCACTGATTATTAATTCTGCAGGAACAGTCCGGCCGGTGTTATTAGTTTTTTGTGTGTCTAGCTTGCAAAATCAGCCGGTCAGATTTGTGCGATCTTTTCGTTTCGGCCTGTAGGATAAATCCAACGAATAAACATATACTCCGTACACTGATTTCCTTGATCCAGCTAGCACATAGATTTCGATTCTTGCTTGCTAGCTGTATATAACTCTAGCTGGATACGCCTTTATAATCATGGGACAAGTACATGACAAAAAAATCTAGGCATAAATTTCTCCAGGACGGCACTAAGTGATATGTGTCACGAGCGAGTGTTTGCTTAATAAACTCTGTCTCTAGATTGCGGTATCTAGCGATCTTTTGTTCCATACGCTTAGCTAAACAATTATTGAAATGATCAGGGTAGATTTGATCTGGTTCCAGCACATCTCGAGCGAGTCCTGCTGCAATATGGGCCGGCTGATAGCACACTAGCTTCGCGTACTTTTTGGCACCTTTGGGATGTAACCGTAAACACAGTGATCTTATGACAATGCTAATTGATCATCAGACATCAGTGTAGTATATGCGTGGAGACAAAGCTGGCTCACTGGCCCAACCGCCCAACTAATCTTAACACCTTTTAGTCTGGTTCAAATCTTTATAAAGTGTAATGTGACGCCCACCCGCGAAAGTATAGTCCATGATCTGATTGCAGAATTCTTTGTAGTACTACTACAGTGTTCCCAATTTCCATCTGCCCAAACTGCCCTTGATTTCCTCAATAAAAAGAAAGGGTGGCAGCAACTTTTGGCCGGGCCGGCTTCGAAAAAGAGGGAGCCAAAATCGTTGCAGCAAGCGCTGCATAATTGGAAACAAATCTGCATTGTTCGATCGTGTAGGCATGCATGCACACTGCGTCTAGCGACTGAGTGCCTAGTATTATTTTGTCTTCGATGACTATTATATGTAGATATGTGCTAGATCGAACTGCAATCGATGTTGCCTTTTGTTTCCTTTTCTTCTTCTTTCTAGACGACAACAGCTTTTGGTTTACTCTGGCACACTCCAATTTGGTTCCACTTTTTGCCCGATTGTGATCAAATCTTGTGATTAGGGTTCTCTATATCTGCTCTCTATGGAGAGCTAGCAGAACTATTGGTTCCTAAATCCTCATAGTCTAGGTGACTTCTTTGAGAAGCTAAATTTCTTCTGATGGAACAATGTGTCAAATGTGGGACTCTCGCAAGTGGCTGCGGAACAAAATCGCGTTTGCATTGCATGCAAGTTTCAAAAGGTGATAAAAAAGTCTCAGTAGCTAGCTAGATAATCTTTAGTTGATCACTTTGTTGATGACAAGCCGGCAAGGCAAAAAGAGAGCATGCCAGATGGCTTGTGCAGCGTCCATGCGATACTAGTAGCCTTGCGCCCCTGCCGTGATATGATGCAATATTCTTCTTGATAGTACGAGAAATCGAGACACACGTTTTTGTGCTCGGGTTGTGGAATGCCAAAATAAATCCAACAATCTCACTAGTCTTTCTCAAAATCTCGTGCCTTGCGGAACAAAGAGAAATCATGCATGCATCATACTAACAGTCTAGAACTTGGAGAAGGCGCTTTTTGGGCACGACTCAAGCGACAAAGGTCCTCTTAAGCTTTATGGCGCCTAATCTTTCAAGATCGCGCCAAGAAGCTTAGTACGGTCCAAAAGGAGCTGCATGATAACAATTGGATGTGGGTTGTGGCTCTCTTACACAACTCTGTGCAACTGTGTGAGTTTATCAACTTGTGGACTCTCATGTCCCAAATCTTTCTGGCTCTGGACCTGGACATGAAGTGGAGTATTTTCATGAGTGTATGCTTTGTAGAAATCATGCGTAGAACGGCTTGACCTCTTTCGAGGGCCGGTTACGTGTTATATTGGTGAGGAATAGCCCCTCACGTGGCTGAAAGTGCATGTGTGTCCCATGTGTGGTTTTGGTAACTAATGACAATCTTTATGGACTTATGTTTGCATTGAGTTTTACCTGTAGGATTTGTCCATAGGCAATGCTTGAACCATATGTTGGCTTCAAGGTTGGGAGAAGAAGAAAGTGAAGAAGATTAAGTGCTGACCAATGTTTCAATGAGTGATCCGAAGATTGGTCAAGTGAGAGTTGATCCTATAGCAAGTGTGTCTTGAAGACTAAAGTTGGAGTGATATCTCTTATGTACCTTCAAGACACCAACATAATAAAGAAAGAAGAAATGATGTGCAAGTTCAAGATGAGCCATCTCGAAGAGATCATTTGCTTGAAGCTTGCCATCCTATGGTGATCATGGATATGGGAATATGGTATGCCCAAAAGAGAAGCTCTACCATGGTGGAGTATGGGGAGCAATTTGCAAGCCTTCACCAAGCTAGCGTAATCAAGAAAGGTGTTCCATCTTGAGGTGGACAAGATCGCTATCGTCAAGCTCAAGTAGAATATGCTCAAGGCAAAGGTATTTTCTTGATAGGGTTTCTTTCTTACCGGTCGCATGGTGTTAATTGGGGAGAACGGTTTATAGGATAGATAGCCATACTATCAAGAGGGGAGAGCTCAAACCTATGCATACTTAACATCATCTTTCTTGGTTGTTATTTTGATCTTAACCATGTGAGGTTCTTGAGCTTGTGGTAATATTCATAATAAGATCTAGTTCATCAAAAACGGATTTCATATGTATTCTCTATTGCGTTTTAGATATTGGAGGTTTTACCGGTTTGTCTTTTAGAGATTGGTAAAATCTTACATTACTTGGTTATTATCCATTATAGGATTTAGATATTGTGTTAATCTTCATGACAAGCCCAAGTTCATCGAAAAAGGATTTCATATGCATTCTGTATTGTATTTTCGATGTTGGAGGTCTTACCGATTCGTCTTTTTGAGAGAGGTCAAACCTTTCGTCATTTGGTTTTATCCTCCGTTGCTGTACTATGATGGTTCCCTGGATGACCTCGTAGAGTTTATTGTCCTCTTTAAAACAAGCCCAAGATCATCAAAATCGGAGTCCAGATGCAAAAGTTATGGTTATTTTCGTATTGATGTTTCTGTCAGTTTTGCCTTGGCCGGAATTTCCGAAGTGAACAGGCCGGAATGTCCGCCCCGCGCGCTCCAGGGCTGTAACGGTTGGATTTTGGAGGACCTATATATAGAGCCCTTCTTCTCCAATGTTTACCTAACCTTTCTTGTAAGTTTTCCCCTCCATTGCTGATCTTCTTGAGCTTGATATCCCTCAATCCCTTCATTAATTCTTACATATTTTTGAGGGATTTGAAAGAGGAGATCTAGATCTACAATCCCACCTATCAATCTCTCCTCTAAGTAAGGGGAACATCTTGGGATCTAGATCTTGGAGTCTTGTGTGGATTTCCTTCATTGTTCTTCTTCTCTTATTCTCCTATAAGCTTTTGTAGCTTTGGTGGAATTTGGGAGTGAAGGACTTGAGCACTTCTTATGTTCTTGCCATTGCATTTGTTGCATCAGTTTGAGTTCTCGGTGAGGATTCGATTGGATAAAAGTGAGAAGCCTTTTACTCTTGGGTTCTTGGAACCCTAGTCGGTTTAGTTTTTTGCAGGTTGGTGGATTACTTGGGACCTCCAATTAAGTTGTGGATCTTTCCCCCAAGATTGTTTGTTGGGGTCCTCCAATTGAGTTGTGGAGAAGTGCTCCAATCTTGTGAGAGGTTCCGGATTACCACCGACAAGTGCACTGATAGTGGAAGTGTCGATCGATCCCGTTGGGGTGAGATTCACAGGAGAACAAGGGAGGCCTTTTGTGGCGTTGGTGGTTTGAAAGTACCCCCTCTCCAAACGAGACGTACTCCATTGTTGGGAGGAACTCGGTAAAACATCGTCGTCTCCGCGTGCCTCGGTTATCTCTATACCCGAACTTTTACTTTTGCACCTTACTTTGTGATAGCCTTCGTGCTTGAAGTCCATATCTTGCTATCACATAGTTACTTGTCTTGCTTAGCATAAGTTGTTGGTGCACATAGGTGAACCATAGTATATATAGGTTTTGTGCTTGACAAAGTAAACACTAGTTTTATTCCGTCTTTGTTAAGCACATCTCGTAAAAGTTTTAAACCGCCTATTCACCCCTCTCTAGGCGACATCTGTGCCCTTTCAGTGGCAATACAAGATTGGTACGTATACGATTGGTGTACTACACCGTATCATATACTACCCGGTATATTACATGTCTAATACCCCCCTTAATCTAGACCCGAGAGGTTTAGATTACGTTTAAACTCATCTAGGCTTTTAGTACATAATTTTTTTTTATAAATCCATCTACAATCTGATCCTTGCCTGAAATGAACCTGACATCAAGTTGTGTGCTGGAAACACACTCTCGAACAAAATAATAATCAATCTCAAAATGATTAGTGCGAGCATGAAAAACTGGGTTAGCAGATAGATATGTTGCACCAATATTATCACACCATAGACATGGTTTTTCCTTGAGTGAAACACCAAGTTCTTGAGCCAGTGCTTCAACCCAAATAAGCTCAACTATGACATTTGCTAGTGCTTTATACTCAGCTTATGTACTGGAACAAGACACAGTAGGTTGTTTGCGAGCACTCCATGAAATGAAATTGACCAAAAAATATAGCAAAACCATCAGTAGAACGTTTGCCATCTAAATCACCTATCCAGTCTGCATCTGAATAGGCACTGAGGAGAGTAGATTGTGACCTCTGAAAAGTAAGACCAACCTTACATGTACCATGAATATACCTCAAAATTCTCTTGACAGCAGTCCAATATGAAGTTGTGGGAGCATGAACATACTGACGGACCTTGTTAACTGAAAAACAAATATTAGGTCTAGTCAGTTTCAAATATTGAAGGGCACCAACAATACTCCTGTATCGAGTAATATCCTTAGGACCAAAAGGAGATCCATCTGTCAAGCGCAACATATCCATAGTGGAAAGAGGTGTTGGGCATGACATACAATCGCGCATTCTAACATGTGTCAAGAGATCTGTAGCATATTTCTCCTGATTGAGCAACATGCCATTGGACTGCTTGTGAACCTCAAGTCCTAAAAAGAAATATAAATCTCCAAGATCCTTAAGAGCAAAGTCATAACTTAAGTTATGAAGAAGAGCGGATATGGCAAAATCAGAACAGCTGGTGACTATGATATCATCAACATAAATTAATAGAAACACAGTAATGCCTAACTTGTTATAAAGAAATAGGGTTGTATCAACCTTAGATAGAATGAACCCAATAGTATGCAGCTTGGAACTAAGTCGAGAGTACTGATGGCTCAGTGTACGACGCCAGAAAAATGCCCGTGCGGTGTTGATGTAGAGCTCGTTGGGAACCCCAAGAGGAAGGTATGATGAGCACAGGAGCAAGTTTCCCTCAGTTATGAAACCAAGGTTTAATCGAACCAGTAGGAGCAAGGAAACACCCCAAAGGTGTTGCTAGCTGAGCCTTGGCAGGGCGCACTACCGGTGCTAGTAGCAACGTGGAGACCTGCACAACACAACCACAGAACTCTGTCCCCAACTTGCGATGAGGTTGTCAATCTCACCGTGTTTTGCTAAAAACAAAGGATTAAACGTATCAAATGGAAAGAAGTAAAAGTTTGCAGAAAGTAAACACAAAGCAGTAAACAATTTGTAGATTGTATGTAAAGAAAAGGACCGGGATCCATAGTTCACTAGAGGTGGCTCTCCTTAGATAGATAACATGCTTGGTGAACAAATTACAGCGGAGCAATTGACAAACATCGAGAAAGCAATACATGCATATACTAATCATCTTGACTCCTTTGAGACTTGATTGGGCATTACAACATTATACATAGACCGCCATCCAACCGCATCTATGACTAATAATCCACCTTCAGGTTATCATCCGAACCCCCTCCAGTATTAAGTTGCAAGCAACAGATTATTGCTTTATGAACTGCGTGTAAAGTAAACAATACGATTGTTCTATGAACAAAGGATTGTTGTTTTCTCCCTAGTAGCAACAACACATCTAGTACCTTAGAGATTTCTGTCACTTCCCCAGATTACCAGAGGCATGAATCCACTATCGAGCATAAATACTAACTCTTGCAGTTGCTAGCATCTACTTGGCCAATATAGCTACTAACAACGGAAAGCATGCAAGATCACAAATAACAAAGACATGATAGAATCAATAATCAATCTGAAATAGCATCTCAATATCCATCGGATCCCCACAAACACAACATGCAGAATTACAAATAGATGATCTTGATCATGAACGGAGCTCACAAGATCTAAACATGGAAGCACAAAGGAGGAGAACCAGCCATCTAGCTACTACATGGATCCGTAGTCCAAGGATGAACTACTCACACATCACACCAAAGGCTTGCATGGTGATGAAGAAGGCCTCCAGGGTGAATTCCCCTCTACGGCAGGGTGCCGAGAAGAGCTTCCGATCCCCACTACTAGGAAAACGCACATCTGTGGTGCACCTACTTTCCCCTTCCGTGGCTCACTAGGGGTGCGCCACGACTTCTGCCTTCTGGCTAAAGTGCACAAGCGCCGGCAATCGCTCTGGTATCTCGAGTTAGTAGTGGCGCACAACACAGTGCGCTACCACTGTTTTGTAGGGGTTCCGCGCATGAAAACAATAAAAATTTACTCTACGCCCCTGAACCCCTAAAACTGCCAGAACCTATCTATTAGTAATACCGTAACGGGAGGGGCTTTTTCACGAACTTACCCTCGAAGACCGAAAAGCGTTGTCAACGCTCAGGAGAGCGTGGTTGATTTAGACGAGCCGAAGCCGACCTCAAGGTCATGATGAAGTCCTTGCACTCCTTCTGGCTCCAACGACTTGAGTGCCTCAAGTGTGACACCTCGTGGGAGTTACACACGTCCGGTGCCTGACGATGACTCCCGCTTCCCCGATCCAGCAGCAGTTGTGGAAGTAGAGCTCCCGGATCTGAATCCCGCAGCACGACGGCGCTCCGTAGTGAAGATGTCTCGCTCATGCGATCGGACTTGGGACCACGGTCACGAGAGAGAGAGGGGGAGAGAGAAAATATCAATTAGAGGTCCTCCCAAAAGTGGGGAGACCTTTATTGATTATTGGATATGTTTGCAAGATTATAACATTTATAAGATTATAACAAGTATCAGATATACTTAACACTGCAATGTGTTTGCAAGATTATAACATTTATAAAACTGTATATCAAATATATACCTTTGTCGTTGACGACTCCAGCAACGTTGGGTTCATCTATCACATTTCTGAAATGTGATATGAACTCAAGGAAATCCAGTGTTTCCGTGTCGCCTCTCATAACGCAGATCCTGACTTGTGCTTGGAAGCTTGGAGGAAGCGACCGAAGCATAACTCCCATTGCAAATGAGCTTGAGTACCAGTTGTCCAGGTAGTATGCCAGACTCATATACGCATCGTAGAGGCGCAATAAGTGCTCATCCAGTGAGGAGCCCTCCTCCATCTTTATGGAGAGGAAGTCCCCCATCAGCTCATACTCCTACATGCGCACTTGTTCCACGAAATGTGCTCTCAGATGTGCCATGACCATTCGGGGCTTGAGACTCCCCATCATTGGCCATAGCCCATCCTTCATTCCGAGGCGCATGGTCACTGATATAAATGTGGCCATCACATGACGACGACAACGCAGATCCCGCTGCTCTTGGGTCTCATGAGAATAGGGTGGCTCCAAAAACATCTCGCAGGTCATGTAGTCAGCTACATTGTTCTCCCCAAGGAGATCAAATAGGCGTATGACCCATGCAGAAAAGTTGGATCCATCTAACTTGAGCTTCTCTTCTTTTAACCAATCGTCGATAGGAAAGGTAATCTCGGCAGAAACCATTTTCTACATTTATAATTGCAAAAGGAATTTAGACTAAGTTTATAATTCCGGCGTGGTAGTTTGTCACCTTCGTGACTATCTACTACTATGCAACAAAAGGTAATTACTTTACTTTTGCCACAACCATATCATAAAGCAAAGCCCTCCTGCAAAACAAAGTTAGACGCCTCTACTTTATCTTTGCATGTTTTACGTGGCTGAATGGGCTTTCGTACGAGAACCGTTCTTACCTACGAACTTTCAGCACAACGCTGATCAAGTAGTTGTCTATACTACACCCCTTTCGGGGCCCTCCGTTGCAAATGGTATACCAACTAATGCAAGAGACAGACACCCCCCCTAAGCCACTTTATACGGTACAAGCCGTATGTCAAGCGTGGACCAGCCTCGCGAATGAATGCGTAAAGTCGGTTGGGGGCCACTTCATCAAGCATTGTTGTGGTATACACAAGTACATGTGGGAGGGTAACAACTAAAAGATCAACGCCCACACGCTACATATCGTGTGTTCTACTCGTACTAGCATTACTACGCATAGATCTAGCTCTGATACCATTGTAGGGGTTCCGCGCATGAAAACAATAAAATTTTACTCTACGCCCCTGAATCCCTGAAACTTCCAGGACCTATCTATTAGTAATATAGTAACGGGAGGGGCTTTTTCACGAACTTACCCTCGAAGACCGAAAAGCGTTGTCAACGCTCAGGAGAGCGTGGTTGATGTAGACGAGCCGAAGCCAACCTCAAGGTCGTGATGAAGTCCTTGCGCTCCTTCTGGCTCCAACGACTTGAATGCCTCAAGTGTGACACCTCATGGGAGTTACACACGTCCGATGCCTGACGATGACTCCCGCTTCCCCGATCCAGCAGCAGTTGCGGAAGTAGAGCTCCCGAATCTGAATCCTGCAGCGCGACGGCCCTCCACGGTGAAGATGTCTCTCGCTCGCGCAGTCCAGACTTGGGACCACGGTCACGAGAGAGAGGGGGAGAGAGAAGATATCAATTAGAGGTCCTCCCAAAAGTGGGGAGACCTTTATTGATTATTGGGTGTATTTTCTAGGCCAATATACCCCACTATATATAGGGGGAGGGGAGGTACTACCTCCCCTCAAATCCTGGGGTGGGACTAAAGGAGAGGAGGGGGAGGGGTGGCATCGCTGGCCACCCCCATGGGCCCCACACGGGGGGGCTGGCCCACTAGGGCGCCGACCACCCCCTTGGCCCCCTTCTCCCTCTCTCCTTTCCCTAATGGGCCCTCTCCCCTTCGGGAATTGGCCCATTAAGCCTTTGACCTTTTAATTGATTTTCTCTTTATTTAAATAATTATGAATAAATGATTAAATCAATATTTAACATTCATTCACATATTATCTAATCTTCGTGGCTATGGAACACCTTCCACCTCCACTCCGGACATCCTCCGGACTTACCGAAACCCTTCCGGTTTTCTCCCTTCTTTTCTTCGGTGATTATACCGATCCCATAAACACTCTCTAAGCATCATCAAGCCCTTAAGCGTGATACCCTATGGTTCGGGAACACTCCAGACATGGTCGGGACATTCCCATACCAATGATCAACAGAGGGACCTAGACGGCCATGTGACCCCTGTGCGTTCCACGAAGATCTTTCGTCGTTTGAACCGGTGACTGTCGTGTCTTATTCCCTTTGTCATTCGAAACTTACATTGCCCGAGACCTGATCAATGACATCTTCATGTCGAGTTCAATCTCGTTACTGAACAATGCTATTTGACTCGTTCCGACAAGTGATATCCCCGTGATCTAATCACACGCTGCGCAGCTATTGGATATAACTTCTCCGAGTGGGCCCTTGAGTATCTTCCCGTCACATGGACGAACAAATCCCGCTCTTGACATATATTGCCTCTACGGTTTCCTCCGAATACCTGAACACACCTTTATAACCACCGTTTTACCAGATGGCGTTTGATGCTATATAAGCATTCTCGGGAGAGTAATTGATATAGCCCCACGGTCTAAGGAATAGTCTACGAGGATCCTTTTCTAATCATCGTAACTTGAACTTCGTGACATGATCGAATCACGATTTTTAGGTTGGGTATTGGTTCATCATCTCATTCTCAGAATGAGATGACCTCATTTCCAACTGACATAAATGCCACATGATCAGGAAACATGATCATCTGTTGACCAATGAACCAGTGACTAGAGTTTCACTGGGAACCCTTGGTTTGTTTATATATCACACGTGTATTGATGTTTCCACTCAACATAGTTATAGCATGATACAAAACTTAATCATAAACTATATGAAATATGATAATAGTCCTTACTACTATTTGTCTCTAGGGCATATTTCCAACATGTTTTTCCTGTGGCGCATGACAAGTGCGTTACTAGTATCTAGTTAGTAGTAGCGCACTGGCTGGTGCGCCACTACGGTTATTCCTGTGGCGCATGACGTAGTGCGCTACTAGTACCTGACTAGGTGCGCCACTAACCACGTACATGTGCGCCACGGTCTAGCTTTTCAAGAAACAAAAATATATACTCAGTACAGATGATATTCAATACAGATCATATACAATAGAGCTTATATACACAGATATACAGTACAGAAATAAATACACAGATATACAATACAGAAATAAATACACAGACAAGATAGAAACAAATACATATAGATAAGTCACATACATAAATACACAGTATAAGTTATATTATTTCGATCTAGTTACAAAGTAGCTAGTGATGACATGAATACATGTCTCAACCAAGTTAGAGCTCGCGGAAGCTCGCCTAGACATCTAAAGTAGGAACATGCATGACAGACAACCAAGGACGATAACCATCACCGCGACGAAGGTATAGGTCTTCATCCGGTTCCTCGTCGTAACTCCCGCTAAATAGCGCGCGTATCTAGCTTCCGCCTCCGCCATAGTATTGTACCCTTTGTAGCTATTGCCGCTGAAATGGTGCACCTGTCTCCGGCAGTCTTCCCAATCATCATAGACTCCAGGAATCCGTCCCTTGTACACGACGTACCACGTCATCTAAAAGTTGGCAATAATAATTAATTGATGGTGAAAAACAAGTAGAAGTCGCATATAAAGATATACTTATCAAATAAGGTAACAAAGTAAGCAAAAAATACCAAGTAGTAGCATGTACATGTCGACACACACAAGTACACGTGGGGATAAAGAACTACAACTAGACCAACACATCAAGACTTCTAGCTCGGCTCAGGGAACGGGAGGACGCCTTGTTTCGTCATGAACGCCCTATAGTCACCCTGCATCTTTAGGCGATCTACTACGTCACGGTTATTCGGGGGATTGCCTCCGTAGAAGACCCTCCTGAAGTCATGACATCACGGCTGATGATTGCCCCAAACTGTTGCTGGATGCGATACATCTCTTCTCTAATATCTGAATCATTGATCCTGGCCTTGACTTCGGCCCACCGTTTGAGATGATCTGACAGCGTAGAATTCTGTTGCTCTAGTAGGAACACTCTCATGTGATGGAGTGCATAGTAGGCTTCCTTCTGACTGCCTGCCGGCTGCTTCACGCAGGGGAATTCCATCACATGGGTGAAGACGTGCCTGCCAAACTTGAGCTTCTTATGCACGAAGGTGGCGCCTTCCACTGAGGCATAGCCGGTGAGAGCATCATCCAGAACTTCCTTGATCTTGTCGTAGTTTTTCTTATTTTCTTGACTCCCTAAGTCGAAATACGTGGCTTATGAATGTTTTGGCGACAAGAAGATGAGTGTGCAGTGTTGATCTCTGCACAAAACAATTCAAACGGAATGTGTTGAAAAAAGAATGATGAAAATCTAATAAAGCATGTTATGGCGGCGAGTGAATAATGACCTACTCGGGAAAGAAAGGCACGAGAATGTATTCCTTTGTCTTGTTCGCCACCAAGATGCCTTGGAGGTACGAGGCCACGAATCACCGTTCAATGGCGCTTCCCAACCAGCCATCACGCATGTAGTAGGGGTCCACTATAGCGATGCCCAGGGTGTTCTCTCTAATGATCTGAATGGCCAGGCTGAGAGAAAATAGGCGTACCATGGTATAGTGCAGCGGATACAGGTGGAACATATTGAAGATGTCGTCAAACCGCAGGAAGAACAGATCCACAGGAACATTATCAACGAAGGCCAAGCCTCGTGGCACCTTAACCACGAATACCGGGTGTGAGGGATCTTTCTCCGCAAGAAGGCGTCTCTCTATCGTCAGCACACCGTCATGCACACTCCTCATTTCTGAAGTGGAGAGCCTGAGCAATTTCTTAGTTAGCATGGGCTCACCTGCCACATGCATCCTCCACATAATACCCTTTGGTCTTGGTGGCCCGTCCTGAAACCTGATCGGATTCGTAGTTGACGCCACCGGCTGGCTCGAGCTGCGAGATTTTCTTTTCCTGGTCTTCTTGCCTTTTGGGAAGTGGGTAGGCACCACAATCTGAGCATCGATCGCCCTATGTAGTCTGTCATGGCTTAGAACAAAGGGCCGGTTGGATGTATCCGCTGGCTCGGTGAAGGTGCAAGCTGGAGGCGTCTCCTGAGAACCAAAGAGACGTTTGTTGCAAGTGGCTTTCTCAGCGGGGCCACCAGCTGGGTCTTTGTTTAGGTCGCCGGGGAAAAGATTAGTGTTGATGAAATCATCGAAGTAATCTTTGTCATCCTCGTTCGGATCCTACGCCATGGTCATGTCAATATGACCAGCCGAACAATCGCGTGGAGGTGACGGTGTGGGGGTACAAGAATCTGGCACGACAGGCAGTGTTGTTGTCTATGGGGTGATGGCCCCGGCCGTCCCCAAACGAATCATGCTCTTTGTCCATAGCAGGAATAAGCCGAAGCAACTTCTGAGGATAGCCGTCTCTTCTTCATCCGCTCCTGGGGGTTGAATGGCAGGTTCCAAGTCATCGTAGCCCCTTAGCACCCGGATAATTTTAACCCTATGCACGATATCTGGCATCGGCTTTGAGTGGAACGTGCAGTGCAAGGGTTGAATGATGGTACCCTTGGCAACATCCCTGAATTTGTTGTTCATGAAGCTTAAGAGAGTGCATGGAACATCCGTTTGCGAACAACATGTATGGCATTAAAAAGATGCCATAAGAGTAATAAATGTCAAGGCGGTAAAGTATTTGGTTTACCGTGATGGCGTCGAGCTCGGCTAATGTCGAGGCACCGCATACGACGACGGGCGTGCAAGAGACGGAGGGGCTGCTTGATGGCACGGTGCCGGCTGCCGATGTATTCTCCCTATCAGTTGCATTAAGCTCTGGCACCGCGGTGATGGCAGGGGGAGTCACCAATGCTTCCGGTGCCGCCGTGCTAGCGGGCAGAGTCACCAATGCTTCCGGCGCCGCCGTGCTAGCGGGTGGAGTCACGAAAACATAATTCACCGGGATCACCGGCGCCGCATTGTTTGAGTGGCTACTGACCATGCTTGGAATCAGGCATGGCCTTGTCGACCACCCGCACTCCAGTTCGCTATTGACTCCACCAAGGTAGGCAGGATGGAGGTGAGGGTGATTTCCAGGTTGTCTTGGACGATCTACGGGATTCGCCGCCCCATTTATGGCCTCATCGTCTTCGTCATCACTTATCCACCGAGTGTAGCCATCCATGAAACCATGGCGGAGCAGGTGCGCCTGCAGATTTCCGAATCTGGGTCAATCAGCCAATTGAGTTTGCATCTTCTGCATGGACATCTTATCTCCGTCATGTTATTTCGTATCATGTCGGCCGTCACGCATTTCAAAAATCTAGCCACAATGCCTTCGCTCATTATGCTGACCATGGTTTCCTGCACGGTGTACAAGGTAGAATTAGAAGTTTATTACAACCACAAAACCAATGCATGTATGCAATGGTCGATGGAAAATTTCGGCATGACCTATCCTAAAATTAGGACCTTTGTGAAATGCCAAAGTCTTGCCAAAATGGAAATGAATCAACATTTTGGAAAAACAATGCCAATATATGAGAGAGCATCCAATGCATGCTCTCCAAACACATGAGAGCATTGATCCTCTCCATAGATATGTGACCATATCATCCATACACATAAACACATCCTCTTACATAGACAACTTACCAAGATGAGAGACCGAGAAGATCTCGAAGGAGAGGTAAGAGACCGAGAGGATGGTGGCCGGAAGGAGAGCTTTCCTCTATTATGTATGTAGCATCCAAGGTAAGTTTTATATGCTACAAATGGTGAAAGAGTGGAGAAATTGAGGTGGAAGGAGGAGGGCGGCGAGATCCAAGGAGGAAGGAGGGGAAAGTGAAGTGTGAGATGGTGAGATCTAGTCAAATGTGCAAAGGTGTAACTACCTCGGTGAATTACGCTCTTAGTTACATGCCTGGATGAGCGAAAGTGGTTAAAATAGTACGGTGGGGCCCAGGGGCCACTCACAGGTAGACCTTTCGGCCGTCCTAACCACTTTCAAAACATCGGGACAAGAACGAGCGGCGTAATCGGCAGGCGAAGGGATCAACTACATACACAAGTGAGTATGTATGCAAGCCACATACAACAGTCCTCAGAGCCATTCCATCTAAAAGAAATAGAAATATGGCAAAGCCATACGGCAAGATCAAAATATCCTAGATAGAGATAATAGTTTAGGATATCTCCTCATACATCAAACATCAAAGTATCAGGCGGAAGCGGAAAACAAGATCCGAGTACGGATAAGAAGCAAATCGGTATAAGATGCCACATAAATAAACACATCCCGCCCACAGCTCTCATGGATCCCCGTTCCCGGAATCTCTACACCGAGTGATCATTTCCAACATCATTCGTCTCCTCCACCCAGTATCCATCTTGCGAGTACACCTGTTCATCTGAATCAAACAATTTATCGTGTGAGACCCTAGGGGTACTCAGCAAGTCTTTATGCCTCTAAAGGGGACATATACCTGGGGTGACGCCATTGCAGCAAAAGATAATACCTAACAAGTCTATAGAAACTCGCTAACCATCCGCCTAACCAATGATAGACGGATGCCCGTTAATTAAGAACAACAGTTATAACAGTATAATTAACAGATCCATCCTCCTTCTCGCTTACCAACGAGAAAGCGGACGAACAACCCATCCGTTGGCAGTTTTTATTACCATTCCATGAGTATTGCACTATTTACTAGTCAGGTACTTAGTCAGATTAAAAGCGGTACTTTAGTTATACTTGTCTATGATCGAGAAACTGTGCTTCAAGTCGTCCATAACCACGGACACGGCTTTCAGAAAGATTTACCCTGCAGGGGTGCACAAATAGCAACACACACTCGATCAACCTCGGAAAAACCAAATCAAAACCCAACAAGGCAGTCACGACAAAGCGATCACAGGATTCAGAAATATTTCAGGGGGCCACCCCAATAAGCTACCCGCAACAAAGTTGGCCGGCTCCGAGACGGACCCAAGGTTTGCGACAATGGCTGTAAACGACTGGGAATTCGAAAATGTGACTGGGCTTGTCGATACGGCGAAAACATTCCGCATTCTTAAATAGTCCAGGTGCTCCTCGCACAATCTTAAATAAAGCAGTAAGCATGGCATAAGTACAGGATAGTAACCAAGCCCCAAACTAATTGTGGCCCCAAGAAATAGAAATGAATCAAGCTCCAGCTCAGGGGGTCCATAAGGCCTCCCGGATGTGGATAGTGCGAATAGTCAAGGAATAGGAATCAAATACTCAGGGTCCTACGGGACAGAAGTGAGCATGAAGAACCAAATAGTAGATATTGCTCACCGGTGCTACTTTCATTAGTTCTCCCATTACTACTCTGGTTAAGTTGCTTAGGTACCTCGTTACCCATCAGACACTCACATACCCTACACATGCAGTTCTATGACTCGCATGGCTCAAACAACTCCTATAGTAATGGCTCATGGGATGGAGGAACAAGCTTCGGTGGGGTTTAATAGTAAAGGCTATGTAGTACTTAGGATTCAATTTAATGCAATGACGACTCAATGATGCAAGAATAAGATAGAGGCAATAGGTGCTATATGTATGCAAGCATGTGGTAGTGCTTGCCTGGCAGCTCAGTTGAAGCGAGAGACGGATCTGGGTAGTGCTCACAGGATTCTGATATATCCCACAAGCATCTATTCGAAGAAGAACCAAACAAACAAGGGCCAACATAAATAAAGTGCACAAGCGTATGAATAAAATGCGACAAGAAAACAAGCATGCCATGATGAATGATGCACAATTTGCATGGCAATAATGTAGCATGCCATGGTTGAGGTGTGGGGTACAAGAATAAAGCATTTTATTGAGTTTTAGTCACATTTTAACCCCAAATAAGTTATTGTATACTTTATATTTCTATGATGCATGCTGCAATTCAGAACAAGGAATGCATAGTTATAACGGGCTCGTCGCACTGATCGATTTAGACATATTATTTGTCAAATTTGGAGTTAAAGATTTAAAGTTATTAATTTATTAAGAAAAGGGCATTTTATTGTAATTTTAATCATCTCGAAAATTTAAAGTGCTCAAACATCATTTTGAATGGCATATTTGAAAACCTCACATTTTTCTAATTCAAAAACATATATCATTTGTATTATTTGGATTTATAATTTAAAAGTTATGAAAAATAGATTTAAATTCATATTTAACATTTTTCTGAAATTGTTTTTATTAAACAGATAAACGAAAAGACTTTTTATACTCAGCCACACCTAGCCACAGTCACAGACAGGTGGGGCCGATGCTGACTGGGCGACAAACGAGGCGCAGCGGGTTTTCTCACCGGCACAGATGCTAGCCCCGGAGGTGGAGGTGGGGCAGGCTCCCAGACCTCCACGTCAGCAGGCGTCGAGGGGTGACACGCAGCATAGCGGGGATCAAGGTTGAGGAATACAAAACCGGGTCTCTTTTGTAAAACGCGTTCCACAGACATAGACAATTGGGCTGGGCTGGACCGGGTTGAGCAGCAAAAGGTTTGGGGGGTTTGTGTAAAGTGACCAACGAGCACGTGGATCTTCTGAACTTCTCGACGAGAGGGCCGGTGTGGCGCGACAGCAGCGCGCCGAGATCGATCCCGATGCGGGCACGCGCGCAGGGGACCAGAGCCAGTGTGGTAAGCCAGAGGATGGTGACAGGAGGGCGGGCGGAGGCTAGGTAAAGCGTTACGCGGCGCGCAGACGTCTGGCCCGCCATCGCACCGAGAGTGCTCAGACAACGTCTGCGAAAGCACAGCGTAATCGAGCGAGGGGAGGTGTCCAGGAGGAAGCTGGGCTCACCGCGAGGTCGACAGTGGTTGGATCGACGGGGCCAGGCGACGCGGCAACGATCTGAGCATTCACCGGAGCTAGGGTTTCGGTGGCATCGGCGAACAGCGTCTGCAGGACCGTCTCCTTCTCGTGGCCGTGAACGGGGACGTCACTGGGGCTGCGGCGGGCTTCCTCGACACCAAGACACGCCACGCCGGAGGCTGAACGAGGAGGGGGAAGGTGAGGCCGACGGCGGCCGGAGTTGGAGAAGAGCGGTGGCAGGGGAGAAGGGGGAGGCAGAGGCGAGGCCCTGGGGATCTGGGGCTGCTATCAGACGAGTGAGAGGGAGTAGATAGGGACGGGGAGAGAGGGTTCCGTGGGGCTCGGGGTGGAAAGCAAAAGGTGGCTCGGCCACCTTTTGTTCCTGCACCGCACGTGCTCGACGCGGGCGGCCAGGGGAGGGCAGGGGTAGGGGCTGCCAGGTGGGTCAGGGAGAGAGGGGTAGCTCGGGTGTGGGGCCAGCATGGCAGGGAGAGAGAGAAATAGAGGGTCGGGTTAGCGAGGGCGTGCTCGGCATGGAGCTAGGGTTGGGGCTTGGTTAGGTTAGGGTTTGAGAGGGGGTAGATAGAGCCAGGTTTCGGGGTAGCCGAAGCTACAGATTAGGGTGGTAGCTCGGCTTGGGTGGATTAGGCTAGGGTTTTTAGAGAGAGGGATTAGAGGGAAGGGCTAGGGTTAGGGTTTGATTAGGGTTTTAGGTTTTTAACCACATGCCAACTAGATCAAGCAAAGATGTAGGGTGAGGGTTTTTTGGTTAAGCACAAGGTGATGGTGAAGAAAAACTCAAGAAAGAGAGAGAGGTGGGGTTTATGGGAAAATGATCCCACATGATCATGCATATATGGGGTGATGGATAAAGAGAGAGGGGTAAGGTTTGATGGTAAGCAAAAGAATGGCCAACCTGGATTGATTCTCAAAGGACCATGCTCCACTTCCAAAAATACAAGAAAAACCCAAGGGGATGGTGGTGAGATTTGCATGGCCCATGCAAAAGCATTAAATGCCATGTTTTCTTCTTGTCGAAACAATAGATAAATCACATGGCATTCATTCACATGCATCCCAAATATGGAGTAAGGCCAAGCTAAAAGAATTTAAAAGAAGGTCCCATGTGGAGTAGATGGAGATGATCATATTTGAATATATTTAGGACTTGCTAGTGTGTATATTCCACTAGATGTTTAATAGTCTCAATAATATTCCCACATGATCATACATTCATAATAATCCATATGGAAACTAGAAAAAGGGGGTTCTACTCTCAAAGCTTGCAAAGGTGGCTCCACATATTAATAATGTGAAAACAACATGATGTTAGTGTGAGGGCATGTGGAGTTAGAAGTGGATCCATCCCAACCTACATGAGCTAGATTAAATGCCAAAAGAAAAATATAGCTCATGGATAATTAGGATGGTGGAATTATGAGGTGGTGCCAAAGAAAGGTGATGGAGTTGAATAAAAGATATGCCCCCAAACTCAACTTGGGCATCAAGCATTTATCAAGAACCAAATACAATATGTCAAGAGGCAATTACAATTACTAATGCATATGGGAGAAGAACCAAATGGAAAAGGGTTTTATATGATGCTCAAATGCAAGCTGGCATGATGACATGAGCATGATATAATTATGATGCAACTAATGTATGTAGGAAGTAGCATTATATAGACAAGGCTAGTAGCATTGCAATTGTTAGACAATTGGGATGCTACAACTCTCCCCCACTAAACAAGAATCTCGCCCCGAGATTCCTAGGGAAAAGAAAAACAACTCAAGGAGAGGCGGATGTTCGGAATGAAGGTGACCCTCACGTTCCTGAGTTGATGAACAACGGAATGGTGCGACCATTACACCTTGCAAAACTTTCTAGACTTGTTGCGAGTCTTGCGTTTTGCTTGGAAAACAACGGGTTAGAAAAGTTGAAGGATTGTCGTGAGACAAGAAGGATAGGAAGAACATAGATCCGGTTTTTCGAGAAACATGATAAAAGAATATAACCACTTGTGAAAGAAATAGAAAGGATGATGTATCATGGATAAAGAAAATACACACTGTTAGGATTAAAGATCGGAAGCTGCAAATGGTGATGATTCTTGCCCTTGCCAGATGAAAAGAGCGACTTTGGAGAAGTTATCAACCACTATGAAAATAGCACTATACCTTCCCTCCGATTTGAGAAAGGAAGTTCGGAAACAATATCGCCTTCAAACAATAGAGTTCCTTGATATCAATGGAAAGATTTAGTTAGCCATTGTCGGATTAGATTCTTGTTACGCGTGGTAAGAACCAAAGGATCACGCAATTGAGGTGCGCGGATATATCTTCAAGACAAGGAGATGATGCTAGATTATGGTGGGATCCCGAGAAGAAAAGAATATAGAGGATCTGGAGTTTATTGTAGGGGTACTTGTTGCTTTCTTTAACCTTGAGGATAATGCAATAGATTTGCGACTGATGGCATCAACCATAATTGGCTTTACCAAGAGAAAGGGATTTGCCAAATTGAAGACAGATATAGTTTCCTTCCATCTTGTTTGAGGATGTCGAACACCGGTAGAGAAAAGAAGACAGAGAAGATTTTGCATTGGTTTCCACCAGATCATTGAAGATTTTGCTCCGTGTAGATGAAGCCACCAACAAGAGATCAAGGATTACCTTCTTCGAGAGAGCACTCCGGAAAAACAAGGACGGAAGTAAAAGTATCGAGGGATAAAGGCCACTTCTAACTTCCGTGGAATGAGTGGAATCACATTAATTCACCAATTCATTGTACAAAAACGAATGATAAGAGTAGTGGTATGGTAGCTACTCCATCCCGCACTCAAAGCATTACTCCATACATGAATAAGAAAATCATGCAACCCAATTCCCAAAGACAGACTAAAAATCTTGACAAGGTTAACTCATGGAACCCCGTTAGAAAACAAGGATAGATACAAATGATTCACCGGATCCAAGATAAATAAGGATGATGATGTTGTCGTCAGACGAGAAGTAACAAGCCACTGGAAAGATATGAAGGAAGATCACGGAGAAAACTGCAAGATTCAACAGATAAAGAAAAAGATAGCACCAACTTGAACAGAAGTAATACAAAAGATCTGAAAGTCTTCATGGCCTCCAGTGGATTGAGCATAGACGATCGAACGAGATGATTCCAAAGATTACTTGATGAGAACAAGGTGAAAAGGACTCCATGTTCTTCTTGAAAAGATTGAGAGAGATTTAGCAGTCTTGAGGAAAATCTTTAGCGGAACGACGATGATAACTTGCCAACAAGGAACAACTCTGGATTGGTTGAAGATGGAGGATGGAATTAACAATGGACTTGCTGATTCCAGAATTGAAGCGATGTATCTAGCAGAAAGACGTGGTCGAGATATGTGACTTCAAGAAGCCAGAATTTACACTTTGAGAACTTTGCACACAGGCAGTGTTCTCGAAGCTTGAGAGAAAGAGACATAGATGATCTTCCCTGTTCTTCCATTGATATAAAATAGGCAAGCATATCATCAAGATATACCACCATGGATTAACAAGATATTCCAAGAATATCGGTTCAAAAGACGGGAGAAACGAACAAATGCTCGAAACACTTCCTGAGCTCAACGCTCTTTGAAAGATCAATATTAAGAGCACGGGTTCATGTTGAAGAAGTTGCACTGGAAGAATAGATTATCTGGTCCTTCAGAAGAGAACAAGAAAAGCCCACTGGTTCAAATCGTCGATCGGATCGCCGGTTACAAAGATAAAGAGATCTTGGATAAGAAACGATGATAGCTCATACCTTAAGCAAAGCTATCAGAGGCGAAGAGATGCAATTCCCTCGTATCCAGGAGAATTGTGCAGATATGGAGTTCAAAAAGATGTGCAGCATGATGAACAGATGATAGACCACCGTAGAGCCTTTAAGAAAAACTCCGGACTGGCAAAGATACTTGAATATGATAAAGATATGATCACGGTGTAACTCCAAAATCACAGGAGATAACCGCCACCATTTGAAGGATAGTGTCGATAGCATTTTCCATATTCCACTCATGATTAGTGTCATATAGCTATACCGAGAGCCAAATTACAATCACTAGCATCGGTTCGACACTTGTTATGCAATTAGCCTAAGAGAATTTGAAGATGAAGTAAAACTCCAAGATTAAGCGCCGGTGACAAAAGAATGGGTTAGCACGAACATGCCGATAAAAGGAAGATAGATAATGTTTCACACACGACTGAAGAGGAGTGTGGAAACACAGATGTATCAAAGAAAAAATTTCCGCATTTTTCGGCATTAAAATACCAATAGATGCGCAAAGCCACTTATCAGGTAGAGATTAGCAACTCCACATTCCGTGAAACATGCTAAAGAATGAACACCCTTAACAAGATGGCACCGGTTAACAAAGAGTAAGACAGATCGCATCGGTATACAACTAATCAGATAGATCTCGTCGGTTTACAAAGGCCTGTCGGTATGGAATGTACCAACAGTTGATAACCAAAAGGCAGATAGTGCTAACATGTTGGATGCAACAGATAGACAAGGAATTCACACACACACACACACACAACCTATGGTACTACGGAACCCAGAACACGTGAATCCTAGTTTGAATTTTAGAAGAGGATTGAAAACGTTACACTTCCTTACCAGAAAAGGGTGGGTGGGTGGGTAAGAAGAAAAGTGGAAGCATTCCTACTCTCACGTTTTGTTTTTCCCTAGTATACATAGCTACCAAAAATATTTGCTAGACTTACAACGACCATTTGGCTGAGACCCTGAAGGACGGGATGGCTCTGATACCAATTGTAACTACCTCGGTGAATTACGCTCTTAGTTACATGCCTGGATGAGCGAAAGTGGTTAAAATAGTATGGTGGGGCCTACGGGCCACTCACAGGTAGAACTTTCGGCCGTCCTAACCACTTTCAGAACATCGGGACAAGAACGAGCGGCGTAATCAGCAGGCGAAGGGATCAACTACATACACAAGTGAGTATGTATGCAAGCCACATAAAACAGTCCTCAGATCCATTCCATCTAAAAGAAATAGAAATATGGCAATGCCATACGGCAAGATCCAAATATCCTAGATAGAGATAATAGTTTAGGATATCTCCTCATACATCAAACATCAGAGTATCAGGCAGAAGCGGAAAACAAGATCCGAGTACGGATAGGAAGCAAATCGGCATAAGATGCCACATAAATAAACACATCCCGCCCACAGCTCTCACGGATCCCCGTTCCCGGAATCTCTATACCGAGTGATTGTTGCCAACATCATCCGTCTCCTCCACCCAGTATCCATCTTGCGAGTACACCTGTTCATCTGAATCAAACAATTTATCGTGTGAGACCCTAGGGGTACTCAGCAAGTCTTTATGCCTCTAAAGGGGACATATACCTGGGGTGACGCAATTGCAGCAAAAGATAATACCGAACAAGTCTATAGAAACTCGCTAACCATCCGCCTAACCAATGATAGACGGATGTCCGTTAATTAAGAACAACAGTTATAACAGTATAATTAACAGATCCATCCTCCTTCTCGCTTACCAACGAGAAAGCGGACGAACAACCCATCCGTTGGCAGTTTTATTACCATTCCATGAGTATTGCACTATTTACTAGTCAGGTACTTAGTCAGATTAAAAGCGGTACTTTAGTTATACTTGTCTATGATCGAGAAACTGTGCTCCAAGTCGTCCATAACCGCGGACACGGCTTTCAGAAAGATTTATACCATAGGGTGCACAAATAGCAACACGCACTCGATCAACCTCGGAAAAACCAAATCAAAACCCAACGAGGCAGTCACGACAAAGGGATCACAGGATTCAGAAATATTTCAGGGGGCCACCCTAATAAGCTACCCGCAACGAAGTTGGCCGGCTCCGAGACAGACCCAGGGTTTGTGACAATGGCTGTAAATGACTGGGAACCCGAAAATGTGACTGGGCTTGTCGATACCGCGAAAACATTCCGCATTCTTAAACAGTACAGGTGCTCCTCGCACAATCTTAAATAAAGCAGTAAGCATGGCATAAGTATAGGATAGTAACAAAGCCCCAAACTAATTGTGGCCCCAAGAAATAGAAATGAATCAAGCTCTGGCTCAGGAGGGTCCATAAGGCCTCCCGGATGTGGATAGTGCGAATGGTCAAGGAACAGGAATCAAGTACTCGGGGTCCTATGGGACACAAGTGAGCATGAAGAACCAAATAGCATATATTGCTCACCGGTGCCACTTTCATTAGTTCTCCCATTACTACTCTGGTTAAGTTGTTTAGATACCTCGTTATCCATCAGACACTCACATACCCTACACATGCAGTTCTATGACTCGCATGACTCAAACAACTCCTGTAGTAGTGGCTCATGGGATGGAGGAACAAGCTTCGGTGGGGTTTAATAGTAAAGGCTATGCAGTACATAGGATTCAATTTAATGCAATCGCGACTCAATGATGCAAGAATAATATAGAGGCAATAAGTGCTATATGTATGCAAGCATCTGGTAGTGCTTGCCTAGCAGCTCAGTTGAAGCGAGAGACGGATCTGGGTAGTGCTCCTAGGATTCCTGATATATCCCCTGCTCGGCGTCTATTCGAAGAAGAACCAAACAAACAAGGGCCAACATAAATAAAGTGAACAATCGTATGAATAAAATGCGAAAAGCAAACAAGCATGCCATGATGAATGATGCACAATTTGCATGGCAATAATGTAGCATGGCATGGTTGAGGTGTGGGGTACAAGAATAAAGCATTTTATTGAGTTTTAGTCACATTTTAACCCCAAATAAGTTGCTGTATACTTTATATTTATATTATGCATGCTGCAATTCAGAACAAGGAATGAATAGTTAGAACGGGCTCGTCGCGCTGATCGATTTAGACATATTATTTGTCAAATTTGGAGTTAAAGATTTAAAGTTATTAATTTATTAAGAAAAGGGAATTTTATTGTAATTTTAATCATCTCGAAAATTTAAAGTGCTCAAACATCATTTTGAATGGCATATTTGAAAACCTCACATTTTTCTGATTCAAAAACATATATCATTTGTATTATTTGGATTTATAATTTAAAAGTTATGAAAAACAGATTTAAATTCATATTTAACATTTTTCTGAAATTGTTTTTATTAAACAGATAAACGAAAAGACTTTTTATACTCAGCCACACCTAGCCACGATCCATGCATGTGTGGGGCCGATCTGACTGGCGACAAGCAGGCGCAGTGGGTTTTCTCAACTTTAGCCCCGGAGGTATGCACTGAGGTGAAGGGCTCAGACCCACGTCGTGGCGATCGAGGGATGACACGCAGCGTCAATGGGGACTGTGGGTTGAGGAATACAAAAACCGGGGTCTCTTTTTGTAAAACGTTCACATACATAGACAGGTGGGCCTGGGCTGGACCGCGGGTTGAGCATTAAAATGTTTGGGGGGTTTGTGTAAAGTGACCAACGAGCACTGTGGATCTTCTCTGAACTTCTCTGACGAGAGGACGGTGCGCGACAGTGGCAGAGCGTAGCGCGGGGGATCGATCCCGCGATGCGATCTGGCGCTTGAGGGACCGTGAGGTGTAAAGCGTAGAGGATGGTGACAGGAGGGCGGGCGGAGGCTAGGTAAAGCGTTACGCGGCGCAGGGACGTGCAGACGCCAGCGGCCGCCACTGCACCGAGAGTGCTCGGCACAACGTACGGCGAGCACAGCGTGTAATCGAGCGAGGGGAGGTGTCCAGGAGGAAGCTGGGCTCACCGCGGGGGTCGACAGGGTGGTTGGATCGGGACGGGGCGCAGCGGGGCGACGACGATGCAGGCATTCTGCCAGAGCTAGGGTTTCGGTGGCGTCGGCGAACAGCGTCTGCAGGACCGTCTCCTCCTCGTGGCCGTGAACGGGGACGTCACTGGGGCTGTGGCGGGCTTCCTCGACACCAAGACACGCCACGCCGCCGGCTGAACGAGGAGGGGAAGGTAAGGCCGACGACGGCCGGAGTTGGAGAAGAGCGGTGGCAGGGGAGAAGGGGGAGGCTGAGGCGAGGCCCTAGGGATCTAGGGCTGCTACCAGACGAGGGAGAGGGAGTAGATAGGGACGGGGAGAGAGGGTGCCGTGGGGCTCGGGGTGGAACCTGCACCGCACGTGCTCGACGCGGGCGGCCAGGGCAGGGCAGGGGTAGGGGCTGCCAAGTGGGTCAGGGAGAGAGGGGTAGCTCGGGTGTGGGGCCAGCATGGCAGGGAGAGAGAGAGAAAGAGAGGGTCGGGTTAGCTAGGGCAGGCTCGGCATGGAGTTAGGGTTGGGGCTTGGTTAGGTTAGGGTTTGAGAGGGGGTAGATAGAGCCAGGTTTCGGGGTAGCCGAAGCTACAGATTAGGGTGGTAGCTCGGCTTGGGTGGATTAGGCTAGGGTTTTTAGAGAGAGAGGGATTAGAGGGAAGGGCTAGGGTTAGGGTTTGATTAGGGTTTTAGGTTTTTAACCACATGCCAACTAGATCAAGCAAAGATGTAGGGTGAGGGTTTTTTGGTTTAGCACAAGGTGATGGTGAAGAAAAACTCAAGAAAGAGAGAGAGAGGTGGGATTTATGGGAAAATGATCCCACATGATCATGCATAGATGGGGTGATGGATAAAGAGAGAGGGGTAAGGTTTGATGGTAAGCAAAAGAATGGCCAACTTGGATTGATTCTCAAAGGACCATGCTCCACTTCCAAAAATACAAGAAAAACCCAAAAGAAGGGGATGGTGGTGAGATTTGCATGGCGCATGCAAAAGCATTAAATGCCATGTTTTCTTCTTGTCCAAACAATAGATAAATCACATGGCATTCATTCACATGCATCCCAAATATGGAGTAAGGCCAAGCTAAAAGAATTTAAAAGAAGGTCCCATGTGGAGTAGATGGAGATGATCATATTTGAATATATTTGGGACTTGCTAGTGTGTATATTCCACTAGATGTTTAATAGTCTCAATAATATTCCCACATGACCAAACATTCATAATAATCCATATGGAAATTAGATAAAGGGGGTTCCACTCTCAAAGCATGCAAAGGTGGCTCCACATATTAATAATGTGAAAACAACATGATGCTAGTGTGAGGGCATGTGGAGTTAGAAGTGGATCCATCCCAACCCACATGAGCTAGATTAAATGCCAAAAGAAAAATATAGCTCATGGATAATTAGGATGGTGGAATTATGAGGTGGTGCCAAAGAAAGGTGATGGAGTTGAATAAAAGATATGCCCCCAACTCAACTTGGGCATCAAGCATTTATCAAGAACCAAATACAATATGTCAAGAGGCAATTACAATTACTAATGCATATGGGAGAAGAACCAAATGGAAAAGGGTTTTATATGATGCTCAAATGCAAGGTGGCATGATGACATGAGCATGATATAATTATGATGCAACTAATGTATGTAGGAAGTAGCATTATATAGACTAGGCTAGTAGCATTGCAATTGTTAGACAATTGGGATGCTACAAAAGGTGTATCTGCCAAAAAGTAGTAGCAGGACACACATCCGTGGCGCACATGGGGGGGTGCGCCACAGGAGTAAAGAACATCCGTGGCGCACATACCGGCAGTGCGCCACGTGGCGTTTTCCAGATTACGATGCGGGTGGCACGATCTTGCCTGTAGCGCATGGAGGCCATGTGCGCCACGACTACCGGCCACACCTGTAGCGCACTTCACAGGGGTGCGCTACGACTATGTGGTCTACGGCCGATAGTTGCCTGGCCTACACACGACCGTAGCGCACCAACCGCATGTGCGCCACTATTATGGTAGATAGCCGTAGGGCACCTGTGGCCAGTGCGCCATGCCTATTTTAGCCGTGGGGAACCACTAGCACGTGCGCCACGAATGTGCAGATTACCTATAGCCATTTTCCTGGTAGTGCCCTCCCGATCTGGGGATGGAGATGACAGTGGCTACAGACTCTTTCGTGGATTTTTTTGATCGGGCACTTAGGGTTTTCGTCCCGAGGGAATCTTATAGGCGAAAGGGGAGGCCGAGGGGGTGCCAGGGCTGGTCAGACCACCCCCTGGCGCGGGCCAGGCTGGGCCACGCGGCCAGGTGGTGTGGTGGCCCTTGGCCCCTCTCCGTCTCGTACTCTAGCATTTGATGACTTCGGGAAAAATAGGCACTTTGGCTTTTGTCCCATCCAATTTCGAGAATATTCATTTTCTGACTTTCCTGGAACCAAAACCAGCAGAAGACAGGCAGCTGGCACTGTGGCTCTTGTTAATAGGTTAGTCCAAGAAATCATATGAAAAGTACTCTAAAGTGTGGAAAAAACACAAGAAAGTGGATAAAACCAAGCATGGAACATCAAAAATTATAGATACATTTGCAATGTATCAAGTACCAAGCACGAGGAGCCTGTTTCAAACCATATAGCGCTTTGTCAAGTTTGCAAATGTATTTTGGAGTAGCGGAAGACTCAAAACCTGGTGGTTGTTTCATATAAACCTTCTTTTCCAGAACACCATGTAGAAACACATTATTGACATCTAGCTGCCGTAAACTCCATCCTCTAAAGACTGGATACAGATAGAACAACTTTAATAGTAGACGCGTTTACTACATGACTAAAAGTATCTTCATAATCTATACCATACCTTTGTTTGAAACCTTTTGCAACAAGTCGGGCTTTATACCTGTCAACAGTACCATCAACATTCCTTTTGATACAGTAAACCCATTTGCAGCCAATGATATTTTTGTTGGGGCTTGGAGGTACAAGGTGCCATGTGTTGTTGGCAATTAGTGCATCATATTCATCTTGCATAGCATTTCTCCAATTTTCATCAGTTAAAGCCTCAACAAGATTTTTTGGTTCACCTATAGATGTGAGCAAGGCATATCCGACAGTACCATCAGTTTATTTTTTTGGATTGCTGAGAGCTTTTTGCAAATGGGTTTGAACACCACTTGCAGGTCGGGGTACAACCGAAGGCTGCATAGAGGATCCTGAAGTGCCATCACCTGAATCAGCGCTACTGCGGCTGATCTCCTGATCAGAACATGTCCGTGATAGCGATCCATCCTAGGAATTTCCAGGAGACACAAGGGGGAACATCAGCGTTGGTTTGGAGGGGGCCTGTGATAGCGACGTGGGCGACACGGGGTCCTGGCGCGACGTGGACGACCCGGGCTCCTGGCTCCACGTGGGTGACGCGGGTTTGGAGGATGCCCGCGACTGCGACGTAGGCGACGCAATGTCCTGGCTTGATGGTGACGCGGAGTCCGGGATCAATCGTGATGGACGCGAGTCTAGGGAGTTTGTCCCCTAAGGTGATGCGGGATCATGGGAGTCAGCACTGCGTGTGTTAGCGTTAGAAGGAGCGTGATCCAAGGCAGGATCAACCTCGGGATCGCAGCGATCCTGGCTTGTCCTGTTCTCCGGATTTGCACAATCATTTGATGTGTGGTTTTCACCAGTTTGTGTAGCTTTTTGAGGAGAATCTTCACCAAAATTAACTACAGGCTCTTCAATAATCTATGGAGGATCAACAATAGGCACAACTTGCAAAAAATGTTCATTAGCTTGCACACCCTCATTGTTAGAAGTGGAAGGACGATCATTTTGTGGAAGGAGAAGAATCTCTTCACTGAGACGTCTACCAATGTTTGGGTGAAGATCAGCAAAGGGAAAAATGTTTTCATCACAGATAACATCACGAGAAATATAGACACAACCAGTGGTTGTGTCAAGACACCTTACTCCTTTGTGTTTTGAACTATAGCCAAGAAAAACACACCATTTGGAACGGAAAGATAGTTTATGTTTATTGTAGGGGCGAAGGTTTGGCCAACAAGCATAGCCAAAGACTCGAAGTGACTCATAGTTGCACTTGACTTGCAAGAGTTTTTCTATAGGAGTTGCAAGATTAAGAACTTTGGTGGGAAGCAAGTTTATGAGAAATGTTGGTGTAAGAAAAGCATCATCTCGGTATTTTAGAGGCATGGATGCATTGGCAAGTAAGGCAAGACCAACTTCAACAATGTGTCGGTGGTTGCATTCGGCAGACCCATTTTGTTGATGGGTATGTGGACATGATACATGATGGGTAATGCCTACTCGTTGAAAGAAGCCATTGACTTTTTCATATTCACCACCTGTCGGGGGGATTATCCCTGGGTACCCCAAAGACGCACCAAGACAGATAAAAAAGGCAAACATTAGTAAAAGATAAAGAAAAAAGGAGGGCATGGGAAACTCGGGCCGGTTAACGCCACCTAGCCGGCCTGCACCACCCTACCCGGCTGAGGCCTCCTCCTGCCCTCTCCTCGGCTGCCCCGGCATTGGTCGAGCTCCCCAACCGGCCTGGCGTCTGGCCGCCGGCTGGGCTGGCTCATGACCCATCCGGCGTCGCCACTCCACGCCGCCTTCCGGCTGGGCCAGCCCTCGCCTGGCTCCGGCTGGCTCCGAGCGTCCTCGCCCGGGTGGGCTGTTGCCGCCCAGCCCGACTGGGCTCCTTCCGTCGCCCCGGCTGGGCCGCCTCCTCCTCAGGCTTCATGGCTCGCCTCCAGCTCCCTGGGTGGGCGAGGAGGGTAGCCGGATCGGCGCCTGGCTGCAGCGATTGAGGCTGCCGATCCTGGCCGGCTAGCCCCAGTCGATAGCTGCTGCCTCCATCTACTATCACCACATCAATCAGGACTAGCTATACCAGGCGCCTTGGATTCCAGCGAAGGGATAAGAAGAAGGACAACGAGGAGACAACGGACAAGACTGAGAAGACAAAGCCCATACCACTCAATCAGATGACACAGCGAATAGTGTACACTGTACACTGCCTCATGCATGACATATATTGACTAGTACTAGTTAGGCAGGTGGGCCAATCCTTGTTCCCTGGGCACCAATATAAGCACCAGGGAGGCTCACGTTGCTAGCAGGTTCACTTGGAGCTGGGCTCCTTTGATCGATAGCTAGCTCACTCCAGGAAGCTAGCTCTCTCACATAGAGCACACATACACTCAGGCATAGACAAATAGACACGTTGGTCTGAGTTCATTTAAAGCAGTAGCTAAAGAATACAGCTCGAGGAGCACTTGTAGTTCGTGTATTCCACATAGTCAGATCCGGCAGGAGTAGGGGCTTTACCTCACCACGAGGCCCCGAACCTGGGTACTTCTTGCGTCCCGCTACGCTCGCTCGTACCCAATCTCGCCTGCGGATGCCGTCGATAGCTTTCCTGCTAGTCCCCACACCTCTATCTAACCTTCTTAGGTATTGCCGTTCCCAATACAACGACACCACCCCAATTTGTTTCCATAGTTACAATCTTTCTATCAAACTTGCGTTCAACATATTGTTGGAAATTAAGAAAGACTTGGTACACCTTAGAGCGTTTTTAAGCAAATATATCCAAGTGAATTTGCTAAAGTCATCAATAAAGCTTACATGATAAGCATTTTCCTATAGACAGAGGAGCAGGACCCCTTACATCAGAAAAGATTTGCTCAAAAGTCACTTTATAAACACTAGTGGATACAGGATAGGGTAGCTGATAACTCTTAGCCTGCTGGCATGTATCACATATATAGGAATTTATTTCAGGATTATATGAAAAATTATTCTTCCTAAGAACTTGCTGAACAATAAAGGATGATGGATGTCCTAGACGATGATGCCACGTGGAGGATGAAGGCTTGATGGTGATAAGAGCATGCTTGGATGACGACCTTGTTGAGATAGGAACAAGGGGGTCAAGACCACCATGACAAGGACCTCTAAACATGATTTGTTGCGTGGCCTGATCCTTAATCAAGAAAAAATGTGGGTGAATTTCAATAAAGGGATTGTTATCTAGGACAAGTTTGTGTGCAGAAAGCAAGTTCATAGAAGCTGAAGGAACATGAAGACTATTTTTTAATTATAGAGAACAATGTGGGGTTTCCAAAACTGAATGACCAATGTTAGCAATTTCCATACCTTGTCCACTAGCATTGTGAACTTGATCATGTCCATTGTAAGTTTCATGAACCTGAAGTTTGTCAATTTGTCTTGTTGTGTGATTTGTAGCACTACTGTCCATGATCCAATCTGTGTCTACTCCATAGGCCCCCTTTGTATTGTGCGGCACGTCGTCCTCCTTATCATCATCTCCATAGAGCCACCAACAATCACTGGCGGGATGCCCTTCCTTCTTGCAGATCTAGCAGATGACACCTTCCTGCCAGGGTGTAGCCACATGACCATGGTCCTTGTTCTTCCCATGTCCTTCATGAGCCAGCGCTGAGGATCAGGTTTTAGCGGGCAATGATTTGGAGGAGGAGGCAGAGCACGTGGAGTGGATGGAGGAGTAGGACTCATGGGAGGGGGCATGTAGGGCATCAGTGGAGTAGGTGTATATGGTTGTGGGTAGGCTGTGGTGTAGTATGAAGGATGTTGGGGATATGGAGGCATGTAGGGATGCTGGTAAACAGGAGGAGGTGGTGTATAGGTTGGTGGTGTCATGTATGGCTGAGGGGGTGTGTAGGGTTGATGGTAGGGAGAGGGGGTGGTGTATAGGGTTGTGGTGGAGAGGGGCGGGGTGATGGCACCCCGTAGCTGGGTGTGTAACGAGATGCAGTATTGACAGACGAAGTAAATCCTCCAGAAGCTTGACCAATAGCGATAAGCATGGCATCACGGTTGTCATATGACAGAAGCTGAGAGCACATGTCATTGAGGGATGTAGTAGGCACCGCATTAATGGCAGCAACAAGGAAGTTGTACGTGCCATCAAGGCCATTCAGGATGTAATCCTTGAGCTCATCATCATCAACCATCTTGCCGACAGAAGCAAGTTCGGAAGCAAACCCTTTCATCTTGGTGATATATTGTTGTGCTGTCATATCAAGATTTTTTGTATTTGTGAGAGCACCACGGTGGGTGGAAACTCTAGACTTCGACTCGGTGCAGTACATGGCATGCAATGCACTCCAGACCTGGGCAATATGTTGAAGACCAAACACATGTGGTAGCACATCTTCAGAGAGGGAATTGACAAGAGAGCTCACAACTTGTTGATCTTTAGTAGCCTAGGTGTCATAGGCTGGATTGGGAATCGTCACCGGCTTCTTGTTCACATCTTCAGCTTCGAGCATCTCAGGCGGAGCACGGCCGGTCACCTCAAGGAGTCCCATGACACATGCACTGTGAAGGATGGGCAGAACTAGGGCCTGCCAATAGCAGAAGTTCTCTCGGGTCAACTTCAGGGCCAGGGGCGCGCCGATAGCGACAGACCCAGTGGACGAGGAGGACGTCATGAGGCAGATCAGAGGGAGGGTCCTGGAGGAAGCAGGGATTGGGGAGATCGAGGCCTAGGGATCCTAAAGATGTGGGGACCGAAAACAGAACCAATCTAGTCCTTGGAACCAAAAAACTCGATGTGGGAATTGGAGGGTGTCGTGTTCATAATTTTCTTGTTGTTGGTGGTTCAACAAAGAATTCTCACCACCGACATACTTTCCATTCGTGGATGGCCGCATGACCCAAGATGCTATTTATTCTTGCGAGGGCCCATGAAACCACCATCCACACATGTAAGTACTACCCCTTATCCTCTGCTATATGGAACCATGTGCAAACATGGACAAGCGAGACAATGTCGGACAACTTCATTGATGCCTCCCCCGATTGAGTCTTCGAGTGGTGGATAGAAAGAGATGAAGCGGTATCATGGTAGAAGGTTTATATACACATTATATAACTTCTATTAGTAGGGAACCGTCACTCCCCCCTGAAAGGACACATATGCCGCCTAGAGTGTGGGTAAATAGGCAGTTTAAAACTTTTATGAGATGGGATTAACAAAGGCAGAATAAAACTAGCGTTTACTTTGTCTAGCTCAAAACCAATATATATTATGGTTCACCTATGTGCACCAATAACTTATGTTAAGCAAGACAAGGAACTATGTGATATCAAGATATAAGACTTCAAGCACGAAGGCTATCACAAAGTAAAGTGCATAAGTAAAGAGCTCGAGTATATAGATAACCGAGGCATGCGGAGATGACAAAGTTTTACCGAGTTCCTCCTAACTAGGGTGCACGTCTCGTTGGAGGGGTGGGCGGTACTAAGACCACCAACGCCACGAGAGGCCTCACCCTATTCTTCTGTGAATCTTGCCACAAAAGGCCCGATCCACTCTCCACTATCGGTGCACTTGTCGGTGGCAATCCGTAACGTCGCACAAAGCTTGGGGCACTTCTACACAACTCAATTAGAGGCTCCCAACAAACAAGCTTGGGGAAAGATCCACAACTTAATTGGAGACCCCAAGTAATACACAAACCTGCAATGCAACTAAACCATCTAGGGTTCCAAGAACCCAAGAGTAAAAAGCTTCTCACCTTTCACCCAATCAAATCCACACCGAGAACTCAAACCAATGCACCAAATGCAATGGCAAGAACACAAGAAGTTCTCAAGTCCTTCACTCCCAAATTCCACCAAAGCTACAAAAGCTGATGGGGAATAAGAGAGGAAGAACAATGGAGGAAATTCACAAAATACACCAAGATCTAGGTCCCAAGATGTTCCTCTCACTTAGTGGAGAGATTGATTAGTGCGTTTGTCCATCTAGATCTTCTCTTTAAAACCCCTCAAGAATATGCAAGAATCATAGGAGTGATTGAGGGATAGCAAGCTCAAGAAGGTCAAGAATGGAGGGGAAAACTTGCAAGAATGGGAAGGTAACCATTGAGGAAGAAGGGACCCTTATATAGGTCCTCCAAAATCCAACCATAACAACTCTAGAGCATGTGGGTGATGGCTCAATGCACGACGCCCAGAAAAGTGTTGATGGCTCGTGGTTGATGTAGAGCTCGTTGGGAACCCCAAGAGGAAGGTATGATGAGCACATCAGCAAGTTTCCCTCAGTTATGAAACCAAGGTTTAATCGAACTAGTAGGAGCAAGGAAACACCTCAAAGGTGTTACTAGCTAAGCTTTGGAAGGGCGCACTACCGGTGCTAGTAGCAATGTGGAGACCTGCACAACACAACCACAGAACTTTGTCCCCAACTTGCGATGAGGTTGTCAATCTCACCGTGTTTTGCGGAAAACGAAGGATTAAACGTATCGAATGGAAAGAAGTAAAAGTTTGAAGAAAGTAAACACAAAGCAGTAAAAGATTGTAGATTGTATGTAAAGTAAAGGACCGGGATCCATAGTTCACTAGAGGTGGCTATCCTTAAGATAGATAACATGCTGGGTGAACAAATTACAGCGGGGCAATTGACAAACACCGAGAAAGCAATACATGCATATACTAATCATCTTGACTCCTTTGAGACTTGATTGGGTAATACAACATAATACATAGACCTCCATCCAACTGTATCTATGACTAATAATCCACCTTCAAGTTATCATCTGAACCCCCTCCAGTATTAAGTTGCAAGCAACAGATTATTGCTTTACGAACTGCGTGTAAGGTAAACAATACGATTGTTCTATGAACAAATGATTGTTGTTTTCTCCATAGTAGCAACAGCACATCTAGTACCTTAGCGATTTCCGTCACTTCCCCAGATTACCAGAGGCATGAACCCACTATCGAGCATAAATACTAACTCTTGGAGTTGCTAGCATCTACTTGGCCAAGATAGCTACTAACAACGGAAAGCATGCAAGATCTCAAATAACAAAGACATGATAGAATCAATAATCAATCTAAAATAGCATCTCAATATCCATCGGATCCCCGCAAACACAACATGTATGGATTACAAATAGATGATCTTGATCATGAACGGAGCTCACAAGATCTAAACATGAAAGCACAAAGGAGGAGAAACCAGCCATCTAGCTACTACATGGATCCGTAGTCCAAGGATGAACTACTCACGCATCACACCGGAGGCTTGCATGGTGATGAAGAAGGCCTCCACGGTGAATTCCCCTCTCCGGCAGGGTGCCAGGAAGAGTTTTAGATCCCTCCCGATCTAGGGATGGAGATGACGGCACTCTGCACTTTTCGTGGATTTTGATTGGGTCCTTAGGGTTTTCATCCCGAGGGCAATATATAGGCGGAAGGAGGGAGGGGCCGGGAGCCACCACACCACCCTGGCGCGGCCAGCCGCCGCACGGCAGTGTGGTGGCCGGACCCTGGCCCCTCTCTGTCTCGTATTCTGGCACTTGATCCCTTCCGGAAAAATAGGCACTTTGGCTTTTGTCCCGTCCAATTCCGAGAATATTCATTTTCCGACTTTCCTGGAACCAAAAACAGTAGAAAAGAGGCAGCTGGGACTGTGGCTCTTGTTAATAGGTTAGTCCAAGAAATCATATGAAAAGTACTCCAAAGTTGGAACAAAACACAAGAAAGTGGATAAAACCAAGCATGGAACATCAAAAATTATAGATACATTTGCAATGTATCAACATCCCCAAGCTTAACTCCTGCTCGTCCTCGAGTAGGTAAGTGATAAAAAGAAATAATTTTTGAGGTGACATGCACCATCAAAGACTTGATCAAAGTATTTGCAAAACATTCAAGGCTGGGATCATAGTACTTCAATCATAACATGAAAGACAAAGTTCTAGCAATAAGCAAAGAAACTATGATGCAACATAAAAAGGCACAAACAAAAGATTCATGAATAACATGCTTTGCAAGACGTTTGTTTGTTTCACATAAAGAAAACATAGCATAATAGTATTCAGCTTGTCCCTCAATAGAGTAGCAAATATAAATGCATAGGACACCTTCAAAGTTCATAAGAGTGACTAGATACAATAGTTTCAAACAAGCAATAACAAGTTATGCATCAATCAACTAGTCTTGGGACAATGCACATAGAACTAAAAATGGCCATTATGCTATCAAAGTAGGTGCATAAAGATAGAAGGTGGAGACTCAATATAATGGTGGAAGAAAGGCCTTTTGTAAAAGGAAGTAGGGATTCAAGTCTCATAAAGAGCTTCCAATAATTATGGTACTTACAGCTTTCAGCTCTCATTGCCCCTATCATAAGAATCTTGAAGTGATTAAGGTTAAAGTGAACAAACTATGGTGTACATGCTTGACGAAGTATAAGTCAGAAATCTCATGTCCCTTGTATACGAGGGCCGCTCCTCATGCTACTCAAGTTTAGTCACCGGTAAGTTCTTGTCATTGTAAGTACATGTGTATCATAGAGAACCGCCAATAGGGTACTCCTTGCCCGATGATACGGAAGAATCCCCATATCAAAATGACAAGGCAAGCAGACAACGAGCATCTCAACATTCTTCTTATTTACCATGGGAATATGGTGCTTTTTTCTCTCTTTCCTCTTTTCATAGTATCTCTTTTTTCTTTTCTCTTTTTTTTCTCAATATAGGACTCGTTTTTTTATAAGAAGAATGCTTCATAGACAGCTCATTATGGTTATGTTGCAGGTTTCCACCATGTTAGCATGGATTAGACCAATGACCCAAAGCGTTTTCTAACACATATACATAACTCCATGGACTTACAAGCTCCCCTTTCATTTCACACCGACGACATCCATATACAAAAGAGCATGATATCAACTAGGTACAAGTACCAAGTGCAATGTTGAAAGCGTTCCCCATGAAAGCATGGTTCTGCTAATTCCCAACAAATAAGTGCAAGCATATACAACATAGACGCCACAATGGTTCAAGTTTATTAAGTGCAAGTAAAGTAAAGTGTGCCATCAAGTTCGTGAGAGCTTTAATCACTAGTTTTCTCATAACAAGTGGAAGGTAAAAAAAGCATGAATATACTTGGAATAGCATAAGCTAGTAGGTAGGTATGGTGGACTCTTTGGAATAACTTGGTTTAGGGAGTTGGATGCATGAGTGGAACTCATACTTGATTGTGGAGGCTAGCAAAAGACTGGGAGCGACAAACTAAGAGAGCAATAATGGCCATAATCATGAAGAGCGACAAAACATTATTGATCAAAGCATAAAGTGATACTACAAGTTGAAAACTAAAGGATCATAAAGGCTTATGGTGACTTTTGATAGTCATAACATGGTGTGAGCATGTGCCAAGTCAACCCAAATAAAGCATCAAAGGAGAATACCACTATACTATGCTTTAATATGCTAAAACAACGCATGATTCATCCAAGGCACATTAAGCAATCTCAATTGTTTATAACAAGTAATGCTACAGCAAAGAATACTAAGCATAAAGCCAAAACAATATCAAGCATGGCATGACAAAGCATATGCCACAATCAAAAACGAGCTCTTTTTACCACAAAAGTATGAACTTTCCTACTCTTTTCCAAACTAAACAAAACTAATTGCAAACCAACGTATGAAAGAGGGGGTCCAACCAACTTATTCAGAAAACTAAGCAAACCAAGAAAACTAAAAACCAAAGAAAAAATGAAAAATAAGACGCTCCAAGAAAAACACAACTGTGCATGAAACAATAAAAATGAAGCGTTTGGAAGAAACCTAGAATTTTTATTGATGAAGAAGGGGATGCCTTGGGCATCCCCAAGCTTTGACGCTTGTACTTCTTGGATATTTCTTGGGATGACATGTGTGGCATCCCCAAGCTTGAGCTTTAGTCCATCCTTCATCTCATTACTCATTCCTTCCATACACCTGAAATTTTTCCTTCATACAAAACTTCACACAATCTCATTAGCAACATTAGTGCACTTAAGATAAATAAGTCTCAAGGTTCAGTTCTAACACCAAATAAGCTTCCATTAGAACACTAGTTACTGTAGCACTTCCCTCAAAAATCTCAATTCCCCAAAGGAACTAACAAGAAGCAAATGCAGAAAATGGCAGAAATCTGTCAAAAGAGACCGACAGGTAAAGACGAATTTTTTCGAAGACCTTCTGTTTCTCAAATCAAAAAGTGTTGAACTAACGAAAGTTATATAACAACCTGGGGCACAAGCACAAAAAATTAGAGCTCAATCCGACGTATTTTACGGTGAAGCACAAAAATCTGTTTCGGGACAGCAACTTTCCCAATCATTACTTCACTCTCATTAGAGGTTACTCTTGTCACAAAAAGCAAATAAAAAGGATAAGGAGAGGTTATTACAGAGGTAATAACTTCCAAGACTCATATAAAACTCTTAGGTTATCTCCCAACAAGTACTTTTCTTTAACGCCTTTAAGTTAGGCATAAGAAGCAAAGAAAGAATCAAGTGTTCTCAAATGAAGAAGCATTAAGACCAAATTTTGTTTTCATAGGAGAAGCAAAAGAAATCTTTTCTCTCTTTTAGGGAAGTGTTCTATACCTTTCTTGAGTGGGAGTTGATATTTAATGGTGCCTTCTTTCATATCAATGATGTCACCAACAGTTTTAAGAAAAGGTCTTCCCAAAGTAATAGAACAAGAAGCATTGTATTCAACATCCAAAACATAGAAATCAACGGAGACATAGGAATCGTTAACCATAATAAGAACATCATTAAGACTCCCTATGAGTTTCGTTTTAGCATTAGCATCAAGTGGGACATTCAAATAACAATCTTCAAGAGGAGGCAAATCAAGCATATCATAAATCCTTCTAGGGATAATAGAAACACTACTATCAAGATCACACAAAGCTTTGAAATCAAAGTCATTCACTTTCATATTAATGATGGGTTCCCAACCATCTTCTTGCTTTATAGGAATAGAAGCTTTATGTTTCATCTTTTCTTCTTTAATCTTTATGAGAGCATCAGTAATGTGTTTTGTAAAAGCCATGTTCATAGCACTAGCATTAGGACTTTTAGCAAGCTTTTGTAGGAACTTAATAACTTTAGACATGTTGCAACCATCAAGATCAAAATCAACTTTATCATCTAAAGTAGTAGAACCATTAGTAGCCTCAACACTAGTGGTGGTAATAGTAGAAACACTAATGTTTCTAGCAATTTCATCTTCTCTTTCCCACTTAGCATGTAATTCAGCTAATAGTCTAACATTTTCATCAGTTCTTACTTGTATGGCATTAGTAGCTGCAAAGGGATTCTCATTAGTTGTAGGTTTAGGAGCCATTTTATTCAAAGTAGATTGAGATTCAGCCAAAGATGCTATATTTCTTTTAGCATTAGAGAGTTTTTCCTCAAGTTTGTTTACTAATAAACTGTTTAAGCATAACTTCAAGTTTAGAGGGAGCATTCTTATTATTGTTGTAAGGATTTCCATAAGCATTACCATTGTTGGAAGGATATGGCTTATAATTGTTGTTACCAAAATTGTTCCTATAAGCATTATTACCATAAGCATTGTTACCAAAGTTGTTATTTCTTATGAAGTTCACATCAACTTGCTCTTCTTGAGCAACCAAAGAGGCTAAAGGAACATTATTTGGATCAATATGGGCTTTCCCATTAACTAGCATGGACATAATAATATCAATCTTACCACTCAAGGAGGAGGTTTCTTCAACAGAATTTACCTTCTTACCTTGTGGAGCTCTCTCAGTATGCCATTCAGAATAATTAACCATCATATTGTCCAAAAGTTTTGTTGCAGCACCCAAAGTGATGGTCATAAAGGTACCTCCAGCAGCTGAATCCAATAGGTTCCTTGAAGAATAGTTTAATCCTGCATAAAAAGTTTGGATGATCATCCGAGCAGTCAGTCCATGAGTGGGACAATTCTTAACCAAAGATTTCATTCTTTCCCAAGCTTGAGCAACATGCTCATTATCAAGTTGTTTAAACTTCATTATTTCACTTCTCATGGATATAATCTTAGCAGGAGGATAGTATTTTCCAATAAAAGCATCTTTGCACTTAGTCCAAGAATCAATACTATTCCTAGTTAAGGAATTCAACCATTCTTTAGCTTTTCCTCTCAAAGAGAAAGGAAACAGTTTTAGCTTAATAATATCACCATCTATATCCCTATGCTTTTGCATCTCACAAAGTTCAACAAAGTTATTTAGTTGGGAAGCAGCATCTTCATTACCAATACCAGAAAATTGCTCTCTCATAACAAGATTGAGCAAAGCAGGTTTTATCTCAAAGAAAGTATTTCCAGCCATAGGTGGAGCAATGGGTGTGCTCATAAAATCATTGTTGTTGGTGCTAGTGAAGTCACACAACTTAGTGTTCTCAAGAGTAGTCATTTTTTTTGGGTTTTCAAATAAGAAAACAAACAAGTAGAACTAAATTTTTTGTGTTTTCGAAGAACAAAACAAGCAATGAAGGCAAAAAGAAACTAAGCAAAACAAAAAGAACAAAGTAAAGAGATTGGTTATGAGGGACTCCCCTTGTGAAGATGTCCTTGACTCCCCGGCAACGGCACCAGAAAATCGCTTGATGGCTCAATGCACGGCGCCCAGAAAAGTGTTGATGGCTCGTGGTTGATGTAGAGCTCGTTGGGAACCCCAAGAGGAAGGTATGATGAGCACAGCAGCAAGTTTCCCTCAGCTATGAAACCAAGGTTTAATCGAACCAGTAGGAGCAAGGAAACACCCCAAAGGTGTTACTAGCTGAGCTTTGGCAGGGCGCACTACCGGTGCTAGTAGAAACATGGAGACCTGCACAACACAACCACAGAACTATGTCCCCAACTTGCGATGAGGTTGTCAATCTCACCATGTTTTGCGGAAAACAAAGGATTAAACATATCGAATGGAAAGAAGTAAAAGTTTGCAGAAAGTAAACACAAAGCAGTAAAAGATTGCAGATTGTATGTAAAGTAAAGAACCAGGATCCATAGTTCACTAGAGGTGGCTATCCTTAAGATAGATAACATGCTGGGTGAACAAATTATAGCGGGGCAATTGACAAACACTGAGAAAGCAATACATGCATATACTAATCATCTTGACTCCTTTGAGACTTGATTGGGCAATACAACATAATACATAGACCGCCATCCAACTGCATCTATGACTAATAATCCACCTTCAGGTTATCATCCGAACCCCCTCCAGTATTAAGTTGCAAGCAACATATTATTGCTTTACGAACTGCGTGTAAGGTAAACAATACGATTGTTCTATGAACAAAGGATTGTTGTTTTCTCCCTAGTAACAATAGCACATCTAGTACCTTAGAGATTTCTGTCACTTCCCCAGATTACCAGAGGCATGAACCCACTATCGAGCATAATTACTAACTCTTGGAGTTGCTAGCATCTACTTGGCCAAGATAGCTACTAACAACGGAAAGCATGCAAGATCTCAAATAACAAAGACATGATAGAATCAATAATCAATCTGAAATAGCATCTCAATATCCATCGGATCCCCGCAAACACAACATGTATGGATTACAAATAGATGATCTTGATCATGAACGGAGCTCACAAGATCTAAACATGAAAGCACAAAGGAGGAGAAACCAGCCATCTAGCTACTACATGGATTCGTAGTCCAAGGATGAACTACTCACACATCACACCGGAGGCTTGCATGGTGATGAAGAAGGCCTCCAGGGTGAATTCCCCTCTCCGGCAGGGTGCCGAGAAGAGTTTCAGATCCCTCCCGATCTAGGGATGGAGATGACGGCGGCTACAGACTCTTTCATGAATTTTTGATCGGGTCCTTAGGATTTTCGTCCCGAGGGCAATATATAGGCAGAAGGAGAGGCCGAGGGGGTGCTGGGAGCCACCACACCACCCCCTTGGCGCGGGCCAGGCCTGGCCGCGTGGCCAGGTGGTGTGGCCGGCCCCTGGCCCCTCTCCATCTCGTATTCTGGCACTTGATCCCTTCCAGAAAAATAGGTACTTTGGCTTTTGTCCCGTCCAATTTCGAGAATATTCATTTTCTAACTTTCCTGGAACCAAAAACAGCAGAAAACAGGCAGCTGGCACTATGGCTCTTGTTAATAGGTTAGTCCAAGAAATCATATGAAAAGTACTCCAAAGTTGGAACAAAACACAAGAAAGTGGATAAAACCAAGCATGGAACATCAAAAATTATAGATACATTTGCAATGTATCAGTGGGCCGGACATCCGGCTAGTTTCTGGGTGGTTTCCGATTTGGACATTTGAATGTCCGGCCTTTTCTCTCGGGACATTCCGGCAAGGCAAAACTGACAGCAACAAAAATACGAAAACAACCATAACTTTTGCATCCGGACTCTGATTTTGATGATCTTAGGCTCGTTTTAAAGAGTATAAAAGGCTCTACAAGATCATGCGGGGAACCATCATATTCCAATAAGGGTGGATAGAACCAAAGTACGAAAGTTTTAACCTATCTACAAAATACAAACCGGTAAAACCTCCAATATTGAAAACGCAATAGAGAATGCATATGAAATCCGTTTTCGATGAACTTAATATTGTCATGAAGATTAACACAACCTTTAAATCCTCTCATGAATAAGGACCAAATAAGAACCAAGAAAGATGATTCTAAGTATGCAAAGGTTTTAGCTCTCTCTAATGAATATGATCAAGTTACTCACTCGAGAGCCCCTCTTGATAGTATGACTATCTATCCTATAAACCGGTCTCTCCAACTAACACCACAAGACCGATAAGAAAGAAACCCTATCAAAAACATACATTTTCCTTGCACATATTCCACTATGGTAGAGCTTATCTTTTGGGAGTATCTTCACATATCCATGAACATCGTAGGATGGCAAACTTCAAGCAAATGATGTCTTCGAGATGGCTCATATTGAACTTGCACTTCATTTCTTATTTATTAATCATGTTGGTGTCTTGAAGGTACACAAGAGATATCACTCCATATTATTCTTCAAGACACACTTGCCATAGGCTCAACTCTCACATGACTAATCTTTGGATTACTCCTTTGACATCTTGGTCATCACTTGATCTTCTTCATTTTCTACTTCTTAAATAAACCTTGACAACACCATATGGTTCAAGCATTGCCCATGGACAAAACCTGAAGTATAACTCAATGCAAACATTAGTCCACAAATATTGTCATAATTACCAAAACCACACATGGGGAAACACATGCACTTTCAATCTCCCCCATTTTGGCAATTGATGACAATCCCTTTGAGAGGGTTTATGTTAGGAAATAACTGAACAAAACGTTGTGATAACATCAAATACTACACAAGTATGTGATGTTAGTATAACCACAATATAGAGAAAACTCCCCCACAATCTATGCACGTGTGGATGAACTTGAATTTCATTGCATATATTGCCAACTATTACCGGTGGTGGAGTTTCCTCGATATATTCAACATGCAAAGCAACACACTAAGATGAAAAGCACAAGAGGCAAATGTTTAAGTACAAAACTCAAAGCACAAAACCAGTTTCTCTTAAACCCTCTAAAACTTCTTCCCCATTGGCATTGATTGCCGAAATGGGTGGAAAATTTTAGAAGGTCAATTTAGTGACAATTCCTCCATATGGTGTGCATTTCTCATAATATGAGTGGAATCAAATACACGTATCCAATGACGAATACCCAGAGGGAATCAAACTAAATTGAGGATCCAATGATTGCAAAGAAATAAAATGGTGAAGAAGCATCAATGAATGATGTAAGAAATCAAAAGATCCAAAGAAGCACTTCACAAAATGATGATACAAAAAGAAGGATACATTATGATAAGATCGAAAGGAGAGTGATTTAAATAATATGAGGATACTCCCCAAAGTTTGTGTAAAAATTATAATTTGCATTTGAATAAAATATGCATAACATGGCATCCTTGTTCCCTCTATATCATTTAAACCACGAGCATGAGTAAGATATAAGATATTATGATGAGAGCAAATGAGTGTTTAGATGAAAATAGGAAGTTCCCCAAGGTTCATGCACAAAAAAGTGAACAATTATGGAATCCTAACTCCTCATAATCAAACAAAACACCAAACAAGAACAAGAAAGAAAATTCGTGTTCTTAGGTAAATTAGGAAAGCTCCCCAAGGTTTATGCACCAAATATAATAATTGCTTTGAATGCAAAGTGCATAAACATGGTATCCTTTCTCCCCCAAACTTACATAACACCAAAAAGGCATGAGAGACCATCTTTCTTAACACCAACGAGTGCCAAAAGATGCAAATGAAAAAGTCAAGCACTCAAAGAAAGCTTTTGGAGCCACCAAAGAATAAAAGGAGCACAAGGTGAACTCCAAAGCAAAAGGATATCAACTAGAGATTTAGCCATAAGCATGTGTATAATTTTATAGGTGGACAACAATCACCAAGATATACATCCACAAAGAAACATGTACAAACAAAATGGATACTCAAGAATGAACAAGATACCCCAAACGAAAGTCATAGATAATGCCAATAAGATTTTTGTTAGAAAGCATGGCCAAAGGCTCAAATTTATCTTATTGAACATCAATGACCTTCAAACACCAACAAATACACCACAACTATCACCAGGGAACAAGAGATAGTTTATATGCAATGCTAAAGGCAGCAAGTATCATAAAGAACAAATAAACCTTGCAAATTCATCCATATTGCACATGAGAGAAATTGAGGAAATGATTGGCAATAGAATTTCTAGATTGGCATATGTGGGATTGGTGAATCATAAACATGATTTTATATACTCCCCAAAACATGCATTCATTTCAACTTACTCATATAACACAAGGATGATACAATAAAATCTTGCAAGAACCACAATAAAAGCAACTGAAGGAAATCATGCCATGATGCAACCACAAAGGCTGGATGCTAGAAAAGTATGCATGAGAGGGATACTTGTTACTGAAATACTATTGGTAGGATGTAGTAGATATGAGTTTGTTGATCATCCTATCTTGCCTCCAATTATCATTTAGTCACCACATCTTCTTATTATTGAGACAAGCATCCAATGTATCTCCAATGTACCTAAAAGACATTCAAGTATACAATGGTACCAAAACTCATTGGGTCCAAAGTAGTTAGATACACTACAATACATAGGATAAGCTCCACAAAAAACATGTGCATATTGATGTGAAATTGAATTTCATGCACATCTTAGCCAAAATAGGATGTGGCGGAGTTTCCCCTATATATTGGATCAAAGAAAGCAAGCATACGATAATATATATATTTATTAAATATGCATGCACAAGACTTTCAAGAACCAAAAGGAGATATAGTTTGAAAAAAACACCAAGAAATCCAAGAAGGCACACCTAAGTGTGACATGACTAACAGTTGTCCAAAATATATCAAAGGCCAAATAAACACATAATAGACCCTAAGTTCAACAAATGAACGAGTCAAAAGACAAAGAGCAAAAAGGATAAACAAATACAAATGCTCAATGATTTATCTCATTCAAATGGTTAAATAGAAAACATGGAATGAGAAAATCATCTCGCAAAAAATACCAATTGAAAGAATGGTTCCAATAAAAGAACCAAACTCTCAACACTTTTCAAGATGGCACAAAGTACCAAAGAAAAGATTTATTTTCCAAAGACATAAACATGGTATGGATCAAAACATGTCATAAAGAAGCATAAAAGGAGTGTTCTAAATAATATAGGAGAACTCCCTATGATTAGTGCATTATTTAATATTTTGCATTTGAATACAAAATGCACACACATGGGATCATCAACTCTACCTAATTCAAATAGACCACTAGACGATTTCAAGACAAGGAAAGATCCACAAGAGTTGAGGAAGACATGGGAGACAAAACACAATAAATTCTTGTCAAGATATAAGGCAAATAAAGCAAAAGCCAATGTGAACATGATCAAAAATATCTACCACTTATTATAGTAATGATTTTCCAAGGACAATAAATACGCAACTATTTCCAGGTGGTAGACAACAAATATATCCAAGATCATATTCACAACGAGAAAGCACATGTCAAAAGATAAGAGTTAAATCCAAGACATGAAACAGATCCTTGAGGCTTTCAACTAGTTAAACAATCCTGCAAAGCAATGATTAGAATGACTAGAGGAAAAATTCTTGCAAATTAGATATAAGAATTCATATATGATGAAACCCATACCAAGGAAAGCTCTCAGAAACAAGATCTAAAAGATAAGGAATAAAAGCATTAAACTACACGGAACATGTTTGAGCTCACGTGCCACATAGTAACTAGATAATTTCCTATATCAATTCAATGTGACATAACCTCAACTATTCACATTTTATCGGTTTGTAATATGCAGAAAGTGTATTACTCCCTCATAATGTGATAAAATATTTCTTCTCACAAGAGGCAAATAAAATACAACTAGAGAACATTAATGGATATTATAGAATTTGAATTTCTCATGAGCATGACATACCATGTAGAGACTATATGATCTTGAAATATCAATTCTAAGTGGTATTGCTCATGTACACACATTTAGGATTGTGAGGTGCCCCAAAGGACATCACACTCCCCCAAAATGGGATAGTCTATTAATCTCCCGCAAGAGCCAACTAAGATATAAACAAGATGCAATAGGCTCAAACACAAAAAACATACATGGTGTGCAAGCCAACATACACAAACTTGATTTCTCAAGTTAAACAAGTAGGAAGCACAACATATACAAAACACATGAAAGGTACAAAACTAACACATGCATAAGGGGCAAGTAACTTTACATTTAAATGAGTTGAGAACATGTTACCACAAGGAGGAGCAATGGATATATGATAGAGATACGATAATCCAAATGACTTGGCTTGATAAGTTATAATTGATGAAGTTCCCTTAATTCTTCATGGTGTAACCAAGTCTCCAATGCCCTCCAACAAACACCTATTGATCAAGTTTTAACTTGATGGTCCCCAACCAAGTTGTGTCCTAAGAAGTTAGTCACAATAGGCTTCACAATCCAAATGGTTCTTTTCTTGACACCACTTTGAGCACCAACATATTTGGCAAACACATTTCCAACATCATCCTTCCTAAGAGAATAAACATCATCAATCATGATTGGGTTGGATGAGGAGTTACCAATAGTGCAAGAGGAAGAGATCTGACCCTTCTCATGACATAAGTAGCAAGTTCTTCTCTTCCCATTCTTTTCACTTGATTTCTCCACAATGGGAGCATTAGCTTGAATCTTATTGGCAAGTGGCCTTTCTGAAACTTGAGATAGGCCATGACCTTTAACTAGAGGCCGCTTCCCTTTTTTCTTCTCACCAAAAGGTTTCTTCTTCAAAGGTCAAGATCTAACATGGTGCCCTTCAATTTTGCACTTGAAGCAAACAATCTTGGCCGAATTCTTATTGCTGCTCTTGGACTTTTCTTAGTAGTGGAATTTCTCTTGACATTGGATTTCGATCCAATCCCACTCTTGTCATTGGGGGATTTTTCACACTCAAGATCTTGTTGAGTGTGGTCTTCCCTTCATGACCCTTTTTCAAGTCATTCTTCAAAGAAGTGACTTGAGCCTTGAGCTATTTGATTTCGTCTACATGGTTAGTGACAACACATATACTAGAGGAAGTGGAAATTGCATTGCTAGAGCAACAAGGCAAAGAATGTAATTCATCACAAGATTTAGCAATAATGTGAGTGGACAAATTACTAGGAATAGCACATGGAAATATAACATTATTAGTAGAGATTGTGCTAGTGACCACATGAGGCTCACAAGATGTTACCTTTGTACAACTAGCCTTATGAGCTAACTTTAGCCTATCATGGGATGCTATAAGATCCTCATTAGACCTAGAGAGATTTTCATGACTTTCTTCCAATTTCCCATAATTGCTAGTTAGCAACTCAAGTTGAGCCCTTATCTCAATATTCTATTTCAAAATAGATGCTTCACAAGCAGTAGAGTTAGTAGCACAACCATCATAATTAATAGAAGAAGACAATATGGCAAGCTCATCATATTTTCTTTTGAGACTAATTGCCTTCTCAAGAGCTTCTTTGGTTGCTTGTGCTTCCTTTTTAAGAACTTTTACTTTGGCACAAGCATGGTCACGTTCTTTAGTGAGTTTAGAAATTATTTTATTATTTAACTCCTCACTAGTTTCAAGCTTCTCCTCAAGAGAAACCTGAAGCTCTTGCTCTTCTTCTAGAGACACTTTCATATCGTGAGCATCATTGGCATACTCACGCTCACCCATCTTATCAAGGGTGTCCTCATGCTCCTCAACTTGAGCTTCTAGCTCATAAATATGTTACTTGCTCTCAATAGCAACACCCAAGATTATAACAAAGTTAGATCAAGCATTACTATTGTTAACAAGAGCATGATAAACAATTTCGCCCTTTTCATGTAACAAGGCAACATCTACCTCATTATCCCCATCCTCACCATCATAAGAGGTATTGGGTTCCAAAGTAGGAGTTACCTTTGAATCCCTAGCCATAAGGCATAGGTGGGAACCATGAGATGATGATGGAGAATAATTACTTAAAGCTCCATTCAAGATCTTGTCTTGGCCCATAGAATTTTCGGTTTCCTCTACATTGTTAGACACACAACAACTAGAGGAAATAGAAGCAATTCTATCATGGCAACAAGGAAAAGCAAGCATATCATCATGATATTTATTCAAACAACTTACACATGATATGCAAGGACTATCAACACGAGCATGTAAATCATATATAGTGCTAGATGTGTTTAACTCCAAAGATGAAGCATTGCACTGAGATAGAGATGAAGGATCATCAAGAGTAAGCTTACTATAAACATTGCAATATTCATCACCACTCACCATACCATTACCTTGTGTCTTACAACACTTTGGTGAAGTGGAAGAAGATGAGAACTCATCTCGACCGGAAGTGGAAGCAACATAATCATCCTCAATAATATTGGACACATCATATTTCTCTTGAAGTTTTGTCCATAACCCATGAGTGCTCCAAAAAGGAATGATTGAAAAAGTAACTACATATCCCAAAGAATTAACAAGCACATTAGAAGCTTGAGCATCAATATATAAGTTTTTCTCATCCTCACAAGATAGATTCTAGAAATCCATTGGAGGAGAAAACCCTATATCTACAATCGTCTCCAAATTTGGGACTGTGGCCCGAAAATGAATAAACATACGAGACTTCCAAACAACATAATTTGTGCCATCGAATATGAAAATGTCATAGTGCACTAATCCCCTATCGGACATCTTTGCTCTCAAGGCGGTGAAGCCTAAAAAGATAGACAAGGCTCTGATACCAATTGAAAGGACACATATGCCGCCTAGAGGGGGGTTGAATAGGCGGTTTAAATTTTTTACGAGATGGGCATAAAAAGGCGGAATAAAATTAGCATTTACTTTGTCAAGCACAAAACCTATATATACTATGGTTCATCTATGTGCACTAACAACTTATGCTAAGCAAGACAAGCAACTATGTGATAGCAGGATATAAGACTTCAAGCACGAAGGCTATCACAAAGTAAAGTGCATAAGTAAAGAGCTCGGGTATAGAGATAACCTAGGCACGTGGAGATGACGATGTTTTACCGAGTTCCTCCCAACAAGGGAGTACGTCTTGTTGGAGGGGTGGGCGGTACTGAGACCACCAGCACCAAGAGAGGCCTCACCCTATTCTCCTATGGACCTTGCCACAAAAGGCCTGATCCACTCTCCACTATCGGTGCACTTGTCGGTGGCAATCCGTAACGTCATACAAAGCTTGGGGCACTTCTCCATAACTCAATTGGAGGCTCCCAACAAACAAGCTTGGGGAAGTCTCCACAACTTAATTGGAGACCCCAAGTAATCCACAAACCTGTAATACAACTAAACCGTCTAGGGTTCCAAGAACCCAAGAGTAAAAAGCTTCTCACCTTTGACCCAATTGAATCCTTACCGTGAACTCAAACCGATGCACTAAATGGAATGGAAAGAACACAAGAACTGCCCAAGTCCTTCACTCCCAAATTCCACCAAAGCTAAAAAAGCTTAGGGGGAATAAGAGGAAGAACAATGGAGGAAATCCACAAAAGACTCCAAGATCTAGATCCCAATATGTTCCCCTCACTTAGAGGAGAGATTGATTGGTGGTGTTTTAGATCTTGAACTCCTCTTTCAAATCCCTCAAGAATATGCAAGAATCATAGGAGGGATTGAGGGATATCAAGCTCAAGAAGGTCAACAATGGAGGGGAAAACTTGCAAGAATGGGTAGGTAACCATTGGGGAAGAAGGGACCCTTATATAGGTCCTTCAAAATCCAAACGTTACATCACTAGAGCGTGCGGGCTGGACATTCCGGCAAGTTTCCGAGTGGTTTCCGATTTGGACACTTGAATGGCAACCACCCTACTAAAATCTGATATTTCTACGCGACACTGATATGTTGCTAACGTATCCATAATTTTTGATGTTCCATGCTTGGTTTTTATCTACTTTCTTATGTTTAGTTCTAAATTTGGAGTACTTTATACACTTTCTTGGACTAATGTATTAACAAGATGCCACAGTGCCAATTGCCTGTTTTCTGCTGTTTTTGGTTCCAGGGAAGTCAGAAAATGAATATTCTCGGAATTGGACGAGACAAAAGCCAAAGTTCCTATTTTACTGGAAGACTCACGGAGCCAGAATACGAGACGGAGGAGGGCCAGGGCCTGGCCACACCCCCCGTTGGCGCGGGCAACCCTAGGTCGCGCCAGGGCATGGTGTGGGCCCCTAGCCGGCCACCGACCTTGCCTCTTTCGCCTATATATTCCTCCCGAGGCAAAAACCCTAGATCGTTAATCAGAAATCCACGAAAAGTTCTGTTGCACCGTCGCCACCGAAGGGGAGATTCGGGGGACAGAAAGTCTCTGTTCCGGCACCCTGCCGGGATGGGGAAGTGCCCCCGGAGCCATCTCCATCGATCTTCACCGTCATCTCCATCACCATTGCTGATTCCCATGATGAGGAGGGAGTAGTTCTCTCTCGAGGCTAAGGGTTCTACCGGTCGCTATGTGTTCATCTCTCTCTCTCTATGCATGATTATATTGTGATCATGATATTTGTAATCAAGTAGATCTACCTTGCTACTCAAGTGCTTTAATAAGTCTCTGCTCTCCCCATGTCTGTGAAAGTGACAGCGTGCACACCATGGTGACACTTAGGCTAGAGATTACAAATACTTGTTATGAGTTATATTTGGAGTTGGATGTCTTTATGAAATTGTGGTGTTTGTTGGACTCATCTAGTACTCAAGGTGACCGTGTGGGGTTATCTAGATGGGAAAGATGAACTTTGAGGTGTGCTGTTATAGCCCTACCAATGATTAGAGTGTCCAACCGGAGAGTAGTTCAGCGTAGTATCATAAAGAATAATATATTTATATGGGAGTGTTCACTAGTGAAAGTATGATCCCTAGGCCTTGTTTCTAAGCACTAAAACACTGTTTTCTATTAGATCTATTACATGTTTGCTTGCTTCCTTCTTTATTTCAGTTTGCTTTTAGTCTTTTCCCACGTCAACCACACGCCAGCAAGCTATTTTCTATCACCATTACCACTTATAATTATCTATACCACTTGTATTTCACTATCTCTTCGCCGAACTAGTGCACCTATACACCTAACAAGTGTATTGGGTGTGTTGGGGACACAAGAGACTTCTTGTATCTTGATTGCAGGGTTGCTTGAGAGGGGATACCTTTGACCACTTCCTCCCTGAGTTCGATAAACCTTGGGTGATCCACTTAAGGGAAAACTTGCTGCTGTTCTACAAACCTCTGCACTTGGAGGCCCAACAACTGTCTACAAGAATAGAAGTGCGTAGACATCAACACCGGACTGTCCGGCCTTTTCACTCTGGACATTCCGGCCAAGGCAAAACTGACATAAACAACAATACGAAAACAACCATAATGTTTGCATCCAGACTCTGATTTGGATAATCTTGGGCTCGTTTTAAAGAGGACAAAAGGCTCTACAAGATCATGTCGGGAATCATCATATTCCAATAGGGAAGGATAGAACCAAAGTATGAAAGGTTTAACCTATCTAGAAAATACAAACCGGTAAAACCTCCAATATTGAAAATGCAATAGAGAATGCATATGAAATCCATTTTCGATGAACTTGAGCTTGTGATGAAGATTACCACAAGCTCTAAATTATCTCATGAATAAGAACCAAGAAAGATGATGCCAAGTATGCAAAGATTTGAGCTCTCTCTAAAGGATATGATCAAGTTACTTACTCGAGAGCCCCTCTTGATAGTACGGCTATCTATCCTATAAATCGGTCTATCCAACTAACACCACGAGATCGGTAAGAAACAAACCCTATTAAGAACATACCTTTGCCTTGCACATATTCCACTATGGTAGAGCTTATCTTTTGGGAATATCTTCACATATCTATGAACACCATAGGATGGCAAGCCTCAAGCAAATGATGTCTTCGAGATGGCTCGTCTTGAACTTGTACTTCATTTCTTCTTTCTTCATCATGTTGGTGTCTTGAAGGTACACAAGAGATACCACTCCATCTTATTCTTCAAGACACACTTGCCATAGGCTCAACTCTCACATGACCAATCTTTGGATCACTCCTTGAACATCTTGGTCATCACTTGATCTTCTTCATTTTGTTCTTCTTAAATCAACCTTGACAACACCATATGGTTCAAGCATTGCCCACGGACAAAACCTTAAGTATAACTCAATACAAACATTAGTCCATAAAAATTGTCATAATTACCAAAACCACACATGGGAAAACACATGTACTTTCACCGCAGTTGCTTTTGAGATATAAAGCAACGGATTTGGCCTTTGGGGTCGCACAACCGACTGAGCGAATAGGGAGTTGTCTCTCTAGGTTTTAGCGAGTTCCCTTAAAAAGCTCACCCCTTTTACATACCCCGCTCCACTCATGTAAATATGTAATTGAAAAGGCAACACTCTCTTGCGGTTTCCGGAAAAAAATGGTGCATGCATCTGGATATTTGTGTACCTGATGTAATACATAGGTCGACCGATCAAAATGTCGACATTAAAGCACTAGTGTGCATAGTGGGTGCATGCACACTCACGTTGTGTACCTAGCAAGTGCAGTGACAGCAAGCTAAATATTCTCAATTTCGTATCCTTGCAGATGGGCATAAAATTGGAGCTGGAAGAGGTCACTATGGCTTCTCTGTACTACCGCGCGAGACAGGAACCTTGTGGCGAGCATGCACAAACACAGCGAGTACGTAGCTAGTGCTCATGTCCTTGCAGTGGCTTTCTACGAGTATGTTCCAACAAGTGGCCTGGCTGTACCTAAAGCGGTCGACTTGTTTTGTCACTTGGAACCATCAACTTGCGTATGGCATTTTAAAGAATTATTAGTCATTTCAAAGGCCTGCTACAAAAGTCAAAAACGAAAAGGGGGTCTATAGGGAGTGTAGGCATATGCATGCACTAAAAAACTACTCACTATGCCTAACCTCCAGAATTGCGTGTCAACTTACTTTGTTCGCTTACTATAGGAGTAGTTTTTCTTGCTATAGACCACACGGAGTTCACAACTGAAATTTGATGAAAAGTACTCCCTCCGTCCTAAAATAAGTGACTTGCATTTGTCTAGATTCGGATGTATCTTATACTAAAAAAATACATCCGAATCTAGACAAACTCACGTCACTTATTTTGGAACGGAGGGAGTAGTATCACGCATATGAAGTCAAAGTTGCGTATGGTTTTGCATTCTTCACCTCATTTAAGGGACAATAGCCGGGAAGTGTCTTTGACTGCCAAGTTCCAGTGCTCCCTTATTTTTTTAAAGCAATCAAAAACCATATTTACAAGTTTCAGAAAATCTGTAAATAATTCTTGACATAGTTCATTGTTGTATCCCACAAGCACGCAAAATCGCAATGCGTAATTCTTTGTATCGTGATCTACAAAAAAATGACTAAAAAGTATTAGAAATTGGTATTTTGTACATTTGTGGGATACTACATCATTAGCAATATCTGGGTATTTGTTTCAACTTTTTTGAAAAACTCACAGATATAATTATGATTTTTTTTTAAAAAAATTACCAGGACCACTAGAGCTCGGGAGCCAAAAAAAAAAACCCCCACTCGAGAATAGCAAATTTCTTGTTATGTTTGGCTGTGGTAGTCTGTTGATGCATGGTACTAAGTCAGAATAGAAGCGCCCGCAGGCTTGTGCCTGACTCACCATATACCCGCAACAATAATTGTTCCTCTAGCCTGCCTCTCTATCACCAATATCGCAAAAGTATGTGCGGCTGTGGCATAGAATTCTGAGGCAGCTTAAAGATCCGAGCGATGTGTGCCCTAGTGGTGAGGGCTACTATATGCCAATGCACATATGAATGAACAAAACTAAAGCTTTTGGTATGGGCATCAATGCAAGCATCGAACTTTGCATATTATTTGTTTCAGGTGATATAAGAAGTTAGTTAGAAATTTTAAGATGATGTGACCGTACCTTTTGTAACTCTAAGCCAGCTCTCCTCCCGTGAGAAAAAGAGGCGGCGGCTAGGGTAAAAACCCTAGCAGCCGCCACAATCTACTTCGTCCTCGCCGTCTGCGACCGAGCATCGACAGGTCCCCGCCTCCTCTGCTTGCCGCTCCGGCGGCGGGAGGAGGTGGAGACCTCGGATCTGCGCTCAGCGGCGACATCGTTGTTATGGTGGCTATGATGATATTGTGCGGGACAAGAATAAGGTATACCCGTCTCTTCCACCTCGTCGGCGACGATCCTGCTGCTGGCGTTGAGGAGGGTGGGGATTCGTCTGGTCGCCGCTTTTATGGAGTGGTGAATCTCGTCCAGTCTACGTGTGTTCTGGATCTCGTCCAGTCTACGTGTGTTTTAGGTTTGGTGTTACAAGTTTCGGATCAATTCAAGGGTTCAATGGCGACAACTTCATCTCTGGGGCGCTGGTCCTTAGGGGCACGTGCACGAAGACTTTCCGACTGTCATCAACAATGGCATGCCGGCTCCGGTAATGGAGCGGCGACAGCGGCGCGTCGGCGGCTCGCTCTGGCGGCAGTAGTATTCGTTAGGTGGTCCAAAGACCTCGATGTAATTTTTATTATGTTTAGGATACTTTGTACTTCTTATGAACTCATGAAATAGATCCGGATATTTTTTCCGCAAAAAGAAAGCCTCTAAGCCAGATCCGATCATGTGAAATCTATACAGCAGTCCACCTGGGCATCTATACCAACGTACGTCTAGTTAACGTTAAGGGCATATATTATTGTGCTTCATGCATGTGAGGATGCTGGCATATATATATTGCCGGTGATTGATTCTCTAATTGCATCTGTCCTCTTCCACATACATGCATGGAAATTTGGAACCAGGAGATCTCGGACTGCTGATCTACCTTTAGGTTCCAAAACATGCATGCTTAGGTAATTGCACCTCCAGAATTGACTACCAATGCAAGGCATCAACCTCTCGAAATAAGCTTTCGCCCTGTTATATTAATATAGCAACCACATGATACAACTGACAGATTACTGCTGGGCAAACAGCACATCCAAGCCCAAAAGAAATAAAAGAGAAAAAAAAAGAAAACAATGCCGACACCGGCGGATCAACGAAAACAAGGATGACCCCGCACCCGCTGTGCCCGCCCGAGGATTTCCACCACGATCCTAGCACTCAGAATCGCCATGTACCAAGCAGTACCTCCAAGAAGGAAAGCGACGACAACGACGCTACTGTCCGAACTAATCCTAGGGTTTCCCTCGGTACGCTATGGGGAGAAGAGTACACCTGACACCCTTCAGCACGGAACGGTGACGCTCGCAAGCGTCACCGCGTCGGTGTCGAGACGACAAAGATTTCTCTCGACCCCCAAAAAACCACATCTCCGAACGATTCTTAGCGCTCCACCAATCTTTTCACCCACCAACATACGCCACCACGGTCTTGAAGTCAACCTCGTCGTCTCACCATGACAAGCGTTGTGAAGCCGGCCGGACCAAGAAGAACTGGTCGTAGACAAGGAGCAACAACGCGGGAGGGAGCAGCCTCCACCGCCATAGACGGTAGCCGACCGGACGCAACGTCAATAGCACACCAGGGCACATTGGACCTGGGGGGCAGCATCAGCATAGCCACCTGGAGGACATCCTCCACGGCAATCGGCGGGTGCCGACCAGACACGACAGCAGGAACATACTAGGCTAGGTAGACCCGGCCGGACCCCAGACAGGTCCGTGAAGTCCCCACCGCCATACTGCAGCACGTAGGCCAGCGCGTCCGCTGCCCTCTTGCGCCATAGGCCCGACCGAGCCTAGATCGAACCCGTGAAGCTTCTCCTGCTGCGCTGCAGCAGGCGTGGTGTTGTCGCCGCCCCCCATCACGAACGGCCCCTCCTACCACCCCGAGACAGCGCATCTGAGTTGACCCAACCCGTCCCGACCCAGATCAAGCTCAAAGGGCCCAGATCTGGGCCAGCAACCGGCGGCCAGAATCCTCCACGCCGCCCGCGCTCCCAATTGGCGGCGCCACCACAACGCCTATCACCCTGCACAACACTAGGAATCCCGCTGCCGTGCCGGACCGTCGCCGCCGAGCTGCACCTCTAGGCACCGGACTGCCCCGCGCCATCCAGAACCAGGAGGGGAATGGCCTTGTGGCTGCCGCCACCGACGCCGCCCGGCCAACGGCCGGCGCCGCACGCCGGCGACGACGGAGGAGAGGAGGGGAGGGGGAAGCTGTAGGCGGCGGGAGAGGACGCGGCCCGGCCGCCGCAGGGGCAGCGCGGGTCACGGTAGGTGGGAGACCCAAGGCATCAACCTAATAGCCAAACACCCATCGATCAATCTCTCAGATTAGCATCGCTTTAAAGTGATCGAACGAGATCACGCACGTCTCCAGGCCTTTGATTCTATGCATGTTTTTAATCCCGGCCGGGGATTCTGCGCTCATGCTAATTGCTGATTTGCGCGCCTCGAAGCCCGGAAAAGAGGAGGTAATCATATCAGATCATGGTTAGTATAGCTAGCTAGGGCGGCCGGCAGCGGCAGAGCACTTTATTCCGATACACATTTGGTTTCAAGGACGCTTCGTGCAAGTGGCAGCAGCACAAGTTAATTACGTGTTCTTGCTCTGGAAGGCACAGTGAGTAAAGCACTTGGTTCAGCCATGGTTAGGCTCGGAATCATGGAACTCGACACGCACGCCAGGTTGAAAAGGCGCACGCTTGCATTTGCACATCGATCTGAGATTATAGATGTAGCCGTGCAGAACCTGCCAGAGAACCTAGCTTTAGTTAGGTGGAGGCAGATCTTTGACTAATGACACCACGTATCATGCATGCCTGATGCCTCTGTGTTACTGTTGGAAATAAATCCTATAAGACCGGGTCTATTTATAGACCCTATCTTATACCTGACACGTGTCCGTTTTTTAATTTTCTAGTCTTTTTTTCGTCTGTTAATTAGTTTTTTTTCTAACTATTATGTATAGAGATGGGTCTATCCTTGAGGAATATAGACGGGGTCTTATAGGATTTTCTTCCGTTAGTGTTGGCCGATTATTAAGCTCCTGTATGCTGCAGCAGATAGCTTCCAGCAGTGCATTCAGAGAAAGGAAGCTGTGCAGGTGCATGCATGCATTATTATGCATATGATGTGATACGGATACAGTAGTAGTATTTGTGATGTGATGTGATGTGCGTGACCGTGCCATTTCGCACGTGCTCGATTCGTCGTAAAGGCACCTGGGCCCCGGGCATGCAAGGCAATTAGGCAACCGTAAAAAGAAGTTGAAGGAACTTTTTTTTCTCTTCGTTGGTTAGCGCATCACGCGAGCGCGGAAATAGGAGGAAGGAAATATTCGGCGGTGAAGAAAGGCGCGCGCGAGCTAGGCTCGACCCAGGCCGTGACGCCCTGAGATGAATAAGCGGGAAGACAAAGAAGGACGCGCATGGAATCATGTTCGGTCTGAGGCGGTTGAGTTGCTGAGGTTGGGAACAGCACGGATCCATGCATGGCCAGTGTTGACCGATCGAGTTGGTGTTGTCTTTCTAGGGGCTTGATCGGCTGCGGTATATATACCACATCCACATGGTGGCCAGCTGCCAACCGTCCACACCCACAGTAATCCATCCATCCATCCATCCGAGTAATGTTATCAGGCCGCTGAAACTTGAAAAGCAGCGGTAGCACAGAACAGTCGTTGAACATGATGCAGTATGTCGGGGTGAACTCTTTCTTTTTACTAACATAGTTCATGTGGCAGTTGGGATTTGGGAACAAGTAGAGTGTGTCGCGTATCCAGATTTCTGTCGACCTACGTTCCATCTCAAATTCTGCTCGACACCCCATACGAATTGAACATCGCCTGGAACAACTCGCATGGCAACAACAAGGTAGCGTGGGCCATTAGCGTCTACCAGGCTCTACGCCATCGATAGCAAAGCATGCCGGGCCTGCTGCTGCGATCCCCGCAGAGCATTGGGCCGTTAGCCGTAAGGCCTCGTTTACACGACACGCACGCACAAAAATAGCCCAAGGAAAGGCCCCTCCATTTTCTGTTCCAACTTCCCGTTGGTGATATCTACACTCTCTCAAGAATACACATCAAGTATTATGCAGAACAGATCTATGAATGTCGCTTTTGTCAGTCAATGACCGAGTTCACGATGAACAAAGCAAACCGCCAGCAAAACCCTCCCCCCCCAACCCCAACACACGCACACAAAACTAGCAGAAGATGATGGTTTTGTGTGGAGATTTCCCGAGGTTTATGGTAGATCAAAGACTTGGAAGGAACAGAAAAGATGTGAAGGCTCACACCGCTCAAAAAAGTCTCATAGGAGATGTTATATGTTGATCCAAATTCTACAAAGTAAAGGCCAATTTCTGACGGAGCGGAGCAAGGCCCGTCGCCGGAGGCTTGGGCCCGCACGCCTGTGGGGGGTGCGGTACGGATCGTTGATGACCTAGGTTATCACCGATATATATACTTTTTGTAAGCCGCCGGTTGGGATAAGTTGCATCTGTGAAATCCTCGGTGTTGTGTAAACACTCTCCGATATAGTGAAGTTTCGCTGGCTGGCGTCCGTGGTTTTTCCCCTCTCTTTGTTGGAGAGGGTTTTTCACGTTAAATCTGTGTTCCCCTCGCTGTAATTTTATTTTCGTTCTTCGTTAGTTACTTGTCGCAAAGCTAATAGGAGACACTCTATTGATTGTGCACTGTCATGGACCCATGCCGTTGTTACAGCTAGCGGCGCGCGCAGTTGGACAACTCCACCAATAAGTTGGTATCGGTGGCGTGGCATAGCAGGAGGCAACGCTGCCAAAGGAGTGAGGCTCACGGACGTGACTGGCGGTAATTATCAGGGATGTAGTTGTTCGTTGGTATGCCCCAAGTAAATGCATATCAGGGGCACTGTGTCTGCCCGGCGCCATCGTTGAGCCTAACGCGCGCGTCGACACGTGTATCATTAATCGGTGGTGTGGGTACACATGGGCACACCGCTCCACGCATTAGTAAGAGCGATGGTAAATAAAAGATGGGTTCGACACACCGATTAATCGCCATTGTTACTTCCACTCTGTCCCACCCACTCTCACTTCGCCTATTTTGATGACTGCAAATGTAGGGGTTGTATGTACCTAGTTTCCAAATAAGAGTATCGAACCAATAAGAGTTATTGGTGATGGTTTTTATGCTCTCGTTATGGATTTACCAAAGAATACTTGAAAGTTATATTTGAATCAAATCAGGAGTGTATTAAGAGTGTTTGTAATTGTGAACAAAACAATAATAAATCATAGAGAAAGTAAACATAGAGAATCGTATTGTAAGTAATACGAAATTGCTATAGTGCTAAAGCATTCTTGGGAACGTTGGATTCGCCACTAGATTTTGAGTAAAACATGATTAGGAGTATACTTTTGTCCTTCTTTATCTATGTACATGTGGGAGGAGCTACAAATAAGTTGATTACAGACAACATCTGCTATTTCATTTCTCACAATCACAATTGTGATCAGTGGTCAGACACCTTGATTCACTAGCAATTAAGGGTTAATCCTATGGTCATGATCATAGGATTTATGAGTCCCCTCTTGTTCCCACTGAATATATGAATGATAAGTTGGCGTTACATGTCACTTCACGCTTTCAAAGTACCATCCACATATCAACGGTAATTTTCGCTCAAGACCCAAAAGGCAAATACTATGCGGTCGACATTCGCATAATATCAAGAGATAGAATTGAACATATATACATAAATAAGATAGAGACCCTAAGTAAAATTTATTTCAGTTCATAATATTATTAGGGTTTATCCATCTCCCTACGAACAAATGATTTTTCCACCAACTTATTAAATTTTGGGATCTTGGTGAAACATGCATAAAAGATGTGCGCGAGCGCTGTATGCGGTGATGCATCACATTACTGCATATTGTAGTGTACAAGTTGTTGACATAATACGCACGGCATTTTATAAATATTATATCCCTCGGAGTGGCACAATAGAAACATTGGGGTCTGCAACTTTACATGTTTATCGTATCAATCAAAGAGTAAAAAAGATTCAATATCCTCTTTGGTCTAGAGAGAAATCATATTTGAATTTGAAATGCAACTAACTAGTTTCTCTAGCAATGGAACCACCACATTTAGTACCATTGGAACTCAGCAACTTATTTATGAAAATCTATACTGCTCGGCTCTTTACGCTAGCCTACAAACTACACTTTTGTTTCGGGGTATTTATACTCCACTCCATATTCTTTATCATAATATATTTCTTCAATGCCTCCCAAAAAATCTGGCTCCTTATAATAGATCTCTCCTCCAACGTTAGTTTGGTCTTGGTCCTCTATCTCATAACTCTCAAAGTCTTGCAAGGGTTTAAGAACATAATTTGAGTACGAGAGTACTCAGCAATTTCTATATTTGGTGTGTGATATGTAACCATGTATCAATCATCCAGGATTCCTTGGTTTTCGAAAACGGTTTTTAGAAAAGATATATTTTAATTTAGAAAAACTATGTCTGTCGGTCTTCATGGGTTGTTAGAACTTTATTAAGTTCATTTCCATGATGCATTCACAATTTATTCTCCGAATAGGGAGTAACATGTTACATTTAATACACTCTCGAGAGGTGCGCTACTTTATCACAAACATCCATGTCCTTATTGCACTTATCACACTTCCTTAGGTATGATGCATGTTACCAAGTTCCTTCAAATCATGTCGAGCTGTATGGAATTCATTAACCTACCCATTGCATTAAACCCGGTGAATGACTGCTGTTTGGAATGCTAATCGGCTATGATACTTGAGTCGTCATCTTGTAAAATAGGATGGAAATATTACGGCTTCCACCCACTGCCATTCCTCTCCAGGAATACAGCCTGACTTAGTCATCCGAAGGTTTACAGTACTAAGAAGAAACTTCAGACTCACTCGTTTCATTCCAAGATCTATGGTCCACATGGTTTATACGACACCTTGAAATTACTGACTACTGTTTTTGTTTATGTCCTAAGTTATTTTCCAGTACGATAAAATCTTTCCCATATTATTTCCCATCATGTATCCTACCATGATTTCATTTCCCAACATTTTATGATTCAATAAAACAATATATTGTTTTGCTCTTTGTTTGTGAAGCTTTTGAAAAGTCTTTTATATAAAACTAGAATTCTCTTTGAGACCCCCCCCCCCCCGGCGCAGCTGTCATGTAGGACGTTTGATGGCCAGGCTTTTTGATGAAAAAACTTGCAAGCATCTCGGCAGGAAGTGCAGGTAGGCTGCGCATAAGAATGAAAAAAGGACGTCACAATACTACTCGTCACTGCACTAAAAGATGGAACATTAACACAATACATTAAAAGATGGAACATTAAGATGATAGACGAACATATGAGAAACCTAATTAGCATGCCAAAGTTTCTAACTACAACATCTAAGAAACATCCTAGCAGACGTCAAACAACATGTGAAGGCGAAGCAACAGTCCTGATCCTCGTCCATGTCCAGGTACTCATAGGAGATTCCTTACTACTTCGAGTCATACAGTGGCGCCTCCTACAGGATGGGCGCGGTCTCCTCTCCGGAGTCATAGTCCTCCAGCCAGTAGTCCTTCTCAGAATTTTTGATGCGAGGATCCTCTTCCTCATCCTCGTTGAATTAAGGGTCGTCCCAATAGACCCCTACGATGACAACGAGGGACAGGTCTACGCAATGGACTCATCCTCGTCGGTGTCGTCAGAAGCCTCATCCTCCTCTTCTTCGTTCGAACAAGCGTTGATGAAACCATTAGCGACATACTTGTCGAACTACGCCCAGTAATCCGTGTGGTTGGGCCGCTATCCCCATGGGAGCTCAGCTAGGGCAAGGCTCAGTCGCCCGAAGGTATAGAGGAGAGTGTCATTGAGAGTGGCGTTTGAGTAGGAAGGGGCCATGGTATAGATTAGAAGAATCAACACATGAAAAGAGACGAGTGAGAAGTCGAAGTATAAAAAGAGAAACATGCAAGGAAGGTTGCGAGCCTGCATTCACCACCGCTGCCAAGTTATTGCCGACATGAAAGGTGAGAAGAGGAGCAGTGAGCATATTAGATGACAAACGTTGTTTTCACTAAATATCTTTTCTCTTGTAGTGTGATGAAGAAGATACCCTCCGGCTTGCCAGTCATGGTACTAGACTGCCAGTGGTGTCAAAGAAGGACTTCATCTGTGTGGTCATGCTAAACCATGTCGTGAAGACGAACACGATGTCGTCGGCCTCGGCCTTGTATTGCAGGGCCTACAACATGGCTAGGGAGGACAACATCGACATGAGGCAGTGGATCCACGAGCACTACAAGAAAAGTTTTCTTTTACAATGGATGATTTTCTTGGTTGAAGGCCCGTTTTTCGTGGCCAAAAAGTCTTTCATGACAGATGACCTTCGTGGTAAAAGCCATATCATAAATGAATCAACGATGGTTTTTTCCGAACGTGGCAGATCACACCCTTCAGCCACAAAAACTTGTTCCATCGTAGATCTGTTCGCCAGCCACGTTGACTACTGACGTCATGCAAACTGCCACGTGAAAGCCGCCGTTAGCAGCGTGTTACCATCATTAATAGTCACAGAAACTGTAGTAGAAGCCAGGCCTAGCCAAGGCTTGCTAAATACTAACTGGGCCGGCCCATGAGGAGAGCCCAATAAGAAGACGGCTCGTTACTGTTTTGTCCTACACTACTTGAAATGGGCCCAATAATGTAGCTAGCAGTAGCCCATGAACTTTCAGGCCAGATACTGTTTCGGCCTACAGAAGGCCCATGTTGGTCTAACACTATGCTGAAGGGAATATGCCCTGAGAGGCAATAATAAAGTTATTATTATATATATTCCAAGTATATGATAGATGTTTATTTTGCATGCTATAATTGTATTACAGAAACCTTAATACATGTGGGTTTAATAAACAAATAGAAAGTTCCTAGTTATGCCTCTCTATAAACTAGTTCGTTGATTAACATGATGATCAAGGTTTCCTGATCATGGACATTGGATGTTGTTAATAACGAGGTCACAACATTGATGAATGATGTGATGAGCATTCATCCGAAGTATAGCATTACGATCAAAGTCATTATGTTTATGTTGCTATAACATCATACGAAGTAATATTTATCCTTAGACCATGAGATCATGTTAATTGCTAACACCGGAAGAATACTTTGATAACATCAAACATCACACCGTAACAGGGTGACTATAAAGATGGGTTTGGGTATTCCGAAGGTGTTATGTTGGTGCTCATGTATAAAGAGTGGAATTTGTCAATCCCGATGATGGATATATATACTCTGGCCTCTCTCGGTGATATCACATTAAGATAGCTTGCAAGCAAGTGATATGATCACTAGAATGTTATATCACGGGAACGATAAAAGAGTGCATGTCGGTAACTAGATCAAACTAGGTATTGAGATACTGATGATCTAATCTCATACATGTAATATATCGTGATACAAAGGTATTTAGTTACTATCATTAAAGGTTCTCTCGATCACAGAAGTCATCGTTGAATGTGTGGGAGTCAGTATGGATCTCCAGGTCCCGCTTCTGATTATTGATCTAAGAGGGGTCTCGATCATGTCTGCATTATTCGTGAACCATAGGGAGACACACTTAAGGGTTGCCAAACACCATTTGGAGCAAATATGTTCTAGACGAGCTGGAATTATTTCAATGGACACCGGAATTGTTCCGGGTGAAATTGCTGAAATTGGTTATGCATGTGATATTGAAATGTTGCAAGGGGTTTTATGTGAATGTTTTTTAATTAAAGTAATTAACAAAATTCTGAATAAAATAAAAAAAGTGTTTTATTAAATGAGAGTTGCATTAAATTTGGTGGAAATTTAATGCATGTGAGTGGGATTTTGAGTGGAGGCAAAATTGATGTGAGTGGAGCTTCCACCACATGAATGAGGAAGAGGTGGGGGCACCCCCCTTGGGCGCCGGACATGGTAGGAGGAGAGCCCCCCTCTCCTATAAAAGGCCCCATCTCCTCCCTCTCAAAGCACACTTCTTCGTGAAGGATCTCTCTCCCGCTCTAGAATTATTCCCCCATGGTCTCGAATTAGCGAGATACATGTTCCCGGTGGCATTTAAATGCGGAAGGAGTTCTTTGCTTCACTGCATCGCTAGAGCGAGGAGGTGGAGGTTGTTCGGTGGCCTGAACCTGTGTGCGAGGATGGATGCGCTGCTGATTTGCGGCGCTATGACTTCCACATGATCTTGAGATCGGCAAGCGTTCGACTACATAATCCACGAGTTCCATCTCGTTAACAAAGCTTTGTCGGTCTTCGAGGGTATGTTCTCTATGGATGTATATCCACCCGTTTCTTATATCTAGTAGATAGATCTTGGCATATAATAGTTCCGATCATAGGAATTTTTTGTTTTCTATGCTGCGAACCCAAGAGTGGTATCAGAGCTTGATCTATGCGTAGATGCTTTGCACGGGTAGTACACATATGAGTATGTGGGCGATGATGATCATGTTATTACATCTTATAGTGGGATGAAGCGGCGTGGACTAACTTACATGTCCTCGCACATGAGACTTGTTCCATGCTTGACATGCAACTAGTTTTGCATAAGTGGCTAGCGGGTGTCTGTCTCTCCTACTATAGTCAATGTCTGATTTACAACGAGTTGCTAATAATTTGGTTATCATCTTTGTGGTTCCATGTTCGTAGGTAATACCAGTTCTATCTTCAAAATCCCTAAGCCATGTAAAACTTGCAATTGATAAATTAGAGGCGTCTAGTTTAGATCATTGCTGGGCTAGTGTCATGATATGGTAAAAAGTTGTAAGTTGATGTATAGTTGATACTCTTACAACACACATAACGTGTAAGTTCCATAGACCTTGGCCTTACACACAAGGGAATGATAAAGATCATACCACGATGCACATGATAGTGATCAAGTGCAAGAACCATATCATTTCACTTTACACATTTGATGCTTGCATCTTATATTGCTTGTTTAGCATTTTAGTATCATTATAAGATGATCCCTCATTTATATCAAGATAAAATGTGTTCTTCCTCAAGTATGCACCATTCTATGGATCGTGTTTCGAGACATCACGTGATGATCGGGTGTACTCGACTACGCGCTTTCATACAACGGGTGTAAGACAGTTTTACACACGCGAGTACTAAGGTTCTTACTTGGCAAGCCTAGCATGTAAATACATGGCCTCGGGACATGGACCGAAAGGTTAAGCATGAGTCATATAGTGATATGATGCCCATATTGATGCTCTCCTTTGAAGCTACACTAACTCACATGATGATTGGACTTGGTGTAGTGGATTTGGTTCATGTAATCACCAAAAAGACACAAGGGATGTTATTTTTGAGTGGGAGTTCATTTGTAATTTGGATTAGTTGAACTCGATCTATCATACGCTTAGTCTAAACTTTACAAATTCTGTTGTAGATGGCACCACCTGCTTTTAATTTCAATGTGTTCATGGAGAAAGAGAAACTTGCAGCAAATGGTAGTAACTTTACCAACTGGGCCATGAATTTGAGGATTCTCCTCACTGCTGCACAAAAGCAATATGTGCTAGAAGCGCCGCTAGGGCCCCCACTAGCTCCTGATGCCCTTGACGAGTAAAAGAACGTCTATTTGACTCGTCAGGAGGACCACAACTTAGTTCATTGCGGCATACTGTATGGTCTTGAGCCAGATATTCGAGAGCATTTCAAAAATAGCAATGCCTTTGATATGGGTGAATTTAAAACGATTTTCGTTTCCCATGCTACCATAGAGAGTTATAACGCTTCTGAAAAGTTCTTTAGCTGCATGATGGAAGAGAACAACTCTGTTAGTGAGCACATACTCAAAATGTCTTGGTACACCAATAAGCTTGCGTCCTTGGGAATAGCTGAAGGAGATATGCCCTAGAAGCAAATAATAAATAGGTTCTTATTGTCATATCTCAATTAGTTCATAATAGTTTCATACTGTGCTATAACTGTATTAATACGAAACATTAATACACGTGTGGTATGTAAACAAACCAAGTCTCTAGTTACCTCTAGCGAACTAGTTCATTGGTCATGAGGATGATCTAGGGTCTCGAGATCATGGGAATTTATGCTAATTGACAATGAGGTCACGTATAGTTGAATGATGAGATAGACAAACAACCCAACCAGTTGTATCTTAATGAGATCTAGTTACAAAGTTCACCATTAATGATAAACTAAGGACACCTCGCAACTTGATCCTTAGACTATGAGATAATGCAAATCACCATTCTGGAGGGAGCTTAGATGGTTATCAAGTATCATACCGTGACTAGGTGATCAAAAAGGTGCCACTCAGGTTTCTCAAAGGGGCGTGTAGAGGAGTACATATCAAGACTAGGATTTGCCAGTCCATGTAACAGATAGATACATATGTGGCCATCTCGGTGGCGTTGCATTAACGAAGCTTGCAAGTGTGTGACTAGGTCACGGAATGCAACGACACGGAAACGAGAAAACAAGTTCATCGGTAATGTGATCGAATGAAGGTATGGATATACCATAGATCATATCTCGGGTGAACTACGTATCAAGTGGCAAAGGGAATGGGAAACGACTATTTATGGTTCAAATGACATTATCATCGTGGAATGCACATGGGTCATTATGGGCATCCCAGTCCCGCTATTGATCATTGATGGAGATCATGTCTGTGCCATTCCCGAGCCGTGGGGAAATACACTTAAGGGTACGATGAGCTAGAGATCCTCTATAAGTTGGAATCACCATATGGAAGAGAAAAGGAAACCGGAAAAGTTCCATGAGAGAACCGGAATTGTTCTGGGAAAGTTCCGAAGTCGTTCGGAGGAAATTGAAAGGGAACCAAAAGGTGTTTCGGGTCAAGTAAGATTTTGTAATATGTATTTACATGTTAATTAATGTAATTAATATTAAATATAATATTAAAATCTAAGTTGAAGGGGTATTCCACTAATGGGCCAAACTTCCTAGGGAAAAAGGGCCCATTAGGGAAAACCGCAGGAGGGAAGGGCCAAGGGCCAAGGCCCAGCCGCCTCAAGGGGGCCCACCCGGCCAGCCTAGGGCTATGCACGGGGTGGGGCCCACCCCTGGCCGGCTGGCCCATGAGGCCCATGCACCTCCTCTCTCCCTTGAATAGTCCCACATGGGAAACCCAAAGCGGAGGGCACACCTCCCTCCCCCAATATAAAGGGGTTCCCATGAGTGGGATTAAACACACAATTTGAGATGTTCTCTAAGGCATTTTCCTTAAAGAATTCCTCTCTCTCTCTACATAGTCATCTCCATGCGTTGGCACTGTCCCGAGAAATGACTGTTCGTGCATGAGACAGCGCACCTGCAGCACACCATTGTGCTGCAGGGTTTCCAAGACGGAGATCTACTTCCACACTCTCGGCAGGGATCAAGGAGCCAGAGGTCGTCATCGTACACCGTATGTGTACGAAACCACGAGGGGCCTCATCTGAGGCACCTTGGATGTCTCGAGCTGGAGTTGATGCACGTTGAAGAAGGAGCAAGGGGTGACCTGCGAGGAGCTTCGCGACCTTGAGGTCGGCTACGAGTTCGACTACTTCAACCACGTTCCCCTCGGAACGTTACCGCGTACGGTCTATAAGGGTATGTATTCTATACGCTCCGGTCGTTACTGCATTACTACATAGATAGATATTGGGTGTTAGGGGAGTTCCATCGTAGGAATTATTTTGTTTTCTGCTACGGACCCCTTTAGTGGTATCAGAGCCGATCTATGCATAAGAGTGTTGTACGACCAATACGCACAAGTATTGTGCGGGTATTGATCCCTTAGTTATTACCCTCTAACGTGTACTTATTTATATCGCGGTATTGTTTGATGAAGCGGCCCAGACCGACCTTACGCGTATTCTTACACGAGACTAGTTCCACGCTCAACATACAGCTTGTACCGTATAAGTGGCTAGTTGGTGTGTGTCTCTCATTCAATAGTTGATATAGCATTTACAATGGAGGGCCCCGAAAGGGGTGTAGTAGAGACAACTGTTGGATCCATGTTGTGGTTGGAAAGTTCGTAGTTTAGAAATAGTTCTATTGCGAAAGCCCTAATAACCATGTAAAACTTGCAATAGATAAAGTAGAGGCATCTAACTTTATTTTGCAGGAGGGCATGTGTTATGATATGGTATTGGTTGTTACGAAGGTAAAGTAGTTTACTTTTATGTTACTAAGTTAAGTAGTAATAGCCATCATTCCGATGGACGACCAGTGGTGGCGTCGTGGACTTGACGTCAAACCAGGGCAAGATGGAGATCATGCCGGAGCGCTCGATGGAGATCAAGACGTAAGGAGAAGGACCATATCATATCACAAATTTACATGTAATGTTGATACCTGTTTTATATCTTATTTTGTGCTAGTATTAGATACTCAATGGTAGCAAAGAAGATATCCCTATTTAATTCCAATGATATTGTTCCCCTTGTGTGTGGACCACCAAGAAAGTTTGCCGTTATGAAGCCGGCCGTGACGATCGGGGGCTAGACATATCTACATTCACATATAGTGGGTGTAAGCCATGTTGCATAGCAAATACACACAAGTTATATTTGGCGATCCTAGCATGTGTAGACATTGCCTCGGAACACAAGAGACCGAAAGGTCAAGCATGAGTCACATGGTGGATGTGATTGGCATTGGCGAATGTCTACCTTTGATGCTACACCGATGGCCGTGACGATCGGGGGAGGTGAAGAGGATTGGGATCATGTGATCACTAAAATTGTCCATGGGATGGCAATTTTAGTGGGAGCTCAATTAGGATTGAACTCATATTATGAACTTAGTCTAGATGTCTGTTTGCAAATATCTTAGTAGATCATGGCCTATCCCTGAGGTCCTTAGCAACCATGGGAAATTTATTGCTTGATACGGAACTTAGAGAAAGGGTCCAACTTCATAGATTAATACCCACACCTGAGGGATATCCTTGTAAAAGGTGATCCTCTCTTCTTGATACAATGACCATTAGGAGATAATCCTATGACTTCGCAATGTTTATGTGTTCTCCGTAATCATCCAACAAGCCATTCTCCATTCGATGGAGAGTTGGATTACAATCTTGTATTAGGCACATAAAGTATGAGCCGTTGGATGAGTTTTCTTCCATGATGGATGAAAAAGGGAATATTTAGATAAACACTTAGCAATCTTGCATTAGAGTTATGAACTCTCAGAAGGTCTTGATTGCAATGGAGGTCATGAATGAAAAAGGGTATATGTTAGATATACAAAGTTATAAATGAAATTCTTGCAAAACTCGTTACAGTTTATATAGGTATTGGATACTTATCCCGTTTTGTGAAAACAGGATGGTCTACTTGAGAATTGCTAGAATTGAGGCAATGTGGCATGATGACGGCAAGCAAAACAGTTTATGGTTGACATCACCCCTTTCCTCAAAGATTAACATTTGGATTGGTGGACTTGAATATAATTTTGTAATCCTTGTTTGTGTGTCTTGCTTTTAGCAAAACAATTATTCATATGAATAAGTTACAAGCAGTTGTACTGTTTTTATGAATAATACCTTTATGGTCACATTACGATTATAAATGAGTTATTCTCATCACTATGTTAATGATAATAGTTTAAGCATTTATAAAGGATTAGAATGCAAAAAGATATCCAAAGTTTAATGAGGACATGACACTATAGTTCAAGTCATTTTGGTGATTGCATGTTTTTCATTATAAATGAAGATCAGGGTCTTAGATGCTTAATCTAGGACTTTGCAAAACCATGCCTCGTTGGGCAGAATGACTGAAACTCCGCATTCTGGTAAAACGGTGATATGCGAAGAAATGTTGGACTTTATACATAACGATGTATCATATTTCCAACAAGATAGTGGAAATAATTATTCATACTTAATGTTGAATCTTATACATAGTGATGTATCGGATTTTCAACAAATAGTGGAAATCATTACATACTTCATTGTGGATTTAAGTGAATATGAGTATTTACTTAATGAAACATAAGTTTGAAACTGTTTTGAATTGTTCAAAAGATTTCAAAGTGAAGGAGGATATTGAATTAAAAAGAATACAAAAGTCTCTTCGATTTGATTGACATGGCTAAAGTATTTAAGTTAATTTTGGCATAAAAGGACATGTGAAAGAGGTTTCACAATTTATGATAATGGGGCAAATTCAAAGTGTATTGAAATGTCTAAATATCATAATCATTATGTATTAGAATCATATGTTATAATATTATCTCTTATCAAGGTTATAGTTGTCATTTAGAGTTAGAGATCAAAATGAGCAAACACTCGGATGAAAAACAAAGGAACATCTAAAGATTCGTGGAAACAACACCATAAGTGTTATGGCATGTTCGAGTTTCTAGAGGTTTCGATAATTTGAAATCGTGGCGAATAAACAAGTCTTTGTAGCGTATTCTTAAGCAACTATGAATACATAATCCACAAGGGGTAAACCTATTATTTTCCAAAGTTGATATGTCTTGATGAAGATACAGGTGGAAGAAAGTAAAAGATCAAAACAAGGTATTTGAGTGGCGCAACGAAATTCGTTTCGTGAAACCGAACTCTGCAAATAGAGGAGAAACTAATGATAATGATCATTAAGTTCCAGCGAATGCTTTTACTGAAGAAAGTAGGATTCAATGATATATATTCTGCAAGTTTTCAGAATTATATTATTGATTCACTTGTCATGTTTATGAACAATACATTCCTATGAATTACAAAGAAGCGTGATGGACCTAAGTACGAGAAATGACTAGGAGTCATAAAATCCTATATTAAGTTACATTTAAGATTGCAAAGTAATATGTTACTTGATCTTATTAAGTAAAGAAGTTTACTTGATATTTCTGAATGACTTCAAAGTCATAAGATGGAGATGAAACTTAATGGAGACGTAAAGCTCGATTTGTCACAAAGTATGGAAAAATTTAAGGAGTTGACTACAATGTAGCGATGCTTGAGTCTATTGTATTTACACCAGCAATATATGGATATTGGAATCTTGTAGCTGGAATTCTCAATTTGATGATGATCAAAGAATTTTGGAATGTCCAAGATTATCGAGAGGACCTGCATTTGAGTGGGAGCTAATTAGCTTGGCCGAACCTTAATATGTAAGAGACATATTTTGAGTAGGGGCTAAGTGAAATCCCTGGATCTCGTATATGGATGCCATATTTGAGTGGGAGCATGAAATCATTCCGAGATATGTGGACAACTGATGACTGCAAGTGCATAGATCGTTTGTAGCTAGTTTCGAAATAAAGATATCGATCCCACAGGGAGCAGTAGGCAAAAGACTAAAATGCTTTTAACTATAACTAAACAGAGTACTTAAGAAATAAATTTAAGATGCAAGGAAAGTGAAGTTTTTTTTGGGTTTTGGTTGAATAAGGTAATTAAAGTAAAGAAAACTTAATGCAGAAAGTAATAATCACGTGTGTAATAGAACTTTGGAACTACAATAGGGAAAATGCGTTCTCAGGGATTAGTGGATCCACCGCTAGCAATTTAGACTAAGTAATAGAGAGTATTATAACGAATATTCTCATAATGTGTATGTATGTGGGAGGAGCTCCATATATGGACGAATAGCCAGCAACCGCTGCGCACATCATCCTCAGAACCACAACAGACAATAACCGACAACCATCGTGTTACTGCGCTATTAAGGGATTTCTCCCATGGAATGGACATGGCTTTGTGAGTTCTCCTTGATTCCCCAAGTTAGTACGTAAGGAATGACAACGACTTTATAGTCACAATAAGTGCTATCATCCCTCCTGAAAGAACATTTCATGTTTTCCTGTGTTTTGTGTGTTAGATAACAATACTGTGGAGTTTTCTCATGTGCGCTAAGTGTGCAAGTGTTTTGGGGGGCCCGAATTATCTGTCCCACCAAGGGCCGGATAATCCGGCCTACCTCATCGATCAAAGGCTGCCAAGGCGCGTTGCTCAGAGTCCAGTCAGATTATCTCCTGGAAAATCTGAACTAGGGCGGTTTTTCTTTCCCAGGCCGAATAATCCGGCACTCGCATGGGCCGGATAATCCGGCCCCCAGAAATCGGCCAAAGGCCGCCAAGGCGCGTCGCTTGGAGTCCAGTCGGATTTTCTCCCGGAAAATCCGAACTAGGGCGGTTTTTTCCTCCCCAGGCCGGATAATCCGGCCATCACATGGGGCCGGATAATCCGAGTCTGGGACGGAGTTTTCCCCAGGCCGGATAATCCGGCCCTCACTTGGGCCAGATAATCCAGCCCCCAAAGACTCCAACGGCTTGGTTTTGGAAGGGGGTATAAATATCCCTTCTTCCCCAACGTTCAGAACTCTTGATTCACTCAAAATTATTTAGACATTCTGCAAGAGCTTCCATTCTAGATCTCCCACTTCAACCACCCGAAGGCTTCGATCTTTGGGGGAATTAAAGGAGGAGAGAATCATCATCGTCATCATGAATCAAGCGCATCAACTCCTCTCCATTCATTTGGAGAAATCCCTGATCTAGTATTCTCGTCAATATCTAGATCTTGTTCTTTGTTATTGATAACTTGTTCTTGTGGCAGCTTGTTGTCATTATGGGAGCCTCCAAGTTGATTGTGGAGTTGTGCCCCGCTAGTTGTGTAAAGGCACCGGTACCGGCCTCGAAGGGTCCCTATAGTGGAAAGGTGGATCAGGCCTTTGGTGGCGGGATACATCGGAGAACAGGGTGAGGCCTATTGTGGCTTGGTGGTCTTAGTACCGCCCACCCCTCCAACACAGATGTACTTCCCTTAATAAGGAAGGAACTGTGGTCATACAAATCCTGTGTCTCCGCGTGCTTCACTACGGTTCACCTGTTCCTCTTCCACTCGCTCTTTACTCGCTAGTAGATAGGTTTGCATATCGGGAAATTCCACCTAATAGTTTATCTAGAGAATTTACCCTTTGTGTTAAGCCTAAAATTGAAAAAGCATTAAAATTTAAAGTAGCACCTATTCACCCTCTCCTCCAGGTGCCCATACGATCCATTTCACCTCCGTCTACCAACAAGTAATCCCCTTCATTGAGTCCCCGTAGGAGGCAAATATTGAGGAGGTGCAGAACTCCCATTATCAAGATGAAGACAATTAACACATACAAATAATGATGTATAATATAATAATCTCTACCTCATCTCAGTTGTATGCTAGGGTTTCTCCATCTCCCCAAGAACTAGAGATCTACTCAGACATGGAGGCAATCAACATCATAACAATGGTAATTGAAACAAATCATAGAAGAATAGTACTTGTATAAATACACAACGAGTATAGGAATTACAACAAGATCTAGACAAGATGTAGATGGGATGGATGGAGATGGTGGTGATGCAGTGGTGGATGATGAAGATCGATGCCTTAGCCTCCCGGATCTACGCAGGGTGAAGATGGATCCCTTATGGATGAGTCCCCCCTCCAGATGCCTTCTAGAGGTGAGGTTTCTGCGATTTCTCTGTGTTTTGTATGTCGTCTCTCCGAACCAATTGCACGGGGTGAAACTATTTGATGAGGCGGAGGCGGCGCCAGATATATGGCCGGAGCTATACGGCGGGGAAAATTGCTCCATCGTATAGTTGGTTGTTGCACCCTCTGTCTCCCTTGTGCGCTTCTGGTTTTCTTCTAGTATGATTAATATTTCCCAAATAAGAGATTTACGTTGTTTTTAACCCTTTTCTCCATAGTACAACTGCTTCAAGAATTGTGTCCATTGGATCCATCATTTGTCCTGATCCTGGTGAAAACAGACATAAAATGTGCACGCGAACCCCATAAAATACCAAGATCCTACATCTACAATGCAAAATAATAATATAAAACATGATGCAAATATGCACTCATCAACTTCCCCAAGCTTAGACTCTTGCTCATCCCGAGCAAGCTCTAGTTTAATGGATGTAATCCTCATATTCATGAAGCTGAGTCAATAAAATAAATGAGGCAATTGCAGCATGTGTTTATCATGTACGATATATAGGAATAAGTTCATGAATAGTACCTTACTCAAACCATTGGAATAGTATTTAGAAGGCTTCCACACCTTAGTAGTCAATAGTTCATAAAAGATGAATCTCAATATAATGTAAGAGAATCTGGTTCGACCGAATGAGTTAGCGAGGTAGTCCCAAGTATTTTAGGATCAACTTATTCACTTGGGATTTAGAATCTCAAAAGTGTTTCTTTGTCATACTACAACTCAGTGGTATATGTCTACTTGCTCTTTGCACACTCGCTCTTTTTATTCTTATTTTTTTCTTTGTATATATATATGCTCGAACTTTTGTTTAAGTGATGTGCAAAGGAGCTAGCCATATATTCCACTTCATGTAGGAAATTCAAAGTTTAACGATCTCAATTACTAAATTCCAACTATATATGAAGCATTATTATGACTTGAAGATCTCTACTTCGACTTGTTCCCACTCTATTTTGATAGCACTTTATTTTCCTTTGCTCAAGGTTTCTTCTTCCTTAACTATGTAGATAATTTTTCTTTTGTAAATCAAACCGTAGACTTACAACATATTGACTAAATTGTCTTTAGGTGTTCTATTAATACCAATGGTGTGGAAGACTCCTATTGCTATCATCAAGTGCAAGTAAAATTATACTCAAGCCATTCATATATCAAGTAAAAGAAACACAAACTCAATATTGCTCATATATAATAATACTCAGAATTTCATAAAAGGGATCGACTATTCCTAAAGGGAATCCTAATGATGCAAACTTTATTTGTAGTTTGAACTAATGCAAAACGATAATAAAAACTTGTAAGTAAAATTACAAGGTCTTTAAAGATCTCCCCAAGCTTGGAGTCAAGCCAGGTGGGATCAATTAACTCCTTGCTAGTACCTATTCTTCCTCCTGGGTAGAAAGAGCGTCGTCTTCTTCTTTCACATTTACCTCTTTAACTATGCTTGCAAAGCGGATGCTGAGCTCGGCCATGTCGTATTGGAGCTTCAAAATTTTCCTCTTGAGGAACTTCTTCTCATCTGTCAACTCAAAAATAGTTTTAACTAAGAAACCAACTCTACCATCGATATCATCGATCTTTTTCTCAAGATCTTTGCTCATCATCCAGTAGGAGTCAATCCCCTCTCCAATTGTTTCAACGCATGCCTTAGAAGCCTTTTCCAATTCATAGATCTTATCATGAATCTCATCTTGTCGCACCTTCTTAGGTTTAAGAGGTGATGGACCAAGAGGAGGTTTATAATAGGATCCTATGTTGTGACGTTAAGGATTAGGGAGGTACTCATCCTTGGTCCTTCCCCGCTTAGCTTGTCTCATCATCTCCATCCTTTGCGGGAACATGTCCTCCCAATTTGGGAGAGGCTTGATCTCCGAGCCGGATGACAACGACGATCCTGTCGGTTCTGCCTCTTCGATCCTCTTCACGGGCTTCTCTTCTTTTTTCTTCAAGATCTTGTTGACGTGGAAGGGCTGCATGGCTTTGTGTGATGTTGTTAAAGGGGCCTGTATAGGGAGGACGAAGATCTTTTGTTGTATCCCGAATAATTTTTTTGGAGAAGGGTTGACAACTATACGACCGTGACTATACGGGCGGAATTTTTTATTCCGGCCGTGTAGTTGGTCGATAGACTCTTAGTAACCCAGAAATTATTTTTTCAAAGGCATTGACAACTATACGACCACAACTATACAGGCGGAATTTTTCGTTCCGGCCGTATACTTGGTCGTTAAACTCTCAGTACCTTTTGTTGATAGAAGTGTTGATGCCGTAATAACTATACGACCAGAACTATACGGCCGGAATTTTTATTCCCACCGTATAGTTAGTCATTAAACCTTCTATGTCCACCAAAAATTTCCTGTTTCTCTGAGAATTCTTTATTAATCTGAAACTTCACGAAATATCAAGTTTTGACACAGAAATGTCAGCTCAATTTTTTTACCAACTTTGGTATCATCAATCTTCCTTCTTCTTTGCTAGAGTGTGAATTGTTTCTTTTTACACAATACTAAAAATTAGACTATAGCTGAAAATTTAAAAACTTACTCAAACCTTTATTTCACATGGGTTGCCTCCCATGAAGCGCTCTTTTATGGTCAATAGCTTGACTGTAGTACCTCTCACTCCGTCTTGAGTCCATTCTTCTTGTAATTGCCATTCTTCTTGTATCTTCGCTTTATCACTTCTTCGGGAGTGCTCAATTCCAGGGTGATTGCACTTATATCTTGTTTTATCCGATAATGCTTCAAGCATTGTCCATTTACCACCCATGCTAGAGAGGGTGTTTTTCCTTTGAGCTTCACTGCTCCTGATGGATAGGCTTCTTCAACTACATATGGACCTTCCCATTTTGATCTGAGTTTTCCTGGAAACAACTTAAGACGAGAATTATAGTGTAACACTTTGTCTCCACTTTTAAAAGTTTTATTCTCTATTTTTCTATCATGCCATCTCTTAACTTTTTCCTTAAATAACCTAGCATTCTCATAGGATTCACTTCTAAACTCATCTAAAGCATGTATATCTAATAAACGCTTTTCCCTTGCTGCTTTGAGATCATAATTTAGATTCTTGATTGCCCAAAAAGCTTGGTGTTCTAGTTCTAAAGGTAAATGGTATGCCTTACCGTACACCATTTTATAAGGTGTCATACCCATTAGATTTTTGAACGCAGTATGGTATGCCCATAGAGTGTCATTTAACTTGTATGACCAATCTTTTCTCGACTTGTCCATCGTCTTCTCGAGTATGGTATTCAGTTCTCTATTAGAGAGTTCCACTTGACCACTTGTTTGGGGATGATATGGTGAAGCAACGTGGTGAGTTACTCCATACTTGCTGAGGATTTTCCTGAAAGTCCCTTTCATAAAATGAGAACCACCATCAGTAATTAAAAATCTAGGCACGCCAAACCTGGGGAATATGACATCCTTGATCATCTTCACCGAGGTGGCTGCATCTGCATGATTTGTTGGGATAGCTTCAACCCACTTAGTAACATAGTCAACATCAACAAGAATATGAGTATAACCATTTGACTCTATAAAGGGTCCCATGTAATCCATTCCCCACACAACAAAGGGTTCAATTATGAGACTATAATTCATTGCCATTTCCTATCTCCTGCCTATATTACCTCATCTTTGGCAAGCATCACAGTATTCCACATACCTGTGTGCATCCTTGAGTAAGGTGGGCCAGTAGAATCCGGATTGAAATACCTTTTTTGCAGTTCTTTTACCTGCATGATGCCCTCCATATGGACTGTCATGACAATCCTTCAATATCGCATTAATTTCGTGAATAGGCACACACTTCCGAATCATTCTGTTAAGTCCATGACGATATATATACGGATCATCCCAAAAATAATGTTTAAGATCATTAAAGAATTTCATTCTTTGATTCCTTGACATACCGGGAGGTATAAATTTCGTCTCTAGATAGTTAGCATAATCGTCATACCATGGATTAGCGATTTCTACTTTTGCTAAATATTCTCCCAGAAATGATTCAATAATAGGTACGGGGTCATTAATTATTCCCTCCATCCTACAAAGATGGTCTGCTAAAGGATTATCCTTACCCCTCCTATCTACTATTTGCAAATTATATTCTTGTAGTAATAAAACCCACCTAATCAACCTAGGCTTAGCATCCTTGTTTACAAGGAGGTGACGTAAAGCTTGGTGATCCGTATAAATTATTACCTTAGAATTTATTATGTAAGATCTAAATTTGTCGCAAGAAAAAATTATAGCTAGAAACTCTTTTTCTATAGTGGCATAATGTTTCTGAATATTATTAAGAGGTCTACTAGCATAATAAATAACATTCAAATTCTTTCCATCTCACTGACCTAAAACAGCCCCTAAAGCATAATCACTAGCATCGCACATAATTTCAAAAGGTTCATCCCACTTTGGAGATTGCATGATAGCTGCTGAAACTAGTTTATCCTTAAGGTTCTCAAAAGACGTAATGCTCAAAAGACGCAATGCAGTCATGATCTAAGTAGAATGGAGTTTCTTTATTGAGAAGATTGGTGAGGGGCATAGCTAGCTTGGCAAAATCTTTTATAATCCGCTTATAAAAACCTGCATGTCCGAAAAACATTTTTAAGTTTTTAATGTCCTGAGGTATGGGGAGATTTTCTATAGCATTTATACTAGTTTTATCTATTTCTATTCCCTTCTTAGAAACTTTGTGCCTGAAAACTTTACCTTCTCTTTCCATGAAACGACATTGTTCCCAATTCAAAACCAAGTTTGATTGCCTGCATCTCTGCAAAACTTTGGTTAGATTATAAAGGCAATTATCAAAAGTTGTTCCACAAACGACAAAATCATTTGTTAGGACTTCCATAGTCTTCTCAACAAAATCATAAAAAATCTTTAGAACACATTCCTGAAAAGTTGCTGCTACATTACATGAGCCAAATGGAATTAATCTATAAGCATATGTGCCATAAGGACAAGTGAAAGTTGTTTTCTCTTGATCTTCCGGTTGTATGGCAATTTGAGAGTATCTAGAATAACCGTTAAGAAAACAAAAGTAGGAATTATTACTAAGTCTTTCTAAAATCTTATCCATGAATGTACAGGTTTATGATTTTTCTATGTCTCAGGGTTTAGTTTCCTAAAATCAATGCACATACGATATCCTACAATTGGTCTAACAGGAACTAGCTCACCATCCTCATTCATAGCAGCATCAAGACCACCTTGTCTTGGTATGCAATGAGCTGGGCTAACCCACTTACTGTTAGAAATAGGATATATTATGCCAGCATCAAGTAAGGTATAACTTCTTTTCTTACTACTTCCTTCATCTTAGGATTAAGCCTTCTTTGCGTATCTACTATGGGTTCAGCATCATCAGTTATGGTAATCTTATGCGTTACAATAGATGGATCTATTCCTTTAATGTCACTTAATGTATATCCAAAGGCTTCATGATGCTTAACCAAAATTGAAATAAGTTTATTGGTTTGATTTTATTATAGATGCTTACTAATAATAACATGCCATTTATTTTCATTATCTAAAAACTCATACCTCATATTGTCTGGAAGTTTTTTCAATTCTATTGGTGGAGGTTCTTCATCTCCTATTCTTACCAATTCTTCATAGTCATGTGGATTTTGTGTTTCCGGGATTGAATCGAGGTAATCATCCATGTCTTCTTTCTTCTCATCATCTGGTGCCTCTTCCCAATTAATCAAGATTCTTTCTAATTCATCCTGTGGAGTACTAAAATGAATTACTGCTAATTCGGCAATCGTATTTTCTTCCTTGATATCCTCCACTTCATATGGCCTCTTCTTTAGTTTGGCAAAGTGGAATGTCATTTCCTCTTCTCCAAACTTTAGTGAAATAGTTTCCTTCTGATTATTTATTCGAGCTTTTTTGATGGAAACAAAAGGCCTGCCTAAAAGAATAGGACAAAAAGAACCTCGAGGCATATCAACTATGTGAAAATCAAGGGGGTACATGAGTGAGCCAATGAAGACATAGATATTTTTGATCACTCCTTCCGGTTTTATATCGGTTCTATTAGACAATTTGATTATAGTGTCCATCAGTTCCACATCTGGATTATTTAAATTGTAGCGGAGTTCCTCATAAAGTGATGAAGGCATAATATTTATAGTGGATATTGGTTCACAAATTCCATATAAGAAAGTTTCTGCACAATATATAGGGGTCATGGGTTTGGAAGTTTCATTACCTTGAACCTTACCTTTGATGAATTCTAAGGTTTCAAGATCTAACATAACGACTTCATCTTCCACTACTCGTGCTTCCATAAGATCCTTCATCATTACATTATTCATATTTGTAGCTTCGGAATTCCTTTCTGGTTTCTTGGATCTCTTCTTCGTTTGTTCTTCCTCTTTTTGTCTTCTCTCAAAGATCCCTTGTATAGGTATCGAGGAGAACTCTTTCATTAGTGCTCTTGCACGCTTCTTTTCTTCGAGGGGTTTACGAGGTTCCCATTCTGTAGGTACCTGCAAATGCCATGCATATTTCTCAATAATTTTCTTTACTCAGTAAGAATCAATACCGAGGGTTTTAATCATTGTATCCGTCCTCTCATCTGCAAGGAAATCGTTAATGCAAGCATATTCAGAGAAACTATTTGTAATATTTTCCTTATCTTTAAAATTTTTAGTTGCTTCTATCATTTTTATTATTAGATTCCAAGCCTCATCATAGTTATAAGACAGAAAAATTCCATTAGAAGTAGTATCTAGATTCGTTCTATTTTCATTACTTAGCCCTCCATAAAAGGTATGGGTTATTAACCAATCAGGTAAACGATGATGGGGGAAATTATCTAGGTAACTTTTATACCTTAGATATCCTTCATATAAGACCTCACTAGGATTATGTTTGAAACTAATAATAATACCTCTCATCCTATGAGCTTTGCTTTCAGAATAATATTTTGATAGGAACTTGGTTGTCAATTCTTCCTAAGTCCTTGGTGCCTCTACACAAAAAGATCTGTACCAGTCGCAAATATTATTAGAGAGAGTTTGTCTAAACAACTGGACTTTAACCATATGAAGATTACATTCATTGAAAATAAAGGAACTAAGAATATCTTCAAAGAATTGTAAATGTCCATATGGACTTTCTTCATTGGTTCCTGCAAATTTCTTAGAATGTAATAACTTAAATAATAAAGGATGGATCTCGACTCCATCCAGATTTATGCTTTTGTTGACAGTTATAAAGGCGTCCATGGGCGAACCCATTTTCCTTACTGCCTCAAGCTGATTTAAATGCTGAGTGTTGTCCATTGTTGTGGTCCTGCAACTCAAGTAAAAATTAGTACAACGAAAGTAAATAACTAAAAGTAAAGTGACGTATAGCGCTAAGCTCCCCGGCAACGGTGCCAGAAATTTGCTTGATGACTGCAAGTGCACAGATCGTTTGTAGCTAGTTTCGAAATAAAGATGTCGATCCCACAGGGAGCAGTAGGCAAAAGACTAAAATGCTTTTAACTATAACTAAACGGAGTACTTAAGAAATAACTTTAAGATGCAAGGAAAGTGAAGTTGTTTTTGGGTTTTGGTTGAACGAGGTAATTAAAGTAAAGCAAACTTAATGTAGAAAGTAAGAATCGCGTGTGTAATAGATCTTTGGAACTACAATGGGGAAAAGGCGTTCTCAGGGATTAGTGGATCCACCGCTAGCAATTTAGACTAAGTAATAGAGAGTATTATAACGAGTATTCTCACAATGTGTATGTATGTGGGAGGAGCGTCATATATGGACGAATAGCCAGCAACCACTGCGCACATCATCCTCATAACCACAACAGACAATAACCGACAACCATCGCGTTACTACGCTATTAAGGCATTTCTCCCATGGAATGGACATGGCTTTGTGAGTTCTCCTTGATTCCCCAAGTTAGTACGTAAGGAATGACAACGACTTTATAGTCACAGTAAGTGCTATCATCCCTCCGTCTGCCAACAAGTACTCCCCTTCATCGAGTCCCCATAGGAGGCAAATATTGAGGAGGTGCACAACTCCCAAAATCAAGATGAAGACAATTAACACATACACATAATGATGTATAATGTAATAATCTCTACCTCATCTCAGTTGTATGCTAGGGTTTATCCATCTCCCCAAGAACTAGAGATCTACTCAGACATGGAGGCAATCAACATCATAGCAATGGTAATGGAAACAATCATAGAAGAATAGTACGTGTATAAATCCACAACGAGTATAGGAATTACAACAAGATATAGACAAAATGTAGATGGGCTGGATGGAGATGGTGGTGATGCAGTGGTGGATGATGAAGATCGATGCCTTAGCCTCCCGGATCTGCGCAGGGTGAAGATGGATCCCTTGTGGATGAGTTCCCCCTCCAGATGCCTTCTAGTGGTGAGGTTTCTACAATTTCCATGTGTTCTGTATGTCGTCTCTCTGAACCAATTGCACGGGGATGAAACTATTTGACGAGGCGGAGGCGGCGCCAGCTATACGGCCGGAGCTATACGGCGGGAAAATTGCTCTGCCCGTATAGTTGGTCGTTGCGCCCTCTGTCTCCCTTGTTCGCTTCTGGTTTTCTTCTGGTATTATTAATATTTCCCAAATAAGCGATTTACGTTGTGTTTTACCCCTTTTCTCCATAGCAACTGCTTCAATAATTGTGTCCATTGGATCCATCATCTGTCCTAATCCTGGTGAAAACAGACATAAAATGTGCACGCGAACGCCATAAAATACCAAGATCCTACATCTACAATGCAAAATAATAATATAAAACATGATGCAAATATTCACTCATCAACAACATATATGAATTATGTGATTGGTATTGATAACATTTAAGTTAGTAAATATGGATGAAGTTGAACAAGTTATTAAATAATGAGATCTATCAAGATAGGTTGGTAAGTTTAATAAACATCATAGTCAAATGCTTCCTGGACTTTATTCTGAAGATGTTCAGAATATCCTAGATAAGATTCTGAAGTAGTTCAGAATGGAACAAGGAAAAGAAGAGGTTCTGAATTGTATGAAGCATTGAATTAGTCTTAGTATTACAATGATGGTTAAAAGGAGGAAAGAGATGTGTTGCATCTGCTATGCCTCAGTCATAGGTTCTTCCATACAACCATATTGTATACTCGACGTAATGTGACCCGAGGTTCTGGTTGGAAGGACAAGCTCTTAACTGTAAGAACATGTCTTGAAGTGATTCCTGAGTTGATCACTGAACCAGAATTAAGTTTGTACTTAAATGACAAGAAGCAAAGTAATTGGCATAGTTTCATTTCATGCACTAGGATCTACATAGATATATAAGTATAAAGGCTCGATCTGATGTGATGTATATTGTTATGGTGGGATTATTTCGTCTTTAACATAGAATGATGTGTCTCAGGGCACAGTGCCCATGAGAAAGCCCATTAGGTTGATCTAAAGTCATTGTAGGCTCCTGGAAACCGACCTCGTTTTGCTGCCATAACTGTCGTATATACACAAAGGACTGCAAAGTGTGTTTTGATGTTTAGATGACAATAGTGAAAACGACCGTCGTTATAAACACTAGAAACAAAGTCTCACTTTGTCGCCAAATGAATACTTCAACCCATTATGAGATAATGGTATGAATGTTAAAGTTAGGAAGACATTAATGATTTGCAAAGACATAATGATCTGGTAAAACAGAACATGGGCAGGACGTTTTCCATAAGCATGCATGATCAATAAACTCATATGTGATATGGTTTATGATGAGTAAAATGCGAGCTAGATATTTGTACTCTACTACAAGTGGGAGACTAAAGGAGATATGCCCTAGAGGCAAATAATAAATAGGTTTTTATTGTCATATCTGAATTAGTTCATAATAGTTCCATACTATGCTATAACTGTATTAACATGAAACGTTAATACACATGTGGTATGTAAACAAACCAAGTCTCTAGTTACCTCTAGCGAACTAGTTCATTGGTCATGAGGATGATCTATGGTTTCGAGATCATGGGCATTTATGCCAATTGACAATGAGGTCACGTCATTAGTTGAATGATGTGATAGACAAACAACCCAACCAGTTGTATCTTAATGAGATCTAGTTACAAAGTTCACCATTAATGATAAACTAAGGAAACCTCGCAACCTGATCCTTAGACTATGAGATAATGCAAATCACCGTTCTGGAGGGAGCTTAGATGGTTATCAAGTATCATACCGTGACTGGGTGATCGAAAAGGTGCCACTCAGGTTTCCCAAATAGGCGCGTAGAGGAGTACATATCAAGACCAGGATTTGCCAGTCCATGTCACGGATAGATACATATGTGGCCATCTCGGTGGCGTTGCATTAACGAAGCTTGCAAGTGTGTGACTGGGTCACGGAATGCAACGACACGAAAACGAGAAAACAAGTTCATCAATAACATGATCGAACAAAGGTACGGAGATACCATAGATCATATCTCGGGTGAACTAGGTATCAAGTGGCAAACGGAATGGGAAACGACTGTTTACGGTTCAAACGACATTATCATCATGGAATGCACATGGGTCATTATGGGCAGCCCTGTCCCGCTATTGATCATTGATGGAGATCATGTCTATGCCATTCTCGAGCCGTGGGGAAATACACTTAAGGGTACGATGAGCTAGAGATCCTCTATAAGTTGGAATCACCATATGAAAGAGAAAAGGAAACCGGAAAAGTTCCGCGAGAGAACCAGAATTGTTCTGAGAAAGTTCAGAAGTCATTCGGAGGAAATCGAAAGGGAACCGAAAGGTGTTTCGGGTCAAGTCAGATTCTGTAATATGTATTTACATGTTAATTAATGTAATTAATATTAAATATAATATTAAAATCTAAGTTGAAGGGGTATTCCACTAATGGGCCAAACTTCCTATGGAAAAAGGGCCCATGAGGGAAAACCGTAGGAGGGAAGGGCCAAGGCCTAGCCGCCTCAAGGGGTCCCACCCGGCAAGACTAGGGTTGTGCGCGGGGTGGGGCCCACCCCTGGCTGGCTAGCCCATGAGGCCCATGCGCCTCCTCTCTCCCTTGAATAGTCCCACATGGGAAACCCAAAGGGGAGGGAACACCTCCCTCCCCCTATATAAAGGGGTGCCCATGGGTGGGATTAAACACACAATTTGAGATGTTCTCTAAGGAAGTTTCCTTAGAGAATTCCTCTCTCTCTACATAGTAGTCTCCATGCGTTGGCATGGTCCCAAGAACTTATTTGTCACAAGAAGAGGCAGACACTGCCGCCTGTTGTTGCTTGTGCAGGATTCCAAGCCGGAGATCTACTTCCGCACTTCCAGCGGGGATCAAGGAGCCGGAGGTCATCATCGTACACCGTATGTGTACGAAACCGCGAGGGGCCTCACTTAAGGCACCTTGGATGTCGTGAGCTGGAACTGATGCATGATGAAGAAGGAGCAAGGGGTGACCTGCGAGGAGCTTCGCGACCTTGAGGTCGGCTACGAGTTCGACTACTTCAACCACGTTCCCCTCGGAATGTTAACTGCGTACAATCTACAAGGGTATGTATTCTATATGCTTCGGTCGTTACTGCATTACTACATAGATAGATCTTGGGCGTTAGGGAATTCCATCGTAGGAAAATTTTTGTTTTCTGCTACAGAACCCTTCAATAATGATTCCCATTGACTTAGGAATACATCGTGTTCTCCAATCTCTTCCACCTAGCTATAAGAGCTTCGTGATGAACTACAATATGCAAGGCATGAATAAGTCTCTCCCCGATCTTCTGTCAATGCTTAAAACTGCAGAAGTGGAGATTAGGAAAGAACATCAAGTGTTGATGATCAATAAGACCACCAGTTTCAAGAAAGACAAGAAGGGAAAGCATAAAGGAAAGAAGGGTGGCAAATCTCTTGCCGCACCTAAAAAGATATCCTGAGCTTGCCCTAAGTCTGATACCGAGTGCTACTATTGCAAGGGGTCTGGCCAATAGAAGCGCAACTGCCCCAAGTATTTGGCGGACAAGAAGGCCGGCACGACAAACAAAGGTATATGTGATATACATGTTATTGATGTTTACTTGACTAGTACTCACAGTAGCACCTGGGTATTTGATACGGGATCGGTTGCTAATATATGTAACTCGATTCAGGGGCTACGGAACAAGCGGCAGCTAGCAAGGGATGAGGTCACCATGCGTGTTGGCAATGGATCAAGAGTTGATGTGATCTCCGTCGGAACGCTGCCTCTCCATATGCCATCGGGATTAATGATAAATCTCAATAATTGTTATTTGGTGCCTGCGTTGAGCATGAACATTGTACCTGGATCGTGTTTATTGCAAAGAGGTTATTAATTCAAATCTAAAAACAATGGTTGTTCGATTTATACAGATAATATCTTTTATGGTCATGCACCTGTGTTGAACGGTTTATTTCTGTTGGATATCGGTAATAGTATTATGCATATTCATTATGTTGATGCTAAAAGGATTAAACTTGATAATGATATGTCTGCATATATGTGGCACTACCGTCTAGGTCATATTGGGGTTAAACCCATGAAGAAACTCCATTCTGATGGACTTTTGGAATCACTTGATTTTGAATCATTTGATACATGTGAGCCATGCCTTATGGGCAAGATGACTAGAACACCATTTTCTAGTTCAATGGAACAGGCGACAGATTTATTGGAAATCATACATACTGATGGATGTGGTCCAATGAGTGTGTCGGCGCGAGGTGGCTATCGTTATTTTCTTACTTTCACGGATGATTTGAGTAGATACGGGTATATATATTTGATGAAACACAAGTCTGAAACCTTTGAAAAGTTCAAGGAATTTTAGAATGAAGTGGAAAATCATCATAACAGAAAGATCAAATTTCCACGGTCCGATCATGGAGGAGAGTATCTTAGTTACGAGTTTAGCGCACATATGAAAGACCGTGGAATAGTTTCACAACTTACACCTGTCAGAACACCACAACGTAATGGTGTGTCAGAACGTCGTAATCGTACTTTATTGGATATGGTTTGATCTATGATGTCTCTGACTAACTTGCCACTGTCATTTTGGGGTTATGCACTAGAAACCACTGCATTCACTTTAAATCGGGCACCATCTAAATCTGTTGAAAAGACACCGTTTGAATTATGGTTTGGAAACAAACCTAAGCTATCATTTCTTAAAGTTTGGGGTTGCGATGTTTATGTGAAGAAACTTCAGCCTGATAAACTCGAACCCAAAGCAGAAAAATGCTTCTTCATAGGATACCCTAAAGAAACAACCGGGTATTCCTTCTATTACAGATCCGAGGGCAAGGTTTTTGTTGCCAAGAATGGATCCTTTCTAGATAAATAGTTTCTCGCGAAAGGCGTGTGTAGTCGGAAGGTAGAAGTCAAAGAGGTTATTGAACCTTCTCTTCATGAAATGGCGAGTGGCGCAGCGCTAGAAATTGTTCCTGAGTTGACTTCACTGAATGAAGAGGGAACTAATGATAATGATCATGAAACTCTGACAGAGGACACTACCGAACCTCGCAGGTCAAGCAGGACACGTGCAACTCCTGAACTATACGGAAATCCTGATATGAATTTCATGGTTGATGAAATAGATGACACTATGACATATGAAGAAGCAATGATGAGCCCAGATTAGAACAAATGGCTAGAAGCCATGAAATCCAAGTTAGAATCCATGTATGAAAACCAAGTTTGGACCTTAGTGGACTTACCTCACTACCGAAAGGCCGTTGAGAATAAATGGATTTTCAAAAGAAGAACTGATGATGATGGTAATGTGACCATCTATAAAGCTCGACTTGTCGCAAAGGGGTTTCGAAAAATTCAAGGAGTTGACTACGATGAGAGATTCTCACCCGTAGCGATGATAAAGTCGGTTAGGATTATGTTAGCAATTGCTGCATATTTCGATTATGCAATATGGCAGATTGATGTCAAAACTGCGTTCCTCAATGGTAATATTGAATAAGAGTTCTATATGATACAACCTAAGGGTTTTGTCGATCCTAAGGATGCTAATAAGGTATGCAAGCTTCAGCGATCCATCTATGGACTGAAGCAAGCATCCCGGAGTTGGAATCTCCGCTTTGATGAGGTGATCAAAGAGTTTGGATTTGTCCAAACTTATGGACAGGCTTGTATTTATAAGAAAGTGAGTGGGAGCAATGTGGCATTTCTAATATTATATGTGGATGACATATTATTGATTGGAAATGATATAGATCTTTTAAACAGTGTTAAAAGTTATCTAAACATCAAATTTTCGATGAAGGACCTTGGTGAAGCATCATATATATTAGGCATTAAGATACCACTTCATATAGTGTAGGGATTAAATTTGAACATTGACCGTTTGATCAAGACTAGCAAATCCAAACATTTCTAAATGTTGGATCTTCTTTTCATTATTAGCATCTAGAAAGATTCTACTAATAATCTTTAGAATGATGAACGCTAGTATGCGCAAACCTCAAAACACATAGTACTTTATTACTCAGTTTGAGGGTCCTTGTGCTAAATGCACAGAGTTGGATGCAATTTTCATTTTTTATGAGGTCCTTTATGTAACTTGTACCTCCACCAACCATGTTAACTCTCAAGCACCTCGCTCCTACGAGACCTACAATTAGATTGGCCATTCGCAATAGTTCTTATCTTATCTTTATTGTGTCTCTTATCTCTCACAATACCATACCACTACATAGTGTAGGGATTAACTTTGAATATTGAGCGCTGGATCAAGACAGGCAAATCCAAACATTGCTAACCATTGGATCTTCTTTTCCATTCTTAGCATCTAGAAAGATTCTACTGACAGTCTTTAGCACGATGAACGCTAGTATGCGCAAACCTCAAAACACACACTTCATTACTCAGTTTCAGGGACCTTGTGCTAAATGCTTGGACTTGGATGCAATTTTCATTTTTATGAGGTCCTTGATGTAACTTGTAATTTCATCCACCGTGCTAACTCTCAAGCACCTCGCTCCTACGATACCTATCATTAGATCAGCCATTCATAGTACTTCATATCTTATCTTTATCTTGTCTTATCTCTTACCTATAATACCATACCACTTCATATAGTTTACAGATTAACTTTGAACATTGACCGTTAGATCAAGCCTGGCAAATCCAAACATTCCTAACCGTTGGATCTTATTTTCCATTCTTAGCATCTAGGAAGATTCTACAGATAGTCTTTACCACGATGAACGCTAGTATGCGTAAACCTCAAAACACACACTTCATTGCTCAATTTCAGTGCCTCGTGCTAAATGCATGGACTTGGATGAATTTTTCATTATTTATGGGTTCCTTGATGTAACTTGTACTTATATCGACCGTGTTAACTCTCATGCACCTCACTCCTACGAGACCTACCATTAGATCAGCCATTAACAATACTTCTTATCTTATCTTTATCTTGTTTTATCTCTTACCTACCATACCACTACATATAGTGTATGGATTAAGTTTGAACATTGCTAGTTTGATCAAGACTAGCAAATCCAAATATTTCTAATAGTTGGATATTCTTTTCCATTCTTAGCATCTAGAAAGATTCTACCGATAGTATTTAGCACGATGAGCGCTAGTATGCACAAACCACAAAACACACACAATACTTCATTGCTTAGTTTCAGGGTCCTTGTGCTAAATGCATGGACTTGGATGAAATTTTCATATTTATGAGGTCCTTGATTTAACTTGTACTTCTACAGACCGTGTTAACTCTGAAGCACCTCTCTCCTACGAGACCTACCATTAGATTGGACATTCGTAGTACTTCTAATCTTATCTTTATCGTGTCTTATCTCTTATGATACCATACCGCTTCATATAGTGTACGGATTGACTTTGAACATTGACCGTTGGATCAAGATTGAAAAATCCAAACATTGCTAACCGTTAGATCTTGTTTTCCATTCTTAGCATATAGAAAGATTCTACTGATAGTCTTGAGCATGATAAACGCTAGTATGCGCAAAACGCAAAACAAATACTTAATTCATTGCTCAGTTTCAGGGTCCTTGTGCTAAATGCAAGCACTTGGATGCAATTTTCATTTTTATGAGAATTGTTATGTAACTTGTACTTCCACCGACCGTGTTAACTCTCAAGTACCTCGCACCTACGAGACCTACCATTTGACCGGCCATTCACACTACTTCTTACCTTATCTTTATCTTGTCTTATCTCTTACAATACCGTACCACTGTATAGTGTAAGGAACATTGACCGTTTGATCAAGACTGTCAAATCCAAACATTGCTAACCATTGGATCTTCTTTTACATTCTTAGCATTTAGAAAGATTCTACTGATAGTCTTTAGCATGATGAACGCTAGTATGCGCAAACCTGAAAACACACACTTCATTGCTCAATTTCAGGGTCCTTGTGCTAAATGCATGGACTTGGATGCAATTTTCAGTTTTTATGAGGTCCTTGATGTAACTTGTACTTCCACCCACCGTGTTAACTCTCAAGCACATTGCTCCTATGCGACCTACCATTAGATCAGCCATTCGTAGTACTTCTTATCTTACCTTTATCTTGTATTATCTCTTACAATACCATACCACTTCATATACTGTACGGATTAACTTTAAACATTGACCGCTAGGTCAAGACTAGCAAATCCAAACATTGCTAACTGCTGGATCTTCTTTACATTCTTAGAAAATAGAAATATTCTACTGATAGTCTTTAGCACGATGGACGCTAGTATGCGCAAACCTCAAAACACACACTTCATTGCTAAGTTTTAGGGTCCTTGTGCTAAATGCATGAACTTGGATACAATTTTCATTCTTTATGAGGTTCTTGATGTAATTTGTACTTCCCCTGACCGTGTTAACTCTCAAGCATCTCTCTCCTACAAGACCTACAATTAGATCGGCCATTCGTAGTACTTCTTATCTTACCTTTATGTTGTCTTATCTCCTACAATACCATACCACTGCATAGCGTAAAGATTAACTTTGAACATTGATCGTTTGATCAATACTAGCAAATCAAAACATTTCTAACCGATGGATCTTCTTTTCCATTCTTAGTATCTAGAAAGATTCTACTATAGTCTTTAGCACGATGAACGCTAGTATGCGCAAACCTCAAAACACATAGTAGTTCATTACTTAGTTTTAGGGTCCTTGTGCTAAATGCATGGACTTTGATGCAATATTCATTTTTTCTCAGGTTCTTGATGTAACTTGCACTTCCACCGACCGAGTTAACTCTGAAGCACCTCTCTCCTACGAGACATACCATTAGATCGGCCATTCGCAATACTTCTGATATTACCTTTATCTTGTCTTATCATATAGTGTACGGATTAACTTTGAACATTGACTGTTGGATCAAGACTAGCAAATCCAAACATTGCTAATCGTTAGATCTTCTTTTCCATTCTTAGCATCTAGAAAGATTCTACTGATAGTCTTGAGCACAATGAACGCTAGTATGCACAAACCTAAAAAAACCTCAATTTATTGCTCAGTTTCAAGGTCCTTGTGCTAAATGCATGGACTTAGATGCAATTTTTATTTTTATGAGGTCCGTGATGTAACTTGTACTTCCACCGACCATGTTAACTCTCAAGCACCTTGCTCCTATGAGACCTACCATTAGATCAGCCATACGTAGTACTTCTTATCTTATCTTTATCTTGTATTATCTCTTACAGTACCATACCACTGCATATACTATACGGATTAACTTTAAACATTGACCGCTGGGTCAAGACTAGCAAATCCAAACATTGCTAACTGTTGGATCTTCTTTACATTCTTAGAAAATAGAAATATTCTACTGATAGTCTTTAGCACGATGGACGCTAGTATGCGCAAACCTCAAAACACACACTTCATTGTTAAGTTTCAGGGTCCTTGTGCTAAATGCATGAACTTGGATACAATTTTCATTCTTTATGAGGTTCTTGATGTAATTTGTACTTCCCCTGACCGTGTTAACTCTCAAGCATCTCTCTCCTCCGAGACCTACAATTAGATCGGCCATTCGTAGTACTTCTTATCTTACCTTTATGTTGTCTTATATCCTACAATACCATACCACTGCATAGTGTACAGATTAACTTTGAACATTGATCGTTTGATCAAGACTGGCAAATCAAAACATTTCTACCCGATGGATCTTCTTTTCCATTCTTAGCATCTAGAAAGATTCTACTATAGTCTTTAGCACGATGAACGCTAGTATGCACAAACCTCAAAACACATAGTAGTTCATTGCTTAGTTTTAGGGTCCTTGTGCTAAATGCATGGACTTGGATGCAATATTCATTTTTATGAGGTTCTTGATGTAACTTGTACTTCCACCGACCGAGTTAACTCTGAAGCACCTCTCTCCTACGAGACCTACCATTAGATCGGTCATTTGTAGTACTTCTTATCTTACCTTTATCTTTTCTTATCATATAGTGTACGGATTAACTTTGAACATTAACCGTTGGATCAAGACTGGCAAATCCAAACATTGCTAATCGTTAGATCTTCTTTTCCATTCTTAGCATCTAGAAAGATTCTACTGATAGTCTTGAGCACAATGAACACTAGTATGCGCAAACCTAAAAAACCCTTAATTTATTGCTCAGTTTCAAGGTCCTTGTGCTAAATGCATGGACTTGGATGCAATTTTCATTTTTATGAGGTCCGTGATGTAACTTGTACTTCCACCGACCATGTTAACTCTCAAGCACCTCGCTCCTACGGGAACTACCATTTGATTGGCCATTCACACTACTTCTTATCTTATCTTATCTTCATCTTGTCTTATCTCTTACAATACCGTACCACTGTATAGTTTACGGAACATTGACCGTTTGATCAAGACTAGCAAATCCAAACATTGCTAACCGTTTGATCTTCTTTTCCATTATTAGCATCTAGAAAGATTCTACTGATAGTCTTTAGCACGATGAACGCTAGTATGCACAAACCTCAAAACACAAACTTCATTGCTCAGTTTCAGGGTCCTTGCGCTAAATGCATGGACTTGGATGCAATTTTAATTTTTTATGAAGTTCTTTATGTAACTTGTACTTCCACCGACCGTGTTAACTCTCAAGCACGTCACTTCTATGAGACCTACCATTAGATCAACCATTCACAGTACTTCTTATCTTATCTTTATCTTGGCTCTTATCTATTACAATACCATATCACTGCATATCTTGTAGGGATTAACTTTGAACATTGATCGTTGGATCAAGACTTGCAAATCAAAACATTGTTAACCGTTGGATCTTCTTTTCCATTCTTAGCATCTAGAAAGATTTTACTGATAGTCTTTAGCACGATGAATGCTAGTATGCGCAAAACTCAAAACACATAGTACTTCATTGCTCAGTTTCAGGGTCCTTGTGCTAAATGCATGGACTTGGATGCAATTTTCATTTTTTATGAGGTCCTTGATGTAACTTGTACTTCCACCGACCGTATTAACTCTCAAGCACCTCGCTCCTATGAGACCTACCATTAGATTGGCCATTCGTAGTACTTCTTCTGTTATCTTTATCTTGTCTTATCTCTTATAATACCATACCACTGCATATAGTGTACGGATTAACTTTGAACATTGACCATTGGATCAAGATTGTTCCTTTCCATAAAGAAAGTCCGAAGGATATGGATCTGAATGCCACAAGCCAAGCTTTCAGACATATATAGTGGACAGTCATGTTGTACTTATGATTCCCATGTTTTATGAGTTTTCAAACTTCTTCCTATATCTAACTCTGCCCACTTTAAAGTGACTTTATGTCAATTTATATAAATTAGGTCAAGTTTGAAATACAAGTAAATTATTGGTTGCATTGAAAGTTTTATGAAAAGCTTTTGGATGTACCCATAGGGGTTTAGTTAATATATCAGAAACGACTGAGATTTTTGACAACAGGTTAAACTTCTTTCTACGAGTTTACATTTTGACAATTTGATGAAATTAGGTCAAACTTGAGCTATAATTAAGCATGATAGATTCATATTAAAAAATTGTCTTTTCGGAGGTAGATGGGTGCATCTTCTTATAGTAAACAATGTTGTCGTCGTGAGTTTCCAAATATAAGGAAAGAATATTCTCAATTTTCCAATTGATGTCAAGACTGATCCTTCATGTAAAGAAAGTCTGAAGAATATGGATCTGATACATTGCAAATATATCTATAATTTTTGATGTTCCATGCTTGGTTTTATCCACTTTCTTGTGTTTTGTTCCAACTTTGGAGTACTTTTCATATGATTTCTTGGACTAACCTATTAACAAGAGCCACAGTGCCAGCTGCCTGTTTTCTGCTGTTTTTGGTTCCAGGAAAGTCAAAAAATGAATATTCTCGGAATTGGACGGGACAAAAGCCAAAGTGCCTATTTTTCCGGATGTCATCAAGTGCCAGAATACGAGATGGACAGGGGCCAGGGGGCCACCACACCACCTAGCCGCGCAGCCAGGCCTGGCTCGTGCTAGGGGGTGGTGTGGCTGCTCCCGACACCCTCTCGGCCTCTCCTTCCGCCTATATATTGCCCTCGGGATGAAAACCCTAAGTGCCCGGTCAAATATCCACGAAAGAGTCTGTAGCCGCCGTCATCTCCATCCCTAGATCGGGAGGGATCTGAAGCTCTTCCCGGCACCCTGTCGGAGAGTGGAATTCACCCTAGAGGCCTTCTTCATCCCCTTGCAAGCCTCTGGTGTGATGCGTGAGTAGTTCATCCTTGGACTACGGATCCGTATAGTAGCTAGATGGCTGGTTCTCCTCCTTTCTGCTTTCATGTCTAGATCTTGTGAGCTCCGTTCATGATCAAGATCATCTATTTGTAATTCTGCATGTTGTGTTTGCGGGGATCCGATGGATATTGAGATGCTATTTCAGATTGATTATTGATTTTATCATGTCTTTGTTATTTGAGATCTTGCATGCTTTCCGTTGTTAGTAGCTATCTTGGCCAAGTAGATGCTAGCAACTCCAAGAGTTAGTATTTATGCTCGATAGTGGGTTCATGCCTCTGGTAATCTGGGGAAGTGACAGAAATCTCTAAGGTACTAGATGTGCTATTGCTACTAGGGAGAAAACAACAATCCTTTGTTCACAGAACAATCGTATTGTTTACTTTACACGCAGTTCGTAAAGCAATAATCTGTTGCTTGCAACTTAATACTGGAGGGGGTTCGGATGATAACCTGAAGGTGGATTATTAGTCATAGATGCAGTTGGATGGCGGTCTATGTATTATGTTGTAATGCCCAATCAAGTTCCAAAGGAGTCAAGATGATTAGTATATGCACGTATTGCTTTCTCGATGTTTGTCAATTGCCCCGCTGTAATTTGTTCACCCGGCATGTTCTCTATCTTAAGGAGAGCCACCTCTAGTGAACTATGGATCCCGGTCCTTTCTTTACATACAATCTATAAACTGTTTACTGCTTTGTGTTTACTTTCTACAAACTTTTACTTCTTTCCATTCGATACGTTTAATCCTTTGTTTTCCGCAAAACACGGTGAGATTGATAACCACATTGCAACTTGGGGACGAAGTTCTGTGGTTGTGTTGTGTAGGTCTCCATGTTGCTACTATCACCGGTAGTGCGCCCTGCCAAAGCTCAGCTAGTAACACCAATGGGGTGTTTCCTTGCTCCTACTGGTTCGATTAAACCTTGGTTTCATAACTGAGGAAAACTTGTTGCTGTGCTCATCATACCTTCCTCTTGGGGTTCCCAACGAGCTCTACATCAACCACGCACCAACACTTTTCTGGGCGCCGTGCATTGAGCCATCAAGCATTTTTAAAAGGCCGCTGTCGGGAGTCAAGGACATCTTCACAAGGGGAGTCCCTCATAACCAATCTCTTTACTTTGTTATTTTTGTTTTGGTTAGTTTTATTTTTGCTTTGTTTGCTTGTGTTGTTATTCAAAAACACAAAAAAATTAGTTTTACTAGTTTGCTTTCTTATTTGAAAACCCAAAAAAATGACTACTCTTGAAAACACTAAGTTGTGTGACTTCACTAGTACCAACACCAATGATTTTATGAGCACACCTATTGCTCCACTTGTGGCTAAAAATACTTTCTTTGAGATAAAACCTGCTTTGCTCAATCTTGTTATGAGAGAACAATTTTCTGGTATTGGTAATGAAGATGTTGCTTCCCATCTAAATAACTTTGTTGAACATTGTGAGATGCAAAAGCATAGGGATATAGATGGTGATATTATTAAGCTGAAATTGTTTCCTTTCTCTTTGAGAGGAAAAGCTAAAGAATGGTTGAATTCCTTAACTAGGAATATATTTGATTCTTGGACTAAACGCAAAGATGCTTTCATTGGAAAATACTATCCTCCTGCTAATATTATATCCATGAGAAGTGAAATAATGAAGTTTAAACAACTTGATAATGAGCATGTTGCTCAAGCTTGGGAAAGAATGAAATCTTTGGTTAAGAATTGCCCCACTCAAGGACTGACTGCTTGGATGATCATCCAAACTTTTTATGTAGGATTGAACTATTCTTCAAGGAACCTATTGGATTCTGCTGCTGGAGGTACCTTTATGACCATCACTTTGGGTGCTGCAACAAAACTTTTGGACAATATGATGGTTAATTATTCTGAATGGCATACTGAGAGAGATCCACAAGGTAAGAAGGTAAATTCTGTTGAAGAAACCTCCTCCTTGAGTGATAAAATTGATATTATTATGTCTATGCTTGTTAATGGGAAAGCCCATATTGATCCAAATAATGTTCCTTTAGCCTCTTTGGTTGCTCAAGAAGAGAAAGTTGATGTGAACTTCATAAGAAATAACAATTTTGGCAACAATGCTTATGGTAATAATGCTTATAGGAACAATTTTGGTAACAACAATTATAAGCCATATCCTCCCAACAATGGTAATGCTTATGGAAATTCTTACAACAATAATAAGAGTGCTCCCTCTGAACCTGAAGTTATGCTTAAAGAGTTTATTAGTAAACAAACTGCCTTCAATAAAACTATTGAGGAAAAACTCTCTAATGCTGAAAGAAATATAGCATCTTTAGCTGAAGCTCAATCTACTTTGAATAAAATGGCTGCTAAACCTTAAACTAATGATAATCTCTTTGTAGCTACCAATGCCATACAAGTAAGAATTGATGAAAATGTTAGACTATTAGCTGAATCACATGCTAAGTGGGAAAGAGAAGATGAAATTGCTAGAAACATTAGTGTTTCTACTATTACCACCACTAGTGTTGAGGCTAGTAATAGTTCTACTACTTTAGATGATAAATTTGATTTTGATCTTGATGTTTGCAACATCTCTAAAGTTATTAAGTTCCTACAAAAGCTTGCTAAAAGTCCTAATGCTAGTGCTATGAACATGGCTTTTACAAAACACATTACTAATGCTCTCATAAAGATTAAAGAAGAAAAGATGAAACATAAAGCTTCTATTCCTATAAAGCAAGAAGATGGTTGGGAACCCATCATTAATATGAAAGTGAATGACATTGATTTCAAAGCTTTGTGTGATCTTGATAGTAGTGTTTCTATTATCCCTAGAAGGATTTATGATATGCTTGATTTGCCTCCTCTTGAAGATTGTTATTTGAATGTCCCACTTGATGATAATGCTAAAAAGAAACTCATGGGGAGTCTTAATGATGTTCTTATTATGGTTAACAATTCCTATGTCCCCGTTGATTTCTATGTTTTGGATGTTGAATACAATGCTTCTTGTCCTATTACTTTGGGAAGACCTTTTCTTATAACTGTTGGTGCCATTATTGATATGAAAGAAGGCACCATTAAATATCAACTCCCACTAAAGAAAGGTATAGAACACTTCCCTAAGAAGAGAGAGAAGATTTATTTTGCTTCTCCTATGAAAACAAAATTTGGTCTTAATGCTTCTTCATTTGAGAACACTTGATTCTTTCTTTGCTTCTTATGCCTAACTTAAAGGCGTTAAAGAAAAGTACTTATTGGGAGATAACCCAAAAGTTTTAGATGAGTCTTGGAAGTTATTACCTCTGTAATAACCTCTCCTTATCCTTTTTATTTGCTTTTTGTGCCAAGAGTAACCTCTAATGATAGAGAAGTAATGATTGGGAAAGTTGCTGTCCTAAAACAGATTTTTGTGCTTCACCATAAAAATTCGTGAGAGATCTATGTATATCGGATTGAGCTGTAATTATTTGTGCTTCTGCCCCAGGTTATTATCTAACTTTAGTTAGTTTAACACTTTTTTATTTGAGAAACAGAAGGTCTTCGAAAAAATTCGTCTTTACCTGCTGGTCTGTTTTGACAGATTTCTGCCATTTTCTGCATTTGCTTCTTGTTGGTTCCTTCTTGAGTTCTTTTGGGGAATTGAGCTTTTTGAGGGATGTGCTACAGTAGCTAGTGTTCTAATGGAAGTTTATTTGGTGTTATAACTGAACCTTAAGACCTATTATCTTGAGTGCACTAATGTTGCTAATAAAGATTGTGTGAAGTTTTGTATGAAGGAAATTTTGAGGTGTATGGAAGGAATGAGTAATGAGATGAAGGATGGACTAAAGCTCAAGCTTGGGGATGCCACGCGTGTCACCCCAAGAAATATCCAAGAAGTACAAGCGTCAAAGCTTGGGGATGCCCAAGGCATCCCCTTCTTCATCAATAAAAATCCCAGGTTTCTTCCAAACGCTTCATTTTTATTGTTTCATGCACAGTTGTGTTGTTCTTGGAGCGTCTTCCTTTTAGTTTTCATTTTGGTTTTTGTTTGCTTTTGTTTGCTTAGTTTTCTGAATAGATTGGTTGGACCCCCTCTTTCATACGTTGGTTTGGTTTGGAAAAGAGTAGGAAAGTTCTTACTTACGTGGTAAAAAGAGCTCGTTTTTGACTGTGGCCTATGCTTTGTAATGCCATGCTTGATATTGTTTTGGCTTTATGCATAGTATTCTTTGCTATAGCATGACTTGTTATAAACAATTGAGATTGCTTAATATGCCTTGGATGAATCATGCGTTGTTTTAGCATATTAAAGCATAGTATAGTGGTATTCTCCTTTCATGCTTTATTTGGGTTGACATGGCACATGCTCACACCATGTTATGACTATCTCAAGTCACCTAAGCCTTTATGATTCTTTAGTTTTCAACTTGTAGTATCACTTTATGCTTTGATCAATGATGTTTTGTCGCTCTTCATGATTATGGCCATTATTGCTCTCTTAGTTTGTCGCTCCTAGTCTTTTGCTAGCCTCCACAACCAAGTATGAGTTCCACTCATGCATCCAACTCCCTAAACCAAGTTATTCCAAAGAGTCCACCATACCTACCTACTAGCTTATGCTATTCCAAGTATATTCATGCTTGTGCTTACCTTCCAAATTGAACTTGTTATGAGAAAACTAGTGATTAAAGCTCTCACAAACTTGATGACACACTTTACTTTTCTTGCCCTTAATAAACTTGAACCATTGTGTCTTCTATGTTGTATATGCTTGCACTTATTTGTCGGGAATTAGCAGAACCATGCTTTCACGAGGAACGCTTTCAACATTGCACTTGGTACTTGTACCTAATTGATATCATGCTCTTTTGTATATGGATGTCGTGGGTGTGAAATGAAAGGGGAGCTTGTAAGTCCATGGAGTTATGTATATGTGTTATAGAAACGCCTGGGCCGCTGGTCTAATCCATGCTGACATGGTGGAAACCTGCAGCGTAACCATAATGAGCTGTCTATGAAGCATTCTTCTTATAAAAAAAGAGTCCTATATTGAGAAAAAAGAGAAAAGAAAAAAAAAGATACTATGAAAAGAGGAAAGAGAGAAAAAAGAACCATATTCCCATGGTAAATAAGAAGATTGTTGAGATGCTCGTTGTCTGCTTGCCTTGTAATTTTGATATGGGGATTCTTCCGTATCATCGGGCAAGGGGTACCTCGTTGGCGGTTCTCTATGATACACATGTACTTACGATGACAAGAACTTACTGGTGACTAAACTTGAGTAGCATGAGGAGCGTCCCACGTACACAAGGGACATGAGATTTCTGACTTATACTTCGTCAAGCATGTACACCATAGTTTGTTCACTTTAACCTTAATCACTTCAAGATGCTTATGATAGGGGCAATGAGAGCTGAAAGCTATAAATACCATAATTTTTGGAAGCTCTTTATGTGACTTGAATTCCTACTTCCTTTTACAAAGGCCTTTCTTCCACCATTATATTGAGTCTCCACCTTCTATCTTTATGCACCTACTTTGAGAGCATAGTGGCCATTCTTAGTTCTATGTGCATTGTCCCAAGACTAGTAGATATATGCATAACTTGTTATTTCTTGTTTTAAACTATTGTATCTAGTCACTCTTATGAACTTTGAAGGTGTCCTATGCATTTATATTTGCTACTCTATTGAGGGACAAGCTGAATACTATTATGCTATGTTTTCTTTATGTGAAACAAACAAACGCCTTGCAAAGCATTGTTATTCATGAATCTTTTGTTTGTGCCTTTTCATGTTGCATCATAGTTTCTTTGTCTTATTGCTAGAACTTTGTCTTTCATGTTATGATTGAAGTACTATGATCCCAGCTTTGAATTATTTACAAATACTTTGATCAAGTCTTTGATGGTGCATGTCACCTCAAAAATTATTCTTTCTTTTTATCACTTACCTACTCGAGGATGAGCAGGAGTTAAGCTTGGGGATGTTGATACATTGCAAATGTATCTATAATTTTTGATGTTCCATGCTTGGTTTGGCCCACTTTATTGTGTTTTGTTCCAACTTTGGAGTACTTTTCATATGATTTATTGGACTAACCTATTAACAAGAGCCACAGTGCCAGCTGCCTGTTTTCTGCTGTTTTTGGTTCCAGGAAAGTCAGAAAATGAATATTCTCGGAATTGTACGGGACAAAAGCCAAAGTGCCTATTTTTTCGGATGACATCAAGTGCCAGAATACAAGATGGAGAGGGGCCAGGGGCCACCACACCACCTGGCCGCGCGACCAGGCCTGACCCGCGCCAGGGGGTGGTGTGGCCGCTCCCGGCACCCCCTCGGCCTCTCCTTCCGCCTATATATTGCCCTCGGGACGAAAACCCTAAGTGCCCGATCAAAAATCCACGAAAGAGTCTGTAGCCGCCGTCATCTCCATTCCTAGATCGGGATGGATCTAAAGCTCTTCCCGACATCCTGCCGGAGAGGGGAATTCACCCTGGAGGCCTTCTTCATCACCATGCAAGCCTCTGGTGTGATGCATGAGTAGTTCATCCTTGGACTACGGATCCATGTAGTAGCTACATGGCTGGTTCTCCTTGTTGGGGATATACTTTCCGGCTATCCTCACAGTTCCTCACTAACCAGGGTGGCCCACTTCGGGTTAGAGCTTTGCTTCACGGGCAACCCAGTCAGGTAGAGAGGACGGAGTCCAATCCGGCTACAGGAAGGCCTAGAAGACTTACCGACTTAGGCCCATAAGATTACTTGTAGTTCAAGATGTACTCTGTAACCGACTCTTAGTCGTAGCCGGATGGATCTCTCCTGTAAACCCTAGGCCGGATATCTATATAAGCCGTCCTAGGGAGAGCCTTTAGGGCAACACTCTAGACACCTCAATAGTCTACAATCTCAACTCACACTGGCGAACCCTTGTAACCCATATTCCGGCTCTGCCGTATTGCTGGATTGCTAGCAGGAGTAGGATCCGTCCAAAGCCGGATTCAACTGGTAAACTTGTGTGCTCACTGTCCCGGAACACCGTACGTCTCACACCCCTCTCTTCCGCACGCCTCGAGGACCCCCTCATGGTGTACTTGTCATTAATCCGACGATATTTGGTGCCCACTGTGGGGCAAGTGAGCTTTGGATCTGCGTTCTGAGCGGAATCTGCAAGAATCAGAATCGGCAAAACTATCGCCGTCAGTCGCATCCTCTACGCCAGCGACATCCCTCTCATCGTTGTCGACGAGACCTGGATTCCGGCTAGGGAGGTCGTGACTGCCTAAACAATCATGTCTTTTGTCGAGATCGATGTTTACATCGGTTTCGCTGAACCTGCCCCACCCACCCCAGTGGTGATGATAGAGGCAGAAGAATCTTCTGGGTCCCCTTTGTCCGCGGAGGCGGCAGAGTTCCGGATCTCAGAAAATCCTAATCCCACCCAGCCCGCACCAGCTGCGGAGATAGTGGAGAAATCCGAGCCTGAGGAAGACCTAGCGGTCGAAATCGAATCTGGAGTGGATCTCCTAGGAGAGACCGGATCCCAGATCGACCCGCCCGTGGAAGTTGAAAACCAGGAGGAGCTCATCAACGACACTAATTCCGGCTCTGAGGATGCCGGGACAGAGAGACCTTTCCTAAGGTACACACTGCGACGTATGATAATGCAAGATGCAAGCGCAAATGCAATTCTCGAGACCATCAAAAGTTTTGACATGGCTGACCACGAGAGCCGCAGGTACCTCAGGAAGCACGTGTCGCACTTTGTCGGATATGTGAGATCCGGATCCGGCTCTGCCGATGCTGGAGAAAACACCGACTCTGTGCTGGAGGCGATTGGAAGAAACGCCGACGTACCCGCATCCTCGGATGAATCGATGACATCAGCAGATTTTCGAAAGTTCTCCGTGGAATATGAAGAGGAGTATAACTCCAAAGCTGCAGAAGAAGGAGAAGCCATGGATGAAGGATCCGGGGAACACTCTCCCAAAGTGCAGGATGACATGGATGTCGGAGATAATCCCGAGGTCTAGATGTCCGAAAGTACCGATCAGAGCTTGACTCGAACGGACTAAAGCCGTTTTGCTACCAAGCGCCAAGAAAGCAAAGAAGAGGAACAAGAAAAACAAGACCCCGGCAAAAGATCCTCTAACAGAGGAAGTGATTGCCGAGGAATACGAAGAAGACTCGGATGGATCACTTATCCTAGAAGAGCCGAAAAAACAAGAATCGGTGGATGGACACGTGATCACTGAGGCTGCGCGTAAACTCACTAATGCTGCATTAACCACACCTATTCCTACAGCTGCAGAACTTACTGCTGAAGAACTGGACGAGAGGGCGCAAGCCCTAGAAGCGCGTCATCAAGTACTCCTCGATGAAGCCAAAAACATTGAGGAGGAAAAGAAACGATAGCATCTGCGGGGAAGTACAACTCAGCGCATCGTAAGACCAGGAAGCGTCATACCAATGACAAGCAGTTCCCGCAGATCCATGCTGTCCTTTTCGGAGATGAGATGGGGAAGCCTCGGAAAGATAGTAAAGGAGATTGGGTATATCCAACCCCAGTACAGAATATCGTGGCAGCCCGAGAAATTCTATCGGCTAATCTAGGACCGGAGGAAATCCAGTTGGGAATCAAACTACTCAACAAGGGACTAGAGAAGCAAAAGGTCGCCATGTCCGGAAGTCAAAAACTGGTCTCAGATTTCGACCAATGTCGCACAGATCTGGCATGGGCGGACATAAGACCCCAGCGCGTCCCGGAGGAGTATCATCGCCCCGAGCGCCGGGAAGACAATTACTCGAGAACCAGATCGTCAGGACAGCACCGCAGGACTACGCGGGACTGGAGCAACGTCGCCCCAGTGGCCGAGAAAGAGGCCATTGCTGCTCTGAATCCGAGGAATCCTCCCCGACAAGAATCTAACGATCGAAGGGGAGAAGATAAAGAGAAACGTCAGGAGGAGGATCGTCAAAAAATGCCACCTCCTAGGCATGCAAGCCATCCGGCTGAGCCTCACCATAGTGGGAACGACGGACGAAGGAACGACGGAAATCATGCCGGGACAAGCCGGCAGGGGGCTCGTCGTAGTCAAGACCCTCCCCAGAACCAGAATAATGATGCTCCGGACGGAGGCCGGCGATCAACCGGAAATAATCCAGCTGCCCCACTCTCTCCACCAAGCAGTCATCACAACGGCTCTCAAAGGGGTCACGGAGGACGACGTGGCGGAGGAGGTGGTGGTAGAAGCCGAAGTCTGGCTCCAAGGCACCACAGCCACAGCCGACATTCGAGACGATCGCTATCCCCGAACGACGCAAGGCACAGGATCAATTCCAACATAGAGGCGCGGCGCTATGAAAATGATGATATCTATGTAGGCCCAAAATGCTTCGGACCATGCATCAGAGCTACAAGATTCCCGGAAGGATTTGCTATCTCAAGACATATCCAAGCCTACGACGGCATTGCTCGCCGTACACACAGCTACAGGATTTTTTCCAAGCTTGTTGCATCGCCAAAGGCGGAAACAGCCTGGTCGCAACCCGATATCTCCCACTTATGTTGCTGAAGACGGCACGATCATGGCTTAATGAACTTCCGGAGAACACCATTCACAACTGGTATGACATGCAAAGTGCGTTCTTTCGGAATTTCGAAGGCACGTATCGAAGGCCCTGTACGGTTGGAGACCTACAGCGTTGCACCCAGAAGGCCGGAGAAACTTGCCGGGATTACCTCGGATGATGGATCGACACCAAGAACTCTTGTGAAGGAGTAAATGATCAAACTGCGATTGAAGCTTTCATCGTAGGTCTCCCAATTGGTCTACTACGCCATCACTTGAAGTGTGAAAAGGTCATTGATTTGGGAGAGATGATAGAAACAGCGAGCAAATATGCAGATGACAACGACGATGCAGAGGGATTACTAAATGCCCTAGCTGTGCCTCAGTCGGCAAAACAACCAAAGCAACAAGCTCAGAAGCGCAAAAATACCTCGGAAGAGAAACCCAACGCGGAAAAAGCAGTGGTCACTGCTACTTTTGGGTCTGGAGGACTAGGAGGACGCGGCGGAGGCCACGGGCGTGGCCGTGGGACTTCAAGGGTCCAAGGGAGAGGAGACCAGCAACCAGGCAAAACCTACTCTTGGGCTGACATTGCCAATAACCCATGTGTGCATCACCTGGACGCTAATGGGGGCTCGTCCCACACCAACGCTGAATGTCGTTTCAATGACGACATCAAAAGAGATGACACCGCGGGCTACAAAGCTAAGCGGAAGAAGGGAAAGAAGAATCCCGAAAAAGAAAAAGAGACCAAGGAAGATTTCGACATGGAGGAAGCTGATGCTTCAAATCCCAAGCCGGAAGGGAAGAAAACTTTTCCCACCAAGAAGGACACTTATGTCACTTTCCTCGGATCTCAACCAACAAAAGTCAAGAAAGCAGTTCTACACGAGCTCAATGCAACAGTTCCGGCTGTCCCCCAATACCTAGACTGGTCGGAAGTGGCAATCACATTTGATCACGTTGATCATCCGCCTAAGTTGCACAGGCGAGGAAAATACGCCTTAATTGTCAATCCACTTATTGACGGTTATGGTTTCTCCAAGACCCTCATGGACGGTGGTAGTAGTATCAATATTCTCTATGTCGAAACGCTTCGCCGGATGAGGATCTCGGAAACCCAGCTGAACCATAGCTCTGTGATCTTTCATGGAGTTGTCCCAGGAAGACAAGCTAATTCCCTGGGAGAGATTACTTTGGATGTTACCTTTGGAACTCCAAAGAACTATCGGACGAAAGCACTTTCCTTCGAAGTGGTCCCGTTCAAGAGCACGTACCATGCTATATTCGGACGTCCGGCTTACTAGGCTTTTATGGCTCGTCCGTGTTACATTTACAATATGATGAAAATTCCAGGTCCCAAGGGCGTGATCACCATCAGGGGAGACCCGAAGAAAGCGCGAGAGTGCGAGGATGGAAATGCCGCCTTTCTTTGAAGCCGTCTTTGCGCCAGAGTACCAGGAGATCAAGAAGAGCATAGATCCGTCTGAGATGCCCGCAACAAAGAAGGAGGTGACAAAGCCAAATCCGGAGTTCAAGGCATCAAAAGAGACGAAGAAGACGCCGTTGAAGGATGATGACCCCTCCAAGGTGACCCAGATAGGCATAGGCCTAGGTAGCGCATAGGAAAGCGTGCTCGTCAAGTTCCTCCAAGCAAATCAAGATATCTTCGCATGGCAGCCATCTGACATGACCGGAGTACCTAGGGAACTTGCCGAGCACTCTCTAAATGTAAACCCAAATGCTAAACCCATCAAATAGTCCCTACGATGATTTGGCGATGAAAAGCGTAAGGCAATAGCTAAGGAACGAGCACGGCTCGAGTTAGCCAGATTCATAGTAGAGGTCATCCACACTGAGTGGTCGGCCAATCCTGTAATGGTCCCTAAAAAGGACACCACTGATTTAAAGACGTGTGTTGATTATACTGCCTTGAACAAGGCTTGTCCAAAAGATCCATTCACTCTACCTAGAATTGATCAAGTTATCGATTCTACGGCAGGCTCAAACCTCCTCTGTTTTCTCGACGCATATTCCGGTTATCACCAAATCCGGATGAAGGAATCTGACAAAGTCAAAACTTCATTCATAACCCCCTTCAGAACCTTCTGTTTTGTTATGATGCCCTTTGGGCTGAAGAACGCAGGAGCTACGTACCAGTGCACGATACAGTGTTGCCTCCATGACCAACTCGGACACAATGTACATGCATACTCGGATGATATCGCAGTAATGTCCAAAAAGAAGGAAACGCTGATTTCCGACTTGGAGGAAACATTTGCCAATCTACAAAAATACAACATCGTGCTTAACCCGAAGAAATGCTTCTTTGGAATACCAGCCGGAAAATTGTTAGGTTTCATCGTGTCTCAGAGAGACATAGAGGTGAACCGGGACAAAATCAAGGCTATACTCAATATTTCCAGGCCAACTCGCCTGAAGGACGTACACAGATTAATTGGTTGCATCGCTACGGTCAGTCGATTTGTAAGCCGGCTTGGTGAAAGAGCCGCAGCATTATACAAACTCCTAAAAAAGACTAAGGATTTTGTTTGGACTGATGAAGCTGAAGCTGCACTACAAGACCTGAAGAAAGTACTCTCATCTGCTCCTATCCTTGCAGCGACAGAACCTCGGGAACCGATGTTGCTTTATCTCGCTGCGACAAATAAGGTCGTTAGTATTGTCATGGTGGTGGAGAGACAGGAGGAAAATCAGGAGAACCTAGTGCAGCGTCCGACTTACTTTGTCAGTGAAGTCCTGACAGAGTCAAAACAGCGGTATCCGCACTATCAAAAGTTGGCTTATGGTGTTTTTCTAGCATTGCGTAAGTTACGACACTATTTTCAGGAGCATCCAATTACCATGGTGAGAACAGCTCCCATGAGAGATATAATCAACAAAAGTGACGCCACAGGACGCGCCGCCAAATGGGGCATAGAGCTTTCAGCTTTTGATATTGAGTATAAACCTCGGACAGCAATCAAATCCTAGATCCTTGCTGACTTTGTTGCTGATTGGACAGAGACGAAGGAGAACATGATCCACCCTGAGTCGGAATATTGGACCCTCTATTTTGATGGGTCTAAGGCTCGAGGGGGCTCGGGGGCTGGCATGGTGCTCAAATCACCCCAAGGAGATAAACTTTTATACGTATTGCAGATCCACTTCACAGCGACAAATAATATTGCTGAGTATGAAGCACTACTACATGGAATCCGGATTGCTAAAGACATTGGCATCCGACATTTGATGTGTTACGGAGATTCGGATCTTGTTTCTCAACAAGTGTCATATATTTACAATGCAAATAAACACATGGCAGCGTATAAAGCTGTCGTGGATGATCTATCTAAGTCATTCGAAGGATTTGAGGTTCAACACATCCCTCGAGCAGAAAACGAGGAAGCAGATGCACTATCTCGGATAGGCTCTGCACGGAAAGAGGTCCCGGATGGCGCTTTTTTAGAGCACCTCAAGGTTCCCTCATTAAAGGGAGTAGACGAGGAATATCCGACCAAATCCGACTCACCTCTAATAGCAGTTCTGGCTGTAATTCCCAGCTGGACTCAACCCTACTTAGATTATCTGGTAGATAGCAAATTACCCAAAGACGAGGTTCTAAGCCGGCAGATTATCCGACGAGCAAAAGCCTATACTATTGTTAAATGTGAGCTCTATAAACAGAGTGTTTCTGGGGTTTTTCAGCGCTGCGTATCTCCAGAAGAAGGAGTGGAAATCTTAAGGGAAATCCACGAAGGTGAGTGTGGTCACCACGCTGCAGCCAAATCTTTAGTGGCAAAAGCTTTTAGACGCAGATTTTTCTGGCTTACAGCTCAGGCAGATGCCGAACGGTTAGTCAAGACATGTAAAGGCTGCCAAAAGTACGCCAAACAAGCTCACGTTCCGGCTGATCAGCTGTGAACGATACCTATAACATGGCCTTTTGCGGTCTGGGGGCTTGATATGGTAGGACCTTTTAAACGAGCTCCAAGTGGATTTACTCACCTCTTAGTGATGGTGGATAAATTCACCAAATGGATTGAGGCTAAACCTGTCACTAGTTGTGATGGAGCAATAGACAAAAGATTTGTCGAGGATGTTATAATCCGGTATGGTTATCCACATAGCATTATCACGGACAACGGGAGTAACTGCTCTATGGGGGAATTGGCAGAATTCTGCAACGAGCAAAATATCCGGCTTGACATTGCGTCAGTCGCACATCCACAGGCTAACGGACAAGTCGAAAGAGCAAATGGTTTAATCCTACAAGGCCTAAAGCCGAGACTCGAAGCACCACTACGATGTGTTGCGGGGGCTTGGGCAGAGGAATTACCCTCTGTAATATGGAGTTTACGAACGACTCCAAACAGGTCAACCGGATACACATCTTTCTTCTTGGTCTATGGTGCAGAAGCAGTTCTTCCTAGTGATTTGATTCACACCTCTCCTAGAGTGGCCGCGTATATTGAAGAGGATGCCGAGATTTCTCGACAAAACGATCTCGACTTAGTCGAAGAAGTTCGCGTCATTGCTGAAAAATGCGATCTACAACCTATCAACAGAAGTTACGCAAGTATCATAGCCAGAGAGTCCGAAATAGATCTTTCAATAAAGGTGATTTGGTTCTCCGGCTTGTGCAACAAAGAAAGCACAAACTTTCCCCAGTATGGGAAGGGCCCTTTTTAGTTAGTCGAGTATTGCACAATGGATCGTACTACTTAACTGACATGAGGCCAGTCAAAGAAAGACCTGCTACTAAGAAGAGAAAGAGAGCTGGAGGCAGTACAAATCCGGATGAGTTAGACAGACCGTGGAATATTGCTCAGCTACATCCCTTTTATTCTTAGTTTATCCTTCTTTATAAACATATATATGTACATGTTCTGTGAGAAATAAAAGTTTTGGTTGCCTCAATTTTTTCTGAGAAGTTTTTACCATCTTATTTCCGAATGATCATGTCATAGTCGAAAATCCTAGAATGCTTGAAAGTACTTTATGCTCATGTTCGTTTTGATTTAGATTTCCGATTCTAAAACTGCTACCCTCGGGTATAACTCTAAAGTTTCTAGTCTTTACTTTGGTTATTTGTCTGATTGCTGAATGCGGGCATTTTCCGAGTAGTGGATTGTTGGTACTGGAAGCCGGCTTTGTTTCCGAGTTTAAACTGGTTTAGCAATTGAGCTCCGTTGCTCGGCAAAGTTTCCGGCAGAAGGTTTAGCTGGCTCATGAAAGGAATGAGGCGGAAAGCCAGATAAACGATAAGTATAAATGAAAAAATACAAGTGCTTATGTAAACATTTCAGGCACGCAAAAATTTTAAAGCCAAAAGTGCTGGATAGATCAAAATCTTAGCTCTAGCAAAATTATAGTACTGCATATTTACAGGCCCATCATGTTTTTCAGAATAACACAAATATTTCTGTTAATCTATGATGCAGGAAAGGAAGGAGCTACCGGCTTGCTAGATACACCTCCTTGGTATCGTTCCAAGATGTCCACATCCGAGGTGGTGCGTTCATCGTCGGAAACTTCTGCTGATTCTTCTAGAGGCGGAGGCGGAGTGTCCACGCGGGTGAAGAAAGGAGTTTCGTAGCTGGTCAAATCAGCCACGTGACACCCATATCCGGCACAGGAGTGCATGATGGCTTGAAGGTCCTGTTCCTGGCCGTCTTCATCTACTTTGCAGTACCCTCTAGTCACTTGCCATATTTCCATGTTTCCATGGTGGCTCATGACCATGGTGAGAGCGTTCTGCGCCGCAGTCTGCGCGTAGGACATGTTCCAATCCTGAACAAGTTGCGGCATCTCCTGTGCCTTGTCCCGCACCTGAAAATCCGACATGCTGTGCATGTCCGGAATCGTGAGAGCTTCGCCGATGTCCTCAAGGGATTGGCGGAAGTCATGAAGCAGGTCACCGACTTGGGTAAGCCGGTGGGTGCGGGGCTCGGTGGAAGAAGAGTCCATCAAGTTCAGAGGACCTATACACAAAACAAGTTAAGAAAAATCCGACATTGATAGAAGTCGAAGAAAGAGGAAAAGTCAGACAGATGGAACGTACCGAAAATGACGTCGTCAATTTTGGTCTTCTCTTCCCGAAGACTCTGGAGTTCAGCCCAGAGCGCCTCAGAAAGGTCCCTTTCTCTGCTAAGCTCATTATTGAGGTCCGAGATTTTTTGATCTTGAGCAGCGATCTTGTGATCATGCTCATCAGTAGCCATGGAGGAGGATTCAAGGATTTGAGCGATGCTTTTTTCATGATCCGCCTTGAGCTGATCCAGCTCTTGGCGAAGCTCCTTGTTCTCCACCACAAAAGTCTTGAGGTTCTCGTCCTCTTCAATCATGGCATAGGATTGTTTTACAAGCGCTGTAAGTCAAAAAGAACAACAGTTCAGGAAAAATTCGACTATGAAAACATGAAAGACAAAGTTTGAGTCTCGAAATTGTTTACCTTCGGCCTCATCTTTGGAGACCTTAAGTTCAGAGTTTTTAAGTCGGAGAGCCTTGATCTCTCTCCGCTTATCACAAACATTCTTCAACAAATCCTGGTTATAGGAACATACTTTCTGTAAGTCAGAATACCCAAAGCCAGAAAGCTACTAAAGACTCGGGCTAATATTTTTGCTAATATCAGCACGAGCCTGGGGGGCTACACTAGTTCGTTCTTTGGCATCCTAAGGAATCATAAACCCGGATTATTTATCCTACTTCATGCTTGGGGGCTAGAGGATATGGTATGGAATAAAGGAAAGACAAGAGTTAGAATTCTGACTTACATATTGTTCGCGAGTTAGTTTGTCCAAACTCGCGTTTACTTCAACTGCAACCTTCTCGGCGAGAGTCAGAGGGACCACTGGAGCTGTTGGAAGCTCACCGGTCCGTATCCTCTCGTTGCAAAGACGCACTTGTTCAAGAAGGTCAGAATGTTTGATGTCCTCTGCATCTTGTGCTTCTTCTTCGAAAGATAAGTTTCTTTTCTCCAGGCATTGCCTGGCCAGCCGCTGGATCTCTTCAGCAAATTTCTGGGACAGGCCAAACTTGGCAAGTCACGGATTCCTGATAAGGTTTTCGGCAAAGGTTTCTGCCGAGGGATCATTACCCAAAGAGGTTTCACCCTTATCTAAATCTGACTCGCCCATGGTGACGTCAGTTTGTGATTCAAGGATCACGGGCTCCGATGAAGGAGCCGGATCTTCTACGGTAGCCGGAGAGATCACCGGTGTAGCGGAAGGTTGAGGGGCAGGAGTCAGAGGAGCCATGACAGGAGAAGCTATGGTAAGATTCATCTATCGCAAGGGCTTCGAAGAAGTTCCCTTCCCCTTGCCCTTGATGAGTTGTTTAGCTCTAAGAATGTGATAAAGTCGGAAACATTACATCTCAGAAGAGAATTTGAATAAAGTACAAAGGCGGAAGTTGTGATTGAAAGTTACCTCTTCACGACGGGCACCTTCTTTGTGCCAACAGCCACCATCGGAGCTTTGCGCTTCTTGAGCGCAAGGTCCAGTAATGGGACCACCTTTGTCTCCTGAGAAAACTCCAGAGGATATCCTTCGAGCGGAGCAAATTCCGACTCGGGGAGGTTAGCAAGCTGAAAAGAAGTAGACATATCAGTATTGCAATGTAACTCAAAGATTGAAACACATGAAAAGGTGTACTGTTCGAAGCTTACCGGCACTACGGGGTTTTTTGCCATATGCATATCCAGAGAAACCTCCGGGATCCTCCTCTCGATCCGCTCCCTTATCAGCCACTTGATCTGGCTTATATAGCCCTGCGTGGTGTAGGCTTTGGGGCTGATGCGGAGGGAGTCTTTCTTGGACGACATGATGGAGTGCATCAGTCGATCTCCGTGGTACTGAAGGGGCTGGATCCGACGTGACACCTAGCATTGGACCAAGTCGGATCCCTTTAGTCCTTTGTGTTTGATCAAGTATTCGATCCTCCTCTTAGCGAGGATCAGATTGTCAGTGAGAGCTGGAAGAGCCTCATCCCAAGACGGTTGGGCCGTGGCAGCTCCGTCGATGAAAGCCGGCAAAGCAGTGGCTTTGCCGGGAGCCAGAATATCCCTATGATAAAAGAATGTGGCTGGCCATTGTTTGACCGAGTCACTGGCTAGGATTTTGGGATATGCGCGCTCGCGTCTAAGTGAAAAACTAATAGTACCGGTGATGTAAGGAACACCGGCAGTGATAGAGTTTCTCCGGACATGAAAATAGTACTGGAATAAGGTCAAACTCGGCCTAATGCCGAGAAATCCCTCACACAAAGAAGCGTAAGCGCTCATTTCTAAAATAGAGTTGGGAGGAAGATGGTGGAGTTGGACACCAAAATGGTCAATCACCTCGGAGAAGAACTCCGAGGGAGGTAATGAAAAACCTCTATTGAGGTGGGTGCCGAAGTGGACCCGCTCGCTGACGCGTCGGTTGGGGATGGTTTCCTCGAAGCCGCTCCGCCTGTCGCTGGCGCGGAGGAGCCCTTCTATCTCCATGTTCTGGAGCTTCTCGTTGTCGAGTACGCAGGGGATCCAGACCCCGCGGAAGGTTTCCTTCTCCGCCGCCGCTTCCGTCGCCGCCGCTGCTGCCAAGCCGGAAGAGGAAGAAGAAGCCATTTCTCTGGCGAGCAGTTGACCTAGGATGGGCGGCGCTGGGGGTTTTTGGGGGAAAGCAGAGGAGCTCTATGCGCGCGGGGGAGAATTGGAGGAGACGAAAAGGTAAAGGACAGGTGAAGAGAAGAGGAGAAGAATCCTCACCCCTTAGATCCACCTAACCGCGCCAAGATTCGTGCAAATATTACAGTGTAACCGCCACGCGTCGTGGAAGGAACTGGAAAGGACCCACGCGATGATTAGTTCGCCTCGATCTCCGCGCACGCATTGAAACGGCGCCTCGGTTCCACGAACCGTGGACCCACCAATGGTCGTGCTGACAGAATGCCTGTCAGATGACGTGACTTGACCATGACTTGTGTCAGGTGGCGTTAGAGACCAAGTTTTGGCTTAGTTTGAAATCAAGCTGGAAAATCCGAGTAACCTGTTGATAGGTCCGACTTATTTTTAAGATCCGGATCGTATTTTCTATTGTGAAGTTTTAGGAACCGTTCAAGATTTTGCAAGCCGAAGATCAAGCTAGACGATGATGAATCTGACTTTGGATCTTGGAGGCCTCCGGGGGCTGATGTTGGGGATATACTTTCCGGCTATCCTCACAGTTCCTGACTGACCAGGGTGGCACACTTCGGGTTAGAGCTTTGCTTCACGGGCGACCCAGTCAGGGAGAGAGGACGGAGTCCAATCCGGCTATGGGAAAACCCAGAAGACTTACCGACTTAGGCCCATAAGATTACTTGTAGTTCAAGATGTACTATGTAACCGACTCTTAGTCGTAGCCAGATGGATCTCTCCTGTAAACCCTAGACCGGATATCTATATAAGCCATCCTAGGGAGAGCCTTTAGGGCAACACTCTAGACACCTCAATAGTCTACAATCTCAACTCGCACAGGCGAACCCTTGTAACCCATATTCCGGCTCTGCCGTATTACTGGATTGCTAGGAGGAGTAGGATCCGTCCAAAGCCGGCGAATTCGAACCTGGGTAAACTTGTGTGCTCACCGTCCCGGAACACCGTACGTCTCACACCCCTCTCTTCCGCACGCCTCGAGGACCCCCTCATGGCGTACTTGTCATCAATCCGACGACACTCCTCCTTTGTGCTTTCATTTCTAGATCTTGTGAGCTCCGTTCATGATCAAGATCATCTATTTGTAATTCTGCATGTTGTGTTTGCGGGGATCCGATGGATATTGAGATGCTATTTCAGATTGATTATTGATTCTATCATGTCTTTGTTATTTGTGATCTTGCATGATTTCCGTTGTTAGTAGCTAGCTTGGCCAAGTAGATGCTAGCAACTCCAAGAGTTAGTATTTGTGCTCGATAGTGGGTTCATGCCTCTGGTAATCTGTGGAAGTGACAGAAATCTCTAATATACTAGATGTGTTGTTGCTACTAGGGAGAAAACAACAATCCTTTGTTCATAGAACAATCGTATTGTTTACTTTACACGCAGTTCGTAAAGCAATAATCTGTTGCTTACAACTTAATACTGGAGGGGGTTTGGATGATAACCTGAAGGTGGATTATTAGTCATAGATGCAGTTGGATGGCGGTCTATGTATTATGTTGTAATGCCCAATCAAGTTCCAAAGGAGTCAAGATGATTAGTATATGCATGTATTGCTTTCTCGATGTTTGTCAATTGCCCCACTGTGATTTGTTCACCCAGCATGTTATCTATCTTAAGGAGAGCCACCTCTAGTGAACTATGGATCCCGGTCCTTTCTTTACATACAATCTATAAACTGTTTACTGCTTTGTGTTTACTTTCTACAAACTTTTACTTCTTTCCATTCGATACGTTTAATCCTTTGTTTTCCGCAAAACACGGTGAGATTGATAACCACATTGCAACTTGGGGACGAAGTTCTGTGGTTGTGTTGTGTAGGTCTCCATGTTGCTACTATCACCGGTAGCGCTTAAAGCTTCACTAGTAACACCAATGGGGTGTTTCCTTGCTCCTCTTGGTTAGATTAAACCTTGGTTTCATAACTGAGGAAAACTTGCTGCTGTGCTCATCATACCTTCCTCTTGGGGTTCCCAACGAGCTCTACATCAACCACGCACCAACACTTTTCTTCTCTGGCTGCATTGAGCCATCAAGCATTTTTCTGGCGCCGTTGCCGGGGAGTCAAGGACATCTTCACAAGGGGAGTCCCTCATAACCAATCTCTTTACTTTGTTATTTTTGTTTTGGTTAGTTTTATTTTTGCTTTGTTTGCTTGTGTTGTTATTCAAAAACACAAAAAAATTAGTTTTACTAGTTTGCTTTCTTATTTGAAAACCCAAAAAAATGACTACTCTTGAAAACACTAAGTTGTGTGACTTCACTAGTACCAACACCAATGATTTTATGAGCACACCTATTGCTCCACTTGTGGCTAAAAATACTTTCTTTGAGATAAAACCTGCTTTGCTCAATCTTGTTATGAGAGAACAATTTTCTGGTATTGGTAATGAAGATGTTGCTTCCCATCTAAATAACTTTGTTGAACATTGTGAGATGCAAAAGCATAGGGATATAGATGGTGATATTATTAAGCTGAAATTGTTTCCTTTCTCTTTGAGAGGAAAAGCTAAAGAATGGTTGAATTCCTTAACTAGGAATATATTTGATTCTTGGACTAAACGCAAAGATGCTTTCATTGGAAAATACTATCCTCCTGCTAATATTATATCCATGAGAAGTGAAATAATGAAGTTTAAACAACTTGATAATGAGCATGTTGCTCAAGCTTGGGAAAGAATGAAATCTTTGGTTAAGAATTGCCCCACTCAAGGACTGACTGCTTGGATGATCATCCAAACTTTTTATGTAGGATTGAACTATTCTTCAAGGAACCTATTGGATTCTGCTGCTGGAGGTACCTTTATGACCATCACTTTGGGTGCTGCAACAAAACTTTTGGACAATATGATGGTTAATTATTCTGAATGGCATACTGAGAGAGCTCCACAAGGTAAGAAGGTAAATTCTGTTGAAGAAACCTCCTCCTTGAGTGATAAAATTGATATTATTATGTCTATGCTTGTTAATGGGAAAGCCCATATTGATCCAAATAATGTTCCTTTAGCCTCTTTGGTTGCTCAAGAAGAGAAAGTTGATGTGAACTTCATAAGAAATAACAATTTTGGCAACAATGCTTATGGTAATAATGCTTATAGGAACAATTTTGGTAACAACAATTATAAGCCATATCCTCCCAACAATGGTAATGCTTATGGAAATTCTTACAACAATAATAAGAGTGCTCCCTCTGAACCTGAAGTTATGCTTAAAGAGTTTATTAGTAAACAAACTGCCTTCAATAAAACTATTGAGGAAAAACTCTCTAATGCTGAAAGAAATATAGCATCTTTAGCTGAAGCTCAATCTACTTTGAATAAAATGGCTGCTAAACCTTAAACTAATGATAATCTCTTTGTAGCTACCAATGCCATACAAGTAAGAATTGATGAAAATGTTAGACTATTAGCTGAATCACATGCTAAGTGGGAAAGAGAAGATGAAATTGCTAGAAACATTAGTGTTTCTACTATTACCACCACTAGTGTTGAGGCTAGTAATAGTTCTACTACTTTAGATGATAAATTTGATTTTGATCTTGATGTTTGCAACATCTCTAAAGTTATTAAGTTCCTACAAAAGCTTGCTAAAAGTCCTAATGCTAGTGCTATGAACATGGCTTTTACAAAACACATTACTAATGCTCTCATAAAGATTAAAGAAGAAAAGATGAAACATAAAGCTTCTATTCCTATAAAGCAAGAAGATGGTTGGGAACCCATCATTAATATGAAAGTGAATGACATTGATTTCAAAGCTTTGTGTGATCTTGATAGTAGTGTTTCTATTATCCCTAGAAGGATTTATGATATGCTTGATTTGCCTCCTCTTGAAGATTGTTATTTGAATGTCCCACTTGATGATAATGCTAAAAAGAAACTCATGGGGAGTCTCAATGATGTTTCACAATAGTTTGGTAGATGGGTGCATCTTGACGTAGTAATCATTGTTGCATGTGAGAGTTTCCAATAATTAGGAAAAAATACATTCAATTTTCCCTAGTGAGGACGGTGATGTTATTTTGTGAAGAAAGTCCAGATAATATGGTCAGAATACCACAAGCCAATGGTTTCACACATAGTTGATCATGGTTCCTATATAACTTCGGCATAAAAGTTACATATTACGATGTGTTCCTGACACGCGGTACTAGTATACGTACTACTAGTAGATTTTCTATCTCCTTCGCCCCCTCTCACCATCCATCCATCATCCTCTTCATTTCTCCTTCCTTCCCATCTAAGCTTTCATGCAATGATTATACTTCTAGTATGAGATGCAGTGGTGAAGAAAAAGATGAGGCCCACACCATATCACCATCGATCAAGTTCGATGACGCAACTTTGTGAAGAGTATATGTATACTAGTAGTACTGTAGATAAGCATGTACTACTAGAGACACTTAATTTTTAACGAAGGAAGTAAGAGACACCAAGTAATTCAGCAAGATCTGCATGATTTTCTTCATTTTTGGATAAAGCGGGTGCCTCCTGAATTCTCTGGGCCGAGTCTAGTATAACCATTTCTTTTGTTGTTGATGGGACGAGTCTCGTACAATCTATTTATTATATTTTTGGATACTTATCAGGGTATTAACACAAGCACAACTATTAATAGACATTATAAATTGCAATAGTACGCACCCCTCCTTTCACCCAAAACGCCCAACCTACTATTGCTTAGAACTCGATCTCTCTGTATTTCCATCCAAAATGTCGTAACACAACTCTCTATAGAACACATCGATTGACCTAACAAATGGGAAGTCCCCGAAACTCTGTCTGGAAGCCCAGACTCAGTCGACGGGCCATGGCTGCCACCGCTATCTGACTCCTCTAATGAAGAAGGTAGCCACTGGTAGCGCTTTTTCGAAGGGACACCACCACCAACACCGAGCGACTCTAATAAGATGGAAGATGAGACTGAGGAAGAGGAGGAGTCTGAGGTTGATGTTGAGTAGGAAGCTGAAGATGATGATAGGGAGGAGGCCTAGGACGACAGCGAGGAGGTCTCTGATGAGTGCATATTTGCATCATGTTTTATATTATTATTTTGCATTGTAGATGTAGAATCTTGGTATTTTACGGTGCTCGCACGCACATTTTATGTCTGTTTTCACCAGGATCAGAACAGATGATGGATCCAATGGACACAATTCTTGGAGCAGTTGTAATGAGGAGAAAAGGAGTCAAAAACAACGTAAATCGCTTATTTGGGAAATATTAATAATACCAGAATAAATCCCGAAGCAATCAAAGGAGGCAAACGGTTTAACGACCAACTATACGGCGGGAATAAATTTTGCGGCCGTATAGTTCCCGCCGTATAGTTGGCGCCGCCACCGCCTCCTCAAATAGTTTCACCCCATGCAACTTGATCGAGGAGACGATATATAGAACACCCAGAAATCGCCGAAACGTCACCTCCGGAAGGCATCTGGAGGGGGAACTCGTCCACCGGGGATCCATCTTCGCCCTGCGCAGATCCGGGAGGCTAAGGCATAGATCTTCATCATCCACCACTGCATCACCACCATCTCCATCCATCCCATCTACATCTTCTCTAGATCTTGTTGTAATTTCCGTACTCGTTGTGGATTTATACAAGTACTATTCATCTATGATAGATTCCATTGTTATTGCCATGATGTTGATTGCCTCTATGTCTGAGTAGATCATTAGTTCTTGGGGAGATGGAGAAACCCTAGTATGAGATTGAAATAATATAAAGTTTATTATGATATTCATCATTATGACCATGTGTTAGATTGTCTTCATGTTGATGTTGAGAGAAGTCAACCTCTCAATATTTGCCTCTCATGGAGACTTGAAGGAGGGAACTACTTGTTGGTAGACAGAGGTGTGTTAGCACTTACAGTGACTATAAAGCTATTGGCACTCCTTACGTATCAACTTGGGAAACCGAGGAAACTCACGGAACACTATCCATGCCATGGGATACGTCCTACGGGATTATGTCCCTTAATAGCGCAGTAATTGGATTGATGTCGATTGCTGACTGCTGTGGTTATGAGGATGATGTGAGCAATGCTTGCTGCCTATTTGTCCAAATACGGAGTTCCTCCCACACATACATAGTTGAGAATGTTCATGATAATAATCTTTACCTTAGCTCCTTATAATGCTAGTGGTGTATCCGCTACTCACTGAGAATGCTTTTCCCTATTGCAGTTCCAATCTCTCTTACATACGCGGTACTTACTTTCTATGTTTAGTTGTTTTACTTTACTTAATATTGCTCTCATACCAAAAACCCAAAAACACCTTTTTACGTAATACTCGCATTTTATGTTGTCACTTAGAACTTTATTTACCATTTCTATTGTAATATTTATTTCAAGAGTTATTAGACTTTAGACTCCTGCTCCCTGTGGGATCGATATATTTATTTCGAAACTAGTTACAAACAATCTATGCACTTGCAATCATCAAGCTATTTCCTAGCGCCGTTGCCGGGGAGCTAAGAGCTGTAGGTCTTTTAGTTTTTGCTTATTTATTTTTGTCTTGCTAAGTTTTGTTTTGAGTTACAGGTTTCCACCAACATGATGTAGTTTGAGAAGTGCTAACCCACTCAACCACTTTGGGAAGCTCTATGATATTTATAAAAGAGACAACTCCAATGAGAAGACAAGGGGGTTTGAAATAAATCCCCTATTACTCGGTATTCTATAGAAGAAGCAATTTACTAGAGATGAAGAAGATCCTAATCCTTTTGAGCATATTGCATGTTTCAAAGATATATGTGGCACTTTTCAATTGACGGGATATAATGCTAATGAGGCAAGGGTTAAACTTTTTAGTCAGACTTTGACTTGTACAACTCTCTCATGGTACAGATCTCTACCCCCTGAAGCCACTACTACTTGGGATAATCTAGCCTATGAATTTCTAGCAAAATATTATCCATTATCAAAATCTTTTGGAATCAAGTGTCTTATAATGACTTAGAGGAACCATTCTAATGAAGTACTAGTAAGAGCTTATATCAGATTTAAAGATTTACTACGTCTATGTCCTCATCATGATTTGCCTGAATGGTATTTATTGCATATCTTTAATGGCGGTTTAATTAAACCTAATAAAATTGAACTAGAATCTTTCGCGGAAGGAGCCTTTGTGAATCTTCATATAACTAAAGCTTGGGCTTTACTTAATAGAATTCATGATCATAGAGTTTCATGGAATTTTGGTCTATGAAGTGATGGAGGCGTAGAAATAGAACATGATTGTATTCATGACTATAATAAAAAGGGCCATGTTAAAGAATTATCTAAAGAACTTTATTTGGATTCAGATCTTGTGTTACAAGTTGTTAAAGCTTTTACAGAACATATCAAAGCTCCAAACGAGGGTTTGGTCAAATATTATCCACCACCTGATCCTGACAAGAAAAGAGAAGTTAAAGAAACACTGGCCTCTCTAGAACCAATATATGAGACGCCTTTCCCTAACACTGCACAAAAGCATATTATTGAATATGAACAGGTCAAGGCAGTACAGGAGAGGAAGGAAGAGTAAAGTATGCCAGAAGTCGTGGAACATCTGGAAGAAACTAAATATGAAGAGGTAACCAAGGAAGCAATTTGGTATGTATGCACATTGTAACATAGTTGAACTTTATGAAGAGACTTTCATATTGGTTGAAGGTAAAACCATGGTAAAAGATGTGGGTAAGCCTATTCTTCCCTACATATTTAAAGAAACCTCGCATTATGGTTTATGCGATCTTGGCACTGAAGTTAATGTTATATCTTATGATTTCTATTTAGAAATAAAATAAGAAATAGAAGCGGCTACAATTGAAAATAATGATATGACAATTATGTTTGCCAATGAAAATCTTAGGATTCCAATGGGAGTAGTTGAAGATGCAACTATCACAATTGGCAATTGTCCTATCGATTCTGTAGTTGTTGATATGCCAACAAACACTCTTTGCCCAATTATATTTGGAAGAAACTTTTTGAGTGATATAGGTGCCTATGTTGATTTCAAAAAGGAGATTGTGTCTCTTAAGCTTGGGGGAGCGGAAAAAGAGTTCCACTTTTCCAAATTTAAAGACTGGCCTCCACAAATACAAGAAGAAGAGAAAGAGAAAACTATTGAGGAAATGGGAGCTCTTTTCTTTAGTAATCAAGAAGAAGAAATAAATGAAGACTCAAATTATGAAGAAATAGTTATGAAGGACAAGTCTCTAGAAGAACTAGAAGATGAGCTCGATTCACTTCCCATTATAGGGACTCAAACTGATGAGGCTTTTGAAGAGCCAGATAAGAGAGGGTACGAGGAATTACCACTCCCAGAGTTGAAGACTCTACCAGATAATCTTAAATACAAGTTTTTAGATGATACAAATAAATTTCCTGTTATTATTAGTGCTAAACTTTCAGGAGAAGAAGAAGAACTCATGAAAATACTTAAGGAGCATCGCAAGGCCTTTAGGTACTCAATGGATGATTTGAAGGGCATTAGTCCCATGATAACTGTCCATCGGATATTCATGGAAGAAGGTGCTAAACCAGTTGCAGAATTTAATAGAAGATTGAAGCCTCAAATGAAGGAAGTGGTAAGAAAACAAATTGTACGCCTACTGGATGCATGTATAATCTATCATGTTAAAGAAAGTGAATGGGTAAGTCATGTTCATTGTGTCCCTAAGAAGGGCGGTTTTACTGTTGTCCCTAATGAAAACAATGAATTGATACCTACTAGAACTATTGTTGGGAACAAGATGTGCATAGACTTCAGGAAATTAAATAAAGAAACTAGGAAAGATCACTATCCTTTACTATTCATAGATCAAACTTTAGAAAGGTTAGCAAACCACACTCATTTTTGCTACTTGGACAGATACTCTTGTTTTTCTCAAACAGCTGTTCATCCGAATGACCAACTTAAAACAACTTTCATTAGTCCTTGTGGTTTACATGCTTACCGACGTATGCCTTTTGGTTTATGTAATGCCCCTGCTACTTTTCAAAGATGCATGACTGCTATTTTTGTGGATTTTATAGAACTGATAATGGAAGTACTTATGGATGACTTTTCTGTCTATGGAACTTCGTTTACTAGTTGCTTGGATAATCTCAAAAGAGTTCTGCAGTATTTCAAAGAAACCAATCTTGTTCTAACCTGGGAGAAGTGCCATTTTATGGTCAAAGAAGGTATAGTCCTTGGACATAAGGCATCAGGTAAGAGAATTGAAGTGGATAGAGCTAAGGTTGAGGCCATAGAGAGAATGCCACCACCCAGGGATATTAAAGGTATAAGGAGTTTTCTTGGTCATGTGGGTTTTTATAGAAGGTTCATTAGAAATTTCTCTAGAATATCTAAACCTTTGACTAACCTCCTGCAAAAGGGAGTAAGATTTAATTTTGATGATAAATGTCTTGAAGCCTTTGATAAACTCAAAAATGCCTTATCCCATGCTCCTATCACTAAACCACCTATCTGGGATACGACCTTTGACTTAATATGTGAAGATAGCGATGATGTTGTAGGAGTAACTCCGGGACAACACATTGGTCACAGATTTAATATTATACATCATGCTAGTAGAGCTCTTAATGATGCTCAAAAGAATTACCCTAAGGAAGAAAGGGAACTTTTTGCTGTATTTTTCTCTTGTGATAAATTTCGTTCTTACATAGTTGATGCAAAAGTAAGAGTTCATATGAATCATGATGGTTTAAAAGAACTCCTTGAGAGGAAAGACCATAAGTCAAGATTGATCCATGCAGAGGCAGGAAATAAAAATGTTGGATGCAATGTTCATGTTTGTCTAGCAAGACACCAATCTTACCGAGAGGAACTTTAGTCCTGATGATTTTTTCTTACGAGAATTATTCAATGAACCAAGGTTAATTCCTCCAAAAGATAAGAAGTCCTTATTGTTGGAGGAGCTTGTCATCCCTGGATAAGCAAACGGTAAGTTCAAGGTAAGTGTTCTTACTAAAATAAGTGATTTCACTTCAAGAAAAAAGTCATGGAGAGACGCTCAATATATATCCTATGGACACTTTAATTCATCTCTACATTGTTGTAAAGACGCTACTATAATGCGTCATAGGAGCGTCTCCTTATGCACTGTCTCAAACACTGTAAAGACATCTTGTAAGCATCTCTCAAATAAAATGAGACGCTTTCAAAAGCATGTCTATGCTAATAAAGTCGCGTCTCTACCAATATCAAGTAGCTTCGTCGCCTCATTAAATGGAAATACTATTTTTTATAAGAAATTAGTTTATTCTTTGGTCTTTGGAATCAACTGATGATCGCTCACATCATGTGACAAAAATAAAATTCCAGACATCACAAAAACAATGAACATCACAAAAGTTCACTGCAGTGCAGAAAATATCCACTATGTCATTTAATGGCAATTGTACTTTACAAGTGAAATTTACACCCTTACAATATTTGTATAGACGACAGAATAGGTCATACAATTTCTCTATACAATTCCCTAACTGATGAGAATTTATCTATTGATGATGTCGAAATCATCCACGCTTCACTGCTTCCGCATACTTTGCTTCTTCTCCATATTGTGCCGCTTGACAAGTTGTCGAAAAAGAAACATGCGGAGGAAAAACTACACGATCAATAAACAATTGTAAACTATTAACAATTTAATATCTTATGATCTCAGAGTAAATTAACGTCTGCAGCTGCAAAAATATACCGTAAAGTTTCAGTCCGATTGAAGACATACATATGCATAAGTATTAGACGAGTATAGCTAATCTGATCCTGTTCGTAGAGAAGACCCAAGACATCGATCATCAGAATTACCGGGACGAACCCTATCCTGGATCGGGGAAGCAAGGTGCATTTAAAATAATTCGGAAGTACAAGTTACCTTCTGCTGTCGATGCAATTGGTACCCTCTTCTTTGAATACGACCTCAGTGTTGCCTCGTGTATTATCTTCTATGCAAAATTACAACGATGTACAATATCCACGATCGGTAGGCCAATACACAGACCCAAATCGCATTCACTTGTCTGACCCATAAAGAAGAAAATTTCAAGAGATCTTAAAGGGGAGAGGAAGGGCGAGGCAAACAGGAAGAAGTAAATCGAGTCTAGCAGCAAGGAATAGCAAATCGAATCTAGCGTAAGGCCAACTCACCAGATTAAAAATTAATGGAACCCAACGGCCGGCCGGATCTTCAGAACGTACATCGTCACATGGATCTCTGCAGAAGCAAGGAAATTGTGTTCCTGAAGAGGGACCAAGGTGAGAGTTCGCTCGAGACTCGTACCACGATCGGAACCGGTGGCGCAGTGGCGGCGGCCCTAGGTTATACACGAGGTGCCCAAGATAACTACTTCTAACTTGGCGTGAGATAGATAAACGTGGCCCAGTGGGATATTTTCAATTATTATTATTATTATCAATTCTTTAAGCTGAAATTCAGGACGATCTCTGTAGCGTCTCAAAAAACGTCTTAACGCATGGCTCGGCCGCGGATGTAAAGACGAAAATAAAAGCGTCCAATGGATCGCGTCTCTACGTGACGTTTTTTGTTGTAGTGTTTGTTTTCATAGATTTTACTTCTGAAATCTTTGCTTTTGAATTCCTCGTGTTTTTTTAAAGTTTCTGAGGGTTTTAACCAACTATATGGGTGCAACTATACAACCGGAGAAAAGTCTCTCACCGTATAGTTGGTCGTTAAACTCACTGTATCATCTTCGTAAAATTGTTCTCGATGTCTAGACCTATACGGGCGCAACTATACGCCCGGAGCTAAAATTCCGGCCATAGTTGGTCGTTGAACTCTCAAACACTTTCGATTTCTGACGTTTGTATCTATACGGTCGCAACTATACGACCGAAGCTAAAATTCCGGCCGTATAGTTGGTCGTTGAACTCTCAGACACTTTCGTTATTTAGTGTATGTATCTATACGGTCGCAACTATACGACCAGAGCTAATTTTTTATCCGTATAGTTGGTCGTTAAACTACCAGACACTTTTTGTTTTCCTTTTTCGTTATTTGATATATATATATAAAAACGTTATTATCGGTTCCGAGTCCTAACTTAACCGATCTGGACTCGAGATATTTGAAAATATCTGCCTGGAACCAACTATACGGCCGGAGCTATACGGGCCGCGCCCGTATAGTTGGTCGTTACGCGACATGACTCTTCTAAATCTATGATTTCTTTCCCTGTTTCGTTAAGGTTCTTTTCTTGGGCGACAATTTGGTGTTTCTCGCGAGTTTTACCGACCTCTGACCCCCCTTTTATACTGTCATTGTCTCTCTCTAATCATAATCTTCAGGAACCAATCTAGCAATGCGTTATCTCGTCCCAGGCCGTGGGAAACCCCTGGGTCTCGTTGATCCTTCCTGGGACCGCTCTCGCAGCCCGTCCATGGAGGACGATAATGAGGAGGTGGAGAGGTTTAGCCCAGGATACAAGGAGTACGTCGTGCCAAGCTTCTACAACAACGATTCCGATGATAATGTGGTTGACGTCTACATCTGCCGTGATGTCTATGATCCCCCGGAGATCAATTGGGAGGCAATGAAGAGAGCTCAAGAAGAGAGAGAAGGTCACAAGCCACGTAGGAAAGGGCGCGTGGAGATGGTCAAGTTCATCACCATGGACCCTCGGCCGCACAAGCGTCAGGAATTACGTAATATTGGTGCAGGTGCTAGCATGGGAGTAAAGGCGCCACTCTTGAAGCCAACCATTGGTGCTCGTATGACGGTGAAGCCTCAAGAAGAGTGGAGGTATGACTTCCACTTCCCCGATCCATCAATTATGGATGAGGAAGAAGAAGTTGTTCCTAGGACCAAGGATCGCGTGCGAGCATTGGAAATATATCAGAAGCATGAACTACTTCATCGCGTCGAAGTCCGCGACCGTCTCAAGGAAATAGATAAGAAGGATGATCTTCTCCCATTGGTGACTAAGCTCGTAGATAGAGTGGACACTCTGAAATCTGATTTGCGTAGGCGCTACAGCCGCATCACTACTCTAGAGGATACCAACAAGAAGCTACGCATCGCGGTGTTACATGTCATGGCGCCACAGTGATCTACAATAATCACGGTATCAAATAATCGCAAGGGATTATTTGATCCTGCCTGGCTTGATTCCAAGCTTGGGGAGATCTTTAAGACCTTGTAATCTATCTTATAAGTTTTACATTACTATTTTAGCCTTGCATTAGTTCAAACTATAAATAAAGTTTGCATCATTAGAATTCTCTTCAGGAATAATCGATCCCTTTTATGAAATTTTGAGTTTATTATTATATATGGAGCAATTTTAAGTTTGTGCATTTTTTATTGGATATATGAATGGCTTGAGTATAATTTTACTTGCACTTGATGATAGCAATAGGAGTCTTCCACACCATTGGTATTAATGGAACATATAAAGATAATTTGGTCAATATGTTGTAAGTCTACGGTTTGATTTACAGAGAAAAACTATCGATGCAGTTAAGTTTAAAAAAAACTTTGAACAAAGGAAAATGAAAGTGCTATCAAAATAGAGCGAGAACAAGTCGAGGTAGAATCTTCAAGTCATAAGAATGCTTCATATACAATTGGAATTTTATAATTGAGATCGTTAAACTTTGAATTCCTACATGACGTGGAATGTATGACTAGCTCCTTTGCACAACACTTAAACAAAAGTGTATATACACAAAAGAGAAGAAAAGAAGAAGAAAAGAACAAGAAAAGAGCGAGTGTGCAAAGAGCAAATAGGCATATACCACTGTATTGTAGTATGACAAAGAAATACTTTTGAGATTTTGAATCCCAAGTGAATATGTTAATCCTAAAACACTTGGGACTACCTCGCTAACTCATTCGGTTGAACCAGATACTTTACATTATGTTGAGATTCATCTTTTGTGAACTGTTGATCACTAAGATGTAGAAGCCTGCTAATACTATTCAGATGGTTCGAGTAAGGTAATATTCATGAACTTATTCCTATGTATAGTATATGATAAACACATGCTACAACTGTCTCATTTATTTTATCGACACAGCTTCATGAATACGAGGATCACATCCATTAAGCTAAACTTGCTCGGGACGAGCAAGAGTCTAAGCTTGGGAAAGTGGATGAGTGCATATTTGCATCATGTTTTATATTATTATTTTGTATTGTAGATGTAGGATCTTGGTATTTTACGGTGCTCGCGCGCACATTTGATGTCTGTTTTCACCAGGATCAGGACAGATGATGGATCCAATGGACACAATTCTTGGAGCAGTTGTACTGGGGAGAAAAGGAGTCAAAAACAACGTAAATCGATTATTTAGGAAATATTAATAATACCAGAAAAAACCCAAAGTGATCAAACAAGGCAGACGGTTTAACGACCAACTATACGGCAGGAATAAATTTTCTGGCCGTATAGTTCCCGCCATATAGTTGGCGCCACCACTGCCTCCTCACACTACAAGAAAAGTTTCCTTCCGCAACGAATTGGCCTGACGGTCGTCGTAGAAGGCGTGTCTTTCGCGACAAAATTCTCGACTCGACCATGACCGATGGAAAACTTTTTTTTCCTAGTTTCGCGGCCCTCTACTACGATAGATCTGCTAAAAACATGGAGGAAGCTCGGCCAACGCATGGCAGAAGCAAGATTTTTTTTCCTCGCGCGATGTTGACTCGCCGAAGTCTTTTGAGGCGTGTGGGTCCCGTACGTCAGTGTCTCTAGCGGACCATACTTTTCGGTCGCGCCTCCCTGATTTGAACTCGATAACGTTGCTCGAGGCGTCTGCCATTTAGTCAGGCTGCTAGGTCCCACATGTCAGTCTCTCATTAGAAGGATCGTGTGTATGATGGATTTTTTCCTTCACTCGCGCTACCATGTTCCGAAGTTGATAGCGCTGCTCGATGCATCTACCATCTAATCAACTTCCTAAGACCCACATGTCATCCTCTCATTAGAAGAAACGTGTGTATGATGGAATTTTTCCTTCACTGGCGCTACCCCGTTCCGAGTTGATAGCACTGCTCGACGCATCTACCGTTTAACCAACCTCATGTGCCCCACATATCATCCTCTAATTAGAAGAAACATGTGTATGATGGATTTTTTTTCCTTGCCTCGCGCTACCCTGTTCCGAACTTGATAGCGTTGTTCGATGCATCTACCGTTTAATCACGCTGTTGGGCCCCACACGCCATCCTCTCATTAGAAGAAACGTGTTTATGATGGATTTTTTACCCTCTGTCACGCCTTCGTGTTCTGAACTTGATAGTGTTGCTCGCTGCATCAGCCGTTTATTCAGGCTGGTGGGTCCCTTATGTCAGCCTCACATTAGAAGAATTGTGGGTATGACGGAATTTTTTTCTTCTCTAGCGCTACCCTATTCCAAACTAGATACCGTTGCTCGACGAATCTACCATTTTCTCACGCTGCTGGGTCCCGCATTTCAGCCTCTCATTACAACAAATGTGTGCATGCTGAACTTTTTTCTCGCTCGCGCCTCCCTATTTCGAACTGGCAACGTTGCTCGAAGCAGCATCTGTATAAGGTAGCGTTGCTGGGTCCCACATATCAGCCTCTCTGTAAATGAAACATTGATTGCTCGATGCAACATCTGTATAAGGTCTCTACTGGGTCCAACATGTCAGCGTCTCTGGAAATGCAAAGTGTGTATGACGGACTCCACTGTTTTGACCTTGGCAACGTTGCTGGGTCCTAGATGTCAGCCTTCTCTATGTAAGAAACATGTATATGCTGGAAAAAATATAAAAGAACGACAGAGATTATGAAGGGAATATGCCTTGAGAGGCAATAATAAAGTTGTTATTATACATATTCCAAGTATATGATAGATGTTTATTTTGCATGCTATAATTGTATCAATTTGGAAACGTTAATACATATATGTTTAATAAACAAAAGGAAAGTTCCTAGTTATGCCTCTCTTATAAACTAGCTCGTTGATTAACAAGATGATCAAGGTTTCCTGGTCATGGACATTGGATGTTGTTAATAACGAGGTCATATCATTAGTGGAATGATGTGATGAATATTCATCCGAAGTATAGCATTATGATCAAAGTCATTGTGTTTATATTGCTATAACATCTAACAAAGTAATCCTAGTCCTTAGACCATGAGATCATGTTAATCACTAACACTGGAGGAGTATCTTGATAACATCAAACGTCACACCGTGAAAGGGTGATTATAAAGGTGGGCTACGAAAGTGTTATGTAGAAGCTCATGGATCAAGAGTGGGATTTGTCCATCCCGATTACGGATAGATATACTCTGGGCCCTCTCGGTGATTTCACATTGGTTAGCTTCCAAGCAAGCGATGAGATGACTAGAATGTTATCTCACGGGAACGAGAAAAGAGTACATGTCGGCAACGAGACCAAACTAGGTATAGAGATACCAATGATCGAATCTCGGACATGTAATATATCACGAGACAAAGAGATTTAGTTACTAATGTTAAAGGTTCTTATGGCGCCCCCCAAAAATCACTACTATAAAATCGCGTTGTTTTTGTGCATTGCAGCATCATGACCGCATGTTCATGTCATCATGCCACATTGCATTTGAGCATCGTCATGTCATTGTGCATTTGTTTGTCTAAAACTATTTTCAAAACGCCTAGTTTTGTTTTCCAATATTCCCGTCTTTATTCAAATTAAAACCCGGGTCTCCGGAATATTTTGTTTCGTCTACCAACGGTTTACAAACGCCTCGTTTTTAATAAATAAAATATTTAAATTATTTTTTAGGAGACAGCCAGCCAGGCCCGAAAGCCTAGCCGGCCACCTCCAGATAAAAATCCTACCTACCCTGAACCACCCAAACCCTTTTCCTACCCAGCCCCCTCCACATCACCCCGGCCAACCCCGTCTCGCCACCTCACCAACCCACACCCCTAACCCTATCACCTCATGCCACACACGCACCCACCCAGCCACCACCTCACCCCTACTCCTTGCCCTCCCCGTTTTTTCCCTTGCCCCCGCCCGTGCCGACAGCCACCACAGGCGCGCCTCCCGTCGCCAGTGGCCAACCACGTCCCCCACCACTTTACCCCCCTTGCGCCCCACGACGCCAGCAGGTCCCCGTGTGACCCCATCTCCTCCTACCTACCGCGCACGTCGCCGCCCGCCTCTGCTCTCCTCCCCGCAGCCTACCGAGCATCCCCGCCACCTCTCTCCTCAGGCCGCCGCCGGCCCGCACTCCGCTCACCGCCGGGGCCGACCTCCCCTCCGCTTGCCATCGTCTTCCCCCTTGCCGGCCTTCTTCACCGACCCCGCCGCCAGCGAGCTCCTCCTTCTGCTGCCGCGCCTCTCCCTCCTCTGGCGCCGCCCTAACCCGGTCTCCACGCCACGACGCAGCCACATCCCCGACCCCGCCTCCAAGCTCCTCCTCTCTGACTGCGCCTCCGCCCGACGCAGAGCCGCCGCGCGTGCCCTCGTCCTCCTTAACGACCGCCGCCGCCCGAGCTCCGCCCACCTTCCGCGAAGCCTCTCCGTCCGGCCTCCTGCGCCGCCTCCCTCTGACCTCACCGGCTCCCGCTCCTCCCCAGAATCCACCGCCGTCTTCTTCCCCACCGCGCGAACACCATCGGCCGCCCCCTCTTCAGCCGTCGCCCGTCCGCCCCGCTTCCCCGTGCTCTCCGCCGCCGCCGGCGTCCCCTCTGCCTCACCACCCCGTCGCTCGCCGACCTCCCACGCAAGCTCTGGCCCACGGCGACCCCGGCTCCAGATCCGGAAGCGCCCTCGCGGGCGGTTCCGCCCCACCTCCGCCACCCGCCGCGCGCCGGGGTGCCATGCCGCCTCGGTCAACTCCCGGGCCGCTCGACCCCTCACCTCCCTGTGCCCCTGCACTTTTGTTTTGTCTCAGATGTTCCGCAGGTTCCAGTTCTGAAATCTTAGGAGCTATCTCTATTTGTCACCTTATCGCTACATAATGCATTCTCGAAGAAGTTCCGTCTCCCTCAGGCTGGACACTCAAGTCCGAGCCCTGAGGACCGTATCGAACCTGGTGGCAGTTAACTAAACATCATCAAGCCCATCGACAAGATCTTCGAGCCCGAGCGGCACAATCTCCTTCAGCGACCTGAAGACCGCCAAGTGCATCGTCACGGGTCCGATGGCCGAAACCTCGAGCGCACCGACACGGATCCGAAGACCGCCAAGATCGCCACCGGAATGCCAAGTTCTTCACCCCAGACGCCAAGACCGACTCGATGGCGCGGACCCGACAAGATCGACACCGACCAGGGCGAATCCGTTGTGCTCCCGACGCCAAACCAAGTCCTTCTTCCCGAAACGCCAAGCTCTCCTTCTGTGATCCAAGACCGATCCCCGTCGAACCCTGTCGAACCCCGAACCCCCGGAACCAAGATCTTCCGAACCCAGATGTGTGACCCTAAGCCTCTATTTTTATAATATGACATTATCAACTATCGCATATTAAATTGTTCATGCATGCATGCCTGTCTGTGGTTTGGGGGCATTATGTCGATTCACCTCATAATTAAATCTGGAGCTTATATGCGGGATATTGTTGTCTTATTCCGGACTCCATTTAAATGGGTGTAGTGAACCGATGCCATGTTTGCCCTGTTAATACAACATTTAAATTGCAGGGGTCTAAACAACTTGAACCGTTTAATTAATTGTCGGGACCCCGGTTCCGCTTAATACTGCCTAATTGCACCGCATTTGCATCATATCATAATCATGCCGGATCTTCTGTCGTAGTATTAAATATTGCATCCGGTGTTTGTTCTAGTGTTTGCTTCTTCGCGGATTAGGCCGATGAGTTGATGCGGGTATCGATAAGTTCTCCGGATATGATCCGTCGGCAGTGTTTCCTAGGCGAGCATCTCTTCCCCTTCTACCTATTTTGCATTTATAGTCTTTATTCCTCCTGTTGATCTATTACTATCCCTGTCGCGATGCTTTAGTTTTCCGTGCACCAGTTATATCCCGTGCAGCCTCTATATTGCCATGGACACCTCCTACTACCTGTGTTTGGTAGATAGCTGGCCTTGCGAGTCGTAGTTGCTTGCTCAGGTGCGATCTTGTGATGTCGAGTACCACAGTTGTTGGAATGCTGGCCGATGTTTATGGTGGAGATGATCATGTCTTTAAATACAACTATTAAAATGCTAGCTATAACTAATGCAGAGGCATCGGTGGGCAATATATGTTATTTGGTTCTTCCACGCCCACTTGTGTCCCGTAGGACCCCGAGCACTTGATACCTGTTCCTTGATTTTTCGCACTATCCACATCCGGGAGGCCTTATGGACCCCCCCTGAGCTAGAGCTTGATTCATTTCTATTTCTTGGGCCACAAAGTAGTTTGGGGCTTTATTACTATCCTGTACTTATGCCATGCTTTACTGCTTTATTTACGATTGTGCGTGGAGCACCTGTACTGTTTTGTATCGCACCATGTTTTCGCGGTATCGACAAGCCCAGTCACACTTTCGGGTTCCCAGTCGTTTACTGACCGTCGTCAAACCACAGGTCCGTTCCGGAGCCGGCCAACTTTGTTGCGGGTAGCTTAGTGGGGTGGCCCCCTAAAATATTTCTGAATCCTGTGATCGCTTTGTCGTGAAAGCCTCGTTGGGTTTTGAGTTGGTTTTTCCGAGGTTGATCGAGTGTGTGTTGCTATTTGTGCACCCCTGCAGGGTAAAACTTTCTGAAACCCGTGTTCGCGGTTATGGAAGACTTGGAGCACAGTATCTCGATCATAGACAAGCATAACTAAAGTAGTGCTATAAATTTGACTTAATATGTGACTAGTAAGCAGATGCAACTATAATGGAATGGATAATAAAAATGCCAACAACTGGTGGATCTGTGGTGATCTGTGTCATACTATACCTGTCTAGTAAGTATTGCAACTCCAATGGAATGTGATAAAAGTGCCAACAACTGCTAGGTTTTTGGGATTCCTCAGGACAATTATATCTGACTATAAATGCTTCCACTACAACGAAATGATTAATTAAAACTGCCCACTGCTTATGCTATCAGGATGACTCATGCTATCTATATCTGATTAGTAAGTGCTGCGACTATAACAGAATGAGTAAAATTGCCAACTGTGTGAGTTCCTCGGTCCGACTTCCTCGTTTGGTCTCGAGGGGGAAATACCAGGATGGGTTTGTTTGGTGTTAGCTTCAGGTTGGATCCGAATAGGTCTTTCTTATCCCTCTCTGATAACCGCCCGTGTAACGAGTCTCTATAGGTTGTTTAGTGCCGCTGCACTGCCGCTTCAGCCCACCATACCTATGTAGGCGAGAGCCGCCGAATTCTAGCCTCGCCATGTACTGGCCTCAATACTGATGCTCCTCTTTTTCCTTTGCCCTTTGTCGGCACCCCTTTTGTTTAGCAGGTTTGAGATCGCCGTCGTTAGCAGGGTTACCCTTCCAGCTTGGCCTGGGCAGGGTTATGGACGCCATTGGTTATTCTTCAGGGCTCTTAGCCCCATTTGCATCTTGTCCATAGTCGGACGCTCTATCGTTTCCAAGATGATTTGGATCTTTGTATTATATATCTATATTCTTAACTCATGGAGTCGTTGATGTATATATCTGTTCGGTGGGTCCCATCGAGGACTGTTGTGTAATGTTATTACTTTGTTTTCCACCCGCACGAAAGTGCCTGGTGGGCGTCCTTGAATCGTTTCTATGCGGGTTTGGCGGAAAAGGCTAAAACTTGCATAGGGCCGATTCGAGGGTGTTACATTCTCATGATCACAGAAGTCATCGTAGAATGTGTAGGAGTCAGTATGGATCTCCAGGTCCCGCTTCTGATTATTAATCTGAGAGGGGTCTCGATCATGTCTGCATTATTCACAAACCGTAGGGTGACACACTTAAGGGACACCAACACCATTTGGAGCAAATTTGTTTTAGACGAATGAATTGCAAAGTGTTGGAATTATTTCAATAGACACCAACACTATTTCGGGTGAAATTGCTGAAATTGGTTCTGCATGTAATATTGAAATATTGCAGGGAGTATTATGTGAATGTTTGTTAATTAAAGTAATTAACAAAATTCTGAATAAATTTAATAAAAGAGTTTTATTAAATGAGAGAGCATTAAATTTGGAGAAATTTAATGCATCTAAAGTAAAGACTTTAAAGAGGAATGTTAAGGGACACTTTTATGTGGAGCGGGTTACCACCACATGAATGGGGGAGGTGAGGGGTCACCTCCATGGGGCGCCGGCCATGGGAGGGGCACCCCCTCCTCCTATAAAAGGCCACCCCTCTCACCCTTCTTCCTCACACCTCCTCGTGAAGGATCTCTCTCCCCCTCTAAAATTATTCCCCCATGGTCTCGGATTAGCGAGATACATGTTCCCGGTGGCATTTCGTCTGGAAGGAGTTGCTTCTTCCGCTGCATCGCTGGAGCGAGGAGGCGGAGATTGTTCGGTGGCCTGTACGTGTGTGCGAGTGTAGATGCACTGCTGGTTTGCGGCGCTAGGACTTCTACACGATCTTGAGATCGGCAAGCATACGACTACATCATCCATGAGTTCCTACTCGTTAACAAAACTTTGTTGTCTTCGAGGGTAAGTTCTCCATGGATGTATATCCACCCGTTGCTTGTATCTAGTAAATAGATCTTGGCTTATAGTTCTCATCGTAGGAAATTTTTTGTTTTCTATGTTGCGAACCCTTTAGTGGTATCAGAGCCTGATCTATGCGTAGGTGCTTTGCACGGGTAGAACACATAAGAGTATGTGGGCGGTGATGATCATGTTATTGCTTCTTATATGTACTTTGGATATTGGTGGCATAGTGGGATGAAGCGGCCCGGACAAACCTTACATGTCATCGCACATGAGACCGGTTCCACAACTAACACGCAACTAGTTTTGCATAAGTGGCTGGCGGGTGTCTCTCTCTCCTACTATAGTCAATATCTGATTTACAATGAGTTGCTAATAATTTGGTTATCATCGTTGTGGTTCCATGTTCGTAGGTAAGAACGGTTCTATCTTCAAAAGCCCTAAGCCACGTAAAACTTGCAATTGATAAATTAGAGGCATCTTGTTTAGATTGTTGCTGGGCTTGTGTCATGATATGGTATTGTTGTGAGTTGATGTATAGTTGATACACTTACAACACACTTAACGTGTAAGTTCCATAGACCTTGGCCTTACACACAAAGGAATGATAGAGAACATACCACGATGCATATGATAGTGATCAAATGCAAGAACCATATCATTTCACTTTACACATATGATGTTCGCATCTTATATTGCTAGTTTGGCATTTTAGTAGCATTATAAGATGATCCCTCATTTAAATATCAAGATAAATCGTTCTTTGAGCTAAAATCTAAGGTCGGAATACTGGAGTTCTTTTCATCCTTCCTACGGAGCAAGAAAGGAAACTGTGGACGACAATGGGTTGTTCTTCCTTAAGTACGCACCGTTTATGTTTCGCCGCTTCAAGACATCACGTGATGATCGGGTGTACTTGAATCCACGATCATATTTTGGGTGTAAGACAGTTTTACACACGCGAGTACTAAGGTTCTTACTTGGCGAGCCTAGCATGTACATACATGGCCTCGTAAAACGGACTGAAAGGTTAAGCATGAGTCATATAGTTGATATGATGCCCATATAGATGCTCGCCTTTGAAGCTACACCGACTCACCTGATGATCGGACTTGGTGTAGTGGATTTGGTTCATGTAATCACCAAAAAGACACGAGGGATGTTGTTTTTGAGTCGGAGTTTAGTTGAACTCAATCTACCATAAACTTAGTTGCGAATGGTAGCAACTTCACCAACTGGGCTATGAATTTGAGGATTCTTCTCTCTGCTGCACAAAAGCAATATGTGCTAGAAGCGCCGCTAGGCCCCCCACCAGCTCCTGACGCCCCTTATGAGGAAAATAATGTCTATGTGACTTGTTAGGAGGACCACAACTTAGTTCATTGCAGCATACTGTATGGGCTAGAGCCAGAAGTTCAAAAGCGTTTCGAAAATGGCAATGCCTTTGATACCATGGGTGAATTGAAAATGATTTTCGATACCCATGGTGCCGTAGAGAGTTATAATGCTTCATAAAAGTTCTTTAGCTGCATGATGGAACAGAATAGCTCCGTAAGTGAGCACGTACTCAAAATGTCTGGGTACGCTGATAAGCTTGTGTCCTTGGGAATAACGATTCCCATTGATTTAGGTATACATCATGTTCTCCAATCTCTGCCACCTAGCTACAAGAGCTTCGTGATGAACTATAACATGCAGGGCATGAAGAAGACTCTCCCTGATGGGTTCGTAGCATGGAAAACAGAAATTTTCTACCACAAGAATGAACAAAACCCAGATCTAATCTAGATAAAAGCCAAGATCTAATCTATTAGACATGTGCAACGAGATAGATCTGTACTAACCCCCGTAGATCTGAAAGCGTTACGAGATTGGATTTCGGGGTTGATGTAGTCAATCACTTGCTGATCTCAAGATCGTGTGGACGATCCTTCGGCGTTCGGCAGCGCTTCCGCATGATCGGTCACACGTCTTGGTCGAAGCAGACCTTCCTCTCCCGTTCAGTAGCAGAGGTAGTAGATCTTCTCCACGGAATCCCAGCAGCATGACGGTGTGGTGGTGGTGGTGGAGTAGAGAATTCTGCAGGGCTTCGCCTAAGCCTGAGCAGAGGGAAGGAGGAGGAGAGAGGCGGCGGCTAGGGTTTGTTATGGGAGAGTGCTCGGGGTTGGCGCCCTCTCCCCTCTATTTAAAGGAGGGAGGCGCCATGGGAGGGAGAGTCCTAGTAGGACTCCCCTCCCTCCATAACCCGGCCAGGATTGGGAGGGAGAATCCTCCCCACGAATCCGTGTCTTGCCCCACAAAGACTCCTTGATCCTTTCTTGGTTTTCAAGCAAACTCCAAGAAATCTACTAGAACCTTCCGGAACATTCCGAAACCTTCTAGAATCCCCATACAAATACTCCGGAACATTTCCTAACTTAGAAAATGATCCCCAATATATGAATCTTATTCTCCGGACAATTCCGGATCTCCTCGTGATGTCCTAGATCCAATCCGAGACTCCGAACAACATTCGGTCTCCAATGCATATTCCATATCTACTTAAAAACAACTTCGAACCTTAAGTGTTTCACCCTATGGTTCGTGAATATGCAGACATGATGGATACACCTCTCCGATCAATAACCATCAGCGGGATCTGGAGATCCATAACGGCTCCCACATACTCAACGATTACTTCGTGATCAATAGAACCATTAACATACGAAACCAATTCCCTTTGTCACGCGATATTCTACTTATCAGAGGTTTGATCGTCGGTATCTCCATACCTAGTTCTACCTCGTTACTGATAAGTACTCTTTACTCGTTCCATGTTATGTCATCCCTTGTGACCTAGTCACATGCTTGCAAGCTAACTAGATGACATTCCACCGAGAGGGCCCAGAGCATATCTATCTGTCATATGGATGGACAAACCCCAATCTTGGTCCATGCGCTTCAACACATACTTTCAGAATACCCAATGACACCTTTATAACCACCCAGTTACGAAGCGGCGTTTGATGTCATCAAAGTACCCATCCGGTGATGGTGATTAACATAACCTCATGGTCGAAGGATTAGGTTACTATGCATTTGAAAAGCTTGTAGCAAAACGAACTTAATGACTTGATCTTATGCTACGCTTACTATGGGTGTGTGTCCATTACATCATTCTCCTAATGATATGATCTTGTTATTAACGATATCCAATGTCCATGATCAGGAAACCATGATCATCCATTAATCAACAAGCTAGTTTAACAAGAGGCTTACTAGGGACTCTTTTATGTTTACAAAACACACAAGTATTAATGTTTCCGGTTAATACAACTACAGCATGGGATGTAAACATTTATCATAAACATAAAGATATAATAATAACCACTTTATTATTGCCTCTTGGGCATATCTCCAACACTCCCCGATCTTCTGTCAATGCTTAAGACTGCAGAAGTGGAGATTAGGAAAGAACATCAAGTGTTGATGGTCAATAGAACCACTGGTTTCAAGAAAGACAAGAAGGGTAAACAGAAGGGAAAGAAGGGCGGCAAATTTGTTGCTGTGCCTGAAAAGAAACCCCGGGCTGGCCCTACGTATGATACCGAGTGCTACTATTGTAAGGGGACTGGCCATTAGAAGCACAACTGCCCCAAGTTTTTGGCGGACAAGAAAGCCGCCAAGGCAAACAAAGGTATATATGATATACATGTTATTGATGTGTACTTGACTAGTACCCACAGTAGCACCTGGGTATTTGATACCGGATCGGTTGCTAACATATGTAACTCGAATCAGGGGCTGCGGAACAAGCGACCGCTAGCAAGGGGTGGGGTTAAGATGCGTGTCAGCAATGGATCAAGAGTTGACATGATCGCCGTTGGAACGCTGCCTCTCCACCAACCATCAGGATTAGTTATAAACCTAAATAATTGTTATTTGGTGCCTACTGATGGCTCGGTGTTGATGTAGAGCTCATTGGGGAACCCCAAGAGGAAGGTATGATGAGAACAACAGCAAGTTTCCCTCAGTTATGAAACCAAGGTTTAATCGAACTAGAAGGAGCAAGGAAACACCCCAAAGGTGTTGCTAGCTGAGCCTTGGCAGGGCGCACTACCGGTGCTAGTAGCAACGTGGGGACTTGCACAACACAACCATAGAACTTTGTCCCCAACTTGCGATGAGGTTGTCAATCTCACCGGTTTTGCTGAAAACAAAGGATTAAACGTATCGAATGGAAGGAAGTAAAAGTTTGCAGAAAGTAAACACAAAGCAGTAAATAGTTTGTAGATTGTATGTAAAAGAAAGGACCGAGATCCATAGTTCACTAGAGGTGGATCTCCTTAAGATAGATAACATGCTGGGTGAACAAATTACAGCGGGGCAATTGACAAACATCGAGAAAGCAATACATGCATATACTAATCATCTTGACTCCTTTGGAACTTGATTGGGCATTACAACATTATACATAGACCGCCATCCAACTGCATCTATGACTAATAATCCATCTTCAGGTTATCATCCGAACCCCCTCTAGTATTAAGTTGCAAGCAACAAATTATTGCTTTACGAATTGCGTGTAAAGTAAACAATATGATTGTTCTATGAACAAAGGATTGTTGTTTTCTCCCTAGTAGCAACAGCACATCTAGTACCTTAGAGATTTCTGTCACTTACCCAGATTACCAGAGGCATGAACCCACTATCGAGCATAAATACTAACTCTTGGAGTTGCTAGCATCTACTTGGCCAAGATAGCTACTAACAACGGAAAGCATGCAAGATCACAAATAACAAAGACATGATAGAATCAATAATCAATCTGAAATAGCATCTCAATATCCATCGGATCCCCACAAACACAACATGCATAATTACAAATAGATGATCTTGATCATGAACGGATCTCACAAGATCTAAACATGAAAGCACAAAGGAGGAGAACCAGCCATCTAGCTACTACATGGATCCGTAGTCCAAAGATGAACTACTCACGCATCACACCGGAGGCTTGCATGGTGATGAAGAAGGCCTCGGTGAATTCCCTCTCGGCAGGTGCCGGGAAGAGCTTCAGATCCCTCCCGATCTAGGGATGGAGATGACGGCGGCTACAGACTCTTTTGTGGATTTTTGATCGGGTACCTAGGGTTTTGGTCCCGAGGGAAATATATAGGCGGAAGGAGAGGCCGAGGGGGTGCTGGGGTCGGCCATACCACCCATCCGGCAGCCGGGCTGTTGCACGGCCAAGTGGTGTGGCTGACCCCCCCTTCTCCGTCTCGTATTCTGGCATCTGATGACTTCCGGAAAAATAGGCACTTTGGCTTTTGTCCCGTCCAATTCCGAGAATATTCATTTTCTGACTTTCCTGGAACCAAAAACAGCAGAAAACAGGCAGCTGGCACTATGGCTGTTGTTAATAGGTTAGTCCAAGAAATCATATGAAAAGTACTCCAAAGTGTGGACAAAACACAAGAAAGTGGATAAAACCAAGCATGGAATATCAAAAATTATAGATACATTTGCAATGTATCAACATCCCCAAGCTTAACTCCTGCTCGTCCTCGAGTATGTAAGTGATAAAAAGAAAGAATAATTTTTGAGGTGACATGCACCATCAAAGACTTGATCAAAGTATTTGTAAAACATTCAAAGCTGGGATCATAGTACTTCAATCATAACATGAAAGACAAAGTTCTAGCAATAAGACAAAGAAACTATGATGCAACATGAAAAGGCACAAACAAAAGATTCATGAATAACAATGCTTTGTAAGACGTTTGTTTGTTTCACATAAAGAAAACATAGCATAATAGCATTCAGCTTGTCCCTCATAGAGTAGCAAATATAAATGCATAGGACACCTTCAAAGTTCATAAGTGTGACTAGATACAAATAGTTTAAAACAAGCAATATCAAGTTATGCATCAATCAACTAGTCTTGGGACAATGCACATAGAACTAAGAATGGCCACTATGCTCTCAAAGTAGGTGCATAAAGGTAGAAGGTGGAGACTCAATATAATGGTGGAAGAAAGGCCTTCATAGAAGCAAAAAGGGATTCAAGTCTCATAAAGAGCTTCCAAAAATTATGGTACTTATAGCTTTCAGCTCTCGATGCCCCTATCATAGGCATCTGGAAGTGATTAAGGTTAAAGTGAACAGACTATGGTGTACATGCTTAACGAAGTATAAGTTAAAAACCTCATGTCCCTTGTATATGAGGGCCGCTCCTCATGCTACTCAAGTTTAGTCACCGTTAAGTTCTTGTCATCGTAAGTACAGGTGTATCATAGAGAACCGCCAACAGGGTACCCCTTGCCCGATGATACGGAATAATCCCCATATCAAAATGACAAGGCAAGCAAACAACGAGCATCTCAGCTATCTTCTTATTTACCATGGGAATATGGTGCTTTTCTCTCTCTTTCCTCTTTTCATAATCTCTTTTTTTTCTTTTTCTCTTTTTTTTCTCAATATAGGACTCTTTTTTTATAAGAATAATGCTTCATAGACAGCTCATTATGGTTACGCTGCAGGTTTCCACCATGTCAGCATGGATTAGACCAGCGACCAGTGCTTTCTAACACATATACATAACTCCATGGACTTACAAGATCCCCTTTCATTTCACACCGACGACATCCATATACAAAAGAGCATGATATCAACTAGGTACAAGTACCAAGTGCAATGTTAAAAGTGTTCCCCATGACAGCATGGTTCTGCTAATTCCCAACAAATAAGTGCAAGCATATACAACATAGACGACACAATGGTTAAAGTTTATTAAGGGAAAGAAAAGTAAAGTGTGCCATCAACTTCGTGAGAGCTTTAATCACTAGTTTTCTCATAACAAGTTTAATTTGGAAGGTAAACAAAAGCATGAATATACTTGGAATAGCATAAGCTAGTACGTAGGTATGGTGGACTCTTTGGAATAACTTGGTTTAAGGAGTTGGATTCATGAGTGGAACTCATACTTGGTTGTGGAGGCTAGCAAAAGACTGGGAGCGACAAACTAAGAGAGCAATAATGACCATAATTATGCAGAGCGACAAAAGATCATTGATCAAAGCATCAAGTGATACTACAAGTTGAGAACTAAAGGATCATAAAGGCTATGGTGACTTGAGATAGTCATAACATGGTGTGAGCATGCGCCAAGTCAACCCAAATAAAGCATCAAAGGAGAATACCACTATACTATGCTTTAATATGCTAAAACAACACATGATTCATCTAAGGCACATTAAGCAATATCAATTGTTTATAACAAGTCATGCTACAACAAAGAATACTAAGCATAAAGCTAAAACAATATCAAGCATGGCATGACAGAGCATAGGCCACAGTCAAAAACGAGCTCTTTTTACCACATAAGCATGAACTTTCCTACTCTTTTCCAAACCAAACCAAACTATTTGCATACCAATGTATGAAAGAGGGGGTCCAACCAATTTATTCAGAAAACTAAGCAAACAAAGCAAACGAAAAACCAAAACAAAAACGAAAAAGAAGACGCTCCAAGAACAACACAACTGTGCATGAAACAATAAAAATGAAGCATGCGCCAAGTCAACCCAAATAAAGCATCAAAGGAGAATACCACTATACTATGCTTTAATATGCTAGAACAACGCATGATTCATCTAAGGCACATTAAGCAATATCAATTGTTTATAACAAGTCATGCTACAACAAAGAATACTAAGCATAAAGCCAAAACAATATCAAGCATGGCATGACAGAGCATAGGCCACAGTCAAAAACGAGCTCTTTTTACCACATAAGCATGAACTTTCCTACTCTTTTCCAAACCAAACCAAACTATTTGCATACCAATGTATGAAAGAGGGGGTCCAACCAATCTATTAAGAAAACTAAGCAAACAAAGCAAACGAAAAACCAAAACAAAAACGAAAAAGAAGACGCTCCAAGAACAACACAACTGTGCATGAAACAATAAAAATGAAGCCTTTGAAAGAAACCTGGGATTTTTATTGATGAAGAAGGGGATGCCTTGGGCATCCCCAAGCATTGATGCTTGTAATTCTTGGATATTTATTGGGGTGACATGCGTGGCATCCCCAAGCTTGAGCTTTAGTCCATCCTTCATCTCATTACTCATTCCTTGCATACACCTGAAATTTTTCCTTCATACAAAACTTCACACAATTTTTATTAGCAACATTAGTGCACTCAAGATAAATAAGTCTTAAGGTTCAGTTCTAACACCAATAAACTTCCATTAAAACACTAGCTACTGAATCAATTTCCTCAAAAAGCTCAATTCCCCAAAAGAACTCAAAAAGGAATCAACAAGAAGCAAATGCAGAAAATGGCAGAAATCTGTCAAAACAGACCAGTAGGTAAAGATGAATTTTTTCGAAGACCTTCTGTTGCTCAAATAAAAAAGTGTTGAACTAAAGAAAGTTAGATAACAACCTGGGTCAGAAGCACAAAAGTTTACGCCTCAAAAGAACGTTCACAGATTTTACACGAATTTTTACGGTGAAGCACAGAAATCTGTTTTAGGATAGCAACTTTCCCAATCATTACTTCTCTCTCATTAGAGGTTACTGTTGGCACAAAAAGCAAATAAAAAGGATAAGGAGCGGTTATTACAGAAGTAATACCTTCCAAGACTCATCTAAAACTTTTGGGTTATCTCCCAATAAGTACTTTTCTTTAACGCCTTTAAGTTAGGTATAAGAAGCAAGAGAAAATCAAGTGTTCTCAAATGAAGAAGCATTAAGACCAAATTTTGTTTTCATAGGAGAAGCAAAAGAAATCTTCTCTCTCTTCTTAGGGAAGTGTTCTATACCTTTCTTGAGTGGGAGTTTATATTTAATGGTGCCTTCTTTCATATCAATAATGGCACCAACAGGTCTAAGAAAAGGTCTTCCCAAAGTAATAGACAAGAAGCATTGCATTCAACATCCAAAACATAGAAATCAACAGGGACATAATAAGAACATCATTAATAGGTCAGTGTTAACCATAATAGGGCAGTGTTAACCATAATAAGAACATCATTAAGACTTCCCATGAGTTTCTTTTTAGCATTATCATCAAGTGGGACATTCAAATAACAATCTTCAAGTGGAGGCAAATCAAGCATATCATAAATCCTTCTAGGCATAATAGAAACACTACTATCAAGATCACATAAAGCTTCAAAATCAAATTCATTCACTTTCATATTAATGATGGGTTCCCAACCATCTTCTTGTTTTATAGGAATAGAAGCTTTATGTTTCATCTTTTCTTCTTTAATCTTTATGAGAGCATCAGTAATGTGTTTTGTAAAGGCCATGTTTATAGCACTAGCATTAGGACTTTTAGCAAGCTTTTGTAGGAACTTAGTAACTTCAGAGATGTTGCAACCATCAAGATCAAAATCAAAATTATCATCTAGAGTAGTAGAACTATTACTAGCCTCAACACTAGTGGTGGTAATTGTAGAAACACTAATGTTTCTAGCAATTTCATCTTCTCTTTCCCACTTAGCATGTAATTCAGCTAATAGTCTAACATTTTCATCCATTCTTACTTGTATGGCATTAGTAGATGCAAAGGGATTATCATTAGTTTCAGGTTTAGCAGCTATTTTATTCAAAGAAGATTGAGCTTTAGCCAAAGATGCTATATTTCTTTCAGCATTAGAGAGTTTTTCCTCAATAGTTTTATTGAAAGAAGTTTGTTTACTAATAAAGTCCTTAAGCATAACTTTAAGTTCAGAGGGAACACTCCTATTATTGTTGTAGGAACTTCTATAAACATTACCATTGTTGGGAGGATATGGCTTATAATTGTTGTTACCAAAATTATTCCTATAAGCATTATTGCCAAAATTGTTATTTCTTATGAAGTTCACGTCAACTTGCTCTTCTTGAGCAACCAAAGAGCTAAAGGAACATTATTTGGATCAATATGGGCTTTCCCATTAAAACGCATAGACATAATAATATAATTCTTATCACTCATGGAGGAGGTTTCCTCAACAGAATTTACCTTCTTACCTTGTGGAGCTCTTTCAGTATGCCATTCGGAATAGTTAACCATCATATTATCCAGAAGTTTTGTTGCAGCACCCAAAGTAATGGTCATAAAGGTACCTCCAACAGCAGAATCCAATAGGTTCCCTAAGAAGATTTCATTCTTTCCCAAGCTTGAGCAACATGTTCATTATCAGATTGTTTAAACTTCATTATTTCACTTCTCATAGATATAATCTTAGCAGGAGGATAGTATTTTCCAATGAAAGCATCTTTTCACTTAGTCTAAGAATCAATACTATTCCTAGTTAAGGAATTCAACCATTCTTTAGCTTTTCCTCTCAAAGAGAAAGTAAACAATTTCAGCTTAATAATATCACCATCTACATCCCTATGCTTTTGCATCTCACAAAGTTCAACAAAGTTATTTAGATGGGCAGCAGCATCTTCATTACCAATACCAGAAAATTGTTCTCTCATGACAAGATTGAGTAAAGCAGATTTTATCTCAAAGAAAGTATCTTCAGGCATAGGTGGAGCAATAGGTGTGCTCCTAAAATCATTGTTGTTGGTGCTAGTGAAGTCACACAACTTAGTGTTTTCAAGAGTAGTCATTTTTTTTGTTTTCAAATAAGAAAGCAAACTAGTAAAACTAATTTTTTGTGTGTTTTTGATAAAGAAACTAAGCAAAACAAAAATAACAAAGTAAATAGATTTGTTATGAGGAACTCCCCTTGTGAAGATGTCCTTGACTCCCCGGCAACGGCGCCAGAAAAGTGCTTGATGGCTCGGTGTTGATGTAGAGCTTGTTGGGGAACCCCAAGAGGAAGGTATGATGAGGACAGCAACAAGTTTCCCTCAATTATGAAATCAAGGTTTAATCGAACAAGTAGGAGCAAGGAAACACCCCAAAGGTGTTGCTAGCTGAGCCTTGGCAGGGCGCACTACAGGTGCTAGTAGCAACGTGGAGACCTGCACAACACAACCACAGAACTTTGTCCCCAACTTGCGATGAGGTTGTCAATCTCACCGGTTTGCTGAAAACAAAGGATTAAATGTATCGAATGGAAGGAAGTAAAAGTTTGCAGAAAGTAAAAACAAAGTAGTAAACAGTTTGTAGATTGTATGTAAAAGAAAGGACTGGGATCCATAGTTCACTAGAGGTGGCTCTCCTTAAGATAGATAACATGCTGGGTGAACAAATTACAGCGGGGCAATTGACAAACATCGATAAATCAATACATGCATATACTAATCATCTTGACTCCGTTGGAACTTGATTACGAATTACAACATTATACATAGAACGCCATCCAACTGCATCTATGACTAATAATCCACCTTCAGGTTATCATCCGAAGCCCCTCCAGTATTAAGTTGCAAGCAACAGATTATTGCTTTACGAATTGCGTGTAAAGTAAACAATATGATTGTTCTATGAACAAAGGATTGTTGTTTTCTCCCTAGTAGCAACAACACATCTAGTACCTTAGATATTTCTGTCACTTCCCCAGATTACTAGAGGCATGAACCCACTATCGAGCATAAATACTAACTCTTGGAGTTGCTAGCATCTACTTGGCCAAGATAGCTACTAACAATGGAAAGCATGCAAGATCACAAATAACAAAGACATGATAGAATCAATAATCTATCTGAAATAGCATCTCAATATCCATCGGATCCCCACAAACACAACATGCAGAATTACAAATAGATGATCTTGATCATGAACGGAGCTCACAAGATCTAAACATGAAAGCACAAAGGAGGAGAACCAGCCATCTAGCTACTACATGGATCCGTCGTCCAAAGATGAACTACTCACGCATCACACCGGAGGCTTGCATGGTGATGAAGAAGGCCTGTGGTGAATTTCCCTCTCCGCAGGTGCCAGAAGAGCTTGAGATCCCTCTCGATCTAGGGATGGATATGACGGCTGACTCTGACTCTTCGTGGATTTTTGATCGGGTACCTAGGGTTTTGGTCCCGAGGGCAATATATAGGCGGAAGGAGAGGCCGACGAGTGGTCTGCAGCCGCCCCCAGCCCTTCTCTGTCTCGTATTCTGGCATCTGATGACTTCCGGAAAAATAGGCACTTTGGCTTCTGTCCCGTCTAATTCCGATAATATTCATTTTCTGACTTTCCTGGAACCAAAAACAGCAGAAAATAGGCAGCTAGCACTGTGGCTCTTGTTAATAGGTTAGTCCAAGTAATCATATGAAAAGTACTCCAAAGTGTGGACAAAACACAGGAAAGTGGATAAAACCAAGCATGGAACATCAAAAATTATAGATACATTTGCAATGTATCACCTGCACTGAGCATGAACATTATATCTGGATCTTGTTTGATGCGCTGTGGTTATTCGTTTAAATCCGAAAACAATGGTTGTTCGATTTATATGGATAATATCTTTTATGGTCATGCACCCGTGATGAATGGTTTATTTCTATTGAATCTCGATAATACTCATACGCACATCCATAATGTTGATGCTAAAAGAATTAAACTTAATAATGATATATCTGCATATATGTGGCACTATCGTCTAGGTCATATTGGTGTTAAACGCATGAGGAAACTCCATTCTGATGGACTTTTGGAATCATTTGATACATGTGAGCCATGCCTTATGGGAAAGATGACTAGAATGCCGTTTTCCAGTTCAATGGAATGGGCGATAGATTTATTGGAAATCATACATACTGATGTATGCGGTCCAATGAGTGTGTCGGTGCGAGGTGGATATCGTTATTTTGTTACTTTCACGGATGATTTGAGTAGATACGGGTATATCTATTTGATGAAACATAAGTCTGAAACCTTTGCAAAGTTCAAGGAATTTCAGAATGAAGTGGAAAATCATCGTAATAGAAAGATCAAATTTCTGCGGTCCGACCGTGGAGGTGAGTATCTAAGTTACGAGTTTAGCACACACATGAAAGAGTGTGGAATAGTTTCACAACTCACGCTGCCGGAACACGACAACGTAATGGTGTGTCGGAACATCGTAATCATACTCTATTGGATATGGTTCGATCTATGATGTCTCTGACTGACTTGCCACTGTCATTTTGGGGTTATGCACTGGAAACCGCTGCATTCACTTTAAATCAGGCACCGTCTAAATCCGTTGAAACGACACCATATGAATATGGTTTGGAAACAAACCTAAGCTGTCATTTCTTAAAGTTTGGGGATGCGATGTTTATGTGAAGAAACTTCAACCGGATAAACTTGAACCCAAAGCGGAAAAATGCCTCTTCATAGGATACCCTAAAGAAACAATTGGGTATTCCTTCTATTATAGATCCGAGGGCAAGGTTTTCATTGCCAAGAATGGATCCTTTCTAGAGAAAGAGTTTCTCGCGAAAGGTATGAGTACTTGAAAGGTAGAACTTGAAGAGGTTATTGAATCTTCTCTTCATGAAATGGTGAGTGGCGTAGCACCGGAAGTCGTTCTAGAGTTGACTTCACCAAATGAAGAAGGAACTAATGATAATGATCATGAAACTTCGAAAGAGGACACTACTGAACCTCGCAGGTTAAGCAGGACACGTGCAGCTCCTGAACTGTACGGGAATCCTGTTGTAAATTTCATGGTTGATGAAATAGATGACCCTGCGACATATGAAGAAGCGATGATGAGCCCGGATTCCATCAAATGGCTAGAAGCCATGAAATCCGAGATGGAATCCATGTACGAAAACCAGGTTTGGACCTTGGTGGACTTACCTCATGACCGAAAGGCCATTGAGAATAAATGGATTTTCAAAAGAAAAATTAATGCTGATGGTAATGTAACCGTCTATAAAGGTCGACTTGTCGCAAAAGGGTTTCGACAAATTCAAGGAGTTGACTATGATGAGACATTCTCTCCAGTAGCGATGCTAAAATCAGTTACGATTATGTTAGCAATTGCTGCATATTTCGATTATGAAATATGGTAGATGGATGTCAAAACTGCGTTGCTCAATGGTAACATTGAAGAAGAGTTGTATATGATACAACCAAAGGGTTTTGTCGATCCTAAGGATGCTAACAAGGTGTGCAAGCTTCAGCGATCCATCTATGGACTGAAGCAAGCATCACAGAGTTGGAATCTCTGCTTTGATGAGGTGATCAAAGAGTTTGGATTTGTCCAAACTTATGGAGAGGCTTGTATTTACAAGAAAGTGAGTGGGAGCAATGTGGCATTTCTGATATTATATGTGGATGACATATTATTGATTGGAAATGATATAGATCTTTTAAAAAGTGTTAAAAGTTATCTAAACAGCAAATTTTCTATGAAAGACCTTGGTGAAGCGTCATATATATTAGGCATAAAGATCTATAGAGATAGATCAAGACGCCTAATAGGGCTATCGCAAAGTACATACCTTGATAAGATTTTAAAGAAGTTTAAAATGGACGAAAGTAAGAAGGGGTTCTTACCTATGTTGCAAGGCAAGACATTGAATAACACTCAAAGTCCGGCTACAGCGGAAGAAAGAGAGATAATGGATAAGATCCCCTATGCTTCAACCGTAGGCTCTATAATGTATGCCATGCTATGTACAAGACCGGATGTGGCACATGCTATTTGTTTGACTAGTAGGTACCAATCTGATCCAGGTTTGGAACACTGGATAGCGGTCAAGAATATCCTTAAGTACTTGATAAGAACTAAGGAAATGTTTCTTGTATACGGAGGTGAAGAAGAGCTGGTCGCTAATTGTTATGTCGATGCTAGCTTTAACACTGATCCGGATGACTCTAAGTCTCAATCTGGATACGTATTTCTCATGAATGGAGCAGTAGTTAGTGGGAGGAGCTCCAAACAACCCGTGGTAACAAGGTCAACAACGGAGGCAGAATATATTGCTGCTTCAGAAGCAGCACAAGAAGCGGTTTGGATGAAGGAGTTCATTACCGAACTGGGTGTGGTTCCTAGTGCATTGGATCCAATGGTGATCTATTTTGACAACAATGGAGCCATAGACAACGCAAAGGAACCAAGGTCTCACGAGAATTCCAAACATATTAAGCGCCGGTTTCACTCCATCCGTGAGCATGTCAAGGATGGAGATATAAAGATTTGTAAAGTACATACGGACCTCAATGTAGCAGATCCGTTGACTAAAACTCTCTCTAGAGCAAAAAATGATCAACACGAGAACTCCATGGGTGTTAGATTTATCACCATGTAACTAGATTATTGTCTCTAGTGCAAGTGGGAGACTGAATGGAATATGCCCTGAGAGGCAATAATAAAGTTGTTATTATACATATTCCAAGTATATGATAGATGTTTACTTTGCATGCTATAATTGTATTAATTTGGAAACGTTAATACATGTGTGTTTAATAAACAAAAGGAAAGTTCCTAGTTATGCCTCTCTTATAAACTAGCTCGTTGATTAAAAAGATGATCAAGGTTTCCTGATCATGGACATTGGATGTTGTTAATAACGAGGTAAGATCATTAGTGGAATGATGTGATGAACATTCATCCGAAGTATTGCATTACGATCAAAGACATTGTGTTTATATTTCTATAACATCTAACAAAGTAATCCTAGCCCTTAGACCATGAGATCATGTTAATCACTAACACTGGGCCCTCTTGGTGATATCACATTGGTTAGCTTGCAAGCAAGTGATAAGATCTCTAGAATGTTATATCATGGGAATGAGAAAAGAGTACATGTCGGTAACAAGATCAAACTAGGTATGGAGATACCGATGATCGAATCTCGGACATGTAATATATCACGAGACAAAGGGATTTAGTTACTAATGTTAAAGGTTCTCACAATCATAAAAGTCATCGTAGAATGTGTAGGAGTCATTATGGATCTCCAGGTCCTGCTTCTGATTATTGATCTGAGAGGGGTCTTGATCATGTCTGCATTATTCACGAACCATAGGGTGACACACTTAAGGGACACCAACACCATTTGGAGCAAATGTGTTTTAGACGAATGAATTGCAAAGCGCTGGAATTATTTCAATAGACACCGAAACTGTTTCGGGTGAAATTGGTTTTGCATGTAATATTGAATTGTTGCAGGGGGTTTTATGTGATGTTTGTTAATTAAAGTAATTAACAAAATTCTGAATAAATTTAATAAAAGAGTTTTATTAAATTATAGAGCATTAAATTTGGAGAAATTTAATGCATTTAAAGTAAAGACTTTAAAGAGGAATGTTAAGGGACACTTTTATGTGGAGGGGGTTACCACCACATGAATGGGGGAGGTGAGGGGTCACCTCCATGGGGCACCGGCCATGGGAGGGGCACCCCCCTACTCCTATAAAAGGCCACCCCTCTCACCCTTCTTCCTCACACCTCCTCGTGAAGGATCTCTCTCCCCCTCTAGAATTATTCCCCCATTGTCTCGGATTAGCGAGATACATGTTCCCGGTGGCATTTCGTCTGGAAGGAGTTGCTGCTTCCGCTGCATCGCTGGAGCGAGGAGGCGGAGGTTGTTCGGTGGCCTAAACGTGTGTGCGAGTGTGGATGCGCTGCTGGTTTGCGGCGCTAGGACTTCCACACAATCTTGAGATCGGCAAGCATATGACTACATCATCCACGAGTTCCTACTCGTTACCAAAACTTTGTTTTCTTCGAGGGTAAGTTCTCCATGGATGTATATCCACCCATTGCTTGTATCTAGTAGATAGATCTTGGCGTATAGTTCTCATCGTAGGAATTTTTTTGTTTTCTATGTCGTGAACCCTTCAGATTATACTCTATATTATATATTTATATTAAAAAACTAGGAATCTAACTCAAGACTTCAACAAATGGGAACCGCGTGTGCTTCCACTATGCCAGAACCATATATGCCACTACTGGAAAAGATTACATTTAGAAATGTTGAAATCACTTAAAATGAAAAGGCAGTGACCCTGACGACTTGCCATAAAAAATGCTAAATGCTCTTTACAAATACAACATGGGTAGGAGAAGCTTGTCCTATACTTTATCAGAATGGCACGGAAATATTAAATTAAGATGATTTTGGGCGATAAAAAAATAACTTGGGTCCAATCTTGTGAACCAATGGGCTTCTTATCGTGGGCTCCTTACAAAAACTTCTTCAGTGTGGTTCAAGCTTAGAGAACCAAGTAATAATGTGTTGAGGGTTGGCAGCCCATGGCCAACCTGAACCCAGAAGGATAAATTAGCGAGGTTTTGGGCCACAATTGGGTAGAATGTAGTACTATTTTCTAATAACCTCGTCACTAGAAATTCAATGTACTCAATATGTCGAAATTGGCGATCCACGACCGTGAGCTAAATTTGCAAGGTTTTGGGCCAGTGTTGGGTCGAATGTGAAACCTTTTCGCTAGGTCCTTAGTGAAAATTCAATAGTTCGTACCCCATCCTAAAAAAATGCATTTGGTACCCTAAAAAATATATACTCTGCTCACCACGAAAGAGTAAATAAGGTTTTTTCTTTTGAAACAAGAATATGGGAAGTTTTTTGTCCGAAGTGGGGTTGAAATATTCGTTTTCATAGGCTGAGTAGTAAAAATATATTGTACTGAAGGTCGATGGTCCACCAGACCTGGCTGTACCTACGCCGAATCCAAAAGAATGAAGTTGGAAATGGAGAAAAGTGACCGATATTGCACCTTATTATACATAGTGAATATAGCGAGGAACTTGGGCAGCACAGGATTCGAACATGGAAAGTACTGGAGGGAGTTTAACTAATTGACATAAAATCATGTCATATCAAGTCTTACAACATGCAATCATCTTTTTAGCAAAGGATATGTTTCGAGATGGTTTGGGTGGCTTTGAATCGGCCTAAGTGCCCAATCGATTTAATGTACTCAAAACCTTGTAATCATGCCATATAAACTGTTGGCGATAGATACACGGTGGCCTTGACTTGCCCAGCCGCAGACAACTCTGTTAAGCACCATCTTAAACTGATCACTCGAAGTTGGACGCTTCCGTACGATGAAATTAGTACATGCCGCAATTAGCGCCAACATGTGGCATTGTCATCATGCAAAAGGCTCAGGATTCGCACATTTAGTTCACAGTTTCGAACACAATAATACAACCAGTTTGTAGACTAGCATAAATAGTACAATGTCAGCACATCAAAGCTTGACTTGTTCATGTCACATCAGAGCTTGAGTTGTTCATTTCACATACAGAAGAATGAGAAAGGATACATACTGTATTGAACAAGTAATTTCACGGTAGCGCCAAAAGTATGCCATGTATCAGAGACAATATGGGGTCTGCGTAAACAATTTTTCTTTTTTGGAAGGGTGTGCCATTAACTCTTTTTTAGAATATCGGCATAAACATTTGCGGCTATCATCCTAGGGCGTCTCGGCCTGCTTTGGCATACCAAGCCAAGATCAATTACGGCCCAGTTAAGGCTTGTTTCGTGGCCCTATAAGAAGTAGTGACCTACTTTTCCCTGTTCGCTAAGAGGAAAGAAGGAATATTCCTCTCAAAACACAAAGTTGCACGAGGTGCGATGGTTCAAAAAAAATGCACGAGTCGCGTATATACAAGCTAGTAATAGTACTAAAAACTATAGTATAGAAATCACGCTACGAAATAAGCACGGCTACATGGATTATACCGTGAATACTAAATACAAAAGCACGGCATGGCTCATATAAACTGATTCAAGCTGGCAACTAAAACCAGTGTATTAACAGTCAACTATTGAACCACGATGCAAAAAAAGATGACACAATGATACACTAGAAAGATCCACAGCTTAGTCTAGGGCCGGCACAACGAGCATACCAAACCTAAACTAGGCCTAAACCAAATTGCCGCATGTTGCACATAGTTCCAACCATCTTTGGGAAGGCTGATAACTACCACAGGCTCACCTTCAATTGGCTGCAAGTTGCAGCATTTAATCTGAGGGGATTGAATTCCGCGAAATCTCGTGTATGTTGTGTACACACAGTTTTTCCTTATGAATGGGAACAATGTGCCATCAGCAGCCTTGCATCCGCATTTCTTCATCATCTTGCCAATGATTGGATAATTGAGACAGAGAAACAGAGAGTTGTCCCCCAGGCTGTTAACCTGCCTCCAGACGATGACCCCTGGAGGTCCAGCAGAGCTAGGATCCTCTTCAAAAATGTAGACACAAGAGGCAGGATATAGGCGTAGGTTAGTCCTATTTTGAGCATGAGGAATGATTTCACCCTCTTTGCCATGGGCAACCCCCATGCCATACGTTGTAATTATGATCATCAAGCGTTCACCATCAGCCGATCGAGCGAGGAACCACATGCCTAGCTAATCATTCAGAATAGGTGCTGGGATTACAAATGGAAGCTCCTTGTTTCCTGCAACATCCGAATTCGAGACAAAAAGTGCATTACTTGCATACATATTCTAACACCAGCATTCTTCATTGTTCATGCTAACACTGTGAATAGGCAAACCCTGACAATATTATTACTCAATAAATTAACAACATTAGGAATTGCATTTCTTACTCTGCTATTCCGAATATTTGGATTTATTGCTTATCTTAGTTTCCTAGTTGTTGTAAGTTTCAAAATAGGAAGCGCCAATTTTTTTTGATATAGAGGCATGTCCACTTGAATCCTATAGGATTAGATGCCTACAGTATTTTGGATCAAGTGGTGTTTGATTGCACAGGAAAACCAAAGGAATTGTACAAAGAGGTTGGAGTGGATGGAAATTTTCCTCCAAAATAGAGTGCAAATGAATCCTTTGAAGGAATTCCTAAGGATTATACTCTTTCGAATCAAACAGCATTTTATAGAAAAAAATCCTAAGGATCCAAATCCTACAAAAATCCTACACAATTCCTCTGAATCCCAAGGCAAAATCCAAAAAGGAAAGGTTGGTGTCCTACAAAAATCCTATGTGATTCCTACAATCCGAGGAGGGCCTGAAAGTACAAACAGATAAAGAAACCCAGCTTCACTAAGTTGCGCTCACAATTGAGATGCTGGTTAATAATACCTTTCATATTTTGACAATGAACGAACTTAGTAGTGTAGGGACGCCGTCATACACTATATTTTCGGAAGGCATATAACTGGTACTAATTCATTACTGGCAATGGTTCATTTTTTAGGACATAAAGTGTGTGCTAATTAGGTCATACGAAAGGTAAAACATAAACAAGGTAGTTAAAGAACGACTTCACTAAATCACTCACAATGTGTCATCATGGAACTAGAATTACCTTCCGATGGAGAATATCATTTGGCGGCCCAAAATTTGGGGCGCCCAGGCAACGCGGTACCCAAGTTGATTTTAATCACCGCGATTCAAAAAGTTGGGGTGCCAATTGCTGAGAGGGGTCTTTCGAGTGAATGATGGCCAAACCCAATATTTTCAAATCGCGCCCGTTAAGTCAGGATATTCCGTTACACTAGTTCCTGTTGTGCCCCTTCTTCGCCGATCACTCTTCTTAGCCATCCTGCATGTGTCGTAGGGGCAAATCCATTACTGTACTTTCCTAACTCTTGACACTGAATCTTGTTGTGGCAGCGGCAGTCCCTTTTCTTCCCTTCCCCGACCCTAAATCTGTCGGTGGCGGAGGACCTTTTTTCTCCTCCCCGAACCTTTGAATCAGCGGCCAAAGACATGTCTTGCAAGGCGAAGGTTGTAGCTACGTCGACGATTGATTCGGGTCCGTCGGGGCCCAAGTCTGGGGCTCAACGTGTAGCAGCGGCGAGGTTTTCCGCCCCTGTTAGCGAGGAGGCCAGCAAGGATGCTGCTCCCAAGGTACCTATGAGCAGTGGGTTGAAGAGAAAAGCAAGGCCGGCGGCGGATTGTTCGGCTCCGGTGGGCGGATGCAGCACCTAGATCTCGAAGAAAAAACCCGGGAGAAGAGCGAGAGGTGAATTTTTCTTATCTAAGCCTTATCTTGCAAGTAGATTAGTTACATCATAATTGAATCGAATGAAAAAATTCCCCTTTTTAATCAAATTAGGCACAACTTTGATACAAGGGACCTTATGAGTTCACAGTTCATGTTCGGCAGTACACTGCAAAAACTTGATTTTGGTTGCGAGAGGGTTGTGTTCGGGCAAGATGTGCATCTGCTTGTGAATTGCAAAGAGGTTGTGTCTATTTTGCAGCTGGTAGATATGCTTGCCGCTAGAATTCCCTAGGGTTCTAGACAGAGGACAAAATTGTTGTGGCGCAACATGAATGATACCTATCAGCAAATTGAGCACTCCGATGGGCATTAGATGGTGGGGGAGTGTTGTGCTGCTGATCGTAAGGTGAAAGTTGAAGCGATGATTGATGATATGTATGCAGATGCTGGAGATGTTGCTGCCAGAGCTTCTGCTCCTAGAGAATATAGACCAATAGATGCTGATCTAGATAAGTTCAATATACGCATAGAGGTGGATTCATACATGGCAAAACTTGATGAGGGAGTTAATAAGCATGTTTCGTCATGTACTGTGGAGATCACTGTCGATTCCAAAAACATAACTCTTGATGAAATGAGAGAGATGATCGGTAAGGAAATCAGTATTGGCCCTAAGCAGATGGCAAAAATCCGGTGGTGGCATCATAAGAAGCAGCACTTCATAGATGTTTTGGATACTGAAGATCTTATGCAGATTATGCGACGAAAGAAGCGAACCAGGAAGGTGTTCTTCCTTGGTACCATTTCTGATGTTGTTGAATAGGTTATAGTGGATGTAGATGCCCCTATAGTGGCTGAGCAGAATGAGGTGGTTGATGTTGATGAGATCTGATGAGAGCTGCTACCCTAGGCTTGTCATATGGACCGCGGGGTTCCCCTGCCTATATTTGTAATATTGATTGCGGTTGCATTTAGAGCGTGTTTCTGTAATTATGTTTGTTGACAGATTGCGATATAATGTTGTGCGAGATATTGAGATTTTCGGACATGTCACTCACTAAAACCATCATTGTTGTAATAAGACATAAGTACATTGTAGTTGACATGATTATGTTTCTTAAGATGATGACGCATCGCATTTGTTTCGTTATTATGTTTGTTGGGACATTGTAATGTAATGTTTTGTGAAACCATGACTGGATAAGTGATGCATAAATACATTGTAGTTGACATGATTATGTTTCTTGAGATGATGTACTGTACTTATTTCTATTATTTTGTTTGTTGAGAGTTGTAATGTAATGTTTTGCGAAACCATGACAAGACAAGTGATGTGTAAGTACCTTGTAGTCGACATGATTTTGTTTCTTGAGTTGATGTAATATACTTGTTTCTGTGATTATGTTTGTTGAGAGATTGTAATGTGATGTTTTGTGAAACCATGATGTGATTATGTTTGTTGAGAGATTGTAATGTAATGTTTTGTGAAACCATGACTGAAGAAGTGATGCATAAGTACCTTGTAGTTGACATGATTTTGTTTCTTTAGATGATGTAATATACTAGTATGTTTTCGTTAGGCAATGAAATTGGGATGGAGGGAGTGCAGGTTTAATATTTGAAATGAGAATGTATGAAGAGAATCCATATTAGGCAGGAGACAGTAATTCAGGGAAAGGGCACGATATCCATTAAACTATTGTAACATGCCAATTTAGTCATTGTTGCAGTGGTAGAAGGGCTGATCTCTCTCTCTCGCCGATGCCGACGCCGATGTTGTCGCCTGTGATAATGCATTCGCCATGCTGTCCTTGAAAGGCGAGGACGACCAGTCAAGCAGCGATAACCTTCTCTCCAACATCGAGTATTCCTTCCATGATGTGAGTTCCTCTGTTTTCTCGGGCTGCGCTCCATATGTGCATGCAATCGTGTTTGATTTCATCTTTGCGTTTACCTATAGGTACCACGGACGATCTACGACTCCGAATAGGTGGGCCTAGATCTCAATGGAGAAGTGCCATGTGACCATGGGCTAAAACTGAGGAGATATGTTGCATTCGAAGGCAGTAACACTGGGAGAAGGTTTTTGGGATGTACAAATCAGGTTTGTTTACATTATGTGCAACTATGACATGAAGTAAAATGTATCGTGCATGTTCATAACACTATAGTGTGTGTGTTTTTAGGTTGGCCTGGTGTGTAAAGCAGTAGAGTGTGTGGATCTTGAGTGGCCAGATGCACTTATGAAATGTTTGGCACAATTATGGGAGATGTATGAGTTGGAAAGGTCGGGGTGATTTACTGATGTAAGTGATGCAGCTAAAAAAATTACAAGCTGTCGGTACGAAATAAGGAGCTGGAACAAGAAATCGAGAATTTGCAGTCAGAGCTAACTGATGGAATCAATGGGAGCTTGGTTGTTGGAACTGCAAAGAAGCTTCAGGATAGTCACAGGTTGCTGATTCATAATGCAGAAAAGGCGAGGGATCAGCTCAAGGGAGACAAGAAGAAGCTAGAGTACTGCATTGCGGATCTGTTGAAGGAACTGAAGAAGGCGCGCGAGGGTGAACAAGGACAGACTATAGAGGATAAAGGAAATTCGAGATGAATAATTTATGTCGTGCCAATGCCGAAAACTAGTTAATTGTAAGACTTGTAGTTGCGCTTTCTTAACTAAGCCAAACTCAATCCTGGAGCAAACTAATTTCAAACAAACACATATATCGTGCATAGAGTTAAGTTCACGCTTACAAAATCACCACTGCAGAGGATAAACCAAGCAGTTCAGTACTAAATAGACATGTGTTGTGTTCAAGCGAGCCTAGCCCGGAGCTGCCTATTTTCCTCCGTAAGATCGGCCAGCTCCTTCAGTACTATGTCGTGCTTCAGCTGTAGATTCTAATGCTCCATCACGGATTGGAGAAGTTGGTCCGTAGCCATACGATTTTCCTTCAAGATCCCTTTCATGATCTCCGTCTGCTTCCTAGCCGAGGTGCGACCTTCACTGTGTAGCTTCGCCCAGCCGGCGTTTAACTCCTTCAGTTTCTGGCACTTGTCAGAAAGGACCGCGAGTTCAGCGCGCAGGTGGTCAAAGGCTAGTTTCTAGGAATTCTGCTTCTCCCTTTGGATTGCTATCTTTTCTTTTAGCTAGGTCGCCAGGTCCTGGTCGATCTTTCGCCTCTTTCCCTGCAACAAAAAATACATACTATGGTTTGTTCAGTTCACCAGGACAAGCTGGTTAGTTTCCATAATTAACTGAATCGACTAGTGGCACTCTCATAATTTCAAGGAAGAAGCAATCTAGGACTAATCAACATTTTATGAATCGACTAGTGGCACTGTCATAATTTCAATTTCAAAGACAAATAAGATTTATCTGCAGTTTAGTGTGCTGTGGGTTTTTCCCAATGTCACCAAATAGTAGTGGGAGAGTGGAAAACTCATAATGCAGAAACCCATGTCCAGATACATAATGGAAAGAGCACATGGTGTCCATTCATAAACATGAACACCAACACATGTCCAGATAGATAAGGAGTTGCCCTAGGATTCTTATTGCACCCTATAATGGGAAGCAGACTTGGGCATTGCTCCCTGAACCCTAAACAATAGAAAAGGAGTGGAGGACAAACTGATATTCGTGTCCCTGCTAACGGGAATCAGACTTGGGCATTGCTCCAATACGCCTCCAGACATGCTCTTAGCTCCTCGTTCTCTTTCCGAACACCCTCAAGTACGGTGATCCCTCTGCTCATGTCCTCCTTCATCTCCTTCACTGCATCTAGGCAACGGTTCCTATCATGGTAGGCTCAGATGGTAGCGTTGGTGTCCTCGACGCGTCCTCTGAGTGCCTCGCTGACTTCGTCCTGCAGGAGAATGCACCTTTCCATGAGCTTGTTGATTATCTTGATGGCCTGTTCTTGCCTGTTCAAGTTATGATCGAGCACTTTCTACAGCCTCACGACGTCATGTGCAAAATCTAGTGAGATCTCCTTCTGCACAGATAATTGCTTGCGTAGGCTCTCATTATCTAGGGTGAGGGAGCATGCAAGCTCATGTTGGTTGACAATCTTGGAACTGATCGCGGCCACCTTGTCACGGTACTCGGCCTTCGATTGCTGCATCGTTCATGTTAATTGAAATAGGAATTCTATAATTACACTCCAGGTTCCAGGTGAATACTAATACAGATCAAAAAATCCTCGTTGAATCTATTGACCGCAGTGTTAAAAAATGGACCTAAAGATCTATTCATGACCACGATAAACTAATCCTAATCACAAAAAATCCATAGTGAATCTATGAACAGCGGTATTAAGGAAAGACCAAGAGATCCATTCATATTCATGAAAACTAATACAACTCACAAAAGAAGAAGAAAAACCAATGCGGGGCGGACAGGATCTAAGAAATCCACATCACAACTCGGAGAAATAACAACATTTGCTACCTCGCTGAGACATGGAACAGGGCCGAACGGGTCCTACAACGCCTCCGTCGTGGTGGATTCGGGCTCCACGGTCGGCCTGTAATACGTAGAAGAGGAAGAGCAAGAATAAGAAGAATAAGAAGAAGAAGAAGAAAAACAAGAAGAAGCTCAATAAGATCATGATGGAGAGGGAGATGGAGAAGAAGTAGAACAAGAAGACCGTACCGGGAGGATCCCTCGCCTGCTAGAACATTCGACGCCATTGTCGGGGGAGATTGGGCCTCGATGAGAGGGTGGGCTTAAGCGGCTAGTAGAGCAAGAAGTGCCTCGCGGCGATTTCTCTCCCTTTTCTCCGCGAGGATTGTCGACCGGCCTCTCCTTCTCCTCAGTGGAGCCATGGCTTGCAGGGTGAGGGTGGAGGTGGCAGGAGGAAGAATATAGTGATTAGTGTGGGAGAAGAGTCAAAGAGTACATGTCGTGGTCCAGTAGTACTAGTACTATTATACAAGACCACCATGTACGGTGTACCTTCTCAAAGAAGCCAGGGAGGCAGGGGTAGTGAATCGATGGGACTTGTCTTTATTGCGATGGACACTTCAATGGTCTTCGACGCCGCCCAAAATCCAGTATATAATAAGGGGAGTGCGAGTCGGGTGGTCATCATGGGAATCGGCATGCACATCCCGCGTGCGTGTGTCACGTGTTGATGGGGCAATGACACGCGCAACTGCTGCACGATCACGCCGGCACGTCGAACTCCATCGAACTCCACGTGACAGGCACACACGGGATATTTACGAGTCTAGAATACGATGTGCCACTTTTGTTGTGATCAAATTATGTTCAGTATGCGAGATATTACTTTTTTTTGATAATCGACAAATGCATGCGTGGACACGATGCACGAAACCGCTGCTCATCCTTGATTAGATCGGCACCCCACTCTGTGTACCCGCCATCGACCATTCGGAGCAACTACCTCGAGCACGATGCCCCCTCGCCGTGGCAATGGCAGGTCCAAGCCGTCCACTGACTGTCCTGCGTCCCTGGTTCTTCACTGCATCGTTTGCGCTCGCGAGTCACCTGCTGAGGCAGCACGTCGTGTCCGACCACGCCAGGATCCATCGACATCGGCACTCGAGGACACCGTGACGTCGAAGCTCGTACCAGCCATGCAGGAGGAGCGTGGGGTACCTGCAGCGTCAGACGAGCGCAAAGCAGCAGCCAGGACGGGGGCGCGTGTTGCACCGGCGAGTATGGACAAGAAGAGGAACGAGAAGAAGACCAGGAAGAAGAGAGGATATAGCTATTTGGACGAGTCTGACTCAGCCAACGAGGAGGCGTTCATTGATCAGTTGGAGGCAGAAGTGGACGAGAGTGATGTGGACCCGTGGGACTACGAAGAGGAGGAGGAGGACTCCGACGAGGAGATAGCGCACTTATTTGAGGAAGGGGGCAGTGTCGAGTCGTCAGAGGACGACACCAACGACGGCGATGGCAGGGACCATGGTGTTGACGAAGACGAGGACGAACCGGAAGACGAAGACGATGGCTTCTTTGAAATATGATCATTTATTTTATTTATTTTAGTTAGATAGATGGATTTTCACTTGTTTATGGAGGTAAAGTAGCGGTGGCATGGATAAAGAGGTGGCACGGATTGACCATGCATAAAAAACTGGAGAATGGAGGGGTTATCCTGCCCGTTGGATCACATAGGATCAACGGTTCGTGGAGACGATCCGCGTGACATCTGTGTCAGCCAATCAGGGAGTAGCACCCAAAGTGAGCACACATTTGGGATCTCCACACGTTTGGGCTTTTGTGAGATTTGTGACCGAGAGAGAGGGCAAATCTCTTTCACAATCCGCATATGGATCCACTAGTGTCATTGCATGTGTGTTCTTCTCATTAACCACAGCTAGAGTCATTGCATGTGTTCTTTTCACAGACCACATATGGAACCAGCATTGTCATTGAAATGTGTATTCTTTCATTAACTACAACTGGAGTCATTTCATGATTGTTCTTTTCACATACCACATTTGGATCCACCAGTGTCATTGAAATGTGTGTTCTCTTCAGAGACCACACATGGATCCACCAGTGTCATTGCATGTGTGTTATTTTTACTAACCACAACCAGAGTCATTGCATGTGTGTTCTTTTCGCATACCACATATGGATCCACCAGTGTCATTGCATGTGTGTTCTTTTTACTAACAATAACTGGAGTCATTTCATGTGTGTTCTTTTCACATACCACATATGGATCCACCAGTGTCATTGCATGTGTGTTCTCTTCAGAGACCACACATGGATCCACCAGTGTCATTGCATGTGTGTTCTTTTTACTAACAACAACTTGAGTCATTGCACGTGTGTTCTTTTCACATACCACATGTGGATCCACCAGTGTCATTGAAATGTGTGTTCTCTTCAGAGACCACACATGTATCCACCAGTGTCATTGGATGTGTGTTATTTTTACTAACAACAACTGGAGTCATTGCATGTGTGTTCTTTTCACATACCACATATGGATCCACCAGTGTCATTGAAATGTGTGTTCTGTTCAGAGACCACACATGGATCCACCAGTGTTATTGCATGTGTTCTCTTTTTACTAACAACAACTGGAGTTATTTCATGACTATTATTTTCACATACCACATATGGATCCACCAGTGTCATTGAAATGTGTGTTCTTCTCATTAACCACATCTAGAGTCATTGCATGTGTGTTCTATTCAGAGACCACACATGGATCCACCAGTGTCATTGCATGTGTGCTCTTTTTACTAACAAGAACTAGAGTCATTGCATGTGTGTTCTTTTCACATACCACATATGGATCCACCAGTGTCATTGAAATGTCTGTTCTCTTCAGAGACCACACATGGATCCACTAGTGTCATTGGATGTGTGCTCTTTTTACTAACAACAATCAGAGTCATTGCGTGTGTGTTCTCTTCACAATCCACCTATGGATCCACTGATACGTCCATTTTGCATCACTATTCTATATCTTAATTCACTATTATTCATTGATATATTTCATACTGAGAGGTGCATGGACCGCTTATGATACTGTGTGTTCTCTTCACTTATGTTATTTCATCTTTGATGACTTTTGAAGCATGGACCGCTGCAGTCAGGATTCTGATGGAAAAGGTGCTGTTTGGAGGCAAAATTCGCGAAGATCAGAAAATCCAGGAAAATATACGGAAAATCCTATTTTTTTCAGAAGACTAAGGATGCCAGAAGATGGAGTGGAGATGGGCCACAAGGGGCCCACACCACCCCATGGCAGGGGCAGGCCTAGGCCATGCCAGGAGGTGGTGTGGCCACCCTGGCCCACTCCAGCATCTCCCCTCTGGCGTATATCAACCTCCCGAAACCCTAAGTCTCGGGGGCGACCACAGAAAGATTCCGCCGCCTCTACGGGGCGGAAAACACCGAGAGATAAAGATCTCTTTGGCAGACAGATTTCTGCCAGGGGAATTCCTTCCCGGAGAGGGGAGATCGTCGCCTTCAGCACCACCATCAAGCTGGACTTCATCAGGATCATCATCATCACCACCATCAGCACCCTCATCACCATCTCCATATTGCTGTAACAATTGGTTGAATCTTGCTATAGTTCATAGGGAAACTTTCCCGGTGTTGATTACTCTTTGTAGTTGATGCTATTGAGTGAACCATTGAATTATTGTTTATGTTGAGATTGTTATACATCATTATTCCATCTCTGATCATGATCCATATGATGTCTTGTGAGTAGTTCGTTTTGTTCTTGAGGACATGGGAGAAGTCTTGTTGTTAGTAGTGGAGTTGTGTTGAGTAAGATTCAATAGATTGTTATTTAAGTTGTGGTGTACTTCTTCTAGTGGTGTCATGTGAACGTCGACTACATGACACTTCACCTATATGGGCCTAGGGGAATGCATTGTGTATTTGGCTACTAATCGTAGGGGTTGCCGGAGTGATAGAAACCTGAACCCCCGTTAGGAAACCATTGCACAAGGGACGTAAGGGTCTTAGAGTTTAAAGCTGTGGTTAGGTTTCTACCTCAATTACTTTCTTGTACTTATGGATGTTTGCAAGGGGTATAATCACAAGTATGTATTAGTCTTGGATGGGGCGGTACATTAGCACAGGTTCACCCACACAACAGTTAGCACGCTAAAGAAGATTAATCAACTATACGAAGCGAAAGCACTTGACAGTCTTCCCATGTGTCCTAGAGAACGTTTGGTCATCTTAAGTAATACAACCGGCTTATCCTTTGCTGCATAAAGGATTGGGCCACTTGCTGCATTTATTCCTACCGTCTTTTATTTTACTCGTACTTTGTTTACTTGCTTTATCCAAAACCCCTAAAAATCCGTTTGCTAAGTATTTGCAGAGAATTCCTGATCCATACCACTAGCCAGCACCTTCTGCTCCTCGTTGGGTTTGACACTCTTACTAATCGAAAATACTGCAATACACCCCCTATACTTGTGGGTCATCAAGACTATTTTCCGCACCGCTCTTGGAGTGAAGTGCTATTGGAGAGTGGAACTGGTAAAGGAAACTTCTCTGTGAGTATTGTTTACTCATTAGTTGCTTTATTTTCGTTATGGATAATTCATTTGAGTTTCTTATTTGGTAATGCTACTAACACTACTAAGGTAGTAGATAAGGCACCACCTACTGAGAATGATGTTTTCAAAATACCTACAAGAATTATTGATCGTGTTATGGATAACTACTATGTTGGGGATGGAACTGTCCATCCCGGTGATCATTTACTCTTTATACACGAATTATGCGGGTTGTTCAAGTGTGCAGGTATTACTACAGATCAAGTTAAGAAGAAGTTATTCTCATTATCACTGAAAGGAAGAGCTGAGGAATGGTATAAGCTGCTGAAGAATGGTCAAGCTCTGGAATGGGAGGAAATAGTGCCTCTCTTTTATTCAAAGTTTTATCCTTCTAGTGAGATTCATAAAGATCGGAATCAAACATACAACTTTTGGCCTCTTGATGGAGAGAGTACAACTCAAGCTTGGGGGATATTGAAGTTACTAATGCTCAAATGTCCCATTCATGAGCTCCCCAACAATATTATTATCAATAACTTTTATGCAAGGCTCCCTCTACATGATAAAGATTTATTGGATGCTTCTTGTGCTGGATCATTCACTCGCATGGAAGAAGAAGCTAAATGGGATCTTCTGGACCGTATTCAAGATAATGCTGAAGCTTGGGAGAATGACAAAGGTAGAAAGTCAGGTATAAATTATGATTATGAATGCATTGAATCTTTTATGGGAACTGATGACTTTCAAAATATTAAAAATGCTTATGGTCTAGACTCTCAAGCTATTGCTTCTTATTTTAAGGCTTTTGCTTCCTATATTGAAGTGCCTAAAAAGAAGTGGAATAAGTATCATGAACCTTATAAAGATATTGCTAAGAGTGTTCCTGCAAGAAATACTGAAGTTTATACTGGTAATCATGTTTTACCTGAACCTTACGTTGAGAAAATCCCTTTCCCAGCTAAGGTAAAGGAACATTCTATGATAGCTAGTATGGTTAATGAAAGTACAAATAAAGCTGTTGAACCTGATAAACAAATGGTTGATGAACCTATAATAGCAAGTATGAAAGACTTTGTCACTAAATATGAAAAAGAGGGACACACTATCCTTTGCAAGGATACCTCTAATATTGTTTCACATAGTAGTGTTATGAGAGCTAGTATTCCTGTGTTTTCTGTTAGAATAAGTGATCATTGCTATGATGGTACTTGTGATAGCTATATTGTTAAGTTTATACATGATACTGAAAGTTACTATGAGAGAGGGAAAAGTGTTCTTATGCATCTCAACAATATCAAGTTTCCTCGTTTTATGCTGAAAGTTTTTATGTTGCACTTATTTTGCTTCCCTATGCAAGTTGCCTCTGGTTTCAACAACTTGTTTGTTTACAAAATTCCCTTGCATAGGAAGTGGGTTAGACTTAAATGTGTGTGTTTTTGATTCTTAATGCTCTCTTTCACTTCAATTCATATCCCTATGAGAGCTTCTTCAAAATTATCATGCCCATCTTAATGGCTATAAAGAAAGAGCTTTATGGGAGACAACCCAATTTGTTTTGGCTTCCAGTTTGTTTTTGTTTCTTTGAGTCTTGGAAGTTATTACTTCGGTAATAACCGCTCCTTATCCGTTTTGTTTGGTTTTTGTGTCAAGATCAACCTCTAATGAGAGAGAAGTAAGATTTGGGGAAGTTGCTGTCCCGAAACAGATTTTTGTGCTTCACCATAAAAATTCGTGAGAGATCTCTGTATGTCGGATTGAGCTGTAATTTTTTGTGCTTCTTCCCCAGGTTGTTATTTAACTTTAGTTAGTTTTGCACTTTTTGATTTGAGCAACAGAAGATTTTCGAAAAAATTGATCTTTACCTGCTGGTCTGTTTTGACAGATTTTGCCAATCTCGCATTTGCTTATTTATTCGATTTCCTTTTTGAATTCTTTTTGGGTTTTCAGAAGGAGTTGCTACAGTATCTTATGTTTTGATGGTTTTCAGTTGAAGTTGAGTTCAAAAGGTTTTATCACTTCACTTATACTAATGTTGCTGATGAGAGTTGTGTGAAGTTTTGTGTGAAAGAAATTTCCAGGAAGTGGAGACAATGGTGTAATAAGGAAGAGAAGGGTTTTATGACTCAAGTAATAAGTGTATGAATATGAAGATATTGATGTTATTCAAGTGGTGACTCCGAAAGAATCTACTAGATACCAAATTCAGAGACCTGCAGAGTCTGTTTTCAAATAGGTAACAGTTCTGGTAAGAAAAGTTCCGCGAAATTACAATACAGCTATATTTTTGCAGTTTTTAGTCAATAAGGAAAGTTACGAAGCGAAAAAGGGATGAAAACGGAGCCAGGGTGGATCACACCAACCTGTGGCGCGGGCCCACCCTTGGTCGCGTCACCAGGTGGTGAGGCCACCCCAGACTCCGCCTCCGACTCGTTTTCTCCCAGTACCTTCCTTTTGATATGAAACTTCATAATATATAACCCCCCGGATTCCCCGAGGCTCGTATATCGTGTTTTCGTCGTATTTCTGTTTCGATATGTTTCTGTCAGGACATACTCTTTGAAGGCTTAGAAGCACAATGGTGTCTGCCAAGGATAAAGGGAAGGAGCCCATGGAGGAAGACCTCCAAGACCCCGGGAAGGAGAAGGAGATCAAGAGTGAAGGTGAAGAGGAGCAAGGCCAACATCCGCACACCGGCACTACTATTGCAAGCATTGGAGTGGTGACGAGACCTGCCAGGGTTAGAAGGATGGCATGGATGCAGACTGGGGGAAAGTTCCCCATCACAGTTTGGCTCCAAGGTCACTTCCTCCACACACCAAGAGTCCCTTCCATACCTCCATCCATAACCATGCAGGAAAAGAAGACTCCAAGAGGGAAAAACAAAAAAAGAATCACAAGAGCTGGGATCCACAAACTGAAATGATCACGAGCCGTATTGAGCACAACTCGGAGTTGATTCGTACTCTCACTTTCGAGATTGAGGACTTGGGGAAACTGATCAGAGAGCTTATCGAGAGGATACCACCACCACCAAAGGAGTAATTCGTCATCAAGTTTGGCATCCCCTTGGTTTGTTCCAAGCTTGGGGGAGTGCCGCGGTATCACATCACTATCTTCTATCTTTTTACCTTTTTAGTAGAGTCATATCATGAATAGAGGAGTTATTATGTAGGATGGTTTGCATTATGGAAGTGTCCCCTCTCTCGTTAGATGTGTATCCCTTGGTGTGAGTTGCCATTATGGAATATTAATGAGAAGTTCTATCATTCACTCTTTTTGCACAGCTTATATTAGTTTTCAATTCGTGGTTATATGATTGATCTTGTTGTTAGTATTGGTATCACTTTGGGATCATTGAGTTAATTTAGTTGGTTTTGGCAAACCTGGCTCGACCATTAGCAACACTATTTTTGAGCGTTGAATGAAAAAAGATAAAAGTACTCTAAAGAAAAATAATTTCATCATCTTTCTTTCTTGATTTGCTCATAAGTTTAGTATTCTCTATTAAGATCTTTTGTGCTTCCAAGGAAGATTGCATGTTTGTCTTTATCACTTGTATGTTTGTTTGTTTCCTTCAACTCTTATACTTGCTACCCAGCCTTGCTAGCCAAAAACCTGTACTGAGAGGGTATTCTTCTCGTGCATCCACCTCCTTTAAACCAAAACCTTTGCCATTTGTGTCCACCATACCTACCTAATAGCATTATTGCTATTCCAAGTAAATTCTTGTTTTATCTACCTCCCAAATTAAACTTCTTATGTGAAAATTAGTGATTAAAGCTCTCACGAACTTGATGGCACACCTTACTTTCTTGCACTTAATAAACTTGAACCATTGTGCTCACATATGTTGCGTATATGCTTGCGCTTTGTAAGTTGTGAATTAGTAGAACCATGTTGTCATGGGGAACGCTTTCAACATTGCACTGGTACTTTGTACCAAGTTGATATCATGTTCTTTTGTCTATGGATGTCGTCGGTGTGAAATGAAAGGGGAGCTTGTAAGTCCATGGAGTTATGCATGTGTGTTAGAGAAACGCTTGGGCCGCTGGTCTAATCCATGCTGACATGGTGGAAACCTGCAGCGTAACCATAACGAGTATCTATGAAGCATTCTTCTTATAAAAAAAGAGTCCGATATTGAGAAAAAAGAGAAAAAAAGAGATATTATGAAAAGAGGAAAGAGAGAAAAAAGCACCATATTCCCATGGTAAATAAGAAGATTGCTAAGATGCTTGTTGTCTGCTTGCCTTGTCATTTTGATATGGGGATTCTTCCGTATCATCAGGCAAGGGGTACCCCGTTGGCAGTTCTCTATGATACACATATGCTTACGATGACAAGAATTTACCGGTGACTAAACTTGAGTAGCATGAGGAGCGGCCCTCGTATTCAAGGGACATGAGATTCTCAACTTACAACTTGTCAATGCATATCCTCATTTTTGATCACTTTAACCTTAATCACCTAAAGATGCCTATGATAGGGGCAATGAGAGCTGAAAGCTAGTAAGTATCATAATTTTTGGGAGCTCTTTATGAGACTTACAGTCCCTACTTCCCTCTATGAAGGGCCTTTCATTTACTTTTTAGTTGAGTCAGTAAACCTACTCCCTTCTATCTCAGCAAGTATTTTGAGTTGTTGTGTTTCATTAATTCATATGATGATTTATTCAATCATGTTTCTTATGTTCCTTGTTTAGAACATTGCTCTTATCCTGATGTTTACTACTTTGAAAGCTTTCATTGAAAAACCAGTTATTTGTGAACTCCAGCAAGTTATCAACTATTCTTCGACCAAGAGCTAAGTTTGGCATTACCAATTATGATTCACTTTATGTATCTTTATTGTGTTTCCTTTACTTATTGCAAGTTGAGTTATATAATAGTGAGTTGTCTTCTATTATGATCTATGCACTTGATGGATGTGATGCTTCTTGTCCGTATTATTTTATTGACTCTTCACTCCATAAACCTGAGGCCATGTTTATTGAGCTCAGTTTCGCTTGAGGACAAGCAAAGTCTAAGCTTGGGGGGAGTTGATACGTCCATTTTGCATCACTAGTCTATGTCTTTATTCACTATTATTCATTGATATATTTCATACTGAGAGGTGATACTTATGTTATTTCATATAAAATTTGCATGGTTGATGACTTTTGGAGCATGGACCGTTGCAGTCAGGATTCTGATGAAAAAGGTGCTGTTTGGAGGCAAAATTCGCAAAGATCAGAAAATCTGGAAAAATATACGGAAAATCCTATATTTCCAGAAGACTAAGGATGCCAGGAGATGGAGTGGAGATGGGCCACAGGGGTCCCACACCACCCCATGGCGCAGGAAGGCCTAGGCCGCGCCAGGAGGTGGTGTGGCCACCTTGGCCCACTCTAGCTCTCCCCTCCCGATACCCTAAGACTCGGGGGGCGACCACAGAAAGATTCCACTACCTCTACGGGGCGGAAAACACCTAGAGATAAAGATCTCTCCGGCAGACAGATTTCTGCCGGGGGAATTCCTTCCCGGAGAGGGGAGATCGTCGCCTTCAGCACCACCATCAAGATGGACTTCATCGGGATCATCATCATCATCACCACCATCATCACCCTCAGCACCCTCATCACCATCTCCATATTGCTGTAACAATTGGTTGAATCTTGCTATAGTTCATAGGGGAAACTTTCCCGGTGTTGATTACTCTTTGTAGTTGATGCTATTGAGTGAACCATTGAATTATTGTTTATGTTCAGATTCTTATACATCATTATTCCATCTCTGATCATGATCCTTATGATGTCTTGTGAGTAGTTCGTTTTGTTCTTGAGGACATGGGAGAAGTCTTGTTGTTAGTAGTGGAGTTGTGTTGAGTAAGATTCAAGTGATTGTTATTTAAGTTGTGGTGTACTTCTTCTAGTGGTGTCATGTGAACGTCGACTACATGACACTTCACCTATATGGGCCTAGGGGAATGCATTATGTATTTGGCTACTAATCGTAGGGGTTGCCGGAGTGACAGAAACCTGAACCCCCGTTAGGAAACCATTGCACAAGGGATGTAAGGGTCTTAGAGTTTAAAGCTGTGGTTAGGTTTCTACCTTAATTACTTTCTTGTACTTACGGATGTTTGCAAGGGGTATAATCACAAGTATGTATTAGTCCTAGGAAGGTCGGTACATTAGCGCAGGTTCACCCACACAACACTTAGCAAGCTAGAGAAGATTAATCAACTATATGAAGCGAAAGCACTTGACAGTCTTCCCATGTGTCCTCGAGAATGTTTGGTCATCTTAAGTAATACAATCGGCTTGTCCTTTACTGCATAAAGGATTGGGCCACTTGCTGCATTTATTCCTACTGTCTTTTATTTTACTCGTACTTTGTTTACTTGCTTTATCGAAAACCCCTAAAAATCCGTTTGCTAAGTATTTGCAGAGAATTCCTGATCCATACCACTAGCCAGCACCTTCTGCTCCTTGTTGGGTTCGACACTCTTACTTATCGAAAATACGGCGATACACCCCCTATACTTGTGGGTCATCATCCACTAGTGTCATTGCATGTGTGCTCTTTTTAATAACAATAACCAGAGTCAATGCATATGTGTTCTCTTCAGAGACCACACATGGATCCACCAGTGTTATTGCATGTGCGTTCTTCTCATGAAACACAGCTAGAGTCATTGCATGTGTGTTCTCTTCGGAGAGCACACATGGATCCACTAGTGTCATTTAAATGTGTGTTCTCTTCAGAGACCACACATGGATCCACAAGTGTCATTGCATTAGTGATCTTTTTACTAACAACAACTGGAGTCATTGCATGTGTGTTCTTTTCACATACCACATATGGATCCACCAGTGTCATTGCATGTGTGTTCTCTTTAGAGACCACACATGGATCCACCAGTGTCATTGCATGTGTGTTCTTTTTACTAACAACAACTGGAGTCATTTCATGACTATTCTTTTCACATACCACATATGGATCCACCATTGTCATTGAAATGTGTGTTCTTCTCATTAACCATAGCTAGAGTCATTGCATGTGTGTTCTCTTCAGAGACCACACATGGATCCACCAGTGTCATTGCATGTGTGTTCTCTTCAGAGACCACACATGGATCCACCAGTGTCATTGCATGTGTGTTCTTTTTACTAACAACAACTGGAGTCATTGCATGTGTGTTCTTTCCACATACCACATATGGATCCACCAGTGTCATTCCATGTGTGTTCTCTTCAGAGACCACACATGGATCCACCAGTGTCATTGCATGTGTGTTCTTTTACTAACAACAACTTGAGTCATTTCATGACTATTCTTTTCACATACCACATATGGATCCACCAGTGTCATTGAAATGTGTGTTCTTCTCATTAACCACAGCTAGAGTCATTGCGTGTGTGTTCTCTTCATAGACCAGACATGGATCCACCAGTGTCATTGCATGTGTGCCCTTTTTACTAACAACAACTAGAGTCATATCATTACTATTCTTTTCACATAGCACATATGGATCCACCAGTGTCATTGAAATGTCTGTTCTCTTCAGAGACCACACATGGATCCACCAGTGTCATGGCATGTGTGTTCTTTTTACTAACAACAACGAGAGTCATTGCATGTGTATTCTTTTCACAATCCACCTATGGATCCACCAGTGTCATTGCATGTGTTCTCTTTTTACTAACAACAACGAGAGTGATTGCATGTGTCTTCTCTTCAGAGACCACACATTGATCCACCAGTGTCATTGCATGTGTGTTCTTCTCATTAACCACAACTAGCGTCATTGCATGTGTGTTCTCTTTAGAGACCACACATGGATCCACCTGTGTCATTGAAATGTGTGTTCTCTTTAGAGACCACACATGGATCCACCAGTGTCATTGCATGTGTGTTCTTTTTACTAACAACAGCTGGAGTCATTCCATGTGTGTTCTTTTCACATACCACATATGGATCCACCAGTGTCATGGCATGTGTGTTCTCTTTAGAGACCACACATGGATCCACCAGTGTCATTGCATGTGTGTTCTTTTTACCAACAACAACTAGAGTCATTTCATGAATATTCTTTTCACATACCACATATGGATCCACCAGTGTCATTGAAATGTGTGTTCTTCTCATTAACCATAGCTAGAGTATTTGCATGTCTGTTCTCTTCAGAGACCACACATGGATCCACCAGTGTCATTGAAATGTGTGTTCTCTTCGGAGACCACACATGGATCCACCAGTGTCATTGCATGTGTATTCTTTTTACTAACAACAACTGGAGTCATTGCATGTGTGTTCTTTTCACATACCACATATGGATCCTCTAGTGTCATTGCATGTGTGTTCTCTTCAGAGACCACACATGGATCCACCAGTGACATTGCATGTGTGTTCTTTTTACTAACAACAACTAGAGTCATTTCATGGCTATTCTTTTCACATACCACATATAGATCCACCAGTGTTATTGAAATTTGTGTTCTTCTCATTAACCACAGCTAGAGTCATTGCATGTGTGTTCTCTTCAGAGACCACACATGGATCCACCAGTGTCATTGCATGTGTGCTCTTTTTACTAACAACAACTGGAGTCATATCATGACTATTCTTTTCACATACCACATATGGATCCACCAGTGTCATTGAAATGTCTGTTCTCTTCAGAGACCACACATGGATCCACCAGTGTCATTGCATTTGTGTTCTTTTTACTAATAACAACCAGAGTCATTGCATGTGTGTTCTTTTCACGATCCACCTATGGATCCACCAGTGTCATTGCATGTGTGTTCTCTTCAGAGACCATGCATGGATCCACCAGTGTCATTGCATGTGTGTTCTTTTTACTAACAACAACCAGAGTCATTGCATGTGTGTTCTCTTCAGAGACCACAGATGGATCCACCAGTGTCATTGCATGTGTGCTCTTTTCACTAACAACAACTGGAGTCATTTCATGACTATTCTTTTCACATACCACACATGGATCCACCAGTGTCATTGCATGTTTGTTCTTTTTACTAACAACAACCAGAGTCATTGCATGTGTGTTCTTTTCACAATCCACCTATGGATCCACCAGTGTCATTGCATGTGTGCTCTTTTTAATAACAACAACTAGAGTCATTTCATGACTATTCTTTTCACATACCACATATGGATCCACCAGTGTCATTGAAATATGTGTTCTTCTCATTAACCACAGCTAGATTCATTGCATATGTGTTCTCTTCAGAGACCACACATGGATCCCCCAGTGTCATTGCATGTGTGTTCTTCTCATTAACCACAGCTAGAGTCATTGCATGTGTGTTCTCTTCAGAGACCACACATGGATCCATCAGTGTCATTGAAATGTGTGTTCTCTTCAGAGACCACACATGGATCTACCTGTGTCATTGCATGTGTGTTCTTTTTACTAACAACAACTGGAGTCATTGCATGTGTGTTCTTTTCACATACCACATATGGATCCACCAGTGTCATTACATGTGTGTTCTCTTCAGAGATCACACATGGATCCACCAATGTTGTTGCATGTGTGTTCGTTTTACTAACAACAACTAGAGTCATTTCATGACTATTCTGTTCACATACCACATATGGATCCACCAGTGTCATTGAAATATGTGTTCTTCTCATTAACCACAGCTAGATTCATTGCATGTGTGTTCTCTTCAGAGACCACACATGGATCCACTAGTGTCATTGAAATGTGTGTTCTCTTCAGAGACCACACATGGATCCACCAGTGTCATTACATGTGTGTTCTTTTACTAACAACAACTGGAGTCATTGCATGTGTGTTCTTTTCACATAGCACATATGGATCCACCAGTGTCATTGCATGTGTGTTCTCTTCAGAGACCACACATGGATCCACCAGTGTCATTGCATGTGTGTTCTTTTTACTAACAACAACTGGAGTCATTTCATGATTATTCTTTTCACATACCACATATGGATCCACCAGTGTCATTGAAATGTGTGTTCTTCTCATTAACCACAGCTAGAGTCATTGCATGTGTGTTATGTTCAGAGATCACACATGGATCCACCAGTGTCATTGCATGTGTGCTCTTTTTACCAACAACAACTGGAGTAATTTCATTTGCTATTCTTTTCACATACCACACATGGATCCACCAGTGTCATTTAAATGTGTGTTCTTCTCATTAGCCACATCTAGAGTCATTGCATGTGTGTTCTCTTCAGAGACCACACATGGATCCATCAGTGTCATTGAAATGTGTGTTCTCTTCAGAGACCACACATGGATCTACCAGTGTCATTGCATGTGTGTTCTTTTTACTAACAACAACTGGAGTCATTGCATGTGTGTTCTTTTCACATACCACATATGGATCCACCAGTGTCATTGCATGTGCGTTCTCTTCAGAGATCACACATGGATCCACCAATGTCGTTGCATGCGTGTTCTTTTTACTAACAACAACTAGAGTCATTTCATGACTATTCTTTTCACATACCACATATGGATCCACCAGTGTCATTCAAATATGTGTTCTTCTCTTTAACCACAGCTAGATTCATTGCATGTGTGTTCTCTTCAGAGACCACACATGGATCCACTAGTGTCATTGATATGTGTGTTCTCTTGAGACCACACATGGATCCTGATGTCATTGCATGTGTGTACTTTTACTAACAACAACTGGAGTCATTGCATGTGTGTGCTTTTCACATACCACATATGGATCCACCAGTTTCATTGCATGTGTGTTCTCTTCAGAGACCACACATGGATCCACCAGTGTCATTGCATGTGTGTTCTTTTTACTAACAACAACTGGAGTCATTTCATGATTATTCTTTTCACATACCACATATGGATCCACCAGTGACATTGAAATGTGTGTTCTTCTCATTAACCACAACTAGAGTCATTGCATGTGTGTTATGTTCAGAGACCACACATGGATCCACCAGTGTCATTGCATGTGTGCTCTTTTTACCAACAACAACTGGAGTAATTTCATGGCTATTCTTTTCACATACCACACATGGATCCACCAGTGTCATTTAAATGTGTGTTCTTATCATTAACCACAGCTAGAGTCATTGAAATGTGTGTTCTCTTCAGGGACCACACATGGATCCACCAGTGTCATTGCATGTGTGTTCTTTTACTAACAACAGCTGGAGTCATTTCATGACTATTCTTTTCGCATACCACATATGGATCCACTAGTGTCATTGAAATGTGTGTTCTTCTCATTAACCACAGCTAGAGTCACTGCATGTGTGTTCTCTTCAGATACCACACATGGATCCACCAGTGTCATTGAAATGCGTGTTCTCTTTAGAGACCACACATGGATCCACCAGTGTCATTGAAATGTGTGTTCTCTTCAGAGACCACACATGGATCTACCTGTGTCATTGCATGTGTGTTCTTTTTACTAACAACAACTGGAGTCATTGCATGTGTGTTCTTTTCACATACCACATATGGATCCACCAGTGTCATTACATGTGTGTTCTCTTCAGAGATCACACATGGATCCACCAATGTTGTTGCATGTGTGTTCTTTTTACTAAAAACAACTAGAGTCATTTCATGACTATTCTTTTCACATACCACATATGGATCCACCAGTGTCATTGAAATATGTGTTCTTCTCATTAACCACAGCTAGATTCATTGCATGTGTGTTCTCTTCAGAGACCACACATGGATCCACTAGTGTCATTGAAATGTGTGTTCTCTTTAGAGACCACACATGGATCCACCAGTGTCATTGCATGTGTGTTCTTTTACTAACAATAACTGGAGTCATTGCATGTGTGTTCTTTGCACATACCACATATGGATCCACCAGTGTCATTGCATGTGTGTTCTCTTCAGAGACCACACATGGATCCACCAGTGTCATTGCATGTGTGTTCTTTTTACTAACAACAACTGGAGTCATTTCATGATTATTCTTTTCACATACCACATATGGATCCACCAGTGTCATTGAAATGTGTGTTCTTCTCATTAACCACAGCTAGAGTCATTGCATGTGTGTTATGTTCAGAGATCACACATGGATCCACCAGTGTCATTGCATGTGTGCTCTTTTTACCAACAACAACTAGAGTAATTTCATTTGCTATTCTTTTCACATACCACACATGGATCCACCAGTGTCATTTAAATGTGTGTTCTTCTCATTAACCACATCTAGAGTCATTGCATGTGTGTTCTCTTCAGAGACCACACATGGATCCATCAGTGTCATTGAAATGTGTGTTCTCTTCAGAGACCACACATGGATCTACCAGTGTCATTGCATGTGTGTTCTTTTTACTAACAACAACTGGAGTCATTGCATGTGTGTTCTTTTCACATACCACATATGGATCCACCAGTGTCATTGCATGTGCGTTCTCTTCAGAGATCACACATGGATCCACCAATGTCGTTGCATGTGTGTTCTTTTTACTAACAACAACTAGAGTCATTTCATGACTATTCTTTTCACATACCACATATGGATCCACCAGTGTCATTCAAATATGTGTTCTTCTCTTTAACCACAGCTAGATTCATTGCATGTGTGTTCTCTTCAGAGACCACACATGGATCCACTAGTGTCATTGAAATGTGTGTTCTCTTCAGAGACCACACATGGATCCACCAGTGTCATTGCATGTGTGTTCTTTTACTAACAACAACTGGAGTCATTGCATGTGTGTTCTTTTCCCATACCACATATGGATCCACCAGTTTCATTGCATGTGTGTTCTCTTCAGAGACCACACATGGATCCACCAGTGTCATTGCATGTGTGTTCTTTTTACTAACAACAACTGGAGTCATTTCATGATTATTCTTTTCACATACCACATATGGATCCACCAGTGTCATTGAAATGTGTGTTCTTCTCATTAACCACAGCTAGAGTCATTGCATGTGTGTTATGTTCAGAGACCACACATGGATCCACCAGTGTCATTGCATGTGTGCTCTTTTTACCAACAACAACTCGAGTAATTTCATGGCTATTCTTTTCACATACCACACATGGATCCACCAGTGTCATTTAAATGTGTGTTCTTATCATTAACCACAGCTAGAGTCATTGAAATGTGTGTTCTCTTCAGGGACCACACATGGATCCACCAGTGTCATTGCATGTGTGTTCTTTTACTAACAACAGCTGGAGTCATTTCATGACTATTCTTTTCGCATACCACATATGGATCCACTAGTGTCATTGAAATGTGTGTTCTTCTCATTAACCACAGCTAGAGTCACTGCATGTGTGTCCCTTCAGATACCACACATGGATCCACCAGTGTCATTGAAATGTGTGTTCTCTTAAGAGACCACACATGGATCCACCAGTGTCATTGCATGTGTGTTCTTTTTACTAACAACAACTGGAGTCATTGCATGTGTATTCTTTTCACATACCACATATGGATCCACCAGTGTCATTGCATGTGTGTTCTCTTCAGAGACCACACATGGATCCACCAGTGTCATTGCATGTGTGTTCTTTTTAATAACAATAACCAGAGTCATTGCATGTGTGTTCTTTTCACAATCCACCTATGGATCCACCAGTGTCATTTCATGTGTGCTCTTTTTACTAACAACCAGAGTCATTGCATGTGTGTTCTCTTCAGAGACCACACATGGATCCATGAGTGTCATTCCATGTGTGTTCTTCTCATTAACCACAGCTAGAGTCATTGCATGTGTGTTCCCTTTAGAGACCACACATGGATCCACCAGTGTCATTGAAATGTGTGTTCTCTTAAGAGACCACACATGGATCCACCAGTGTCATTGCATGTGTGTTCTTTTTACTAACAACAACTGGAGTCATTGCATGTGTGTTGTTTTCACATACCACATATGGATCCACCAGTGTCCTTCCATGTGTGTTCTCTTCAAAGACCACACATGGATCCACCAGTGTCATTGCATGTGTGTTGTTTTTAATAACAACAATTAGAGTCATTTCATGCCTATTCTTTTCACATACCACATATGGATCCACCAGTGTAATTGAAATGTGTGTTCTTCTCATTAACCAGAACTAGAGTCATTGCATGTGTGTTCTCTTCAGAGACCACACATGGATCCGCTTGTGTCATTGCATGTGTGCTCTTTTTACTAACAACAACTAGAGTCATTTCATGACTATTCTTTTCACATACCACATATGGATCCACTAGTGTCATTGAAATGTGTGTTCTTATCATTAACCACAGCTAGAGTCATTGAAATGTGTGTTCTCTTCAAAGACCACACATGGATCCACCAGTGTCATTGCATGTGTGTTCTTTTTACTAACAACAACTAGAGTCATTTCATGACTATTCTATTCACATACCACATATGGATCCACCAGTGTCATTGAAATGTGTGTTCTTCTCATTAACCATAGCTAGAATCATTGCATGTGTGTTATCTTCAGAGACCACACATGGATTCACCAGTGTCATTGCATGTGTGCTCTTTTTACTAACAACAACTGGAGTTATATCATGACTATTCTTTTCACATACCACATATGGATCCACCAGTGTCAATGAAATGTCTATTTTCTTCAGAGACCACACATGGATCCACCAATGTCATTGCACGTGTGTTCTTTTTATTAACAACAACCAGAGTCATTGCATGTGTGTTCTTTTCACAATCCACCTATGGATCCACTAGTGTCATTGCATGTGTGTTCTCTTTAGAGACCACACATGGAATCACAAGTGTCATTGCATGTGTCTTCTTTTTACTAAGAACAACCAGAGTCATTGCATGTGTATTCTCTTCAGAGACCACGCATGGATCCACTAGTGTCATCGCATGTGTGCTCTTTTTAGTAACAACAACTTGAGTCATTTCATGACTATTGTTTTCACATACCACATATGGATCCACCAGTGTCATTGAAATGTTTGTTCTCTTCAGAGACCACACATGGATCCACCAATGTCATTGCATGTGTGTTCTTTTTAATAACAACAACCAGAGTCATTGCATGTGTGTTCTTTTCACAATCCACCTATGGATCCACCAGTGTCATTTCATGTGTGCTCTTTTTACTAACAACAACCAGAGTCATTGCATGTGTATTTTCTTCAGAGACCACGCATGGATCCACTAGTGTCATTGCATGTGTGCTCTTTTTAGTAACAACAACTTGAGTCATTTCATGACTATTGTTTTCACATACCACATATGGATCCACCAGTGTCATTGAAATGTGTGTTCTCTTCAGAGACCACACATGGATCCACCAGTGTCATTGCATGTGTGTTCTTTTTACTAACAACAACTGGAGTCATTGCATGTGTATTCTTTTCACATACCACATATGGATCCACCAGTGTCATTGCATGTGTGTTCTCTTCAGAGACCACACATGGATCCACCAGTGTCATTGCATGTGTGTTCTCTTTAGAGACCACACATGGATCCACCAGTGTCATTGCATGTGTGCTCTTTTTACTAACAATAACTGGAGTCATTTCATGACTATTCTTTTCACATACCACATATGGATCCACCAGTATCATTGAAATGTGTGTTCTTATCATTAATCACAGCTAGAGTCATTGCATGTGTGTTCTCTTCAGAGACCACACATGGATCCACCAGTGTCATTTCATGTGTGCTCTTTTTACTAACAACCAGAGTCATTGCATGTGTGTTCTCTTCAGAGACCACACATGGATCCACCAGTGTCATTCCATGTGTGTTCTTCTCATTAACCACAGCTAGAGTCATTGCATGCGTGTTCCCTTTAGATACCACACATGGATCTACCAGTGTCATTGAAATGTGAGTTCTCTTAAGAGACCACACATGGATCCACCAGTGTCATTGCATGTGTGTTCTTTTTACTAACAACAACTGGAGTCATTGCATGTGTGTTCTTTTCACATACCACATATGGATCCACCAGTGTCCTTCCATGTGTGTTCTCTTCAAAGACCACACATGGATCCACCAGTGTCATTGCATGTGTGTTATTTTTACTAACAACAATTAGAGTCATTTCATGACTATTCTTTTCACATACCACATATGGATCCACCAGTGTCATTGAAATGTGTGTTCTTCTCATTAACCACAGCTAGAGTCATTGCATGTGTGTTCTCTTCAGAGACCACAGATGGATCCACCAGTGTCATTGCATGTGTGCTCTTTTTACTAACAATAACTGGAGTCATTTCATGACTATTCTTTTCACATACCACATATGGATCCACCAGTGTCATTGAAATGTGTGTTCTTATCATTAACCACAACTAGAGTCATTGAAATGTCTGTTCTCTTCAGAGACCACACATGGATCCACCAGTGTCATTGCATGTGTGCTCTTTTTCCTAACAACAACCAGAGTCATTGCATGTGTGTTCTCTTCAGAGACCACACATGGATCCACCAGTTTCATTGCATGTGTGCTCTTTTTACTAACAATAACTGGAGTCATTTCATGACTATTCTTTTCACATACCACATATGGATCCACCAGTTTCATTGAAATATATATTCTCTTCAAAGACCACACATGGATCCACCAATATCATTGCATGTGTGTTCTTTTTACTAACAACACCCAGAGTCGTTGCATGTGTATTCTTTTCACAATCCACCTATGGATCCACTAGTGTCATTGCATGTGTGTTCTCTTTAGAGACCACACATGGATCCACCAGTGTCATTGCATGTGTGTTCTTTTTACTAACAACAACCAGAGTCATTGGATGTGTGTTCTCTTCAGAGACCACACATGGATCCACCAGTGGCATTGCATGTGTGCTCTTTTTACTAACAACAACTTGAGTCATTTTATGACTATTCTTTTCACATACCACATATGGATCCACCAGTGTCATTGAAATGTTTGTTCTCCTCAGAGACCACACATGGATCCACCAGTGTCATTGCATGTGTGTTCTTTTGACTAACATCAACCAGAGTCATTGCATGTGTGTTATTTTCACAATCCACTTATGGATCCACTAGTGTCATGGCATGTGTGCTCTTTTTACTAACAACAACCAGAGTCATTGCATGTGTGTTCTCTTCAGAGACCAGAGATGGATCCACCAGTGTCATTGCATGTGCGTTCTTTTTACTAACAACAACTGGAGTCATTTCATGACTATTCTTTTGACATACCACATATGGATCCACCAGTGTCATTGAAATGTCTATTCTCTTTAGAGACCGCACATGGATCCACCAATGTCATTGCTTGTGTGTTCTTTTTACTAACAACAACCAGAGTCATTGCATGTGTGTTCTTTTCACAATCCACCTATGGATCCACCAGTGTCATTGCATGTGTGTTCTCTTTAGAGACCACACATGGATCCACCAGTGTCATTGCATGTGTGTTCTTTTTACTAACAACAACTGGAGTCATTTCATGACTATTCTTTTGACATACCACATATGGATCCACCAGTGTCATTGAAATGTCTATTCTCTTTAGAGACCGCACATGGATCCACCAATGTCATTGCTTGTGTGTTCTTTTTACTAACAACAACCAGAGTCATTGCATGTGTGTTCTTTTCACAATCCACCTATGGATCCACTAGTGTCATTGCATGTGTGTTCTCTTTAGAGACCACACATGGATTCACCAGTGTCATTGCATGTGTCTTCTTTTTACTAACAACAACCAGAGTCATTGCATGTTTGTTCTCTTCAGAGACCACGCATGGATCCACTAGTGTCATTGCATGTGTGCTCTTTTTAGTAACAACAACTTGAGTCATTTCATGACTATTCTTTTCACATACCACATATGGGTCCACTAGTGTCATTGCATGTGTGTTCTCTTCAGAGACCACACATGGATCCACTAGTGTCATTGCATGTGTGCTCTTTTTACTAACAACAACTGGAGTCATTTCATGACTATTCTTTTCACATACCACATATGGGTCCACTAGTGTCATTGCATGTGTGTTCTCTTCAGAGACCACACATGGATCCACTAGTGTCATTGCATGTGTGCTCTTTTTACTAACAACAACCAGAGTCATTGCATGTGTGTTCTTTTCACAATCCACCTATGGATCCACCAGTGTCATTTCATGTGTGCTCTTTTTCCTAACAACAACCAGAGTCATTGCATGTGTGTTCTCTTCAGAGACCACACATGGATCCACCAGTGTCATTGCATGTGTGCTCTTTTTACTAACAATAATAGAGTCATTTCATGACTATTCTTTTCACATACCACATATGGATCCACCAGTATCATTGAAATGTGTGTTCTTATCATTAACCACAGCTAGAGTCATTGCATGTGTGTTCTCTTCAGAGACCACACATGGATCCACCAGTGTCATTGCATGTGTGCTCTTTTTACTAACAACAATTGGAGTCAATTCATGACTATTCTTTTTACATACCACATATGGATCCACTAGTGTCATTGAAATGTGTGTTCTTCTCATTAACCACAGCTAGAGTCATTGCATGTGTGTTGTCTTCAGAGACCACACATGGATCCACCAGTGTCATTGCATGTGTGCTCTTTTTACTAACAACAACTGGAGTCATATCATGACTATTCTTTTCACATACCACATATGGATCCACCAATGTCATTGCATGTGTGTTCTTTTTACAAACAACAACCAGAGTCATCGCATGTGTGTTCTTTTCACAATCCACCTATGGATCCACTAGTGTCTTTGCATGTGTGTTCTCTTCAGAGACCACACATGGATCCACTAGTGTCATTGCATGTGTGTTCTTTTTACTAACAACAACCAAAGTCATTGCATGTGTTTCTCTTCAGAGAAACACATGGATCCACCAGTGTCATTGCATGTGTGCTCTTTTTACTCACAACAACATGAGTCATTTCATGACTATTCTTTTCACATACCACATATGGATCCACCAGTGTCATTGAAATGTCCATTCTCTTCAGAGACCACATATGGATCCACGAGTGTCATTCCATGGGTGTTCTTTTTACTAACAACAACCAGAGTCATTGCATGTGTGTTATTTTCACAATCCACCTATGGATCCACTAGTGTCATGACATGTGTGCTCTTTTTACCAACAACAACCAGAGTAATTGCATGTGTGTTCTCTTCAGAGACCACACATGGATCCACCAGTGTCATTGCATGTGTGTTCTTTTTACTAACAACAACTGGAGTCATTTCATGACTATTCTTTTCACATACCACATATGGATCCTCCAGTGTCATGGAAATGTGTGTTCTTCTCATTAACCACAGCTAGAGTCATTGCATGTGTGTTCTCTTCAGAGACCACACATGGATCCACCAGTGTCATTGGATGTGTGCTCTTTTTCCCAACAGCAACTGGAGTTATTTCATGACTATTCTTTTCACATACCACATATGGATCCACCAGTGTCATTGAAATGTGTGTTCTTATGATTAACCACAGCTAGAGTCATTGAAATGTGTGTTCTATTCAGAGACCACACATGGATCCACCAGTGGCATTGCATGTCTGCTCTTTTTACTAACAACTGGAGTCATATCTTGACTATTCTTTTGCACATACCACATATGGATTCACCAGTGTCATTGAAATGTCTATTCTCTTCAGAGACCACACATTGATCTATCAATGTCATTGCATGTGTGTTCTTTTTACTAACAACAACCAGAGTCACTGCATGTGTGTTCTTGTCACAATCCACCTATGGATCCACCAGTGTTATTGCATGTGTGTTCTCTTTAGAGACCACACATGGATCCACCAGTGTCATTGCATGTCTGTTCTTTTTACTAACAAAAACCAGAGTCATTGCATGTGTGTTCTCTTCAGAGACCACACATGGATCCACCAGTGTCATTGCATGTGTGTTCTTTTTACTAACAACAACTGGAGTCATTTCATGACTATTATTTTCACATACCACATATGGATCTACCAGTGTCATTGCATGTGTGTTCTCTTCAGAGACCACGCATGGATCCATGAGTGTCATTGCATGTGTGTTCTTTTTACTAACAACAATTGGAGTCATTGCATGTGTGTTCTTTTCACATACCACATATGTTCTCTTCAGATACCACACATGGATCCACCAGTGTCATTGCATGTGTGTTCTTTTTACTAACAACAACAGGATTGCATGTGTGTTCTTTTTACATACCACATATGGATCAACCAGTGTCATTGAAATGTGTGTTCTCTTCAAAGACCACACATGGATCCACCAGTGTCATTGCATGTGTGTTCTTTTTACTAACAACAACTGGAGTCATTGCATATGTGTTCTTTTCACATACCACCTATGGATCCACTAGTGTCATTGCATGTGTGTTCTCTTTAGAGACCACACATGGATCCACAAGTGTCATTGCATGTGTGCTCTTTTTACTAACAACAACTTGAGTCATTTCATGACTATTCTTTTCACATACCACATATGGATCCACCAGTGTCATTAAAATGTGTGTTCTTCTCATTAACCACAGCTAGAGTCATTTCATGTGTGTTCTCTTCAGAGACCACACATGAATCCACCGGTGTCATTGCATGTGTGCTCTTTTTACTAACAACAACTGGAGTCATTTCATGACTAATCTTTTCACATACCACATATGGATCCACCAGTGTCATTGAAATGTCTGTTCTCTTCAGAGACCACACATGGATCCACCAGTGTCATTGCATGTGTATTCTTCTTACTAACAACAACCAGAGCCATTGCATGTGTGTTCTCTTCAGAGACCACTCATGGATCCACCAGTATCATTGCATGTGTGTTTTTTTACTAACAACAACTGGAGTCATTGCATGTGTGTTCTCTTCACAATCCACCTATGGATCCACCAGTGTTATTGCATGTGTGTTCTCTTTAGAGACAACACATTGATCCACCAGTGTCATTGCATGTGTGTTCTTTTTACTAACAACAACCAGAGTCATTGCATGTGTGTTCTCTTCACAATCCACCTATGGATCCACCAGTGTCATTGCATGTGTGTTATTTTTACTAACAACAATTGGAGTCATTTCATGACTATTATTTTCACATACCACAAATGGATCCACCATTGTCATTGCATGTGTGTTCTCTTCAGAGACCACACATGGATCCACCAGTGTCATTGCATGTGTGTTCTTTTACTAACAACATCTAGAGTCATTGCAGGTGTGTTCTTTTCACATACCACATATGGATCCACCAGAGTCATTACATGTGTGTTCTCTTCAAAGACCACACGTGGATCCTCCGGTGTCATTGCATGTGTGTTCTTTTTACTAACAACAACTGGAGTCATTGCATGTGTGTTCTTTTCACATACCACATATGGATCCACAAGTGTCATTGAAATGTGTGTTCTCTTCAGAGACCACACATGGATCCACCAGTTTCATTGCATGTGTGTTCTTTTTACTAATAATAACTGGAGTCATTGCATGTGTGTTCTTTTCACATGCCACCTATGGATCCACCAGTGTCATTGCATGTGTGTTCTCTTCAGAGACCACACATGGATCCAGCAATGTCATTGCATGTGTGTTCTTTTTACTAACAACAAGTGGAGTCATTTCATGACTATTCTTTTCACATACCACATATGGATCCACCAGTGTCATTGAAATGTGTGTTCTTCTCATTAACCACAGCTAGAGTCATTGCATGTGTGTTCTGTTCAGAGACCACACATGGATCCACTAGTGTCATTGCATGTCTGCTCTTTTTACTAACAACTGGAGTCATATCATGACTATTCTTTTCACATACCACATATGGATCCACCAGTGTCATTGAAATGTCTATTCTCTTCAGAGACCACACATGGATCTACCAATGTCATTGCATGTATGTTCTTTTTACTAAGAACAACCAGAGTCATTGCATGTGTGTTCTTTTCACAATCCACCTATGGATCCACTAGTGTCATTGCATGTGTGTTCTCTTCAGAGACCACACATGGATCCACCAGTGTCATTGCATGTGTGTTCTTTTTACTAACAACAACCAGAGTCATTGCATGTGTGTTCTCTTCAGAGACCACACATGGATCCACCAGTGTCATTGCATGTGTGCTCTTTTTACTAACAACAACTTGAGTCATTTCATGACTATTCTTTTCACATAGCACATATGTATCCACTAGTGTCATTGAAATGTCTGTTCTCTTCAGAGACCACACATGGATCCAGTGTCATTGCATGTGTGTTCTTTTTACTAACAACAACCAGAGTCATTGCATGTGTGTTCTTGTCACAATCCACCAGTGTTATTGCATGTGTGTTCTCTTTAGAGACCACACATGGAACCACCAGTGTCATTGCATGTGTGTTCTTTTTACTAACAAAAACCAGAGTCATTGCATGTATGTTCTCTTCAGAGACCACACATGGATCCACCAGTGTCATTGCATGTGTATTCTTTTTACTAACAACAATTAGAGTCATTTCATGACTATTATTTTCACATACCACATATGGATCCACCAGTGTCATTGCATGTGTGTTCTCTTCAGAGACCACACATGGATCCACCAGTGTCATTTCATGTGTGTTCTTTTTACTAACAACAACTGGAGTCATTGCATGTGTGTTCTTTTCACATACCACATATGTTCTCTTCAGATACCACACATGGATCCACCGGTGTCATTGCATGTGTGTTCTTTTTTCTAACAACAACAGGATTGCATGTGTGTTCTTTTCACATACCACATATGGATCCACCAGTGTCATTGAAATGTGTGTTCTCTTCGAAGACCACACATGGATCCACCAGTGTCATTGCATGTGTGTTCTTTTTACTAACAACATCTGGAGTCATTGCATGTGTGTTCTTTTCACATACCACCTATGGATCCACTAGTGTCATTGCATGTGTATTCTCTTCAGAGGCCACACATGGATCCACCAGTGTCATTGCATGTGTGCTCTTTTTACTAACAACAACTTGAGTCATTTGATGACTATTCTTTTCACATACCACATCTGGATCTACCAATGTCATTGCATGTATGTTCTTTTTACTAAGAACAACCAGAGTCATTGCATGTGTGTTCTTTTCACAATCCACCTATGGATCCACTAGTGTCATTGCATGTGCGTTCTCTTCAGAGACCACACATGGATCCACCAGTGTCATTGCATGTGTGTTCTTTTTACTAACAACAACCGGAGTCATTTCATGTGTGTTCTCTTTAGAGACCACACATGAATCCACAAGTGTCATTGCATGTGTGCTCTTTTTAGTAACAACAACTTAAGTCATTTCATGACTAATCTTTTCACATACCACATATGGATTCACCAGTGTCATTGAAATGTGTGTTCTCTTCAGAGACCACACATGGATCCACCAGTGCCATTGCATGTGTGTTCTTTTTACTAACAACAACCAGAGCCATTGCATGTGTGTTCTCTTCGGAGACCACACATGGATCCACCAGTGTCATTGCATGTGTGTTTTTTTACTAACAGCAACTGGAGTCATTGCATGTGTGTTCTCTTCACAGTCCACCTATGGATCCACCAGTGTCATTGCATGTGTGTTCTCTTCAGAGAAAACACATTGATCCACGAGTGTCATTGCATGTGTGTTCTTTTTACTACCAACAACCAGAGTCATTGCATGTGTGTTCTCTTCACAATCCACCTATGGATCCACCAGTGTCATTGCATGTGTGTTCTTTTTACTAACAATAATTGGAGTCATTTCATGACTATTATTTTCACATACCACATATGGATCCACCACTGTCATTGCATGTGTGTTCTCTTCAGAGACCACACATGGATCCAGCAATGTCATTGCATGTGTGTTCTTTTTACTAACAACAAGTGGAGTCATTGCAGGTGTGTTCTTTTCACATACCACATATTGCTCCACCAGAGTCATTGCATGTGTGTTCTCTTCAGAGACCACACATGGATCCACCGGTGTCATTGCATGTGTGTTCCTTTTACTAACAATAACTGGAGTCATTGCATGTGTGTTCTTTTCACATGCCACCTATGGATCCACCAGTGTCATTGCATGTGTGTTCTCTTCAGAGACCACACATGGATCCACTAGTGTCATTGCATGTGTGTTCTTTTTATTAACAACAACTAGAGTCATTTCATGACTATTCTTTTCACATACCACATATGGATCCACCAGTGTCATTGAAATGTGTGTTCTTCTCATTAACCATAGCTAGAGTCATTGCATGTGTGTTCTCTTCAGAGACCACACATAGATCCACCAGTGTCATTGCATGTGTGCTCTTTTTACTAACAACAACTGGAGTCATTTCATGACTAATCTTTTGACATACCACATATGGATCCACCAGTGTCATTGAAATGTCTGGTCTCTTCAGAGACCACACATGGATCCACCGGTGTCATTGTATGTGTGTTCTTTTTACTAACAACAACCAGAGCCATTGCATGTTTGTTCTCGTCAGAGACCACACATGGATCCACTAGTGTCATTGCATGAGTTTGTTTTACTAACAACAACTGGAGTCAATGCATGTGTGTTCTCTTCACAGTCCACCTATGGATCCACCAGTGTCATTGCATGTGTGTTCTCTTCAGAGACAACACATTGATCCACCAGTGTCATTGCATGTGTGTTCTTTTTACTAACAACAACCAGAGTCATTGCATGTGTGTTCTCTTCACAATCCACATATGGATCCACCAGTGTCATTGCATGTGTGTTCTTTTTACTAACAACAATTGGAGTCATTTCATGACTATTATTTTCACATACCACATATGGATCCACCACTGTCATTGCATGTGTGTTCTCTTTAGAGACCACACATGGATCCGCCAGTGTCATTGCATGTGTGTTCTTTTACTAACAACAACTGGAGTCATTGCAGGTGTGTTCTTTTCACATACCACATATGGATCCACCAGTGTCATTGCATGTGTGTTCTCTTCAGAGACCACACATGGATCCACCGGTGTCATTGCAAGTGTGTTCTTTTTACTAACAACAACTAGAGTCATTGCATGTGTGTTCTTTTCACATACCACATATGGATCCACCAGTATCATTGAAATGTGTGTTCTCTTTAGAGACCACACATGGATCCACCAGTATCATTGCATGTGTGTTCTTTTTACTAACAATAACTGGAGTCATTGCATGTGTGTTGTTTTCACATGCCACCTATGGATCCACCAGTGTCATTGCATGTGTGTTCTCTTCAGAGACCACACATGAATCCACCAGTGTCATTGCATGTGTGCTCTTTTTACTAACAACAACTTAAGTCATTTCATGACTAATCTTTTCACATACCACATATGGATTCACCAGTGTCATTGAAATGTTTGTTCTCTTCAGAGACCACACATGGATCCACCAGTGCCATTGCATCTGTGTTCTTTTTACTAACAACAACCAGAGCCATTGCATGTGTGTTCTCTTCGGAGACCACACATGGATCCACCAGTGTCATTGCATGTGTGTTTTTTACTAACAGCAACTAGAGTCATTGCATGTGTGTTCTCTTCACAGTCCACCTATGGATCCACCAGTGTCATTGCATGTGTGTTCTCTTCAGAGAAAACACATTGATCCACGAGTGTCATTGCATGTGTGTTCTTTTTACTAACAACAACCAGAGTCATTGCATGTGTGTTCTCTTCACAATCCACCTATGGATCCAACAGTGTCATTGCATGTGTGTTCTTTTTACTAACAATAATTGGAGTCATTTCATGACTATTATTTTCACATACCACATATGGATCCACCACTGTCATTGCATGTGTGTTCTCTTCAGAGACCACACATGGATCCAGCAATGTCATTGCATGTGTGCTCTTTTTACAAACAACAACTGGAGTCACTGCATGTGTGTTCTTTTCATATACCACATATGGATCCACCAGTGTCATTGAAATGTGTGTTCTCTTCAGAGACCACACATGGATCCACCAGTATCATTGCATGTGTGTTCTTTTTACTAACAATAACTGGAGTCATTGCATGTGTGTTCTTTTCACATGCCACCTATGGATCTACCAGTGTCATTGCATGTATGTTCTCTTCAGAGACCACACATGGATCCACTAGTGTCATTGCATGTGTGTTCTTTTTATTAACAACAACTGGAGTCATTTCATCACTATTCTTTTCACATACCACATATGGATCCACCAGTGTCATTGAAATGTGTGTTCTTCTCATTAACCATAGCTAGAGTCATTGCATGTGTGTTCTCTTGGAGACCACATTGGATCCTGATGTCATTGCATGTGTGCTCTTTTTATTAACAACAACTGGAGTCATTTCATGACTAATCTTTTCACATACCACATATGGATCCACCAGTGTCATTGAAATGTCTGTTCTCTTCAGAGACCACACATGGATCCACCGGTGTCATTGCATGTGTGTTCTTTTTACTAACAACAACCAGAGCCATTGCATGTGTGTTCTCGTCAGAGACCACACATGGATCCACTAGTGTCATTGCATGAGTTTGTTTTACTAACAACAACTGGAGTCAATGCATGTGTGTTCTCTTCACAGTCCACCTATGGATCCACCAGTGTCATTGCATGTGTGTTCTCTTCAGAGACAACACATTGATCCACCAGTATCATTGCATGTGTGTTCTTTTTACTAACAACAACCAGAGTCATTGCATGTGTGTTCTCTTCACAATCCACATATGGATCCACCAGTGTCATTGCATGTGTGTTCTTTTTACTAACAACAATTGGAGTCATTTCATGACTATTATTTTCACATACCACATATGGATCCACCACTGTCATTGCATGTGTGTTCTCTTCAGAGACCACACATGGATCCGCCAGTGTCATTGCATGTGTGTTCTTTTACTAACAACAACTGGAGTCATTGCAGGTGTGTTCTTTTCACATACCACATATGGATCCACCAGTGTCATTGCATGTGTGTTCTCTTCAGAGACCACACATGGATCCACCGGTGTCATTGCAAGTGTGTTCTTTTTACTAACAACAACTAGAGTCATTGCATGTGTGTTCTTTTCACATACCACATATGGATCCACCAGTATCATTGAAATGTGTGTTCTCTTTAGAGACCACACATGGATCCACCAGTATCATTGCATGTGTGTTCTTTTTACTAACAATAACTGGAGTCATTGCATGTGTGTTGTTTTCACATGCCACCTATGGATCCACCAGTGTCATTGCATGTGTGTTCTCTTCAGAGACCACACATGGATCCACTAGTGTCATTGCATGTGTGTTCTTTTTATTAACAACAACTGGAGTCATTTCATCACTATTCTTTTCACATACCACATATGGATCCACCAGTGTCATTGAAATGTGTGTTCTTCTCATTAACCACAGCTAGAGTCATTGCATGTGTGTTCTCTTCAGAAACCCCACGTGGATCCACCAGTGTCATTGCATGTGTGCTCTTTTTACTAACAACAACTGGAGTAATATCATGACTATTCTTTTCACATACCACATATGGATCCACCAACGTCATTGAAATGCCAGTTCTCTTCAGACACCACACATGGATCCACCAGTGTTATTTCATGTGTGTTCTTTTTACTAGCAACAACTAGTGTCATTGCATGTGTGATCTTTTCACAATCCACCTATGGATCCGCCAGTGTCATGGCATGTGTGCTCTTTTTACTAACAACAACCAGAGTCATGGCATGTGTGTTCTCTTCAGAGACCACACATGGATCCACCAGTGTCATTGCATGTGCATTCTTCTCATTAACCACAGCTAGAGTCATTGCATGTGTGTTCTCTTTAGATACCACACATGGATCCACGAGTGTCATTGAAATGTGTGTTCTCTTCAGAGACCACACATGGGTCCACCAGTGTCAGTGCATGTGTGTTATTTTTACTAACAACAACTGGAGTCATTGCATATGTGTTCTTTTCACATACCACCTATGGATCCACTAGTGTCATTGCATGTGTGTTCTCTTCAGAGACCACACATGGATCCACCAGTGTCATTGCATGTGTTCTCTTTTTACTAACAACAAATGGTGTCATTTCATGACTATTCTTTTAACATACCACATATGGACCCACCTGTGTCATTGCATGTGTGTTCTCTTCAGAGACCACAGATGGATCCACTAGTGTCATTGCATGTGTGTTCTTTTTATTAACAACAACTGGAGTCATTTCATGACTATTCTTTTCACATACCACATATGGATCCACCAGTGTCATTAAAATGTGTGTTCTTCTCATTAACCACAGCTAGAGTCATTACATGTGTGTTCTCTTCAGAAACCACAGCTAGAGACCACAGATGGATCCACTAGAGTCATTGCATATGTGTTCATTTCACAATCCACCTATGGATCCGCCAGTGTCATTGCATGTGTGCTCTTTTTACTAACAACAACCTGAGTCATTGCATGTGTGTTCTATTCAGAGACCACACATGGATCCACCAGTGTCATTGTATGTGCATTCTTCTCATTAACCACAGCTAGAGTCATTGCATGTGTGTTCTCTTTAGAGACCACACATGGATCCACGAGTGTCATTGAAATGTGTGTTCTCTTCAGAGACCACACATGGATCCACCAGTGTCACTGCATGTGTGTTCTTTTTACTAACAACAACTGGAGTCATTGCATGTGTGTTGTTTTCACATACCACCTATGGATCCACTAGTGTCATTGCATGTGTGTTCTCTTTAGAGACCACACATGGATCCAGCAGTGTCATTGCATGTGTGTTCTTTTTACTAACAACAACTGGAGTCATTGCATGTGTGTTCTTTTCACATACCACCTATGGATCCACTAGTGTCATTGCATGTGTGTTCTCTTCAGAGACCACACATGGATCCACCAGTGTTATTGCATGTGTGCTCTTTTTACTAACAACAACTGGAGTCATTTCATGACTATTCTTTTCACATACCACATATGGATCCACCAGTGTCATTCAAATGTGTGTCCTCTTCAGAGACCACACATGGATCCACCAGTGTCATTGCATGTGTCTTCTTTTACTAACAACAATTGGAATCATTGCATGTGTGTTCTTTTCACAATCCACCTATGGATCCACCAGTGTCATTGCATGTGTGTTCTATTCAGAGACCGCACATTTATCCACCAGTGTCATTGCATGTGTGTTCTCTTTACTAACAACAACTTGAGTCATTGCATGTATGTTCTCTTAAGAGACCACACAGGGATCCACCAGTGTCGTTGCATGTGTGTTCTCTTTAGAGACCGCACATGGATTCACCAGTGTCATTGCATGTGTGTTCTTTTTACTAACAACAACTAGAGTCATTTCATGACTATTCTTTTCACGTACCACATATGCATCCACTATTGTCATTGAAATGTGTGTTCTTCTCATTAACCACAGCTAGAGTCATTGCATGTGTGTTCTCTTTAGAGACCACACATGGATCCACCAGTCTCATTGAAATGTGTGTTCTCTTCAGAGACCACACATGGATCCACCAGTGTCATTGCATGTGTGTTCTTTTTTACTAACAACAACTGGAGTCATTGCATGTGTGTTATTTTCACATACCACATATGGATCCACCAGTGTCATTGCATGTGTGTTCTCTTCAGAGACCCCACATGGATCCACCAGTGTCATTGCATGTGTGTTCTTTTTACTAACAACAAATGGAGTCATTTCATGACTATTCTTTTCACATACCACATATGGATCCACTAGTGTCATTGAAATGTGTGTTCTTCTCATTAACCACAGCTAGAGTCATTGAAATGTGTGTTCTCTTCATAGACCTCACATGGATCCACCAGTGTCATTGCATGTGTGTTCTTTTTACTAACAACAACTAGAGTCATTTCATGTCTATTATTTTCACATACCACATATGGATCCACCAGTGTCATTGAAATGTGTGTTCTTCTCATTAACCACAGCTAGAGTCATTGCATGTGTGTTCTCTTCAGAGACCACACATGGATCCACCAGTATCATTGCATGTGTGCTCTTTTTACTAACAACAACTGGAGTTATTTCATGACTATTCTTTTCACATACCACATATGGATCCACTAGTGTCGTTGAAATGTGTGTTCTTATCATTAACCATAGCTAGAGTCATTGAAATGTGTGTTTTCTTCAGAGACCACACATGGATCCACCAGTGTCATTGCATGTGTGTTCTTTTTACTAACAACAACTGGAGTCATTTCATGACTATTCTTTTCACATACCACATATGGATCCACCAGTGTCATTGAAATGTGTGTTCTTCTCATTAACCATAGCTAGAGTCATTGCATGTGTGTTCTCTTCAGAGACCGCACATGGATCCACCAGTGTCATTGCATGTGTGCTCTTTTTACTAACAACAACTGGAGTTATTTCATGACTATTCTTTTCACATACCACATATGGATCCACCCGTGTCATTGAAATTTGTGTTCTTATCATTAACCACGGCTAGAGTCATTGAAATGTGTGTTCTCTTCAGAGACCACACATGGATCCACCAGTGTCATTGCATGTGTGTTGTTTTTACTAACAACAACTGGAGTCATTTCATGACTATTCTTTTCACATACCACATATGGATCCACCAGTGTCATTGAAATGTGTGTTCTTCTCATTAACCATAGCTACAGTCATTGCATGTGTGTTCTCTTCAGAGACCACACATGGATCCACCAGTGTCATTGCACGTGTGCTCTTTTTACTAACAACAACTTGAGTCATATCATGACTATTCTTTTCGCATACCACATATGGATCCACCAGTGTCATTGAAATGTCTATTCTCTTCAGAGACCACACATGGATCTACCAATGTCAATGCATGTGTGTTCTTTTTACTAACAACAACCAGAGTCATTGCATGCGTGTTCTTTTCACAAACCACCTATGGATCCACTAGTGTCATTTCATGTGTTTTCTCTTCAGAGACCACACATGGATCCACCAGTGTCATTGCATGGGCATTCTTCTCATTAACCACAGCTAGAGTCATTGCATGTGTGTTCTCTTTAGAGACCACGCATGGATCCACGAGTGTCATTGCATGTGTGTTCTCTTTAGAGACCACACATGGATCCACCAGTGTCATTGCATGTGTGTTCTTTTTACTAACAACAACTGGAGTCATTGCATGTGTGTTCTTTTCACATACCACATATGGATCCACCAGTGTCATTGAAATGTGTGTTCTTCTCATTAACCACAGCTAGAGTTATTGCATGTGTGTTCTCTTCAGAGACCACACATGGATCCTGATGTCATTGCATGTGTGCTCTTTTTACTAACAACAACTGGAGTTATTTCATGACTATTCTTTTCACATACCACATATGGATCCACCAGTGTCATTGAAATGTGTGTTCTTATCATTAACCACAGCTAGAGTCATTGAAATGTGTGTTCTCTTCAGAGACCACACAAGGATCCACCAGTATCATTGCATGTGTGTTCCTTTAACTAACAACAACTAGAGTCATTTCATGACTATTCTTTTAACATACCACATATGGATCCACAAGTGTCATTGAAATGTGTGTTCTCTTCAGAGACCACACATGGATCCACTAGTGTCATTGCATGTGTGCTCTTTTTACTAACAACAACTGGAGTCATATCATGACTATTCTTTTCGCATACCACATATGGATCCACCAGTGTCATTGAAATGTCTATTCTCTTCAGAGACCACACATTGATCTACCAATGTCATTGCATGTGTGTTCTTTTTACTAACAACAACCAGAGTCATTGCATGTGTGTTGTTTTCACAATCCACCTATGGATCCACTAGTGTCATGTAGCATCCCAATTGTCTAACAATTGCAATGCTACTAGCCTAGTCTATATAGATGCTACTTCCTATATATAATTGTTGCATCATCATTATATCATGCTCATGTCATCATGCCACCTTGCATTTGAGCATCATATAAAACCCTTTTTCATTTGGTTCTTCTCTCATATGCATTATTAATTGTATTTGCCTCTTGATATTGTATTTGGTTGTTGATATATTGTTTAAATGCCCAAGTTGAGTTGGGGGCATATCTTTTATTAACTCCACCACTTTTCTTTCACCACCTTATAATTCCACCATCCAACTAAATATGAGCTTGGCACTTATTGGTTTTACCTCTAGCTCATGTGGGTTGGGATGGATCCAATTCTTTTCCACATGCTCTTGTCTTGGCATCATGTTGTTTTCACATTATTGATATATGAGAGCCACATGGCCACCTTTGCATGCCTTGTGAGTGGACCCTTTTCCTAGCTTCCATATGGATTATTATGGATTTATGCTCATGTGGGGGTATTTCTGGGACTAGTAAGCATCTAGTGGCATACACACACTAGCAAGTCCCAATTATAATCCAATGTGGTCATCTCCATCTATTCCACTTGGGGTTTTCTTTTAAATTCTTGGTTTGGCTTTATTCCACTTGTGGGAATGCATAAGATTAAGGCCATGTGATACAATTGTTTTCACAAAATAAACATGGTATTAAATACTTTGCATGGGCCATGCAAGTACCACCTTTTGCTTGTCCTTTGGTTTTTATTGGGTTTTTGAGTGGATCATCTCTATCTCTATTCCTTCTTTTGGCTTGATCTATTTTGATCTTGCTTAACACCCTATCACCACATCCCTCTCTTCTTCTTGTCTTGATCTTGTTGGAGCTTGTCATGTTCTTGCTTGATCTATGTTTGGAGCATGCTAGCTCTAAAACCCTAGATCTCACCCTCCCTCTCTTATCCTCTATCTAAGTTCCTCTCTAATCACCATACCCCTCTACCCCCTCCACCACACAAAACCCTAAACCCTAGTGTCACATCCCAAGATTTTCCAAATCTTGTAATGTGAAAAATAAATTAAACAAAATAAAATTTTGTTGAAAATCAGGGTGAAAATAAACTTTTGTTTCTAAAAGGAAAAACTTTAGCCAAAGTTTGAATTCAACAAAAATCCAAATCAAGGGAAATGCATTCCTCAATGAATGTATCTGGAAATTTGAACATTTGGAAAGTAATCCAAAACCCTAAACCCTATTGGAAAGAAATTATTTTCCAAAGTTACCCCAAATCTATGGATTTGATCCATACCAAATTTGATCAACAAATAATCTCAAAGGATCAAGAAAAGACCTTAGAGATTGGTTTCACTTAGATTGGAACCATAGACAAAATCTTGTGAATAATATAAGATAAGGAAATTGAATTTCCAAAGCCAATAAAGCCCTTACCAAAAGCCATACCAAATGGTGATCAAAAATCCTAAAGGGATTTATAAAGATAAAACATTTATCAAAGGAAAATAAATTGTTTTGGAAACACAAATTTGGATCTTTTAATAAAAGACTTTGGTTTCAAATGAAAAGATAAGCCAAATTAATTTTGGCCAAACTTTTGAAATAAAATATTTTGTTTTGATAAAGTGAGTAAAGGTTTATTTAAATAAAATAAAGGATTTAAATATCCAATTTTATTTAAGTAAAAGCTTTTCCCATTTTAAATGAACACCAAGTATTTTATTACTACCTTGAAATCTTTTATTAAAAGGTTATGCTTTGATTAAAATGAGTAAAGGATTTTTAAATAAAATAATAAGGATTTAAATATCCAAATTTTATTTAAGTAAAGGCTTTCCCATTTTAATTAAAACACCAAAACTTATTTATTTAAATAAGTTTCCAAGTATTCCTTTATTTTTCAAATTAAACCTTCTGGTTTGGTTTTGAAAATAATTGGATTTCAAATGGAAATTTTGTTAAATAAATCAAAACCCTTTTTTATTAAATAAAGATCCATTTTATTTAATTATTAAATGGATCCTAAAATAAATAAAAATATTAATTTATCTTGGATTTGGATTATGTTGTTTAACAGAACCAAATTCAAATGAAAAGTTTGTTGTTTGTTTGAATTGATTTGAACCTTGTTTGATTGCTTGAATATTTGTTTGAAATTCAAAAAAGAAAAAAAATTAGAAAAAGAAAAAAGAGAGTAGACAAAAAAATAAATAAGAAAAAGGTTGACCCAGCCCAGCAGCCCACTAGGCCCAGCAGCAGCCCAGTTCTTCTCTCCCTCGGCGAATCGTTTTTCACCAATTAAACAACCCGCAGAGTGATTGACCGGTGGACCCCCTCCTCTCTCCTTTTCCCACTGACCAGAGGACCCCACCGCCACGCAGGCTTCTTCTTCCCCGCGACTTCTTCTCCCCCAGACGACGCTGCCGTTGCTGCCTTCAATCCGCGGCTTCAATTCGCGTTAATACTGCGTTAATCCCTCGCCGCGACGACGCCTACTTAAACGCCTCCCTCTCCTCTGTCATTTCCCTCAGACCCCTTCCCCAAGCTCGCCCCCAGGCCGCCTCAATTCCTCCACGAGCACCCTCTGCTCCGACGAGCTGTCGCAGCAATCCCGGCCAACTCCAACCACCCCTCTGCCTCTACTTCACGCGAGTGGACTCCTCTCGACCTCACGCATCTCCTAGTACTCCTAGTTCGCCCGCGGATGCCCTGAAACCTCGCCTTCGACGACGACCTGCGGCAGCTGCTCTGCATTCCAACTTCGACATTCCCCGGTGAGCACAGACCTCCCCAGCACCTCTCAATGATGCTCCCTCATTCGCGACCCTCGTGCGCACCTAACCCTGCCTCTCCTTTGCCTTAGGGCGATCTCCAGCGACGACTCCGACAAGCTCTAAGCGCCACCGTGTCTGCTTCTTCTCCGACGAGTTTTCCCGGTAAGCCTTGACCGCCCCGACCACTCTCGTTCACGCACACGACTCCGTCTCGATCTTGCGCATCTAACCGTATAGCCATTTCGCTTTGAGGTGATCCCACGGCCTCTCTTCGTGGGCGAGCCAACCGCCGCCGTTCCCAACTCCGGCGAGCAATCGCGGCTGAACCAGAGCGCCCGTCGTCGAGCCATCAGCACGTCGAGCTTCACCGCAACCTCCTGAGCTCGGTGAGCATGCCCTCTTTCTCTCTCGCTTCCTGTATCGCCGGCACCTTCATCGACCGACGACTCCGCCGCCGTTAGCCACCGCAGCGCCGCCAGTTGTTGGTTTGATTGTTAGCAGCCGTTCGATCTATATCCAGCGCTCACGATTAGTTCACTTAGTCGCAACGAGGTATGACCTCTGGACCGCACGATTTAACTTAGATCTAACGCTCCACGTTGCCGATCCACACCGAACCGGTACGGGCGAATAAGAATACGCCGCGTGTCGCCTGTTAGGTTTAAAACAGATTTGAAAACAGAATTTCTTACAAACTTCAAACCCATGTATCTTTTGATCCACACGTCCAAATTTTACAAATTTGATGTCGTTGGAATCAGCAAGACAAGCTCTAACCAACCCTGCCCTTAGTTTAGCAAATAGTATTTGTTAGCTTGTTTGATTTTGCAGATTCTTTTGTGTACTTGCTAACATTAGAAAAATCATTTAAAAATGATTTTAGGGTTAAAACCTTTGCAAATTAGTTTGTTGTGACCTTACTGACCCTAGGAACCAACCCATAGTTTGGAAAGTGATTTTGGAAAAGAATAGGATGGATTAATTAGTTTAGTCCATTTCTAGCTAATTAAAAACCATTGTTTTGTTTATGAAAATGCTTTCATAAAGAAAACTTTGGAGAATATGTTTTGAACCAAACCTACTGACCCAAAACACCAAGTTTTGCAATAGCAACTCATTTGGTGAAACCTATAGGTTAATACCCTAGTAGAAATGTTTCTACACCCCATAGAATGACACTTTGTTTTGCAAATGGTTTTATAGTGAAACCTTTTTGCAAATGACTTAGCCACTTCACAAAATGACCAATAGGTGTTCCCAAAAGTCTATGACCCATTAGGAACCCCTTTTTTCAAAACAAAACAAAGCTTGGCATGCTTGCATGCATTTCTTTAACTTTGCCACTTTGGTAAATGACCAATTTGGATCTTACAAAGTTTAGGAATCTAATGAAACCCCTTTTACAAATGACTTTGCCATTTTGGTAAATGACCAATTTGGAACTTACAAAGTTTAGTGGAGACCACCTTTACAATTAGAACCATCCTTTGCATGTTTGCATGCATTTCTTGATTTTGTTATTTTGTGCGTGTTGTTTTGCTTGATTGGTAGATTAAGTTTGTTCCTTGCTTGATTGATTGTAGTGACTTGAAGAGTGTGAGTGTTGCAAGGACAAGGAGTGAACCTATACCCTCTACCAAAAAGGCAAGTGATGCTTCATATCATTATCCCATTATTTTCACTATGCATTAGTGTTTTTGCTAAGTAAAACTTGCATGGTTTTTATTTTGCTAAGTATAGACCTTGCTATAGGAAAACCTAGTAGTTGAATCCTTAGAAGGATTTTCCTAAGTTAAGAATCCTATTACTACCAAGCTTAGCCTAGCTAATAGAAAACTTGGGTGGTATATATTCACTATGGAAAAATATTCTAAGTCTGAGGACTTGTGTTTTATTTAACAAAACAACTAAGTTAATGAATCACCTGGGTGGAATGGATGGAATGGTTATGTTGAGTGGTTACACAAGGCCATGGGTACTGGTGAACCTTGTGTATCTCACTTGTGGATGGCCACCCAGGAACAAAGAGATTTGAGTTGTCAAATGTTGAGAAGCTTCAAGTGCAACCACTTGGCAATATGGGCTCTGCCATGATCTTAGGATGCTGGAACTTAGTCACTTGGACAGTGGGTGGTAGTGTATGATAGGTTGGAGCGCGTCCATTTGACTAAGGAAAGGCTACTGAAGGATCATGTCTTGGGAAACCAAGGCTTGTGGGGAAAGTGCACCACCTCTGCAGAGTGTAAAACCTAAGTACTTAGCCATGTCCCTGGTAAAGGACAATTTGAGCATCAAGACATGGAAGCAATCAAGAATCTCATCACTCCAATTTCTAAATTAAAACTTGTGGGTGAACAAGGGTTGTGTGAAATTCTTCAATCTTTGATGGAGAGATGGCTTGGTACAAGGATCCCAAATCTTAGATTGAGGAAAATTGTTTTGCCAAGCAAATCTTCAGTCTTTGATTGGTAGATGCCCTGAGTGGATCTCCAGTCTTTGATTAGTAGATGTCTTGGAAAGTTTTGCCAAACAAAACTTAGTATTTTCAAAATGATAGGAAAAATCTATTTTGAGCAATGCAAGCCTCAACTCCACTTAGCCAAAATGCATATAGATGATAGACTCCACTATACTACCAAAGTATCACTTGCCAATACAATTCAAATGTATTGACCCTTGTGGCTGTAACTTGTAATGTTGCAGGTTTGATTGATTTTAGTGAAGATTGATTGATTAGGATTACAAAGTCTACAACCAACATGCACTGTGGCACTTTGAAGATGAAGGACCCATGACTATAGTTATTCCGCTGCAATGTAATGTAATAGCCAAATGAGCTATGTTTGATGTAATAAAACTATTTTATTCCTGGTTATAAAGTTGTATTATGACCCTTGTTTCTTGATATTACATCTGAACTGTGGATGCTAGCTATTGATCCAGGGACTAGCATTGTAAACACAGGGGACTCAATCTTATTAAAGGTTGGGGACGCTACACCTAGCTTCCATGCCACCCCTCTCTCTCGGTCCCTCTCTCTCTCACCCACCGGGCCACCCTCTCTCCCTGGCCCACCTAGCTATCCAAACCTAGCATCTACCCGAGCCTACCCCCTCTCCTCTCTAGCTCTCTCTCTCTACCGTGCATGCCCTAGCCCGAGCCTCACCACCCACCACCCCCACACAGGAAGCCCACCTTGCCCAGGCCTGACCGGCACATGAGGAGGGAGGAGAGAAAGGTGGCCGAGCCACCTTTCCATCTACCCTCCCCACGGCATCTCCCTATCCCTCTCTTTATCTCCACCTCACGGCACCTCTGCATCCTCCCAGATCCGCTCCAGGGCCCTGCCCTCTCCCCCTCTTCTCCACCGTCTCCGTCTACCCCATCGCCGGCAAACCCTCGGCCTCCACCACCCCTACTCACACCAGCCGGAGGCGTGGCGCTCAAGGTTGTCGAGGAAGTCGTGGACGCTCCCCTGCATCGCCCTGAACACGCAGTCGAGGAGGAGGAGCACCGGAGCCGAAGGACACCGACGCGTCCCACCGGAACCCTAGCTACTCGGCACGATCACCAGCTCCTCTGCCCTATCCAACTCCACCAACATCTCCTCGGTGAGCCCCCAAACCCCCTGGACATGCTGCGCCTCACCGCTGGCGGATCCGTGGTTCGTTTCATGGCGCCCTCGATGCCAAGCGGTAGCGTCTGCTTTCGCTTCACGTCGCAGAAACCCTAGCTAGTGGCGCTGACCCCCTCACACGGACCGCTCCCTAGCCCAACGGTAGCTGCTTCCGCGCGCGAGCCCCAGGTCCAGAGATCGATCCCCGCCCGCGCCGTGCATCGACCTGTCGCTCAACGCAGAGAAGAAGAAACGATGACGGTAGTGGTTTTGCGGTTAGCCCTTCCTTTTGTTTTCGCTTAACCCGCGGTACCTCGTGGCCCACCAATCAGCCGCCGTGGTCTTCTCCCAGAAAACCCCCTGGCTTTTTGTAAACCTTAACGCGCGCTCCAGCCCGGCCCCACCCGTCAGTTCCTGCCCCTCTCGCCGCTGTCACGTGGACCTGCGAGTACTCTGGCCCCACATCACTCTCACAGGTGGACTAGCTTCATGGTGATGAAACTTTCTGTCTTTGTCGCCCGCCTCGGCATGGCCCCACCGGTGGGTCTGGGCTAACTTCACTTGAGTATAAAAAGTATTTTTCTGATATCTGTTTTAATTCAAATCTATTTCAAATTATTTCAAATTCAAATTTAAATCTGTTTATAAATATCTTTTAAAATATAAATCCAAATAATACAAATAATATATGTTTTCAAATCAGAAAAATGTGAGGAATTCAAATATGCCATTCAAAATATATTTTGGACACTTTATTTACCAAGTTGATTAAAATTACAATAAAATGCCCTTTTACCTTAATTAATTAATAACTTTTGTTTTATATCTCCAAATTTAACAAATAATATGTCTAAAATGATTAGCTCGACGAGACCTTTCTGTTTATGCATTCCTTGTTCTGTTTTGCAGCATGCATCATATAAATATAATGTGTACAGCAACTAAAATGAGGTTAAAATAAGGCTAAAACTCAATAAAATGCTTACTCCTTGTATTCCACACCTCACCATGCCATGCTACTTTAATACCATGCAATTTGTGCACCATTCATCATGGCATGATTGGTTTCTTGTCGCATTTTATTCATATGCTTGCGCACTTTATTTATGTTGGCCCTTGTTTGTTTGGTTCTTCTTCGAATAGACGCTGAGCAGGGGATATATCAAGAGAACCAGGAGCACTACCCAGATCCTTCTCTCGCTTCAACTGAGCTGCCAGGCAAGCACTACCACATGCTTGCATACATATAGTACCTATTGCCTCTTTCTTATTCTTGCATCATTGAGTCGCGATTGCATTAAATTGAATCCCAAGTATTGCATAGCCTTTACTTTTAAACCCCACCGAAGCTTGTTCCTCCATCCCATGAGCCATTACTACAGGAGTTGTCTGAGCCATGCGAGTCGTAGAACAGCATGTGTAGGGTATGTGAGTGTCTGATGAATCACGAGGTACCTATACAACTTAATCTGAGTAGTAATGGGATAACTAATGAAAGTGGCATCGGTGAGCCATATTTGCTATTTGGTTTTTCAGGCTCACTTGTGTCCCGTAGGACCCCGAGTACTTGATTCCTGTTCCTTGATTATTCGCGCTATCCACATCCGGGAGGCTTATGAACCCCCCTGAGCCAGAGCTTGATTCATTCTTCTTTCTTGGGGCCACAAACTAGTTTGAGGTTTTATTTACTATCCTGTACTTATGCCATGTTTTACTACTTTATTTTAAATTGTGCGAGTCTGCACCTTTGTCTTTGTTAGGAAAGCGGAGTGTTTTCGTGGTATCGACAAGCCAGTCATTTTCGGGTTCCCGATCGTTTACTGACCATTGGCGCAAACCTTGAGTCCGTCTCGAATCGGCCAACTTCGTCATGGTAGCTTAATGGGGTGGCCCCCTGAAATATTTCTGAATCCTGTGATCGCTTTGTCGTGACTGCCTCTTTGGTTTTGATTTGGTTTTTCCGAGGTTGAACGAGTGTGTGTTGCTATTTGTGCACCCTCAGGTAAAACTTTCAAAGCAGTGTCGCGGTTATGGACGACTTGGAGCAGTTTCGATCATAGACAAGAATAACTAAAGTACCGCTTTTAATTTGACTAAGTACGGACTAGTAAATAGTGCAACACTCATGGAATGGATAATAAAACTGCCAACGGATGAAACATTGTCCCGCCTCGTCGGTAAGCGGGGAGGAGGATGGATCTGTTAAGATTACCGTTATAACTGTTGTTATTAATTCACGGACATCCGTCTATCTCTGGTTAGGCGGATGGTTAGCGAGTATCTATAGAATTGTTAGGTATTATCTTTTGCTGCAATTGCGTCACCCCAGGTTGTGTCCCCTTTAGAGGCATAAAGACTTGCTGAGTACCCCTAGGGTCTCACGATAAATTATTGGTTCGATGAACAGTACCCTCACAAGATGGATACTGGGTGGAGGAGACGGACGATGTGGGCAACGATCATTCGGTGTAGAGATTCCGGGAACGGGGATCCGTGAGATCTGTGGGCGGGATGTGTTTATTTATGGGGCATCTTATGCCGATTTGCTTCTTATCCGTACTCGGATCTTGCTTTCCTCTTCCGCGTGATACTCTGATGTTTGATGTATGAGGAGATATCCTAAACTATTATATCTATCTAGGATATTTGGATCGTGCCGTATGGCGTTGCTATATTTCCTTTCTTTTTAGATGGAATGGCTCTGATGTACTGTTGTATGGTGGCTTGCATACATACTCATTTGTGTATGTAGTTGATCCCTTCGCCTGCCGATTACGCCGCCCGTTCTTGTCCCGATGTTTGGAAATGGTTAGGACGGCCGAAAGGCTACCTGTGAGTGGCATTTGGGCCCCACCGTACTATTTTAACCATTTCCGCTCATCCAGGCTTGTAACTAGGAGCGTAATTCACCGAGGTAGTTACATGTCATTTCATGTGTGTTCTCTTTAGGGACCACACATGGATCCACCAGTATCATTGCATGTGTGCTCTTTTTACTAACAACAACTGGAGTTATTTCATGACTATTCTTTTCACATACCACATATGGATCCAGCAGTGTCGTTGAAATGTGTGTTCTTATCATTAACCACAGCTAGAGTCATTGAAATGTGTGTTCTCTTCAGAGACCACACATGGATCCACCAGTGTCATTGCCTGTGTGTTCTTTTTACTAACAACAACTAGAGTCATTTCATGACTATTCTTTTCACATACCACATATGGATCCACCAGTGTCATTGAAATGTGTGTTCTTCTAATTAGCTACAGCTAGAGTCATTGCATGTGTGTTCTCTTCAGAGACCGCACATGGATCCACCAGTGTCATTGCATGTTTGCTCTTTTTACTAACAACAACTGGAGTTATTTCATGACTATTCTTTTCACATACCGCATATGGATCCACCCGTGTCATTGAAATTTGTGTTCTTATCATTAACCACGGCTAGAGTCATTGAAATGTGTGTTCTCTTCAGAGACCACACATGGTTCCACCAGTGTCATTGCATGTGTGTTCTTTTTACTAACAACAACTTGAGTCATTTCATGACTATTCTTTTCACATACCACATATGGATCCACCAGTGTCATTCAAATGTGTGTTCTTCTCATTAACCATAGCTACAGTCATTGCATGTGTGTTCTCTTCAGAGACCACACGTGGATCCACCAGTGTCATTGCATGTGTGCTCTTTTTACTAACAACAACTTGAGTCATATCATGACTATTCTTTTCGCATACCACATATGGATCCACCAGTGTCATTCAAATGTCTATTCTCTTCAGAGACCACACATGGATCTACCAATGTCAATGCATTTGTGTTCTTTTTACTAACAACAACCAGAGTCATTGCATGCGTGTTCTTTTAGCAATCCACCTATGGATCCACTAGTGTCATTTCATGTGTGTTCTCTTCAGAGACCACACATGGATCCACCAGTGTAATTGCATGGGCATTCTTCTCATTAACCACAGCTAGAGTCATTGCATGTGTGTTCTCTTTAGAGACCACGCATGGATCCACGAGTGTCATTGAAATGTGTGATCTCTTTAGAGACCACACATGGATCCACTAGTGTCATTGCATGTGTGTTCTTATTACTGACAACAACTGGAGTCATTGCATGTGTGTTCTTTTCACATACCACCTATGGATCCACTAGTGTCATTGCATGTGGGTTCTCTTTAGAGACCACACATGGATCCACCAGTGTCATTGCATGTGTTCTGTTTTTACTAACAACAACTGGAGTCATTTCATGAATATTCTTTTCACATACCACATATTGATCCACCAGTGTCATTGAAATGTCTGTTCTTCTCATTAACCACAGCTAGAGTCATTGCATGTGTGTTCTCTTCAGAGACCACACATGGATCCACCAGTGTCATTGCATGTGTGCTCTTTTTACTAACCACAATTGGATTCATTTCATGACTATTCTTTTCACATACCACATATGGATCCACCAGTGTCATTGAAATGTGTGTTCTCTTCAGAGACCACACATGGATCCACCAGTGTCATTGCATGTGTGTTCTTTTTACTAACAATAACTGGAGTCATTGCATGTGTGTTCTTTTCACATGCCACCTATGGATCCACGAGTGTCATTGAAATGTGTGTTCTCTTCAGAGACCACACATGGATCCACCAGTGTCATTGCATGTGTGTTCTTTTTACTAACAACAACTGGAGTCATTGCATGTGTGTTCTTTTCACATACCACATTTGGATCCACCAGTGTCATTGCATGTGTGTTCTCTTCAGAGACCACACATGGATCCACCAGTGTCATTGCATGTGTGTTCTTTTTACTAACAACAACTAGAGTCATTTCATGACTATTCTTTTCACGTACCACATATGGATCCACCAGTGTCATTGAAATGTGTGTTCTTCTCATTAACCACAGCTAGAGTCATTGAAATGTGTGTTCTCTTCATAGACCTCACATGGATCCACCAGTGTCATTGCATGTGTGTTCTTTTTACTAACAACAACTAGAGTCATTTCATGTCTATTATTTTCACATACCACATATGGATCCACCAGTGTCATTGAAATGTGTGTTCTTCTCATTAACCACAGCTAGAGTCATTGCATGTGTGTTCTCTTCAGAGACCACACATGGATCCACCAGTATCATTGCATGTGTGCTCTTTTTACTAACAACATTTGGAGTTATTTCATGACTATTCTTTTCACATACCACATATGGATCCACTAGTGTCGTTGAAATGTGTGTTCTTATCATTAACCACGGCTAGAGTCATTGAAATGTGTGTTCTCTTCAGAGACCACACATGGATCCACCAGTGTCATTGCATGTGTGTTCTTTTTACTAACAACAACTAGAGTCATTTCATGACTATTCTTTTCACATACCACATATGGATCCACCAGTGTCATTGAAATGTGTGTTCTTCTCATTAACCATAGCTAGAGTCATTGCTTGTGTGTTCTCTTCAGAGACCGCACATGGATCCACCAGTGTCATTGCATGTGTGCTCTTTTTACTAACAACAACTGGAGTTATTTCATGACTATTCTTTTCACATACCACATATGGATCCACCCGTGTCATTGAAATTTGTGTTCTTATCATTAACCACGGCTAGAGTCATTGAAATGTGTGTTCTCTTCAGAGACCACACATGGATCCAGCAGTGTCATTGCATGTGTGTTCTTTTTACTAACAACAACTGGAGTCATTTCATGACTATTCTTTTCACATACCACATATGGATCCACCAGTGTCATTGAAATGTGTGTTCTTCTCATTAACCATAGCTACAGTCATTGCATGTGTGTTCTCTTCAGAGACCACACATGGATCCACCAGTGTCATTGCATGTGTGCTCTTTTTACTAACAACAACTTGAGTCATATCATGACTATTCTTTTCGCATACCACATATGGATCCACCAGTGTCATTGAAATGTCTATTCTCTTCAGAGACCACACATGGATCTACCAATGTCAATGCATGTGTGTTCTTTTTACTAACAACAACCAGAGTCATTGCATGCGTGTTCTTTTCACAATCCACCTATGGATCCACTAGTGTCATTTCATGTGTGTTCTCTTTAGAGACCACACATGGATCCACCAGTGTCATTGCATGGGCATTCTTCTCATTAACCACAGCTAGAGTCATTGCATGTGTGTTCTCTTTAGAGAGCACGCATGGATCCACGAGTGTCATTGCATGTGTGTTCTCTTTAGAGACCACACATGGATCCACCAGTGTCATTGCATGTGTGTTCTTTTTACTAACAACAACTGGAGTCATTGCATGTGTGTTCTTTTCACATACCACATATGGATCCACCAGTGTCATTGAAATGTGTGTTCTTCTCATTAACCACAGCTAGAGTTATTGCATGTGTGTTCTCTTCAGAGACCACACATGGATCCACCAGTGTCATTGCATGTGTGCTCTTTTTACTAACAACAACTAGAGTTATTTCATGACTATTCTTTTCACATACCACATATGGATCCACCAGTGTCATTGAAATGTGTGTTCTTATCATTAACGACAGCTAGAGTCATTGAAATGTGTGTTCTGTTCAGAGACCACACAAGGATCCACCAGTATCATTGCATGTGTGTTCCTTTAACTAACAACAACTAGAGTCATTCCATGACTATTCTTTTAACATACCAAATATGGATCCACCAGTGTCATTGAAATGTGTGTTCTGCTCATTAACCATAGCTAGAGTCATTGCATGTGTGTTTTCTTCAGAGACCACACATGGATCCACCAGTGTCATTGCATGTGTGCTCTTTTTACTAACAACAACTGGAGTCATATCATGACTATTCTTTTCGCATACCACATATGGATCCACCAGTGTCATTGAAATGTCTATTCTCTTCAGAGACCACACATTGATCTACCAATGTCATTGCATGTGTGTTCTTTTTACTAACAACAACCAGAGTCATTGTATGTGTGTTCTTTTCACAATCCACATATGGATCCACTAGTGTCATTTCATGTGTGTTCTCTTCAGAGACCACACATGGATCCACCAGTGTCATTGCATGTGTGTTCTTTTTACTAAAAACAAAAGTAATTGCATGTGTGTTCTCTTTAGAGACCACACATGGATCCACGAGTGTCATTGAAATGTGTGTTCTCTTCAGAGACCACACATGGATCCACCAGTGTCATTGCATGTGTGTTCTTTTTACTAACAACAACTGGAGTCATTGCATGTGTGTTCTTTTCACATACGACATATGGATCCACCAGTGTCATTGCATGTGTGTTCTTTTTACTAACAACAACAGGAGTCATTTCATGACTATTCTTTTCACATACCACATATGGATCCACCAATGCCATTGAAATGTGTGTTCTTCTCATTAACCACAGCTAGAGTCATTTCATGTGTGTTCTCTTCAGATACCACACATGGATCCACAAGTATCATTGCATGTGTGCTATTTTTACTAACAACAACTAGAGTTATTTCATGACTATTCTTTTCACATACCACATATGGATCCACCAGTGTCGTTGAAATGTGTGTTCTTATCATTAACCACAGCTAGAGTCATTGAAATGTGTGATCTCTTCAGAGACCTCACATGGATCCACCAGTGTCATTGCATGTGTGTTCTTTTTACTAACAACAACTAGAGTCATTTCATGTCTATTCTTTTCACATACCACATATGGATCCACCAGTGTCGTTGAAATGTGTGTTCTTATCATTAACCACGGCTAGAGTCATTGAAATGTGTGTTCTCTTCAGAGACCTCACATGGATCCACCAGTGTCATTGCATGTGTGTTCTTTTTACTAACAACAACTAGAGTCATTTCATGTCTATTCTTTTCACATACCACATATGGATCCACCAGTGTCATTGAAATGTGTGTTCTTCTCATTAACCACAGCTAGAGTTATTGCATGTGTGTTCTCTTCAGAGACCACACATGGATCCACCAGTGTCATTGCATGTGTGCTCTTTTTACTAACAACAACTGGAGTTATTTCATGACTATTCTTTTCACATACCACATATGGATCCACCAGTGTCATTGAATTGTGTGTTCTTATCATTAACCACAGCTAGAGTCATTGAAATGTGAGTTCTCTTCAGAGACCACACAAGGATCCACTAGTGTGATTGCATGTGTGTTCCTTTAACTAACAACAACTAGAGTCATTTCATGACTATTCTTTTCACATACCACATATGGATCCACCAGTGTCATTGAAATGTGTGTTCTGCTCATTAACCATAGCTAGAGTCATTGCACGTGCGTTCTCTTTAGAGACCACACATGGATCCACCAGTGTCATTGCATGTGTGCTCTTTTTACTAACAACAACTGGAGTCATATCATGACTATTCTTTTCGCATACCACATATGGATCCACCAGTGTCATTGAAATGTCTATTCTATTCAGAGACCACACATTGATCTACCAATGTCATTGCATGTGTGTTCTTTTTACTAACAACAACTGGAGTTATTGCATGTGTGTTCTTTTCACGTACCACATATGGATCCACCAGTGTCATTGAAATGTGTGTTCTTCTCATTAACCACAGCTAGAGTTATTACATGTGTGTTCTCTTTAGAGGCCACACATGGATCCACCAGTGTCATTGCATGTGTGCTCTTTTTACTAACAACAACTAGAGTTATTTCATGACTATTCTTTTCACATACCACATATGGATCACCCAGTGTCATTGAAATGTGTGTTCTTACCATTAACCACAGCTAGAGTCATTGAAATGTGTGTTCTCTTCAGAGACCACACAAGGATCCACCAGTATCATTGCATGTGTGTTCCTTTAACTAACAACAACTAGAGTCATTCCATGACTATTCTTTTAACATACCAAATATGGATCCACCAGTGTCATTGAAATGTGTGTTCTGCTCATTAACCATAGCTAGAGTCATTGCATGTGTGTTCTCTTCAGAGACCACACATGGATCCACCAGTGTCATTGCATGTGTGCTCTTTTTACTAACAACAACTGGAGTCATATCATGACTATTCTTTTCGCATACCACATATGGATCCACCAGTGTCATTGAAATGTCTATTCTCTTCAGAGACCACACATTGATCTACCAATGTCATTGCATGTGTGTTCTTTTTACAAACAACAACCAGAGTCATTGCATGTGTGTTCTTTTCACAATCCACCTATGGATCCACTAGTGTCATTTCATGTGTGTTCTCTTCAGAGACCACACATGGATCCACCAGTGTCATTGCATGTGTGTTCTTTTTACTAAAAACAAAAGTAATTGCATGTGTGTTCTCTTTAGAGACCACACATGGATCCACGAGTGTCATTGAAATGTGTGTTCTCTTTAGAGACCACACATGGATCCACCAGTGTCATTGCATGTGCGTTCTTTTTACTAACAACAACTGGAGTCATTGCATGTGTGTTCTTTTCACATACGACATATGGATCCACCAGTGTCATTGCATGTGTGTTCTTTTTACTAACAACAACAGGAGTCATTTCATGACTATTCTTTTCACATACCACATATGGATCAACCAATGCCATTGAAATGTGTGTTCTTCTCATTAACCACAGCTAGAGTCATTTCATGTGTGTTCTCTTCAGATACCACACATGGATCCACAAGTATCATTGCATGTGTGCTCTTTTTACTAACAACAACTAGAGTTATTTCATGACTATTCTTTTCACATACCACATATGGATCCACCAGTGTCGTTGAAATGTGTGTTCTTATCATTAACCACGGCTAGAGTCATTGAAATGTGTGTTCTCTTCAGAGACCTCACATGGATCCACCAGTGTCATTGCACGTGTGTTCTTTTTACTAACAACAACTAGAGTCATTTCATGTCTATTCTTTTCACATACCACATATGGATCCACCAGTGTCATTGAAATGTGTGTTCTTCTCATTAACCACAGCTAGAGTTATTGCATGTGTGTTCTCTTCAGGGACCACACATGGATCCACCAGTGTCATTGCATGTGTGCTCTTTTTACTAACAACAACTGGAGTTATTTCATGACTATTCTTTTCACATACCACATATGGATCCACCAGTGTCATTGAAATGTGTGTTCTTATCATTAACCATAGCTAGAGTCATTGAAATGTGTGTTCTCTTTAGAGACCACACAAGGATCCACTAGTGTGATTGCATGTGTGTTCCTTTAACTAACAACAACTAGAGTCATTTCATGACTATTCTTTTCACATACCACATATGGATCCACCAGTGTCATTGAAATGTGTGTTCTGCTCATTAACCATAGCTAGAGTCATTGCATGTGTGTTCTCTTTAGAGACCACACATGGATCCACCAGTGTCATTGCATGTGTGCTCTTTTTACTAACAACAACTGGAGTCATATCATGACTATTCTTTTCGCATACCACATATGGATCCACCAGTGTCATTGAAATGTCTATTCTCTTCAGAGACCACACATTGATCTACCAATGTCATTGCATGTGTGTTCTTTTTACTAACAACAACCAGAGTCATTGCATGTGTGTTCTTTTCACAATCCACCTATGGATCCACTAGTGTCATTTCATGTGTGTTCTCTTCAGAGACCACACATGGATCCACCAGTGTCATTGCATGTGTGTTCTTTTTACTAAAAACAAAAGTAATTGCATGTGTGTTCTCTTTAGAGACCACACATGGATCCACGAGTGTCATTGAAATGTGTGTTCTCTTCAGAGACCACACATGGATCCACCAGTGTCATTGCATGTGTGTTCTTTTTACTAACAACAACTGGAGTCATTGCATGTGTGTTCTTTTCACATACGACATATGGATCCACCAGTGTCATTGCATGTGTGTTCTTTTTACTAACAACAACAGGAGTCATTTCATGACTATTCTTTTCACATACCACATATGGATCCACCAATGCCATTGAAATGTGTGTTCTTCTCATTAACCACAGCTAGAGTCATTTCATGTTTGTTCTCTTCAGATACCACACATGGATCCACAAGTATCATTGCATGTGTGCTCTTTTTACTAACAACAACTAGAGTTATTTCATGACTATTCTTTTCACATACCACATATGGATCCACCAGTGTCGTTGAAATGTGTGTTCTTATCATTAACCACGGCTAGAGTCATTGAAATGTGTGTTCTCTTCAGAGACCTCACATGGATCCACCAGTGTCATTGCATGTGTGTTCTTTTTACTAACAACAACTAGAGTCATTTCATGTCTATTCTTTTCACATACCACATATGGATCCACCAGTGTCATTGAAATGTGTGTTCTTCTCATTAACCACAGCTAGAGTTATTGCATGTGTGTTCTCTTCAGAGACCACACATGGATCCACCAGTGTCATTGCATGTGTGCTCTTTTTACTAACAACAACTGGAGTTATTTCATGACTATTCTTTTCACATACCACATATGGATCCACCAGTGTCATTGAATTGTGTGTTCTTATCATTAACCACAGCTAGAGTCATTGAAATGTGAGTTCTCTTCAGAGACCACACAAGGATCCACTAGTGTGATTGCATGTGAGTTCCTTTAACTAACAACAACTAGAGTCATTTCATGACTATTCTTTTCACATACCACATATGGATCCACCAGTGTCATTGAAATGTGTTCTGCTCATTAACCATAGCTAGAGTCATTGCACGTGTGTTCTCTTTAGAGACCACACATGGATCCACCAGTGTCATTGCATGTGTGCTCTTTTTACTAACAACAACTGGAGTCATATCATGACTATTCTTTTCGCATACCACATATGGATCCACCAGTGTCATTGAAATGTCTATTCTATTCAGAGACCACACATTGATCTACCAATGTCATTGCATGTGTGTTCTTTTTACTAACAACAACTGGAGTTATTGCATGTGTGTTCTTTTCACGTACCACATATGGATCCACCAGTGTCATTGAAATGTGTGTTCTTCTCATTAACCACAGCTAGAGTTATTACATGTGTGTTCTCTTTAGAGGCCACACATGGATCCACCAGTGTCATTGCATGTGTGCTCTTTTTACTAACAACAACTAGAGTTATTTCATGACTATTCTTTTCACATACCACATATGGATCACCCAGTGTCATTGAAATGTGTGTTCTTATCATTAACCACAGCTAGAGTCATTGAAATGTGTGTTCTCTTCAGAGACCACACAAGGATCCACCAGTATCATTGCATGTGTGTTCCTTTAACTAACAACAACTAGAGTCATTCCATGACTATTCTTTTAACATACCAAATATGGATCCACCAGTGTCATTGAAATGTGTGTTCTGCTCATTAACCATAGCTAGAGTCATTGCATGTGTGTTCTCTTCAGAGACCACACATGGATCCACCAGTGTCATTGCATGTGTGCTCTTTTTACTAACAACAACTGGAGTCATATCATGACTATTCTTTTCGCATACCACATATGGATCCACCAGTGTCATTGAAATGTCTATTCTCTTCAGAGACCACACATTGATCTACCAATGTCATTGCATGTGTGTTCTTTTTACTAACAACAACCAGAGTCATTGCATGTGTGTTCTTTTCACAATCCACCTATGGATCCACTAGTGTCATTTCATGTGTGTTCTCTTCAGAGACCACACATGGATCCACCAGTGTCATTGCATGTGTGTTCTTTTTACTAAAAACAAAAGTAATTGCATGTGTGTTCTCTTTAGAGACCACACATGGATCCACGAGTGTCATTGAAATGTGTGTTCTCTTTAGAGACCACACATGGATCCACCAGTGTCATTGCATGTGCGTTCTTTTTACTAACAACAACTGGAGTCATTGCATGTGTGTTCTTTTCACATACGACATATGGATCCACCAGTGTCATTGCATGTGTGTTCTTTTTACTAACAACAACAGGAGTCATTTCATGACTATTCTTTTCACATACCACATATGGATCCACCAATGCCATTGAAATGTGTGTTCTTCTCATTAACCACAGCTAGAGTCATTTCATGTGTGTTCTCTTCAGATACCACACATGGATCCACAAGTATCATTGCATGTGTGCTCTTTTTACTAACAACAACTAGAGTTATTTCATGACTATTCTTTTCACATACCACATATGGATCCACCAGTGTCGTTGAAATGTGTGTTCTTATCATTAACCACGGCTAGAGTCATTGAAATGTGTGTTCTCTTCAGAGACCTCACATGGATCCACCAGTGTCATTGCACGTGTGTTCTTTTTACTAACAACAACTAGAGTCATTTCATGTCTATTCTTTTCACATACCACATATGGATCCACCAGTGTCATTGAAATGTGTGTTCTTCTCATTAACCACAGCTAGAGTTATTGCATGTGTGTTCTCTTCAGAGACCACACATGGATCCACCAGTGTCATTGCATGTGTGCTCTTTTTACTAACAACAACTGGAGTTATTTCATGACTATTCTTTTCACATACCACATATGGATCCACCAGTGTCATTGAAATGTGTGTTCTTATCATTAACCATAGCTAGAGTCATTGAAATGTGTGTTCTCTTCAGAGACCACACAAGGATCCACTAGTGTGATTGCATGTGTGTTCCTTTAACTAACAACAACTAGAGTCATTTCATGACTATTCTTTTCACATACTACATATGGATCCACCAGTGTCATTGAAATGTGTGTTCTGCTCATTAACCATAGCTAGAGTCATTGCATGTGTGTTCTCTTTAGAGACCACACATGGATCCACCAGTGTCATTGCATGTGTGCTCTTTTTACTAACAACAACTGGAGTCATATCATGACTATTCTTTTCGCATACCACATATGGATCCACCAGTGTCATTGAAATGTCTATTCTATTCAGAGACCACACATTGATCTACCAATGTCATTGCATGTGTGTTCTTTTTACTAACAACAACTGGAGTCATTGCATGTGTGTTCTTTTCACATACCACATATGGATCCACCAGTGTCATTGAAATGTGTGTTCTTCTCATTAACCACAGCTAGAGTTATTGCATGTGTGTTCTCTTCAGAGACCATACATGGATCCACCAGTGTCATTGCATGTGTGCTCTTTTTACTAACAACAACTAGAGTTATTTCATGACTATTCTTTTCACATACCACATATGGATCCACCAGTGTCATTGAAATGTGTGTTCTTATCATTAACCACAGCTAGAGTCATTGAAATGTGTGTTCTCTTCAGAGACCACACAAGGATCCACCAGTATCATTGCATGTGTGTTCCTTTAACTAACAACAGCTAGAGTCATTCCATGACTATTCTTTTAACATACCAAATATGGATCCACCAGTGTCATTGAAATGTGTGTTCTGCTCATTAACCATAGCTAGAGTCATTGCATGTGTGTTATCTTCAGAGACAACACATGGATCCACCAGTGTCATTGCATGTGTGCTCTTTTTACTAACAATAACTGGAGTCATATCATGACTATTCTTTTCGCATACCACATATGGATCCACCAGTGTCATGGAAATGTCTATTCTCTTCAGAGACCACACATTGATCTACCAATGTCATTGCATGTGTGTTCTTTTTACTAACAACAACCAGAGTCATTGCATGTGTGTTCTTTTCACAATCCACCTATGGATCCACTAGTGTCATTTCATGTGTGTTCTCTTCAGAGACCACACATGGATCCACCAGTGTCATTGCATGTGTGTTCTTTTTACTAAAAACAAAAGTAATTGCATGTGTGTTCTCTTCAGAGACCACACATGGATCCACGAGTGTCATTGAAATGTGTGTTCTCTTCAGAGACCACACATGGATCCACCAGTGTCATTGCATGTGTGTTCTTTTTACTAACAACAACTGGAGTCATTGCATGTGTGTTCTTTTCACATACCACATATGGATCCACCAGTGTCATTGCATGTGTGTTCTTTTTACTAACAACAACAGGAGTCATTTCATGACTATTCTTTTCACATACCACATATGGAACCACCAATGCCATTGAAATGTGTGTTCTTCTCATTAACTACAGCTAGAGTCATTTCATGTGTGTTCTCTTCAGATACCACACATGGATCCACCAGTATCATTGCATGGGTGCTCTTTTTACTAACAACAACTAGAGTTATTTCATGACTATTCTTTTCACATACCACATATGGATCCACCAGTGTCGTTGAAATGTGTGTTCTTATCATTAACCACGGCTAGAGTCATTGAAATGTGTGTTCTCTTCAGAGACCTCACATGGATCCACCAGTGTCATTGCATGTGTGTTCTTTTACTAACAACAACTAGAGTCATTTCATGTCTATTCTTTTCACATACCACATATGGATCCACCAGTGTCATTGAAATGTGTGTTCTTCTCATTAACCACAGCTAGAGTTATTGCATGTGTGTGCTCTTCAGAGACCACACATGGATCCACCAGTGTCATTGCATGTGTGCTCTTTTTACTAACAACAACTGGAGTTATTTCATGACTATTCTTTTCACATACCACATATGGATCCACCAGTGTCATTGAAATGTGTGTTCTTATCATTAACCACAGCGAGAGTCCTTGAAATGTGTGTTCTCTTCAGAGACCACACAAGGATCCAATAGTGTGATTGCATGTGTGTTCCTTTAACTAACAACAACTAGAGTCATTTCATGACTATTCTTTTCACATACCACATATGGATCCACCAGTGTCATTGAAATGTGTGTTCTGCTCATTAACCATAGCTAGAGTCATTGCATGTGTGTTCTCTTTAGAGACCACACATGGATCCACCAGTGTCATTGCATGTGTGCTCTTTTTACTAACAACAACTGGAGTCATATCATGACTATTCTTTTCGCATACCACATATGGATCCACCAGTGTCATTGAAATGTCTATTCTATTCAGAGACCACACATTGATCTACCAATGTCATTGCATGTGTGTTCTTTTTACTAACAACAACCAGAGTCATTGCATGTGTGTTCTTTTCACAATCCACCTGTGGATCCACTAGTGTCATTTCATGTGTGTTCTCTTCAGAGACCACACATGGATCCACCAGTGTCATTGCATGTGTGTTCTTTTTACTAAAAACAAAAGTAATTGTATGAGTGTTCTCTTCAGAGACCACACATGGATCCACGAGTGTCATTGAAATGTGTGTTCTCTTCAGACACCACACATGGATCCACCAGTGTCATTGCATGTGTGTTCTTTTTACTAACAACAACTGGAGTCATTGCATGTGTGTTCTTTTCACATACCACATATGGATCCACCAGTGTCATTGCATGTGTGTTCTCTTCAGAGACCACACATGGATCCTGATGTCATTGCATGTGTGTTCTTTTACTAACAACAACAGGAGTCATTTCATGACTATTCTTTTCACATACCACATATGGATCCACCAATGCCATTGAAATGTGTGTTCTTCTCATTAACCACAGCTAGAGTCATTTCATGTGTGTTCTCTTTAGAGACCACACATGGATCCACAAGTATTATTGCATGTGTGCTCTTTGTACTAACAACAACTAGAGTTATTTCATGACTATTCTTTTCACATACCACATATGGATCCACCAGTGTCGTTGAAATGTGTGTTCTTATCATTAACCACATCTAGAGTCATTGAAATGTGTGTTCTCTTCAGAGACCTCACATGGATCCACCAGTGTCATTGCATGTGTGTTCTTTTTACTAACAACAACTAGAGTCATTTCATGTCTATTCTTTTCACATACCACATATGGATCCACCAGTGTCATTGAAATGTGTGTTCTTCTCATTAACCACAGCTAGAGTCATTGCATGTGTGTTCTCTTCAGATACCACACATGGATCCACCAGTGTCATTGCATGTGTGCTCTTTTTACTAACAACAACTGGAGTCATATCATGACTATTCTTTTCGCATACCACATATGGATCCACCAGTGTCATTGAAATGTCTATTCTATTCAGAGACCACACATTGATCTACCAATGTCATTGCATGTGTGTTCTTTTTACTAACAACAACTGGAGTCATTGCATGTGTGTTCTTTTCACGTACCACATATGGATCCACCAGTGTCATTGAAATGTGTGTTCTTCTCATTAACCACAGCTAGAGTTATTGCATGTGTGTTCTCTTCAGAGACCACACATGGATCCACCAGTGTCATTGCATGTGTGCTCTTTTTACTAACAACAACTGGAGTTATTTCATGACTATTCTTTTCACATACCACATATGGATCCACCAGTGTCATTGAAATGTGTGTTCTTATCATTAACCACATCTAGAGTCATTGAAATGTGTGTTCTCTTCAGAGACCACACAAGGATCCACCAGTATCATTGCATGTGTGTTCCTTTAACTAACAACAACTAGAGTCATTCCATGACTATTCTTTTAACATACCAAATATGGATCCACCAGTGTCATTGAAATGTGTGTTCTGCTCATTAACCATAGCTAGAGTCATTGCATGTGTGTTCTCTTGAGAGACCACACATGGATCCACCAGTGTCATAGCATGTGTGCTCTTTTTACTAACAACAACTGGAGTCATATCATGACTATTCTTTTTGCATACCACATATGGATCCACTAGTGTCATGGAAATGTCTATTCTCTTCAGAGACCACACATTGATCTACCAATGTCATTGCATGTGTGTTCTTTTTACTAACAACAACCAGAGTCATTGCATGTGTGTTCTTTTCACAATCCACCTATGGATCCACTAGTGTCATTTCATGTGTGTTCTCTTCAGAGACCACACATGGATCCACCAGTGTCATTGCATGTGTGTTCTTTTCACTAAAAACAAAAGTAATTGCATGTGTGTTCTCTTCAGAGACCACACAAGGATCCACGAGTGTCATTGAAATGTGTGTTCTCTTCAGAGACCACACATGGATCCACCAGTGTCATTGCATGTGTGTTCTTTTTACTAACAACAACTGGAGTCATTGCATGTGTGTTCTTTTCACATACCACATATGGATCCACCAGTGTCATTGCATGTGTGTTCTTTTTACTAACAACAACAGGAGTCATTTCATGACTATTCTTTTCACATACCACATATGGATCCACCAATGCCATTGAAATGTGTGTTCTTCTCATTAACCACAGCTAGAGTCATTTCATGTGTGTTCTCTTCAGAGACCACACATGGATCCACAAGTATCATTGCATGTGTGATCTTTTTACTAACAACAACTAGAGTTATTTCATGACTATTCTTTTCACATACCACATATGGATCCACCAGTGTCGTTGAAATGTGTGTTCTTATCATTAACCACAGCTAGAGTCATTGAAATGTGTGTTCTCTTCAGAGACCTCACATGGATCCACCAGTGTCATTGCATGTGTGTTCTTTTTACTAACAACAACTAGAGTCATTTCATGTCTATTCTTTTCACATACCACATATGGATCCACCAGTGTCATTGAAATGTGTGTTCTTCTCATTAACCACAGCTAGAGTCATTGCATGTGTGTTCTCTTCAGAGACCACACATGGATCCACCAGTGTCATTGCATGTGTGCTCTTTTTACTAACAACAACTGGAGTCATATCATTACTATTCTTTTCGCATACCACATATGGATCCACCAGTGTCATTGAAATGTCTATTCTATTCAGAGACCACACATTGATCTACCAATGTCATTGCATGTGTGTTCTTTTTACTAACAACAACTGGAGTCATTGCATGTGTTTTTTTTTCACATACCACATATGGATCCACCAGTGTCATTGAAATGTGTGTTCTTCTCATTAACCACAGCTAGAGTTATTGCATGTGTGTTCTCTTCAGAGACCACACATGGATCCACCAGTGTCATTGCATGTGTGCTCTTTTTACTAACAACAACTAGAGTTATTTCATGACTATTCTTTTCACATACCACATATGGATCCACTAGTGTCATTGAAATGTGTGTTCTTATCATTAACCACAGCTAGAGTCATTGAAATCTGTGTTCTCTTCAGAGACCACACAAGGATCCACCAGTATCATTGCATGTGTGTTCCTTTAACTAACAACAACTAGAGTCATTCCATGACTATTCTTTTAACATACCAAATATGGATCCACCAGTGTCATTGAAATGTGTGTTCTCCTCATTAACCATAGCTAGAGTCATTGCATGTGTGTTCTCTTCAGAGACCACACATGGATCCACCAGTGTCATTGCATGTGTGCTCTTTTTACTAACAACAACTGGAGTCATATCATGACTATTCTTTTTGCATACCACATATGGATCCACCAGTGTCATGGAAATGTCTATTCTCTTCAGAGACCACACATTGATCTACCAATGTCATTGCATGTGTGTTCTTTTTACTAACAACAACCAGAGTCATTGCATGTGTGTTCTTTTCACAATCCACCTATGGATCCACTAGTGTCATTTCATGTGTGTTCTCTTCAGAGACCACACATGGATCCACCGGTGTCATTGCATGTGTGTTCTTTTTACTAAAAACAAAAGTAATTGCATGTGTGTTCTCTTCAGAGACCACACAAGGATCCACGAGTGTCATTGAAATGTGTGTTCTCTTTAGAGACCACACATGGATCCACCAGTGTCATTGCATGTGTGTTCTTTTTACTAACAACAACTGGAGTCATTGCATGTGTGTTCTCTTCAGAGACCACACATGGATCCACCAGTGTCATTGCATGTGTGTTCTTTTTACTAACAACAATAGGAGTCATTTCATGACTATTCTTTTCACATACCACATATGGATCCACCAATGCCATTGAAATGTGTGTTCTTCTCATTAACCACAGCTAGAGTCATTTCATGTGTGTTCTCTTTAGAGACCACACATGGATCCACAAGTATCATTGCATGTGTGATCTTTTTACTAACAACAACTAGAGTTATTTCATGACTATTCTTTTCACATACCACATATGGATCCACCAGTGTCGTTGAAATGTGTGTTCTTATCATTAACCACAGCTAGAGTTATTGAAATGTGTGTTCTCTTCAGAGACCTCACATGGATCCACCAGTGTCATTGCATGTGTGTTCTTTTTACTAACAACAACTAGAGTCATTTCATGTCTATTCTTTTCACATACCACATATGGATCCACCAGTGTCATTGAAATGTGTGTTCTTCTCATTAACCACAGCTAGAGTCATTGCATGTGTGTTCTCTTCAGAGACCACACATGGATCCACCAGTGTCATTGCATGTGTGCTCTTTTTACTAACAACAACTGGAGTTATTTCATGACTATTCTTTTCACATACCACATATGGATCCACCAGTGTCATTGAAATGTGTGTTCTTATCATTAACCACAGCGAGAGTCATTGAAATGTGTGTTCTCTTCAGAGACCACACAAGGATCCACTAGTGTGATTGCATGTGTGTTCCTTTAACTAACAACAACTAGAGTCATTTCATGACTATTCTTTTCACATACCACATATGGATCCACCAGTGTCATTGAAATGTGTGTTCTGCTCATTAACCATAGCTAGAGTCATTGCATGTGTGTTCTCTTTAGAGACCACACATGGATCCACCAGTGTCATTGCATGTGTGCTCTTTTTACTAACAACAACTAGAGTCATATCATGACTATTCTTTTCGCATACCACATATGGATCCACCAGTGTCATTGAAATGTCTATTCTATTCAGAGACCACACATTGATCTACCAATGTCATTGCATGTGTGTTCTTTTTACTAACAACAACCAGAGTCATTGCATGTGTGTTCTTTTCACAATCCACCTGTGGATCCACTAGTGTCATTTCATGTGTGTTCTCTTCAGAGACCACACATGGATCCACCAGTGTCATTGCATGTGTGTTCTTTTTACTAAAAACAAAAGTAATTGTATGAGTGTTCTCTTCAGAGACCACACATGGATCCACGAGTGTCATTGAAATGTGTGTTCTCTTCAGACACCACACATGGATCCACCAGTGTCATTGCATGTGTGTTCTTTTTACTAACAACAACTGGAGTCATTGCATGTGTGTTCTTTTCACATACCACATATGGATCCACCAGTGTCATTGCATGTGTGTTCTCTTTAGAGACCACACATGGATCCACCAGTGTCATTGCATGTGTGTTCTTTTTACTAACAACAACAGGAGTCATTTCATGACTATTCTTTTCACATACCACATATGGATCCACCAATGCCATTGAAATGTGTGTTCTTCTCATTAACCACAGCTAGAGTCATTTCATGTGTGTTCTCTTCAGAGACCACACATGGATCCACAAGTATCATTGCATGTGTGCTCTTTTTACTAACAACAACTAGAGTTATTTCATGACTATTCTTTTCACATACCACATATGGATCCACCAGTGTCGTTGAAATGTGTGTTCTTATCATTAACCACAGCTAGAGTCATTGAAATGTGTGTTCTCTTCAGAGACCTCACATGGATCCACCAGTGTCATTGCATGTGTGTTCTTTTTACTAACAACAACTAGAGTCATTTCATGTCTATTCTTTTCACATACCACATATGGATCCACCAGTGTCATTGAAATGTGTGTTCTTCTCATTAACCACAGCTAGAGTCATTGCATGTGTGTTCTCTTCAGAGACCACACATGGATCCACCAGTGTCATTGCATGTGTGTTCTTTTTACTAACAACAACCAAAGTCATTGCATGTGTGTTCTCTTTAGAGACGACACATGGATCCACGAGTGTCATTGAAATTTGTGTTCTCTTCAGAGACCACACATGGATCCACCGGTGTCATTGCATGTGTGTTCTTTTTAGTAACATCAACTGGAGTCATTGCATGTGTGTTCTTTTCACATACCATCTATGGATCCACCAGTGTCATTGCATGTGTGTTCTCCTCAAAGACCACACATGGATCCACCAGTGTCATTGCATGTGTTCTCTTTTTAAGAACAACAACTGGAGTCATTTGATGACTATTCTTTTCACATACCACATATGGATCCACCAGTGTCATTGAAATGTCTGTTTTTCTCATTAACCACAGCTAGAGTCATTGCATGTGTGTTCTCTTCAGAGACTACACATGGATCCACCAGTGTCATTGCATGTGTGCTCTTTTTACTAACAACAACTGGAGTCATTTCATGACTATTCTTTTCACATACCACATATGGATCCACCAGTGTCATTGAAATGTGTGTTCTCTTCAGAGACCACACATGGATCCACCAGTGTCATTGCATGTGTGTTCTTTTTACTAACAACAATTGGAGTCATTGCATGTGTGTTCTTTTCACAATCCACCTATGGATCCACCAGTGTCATTGCATGTGTGTTCTATTCAGAGACCGCACATTGATCCACCAGTGTCATTGCATGTGTGTTATTTTTACTAACAACAACCAGATTCATTGCATGTATGTTCTCTTCAGAGACCACACAGGGATCTACGAGTGTCATTGCATGTGTGTTCTCTTCAGAGACCACACATGGATCCACCAGTGTCATTGCATGTGTGTTCTTTTTACTAACAACAACTAGAGTCATTTCATGACTATTCTTTTCACGTACCACATATGCATCCACCATTGTCATTGAAATGTGTGTTCTTCTCATTAACCACAGCTAGAGTCATTGCATGTGTGTTCTCTTCAGAGACCACACATGGATCCACCAGTGTCATTGAAATGTGTGTTCTCTTCAGAGACCACACATGGATCCACCACAGTCATTGCATGTGTGTTCTTTCTACTAACAACAACTGGAGTCATTGCATGTGTGTTCTTTTCACATACCACATATGGATCCACCAGTGTCATTGCATGTGTGTTCTCTTCAGAGACCACACTTGGATCCACCAGTGTCAATGCAAGTGTGTTCTTTTTACTAACAACAACTGGAGTCATTTCATGACTATTCTTTTCACATACCACATATGGATCCACCAGTGTCATTGAAATGTCTGTTCTTCTCATTAACCACAGCTAGAGTCATTGCATGTGTGTTCTCTTCAGAGACCACACATGGATCCACCAGTGTCATTGCATGTGTGATCTTTTTACTAACAACAACTGGAGTTATTTCATGACTATTCTTTTCACATACCACATATGGATCCACCAGTGTCATTGCATGTGTGTTCTCTTCAGAGACCACACTTGGATCCACCAGTGTCAATGCAAGTGTGTTCTTTTTACTAACAACAACTGGAGTCATTTCATGACTATTCTTTTCACATACCACATATGGATCCACCAGTGTCATTGAAATGTCTGTTCTTCTCATTAACCACAGCTAGAGTCATTGCATGTGTGTTCTCTTCAGAGACCACACATGGATCCACCAGTGTCATTGCATGTGTGCTCTTTTTACTAACAACAACTTGAGTCATATCATGACTATTCTTTTCGCATACCACATATGGATCGACCAGTGTCATTGAAATGTCTATTCTCTTCAGAGAGCACACATGGACGTACCAATGTCATTGCATGTGTGTTCTTTTTACTAACAACAACTAGAGTCATTGCATGTGTGTTATTTTCACAATCCACCTATGGATCCACCAGTGTCATTATATGTGTGTTCTCTTCAGAGACCACACATGGATCCACCAGTGTCATTGCATGTGTGTTCTTTTTACTAACAACAACTAGAGTCATTGGAGGTGTGTTCTTTTCACATACGACCTATGGATCCACTAGTGTCATTGCATGTGTGTTCTCTTTAGAGACCACACATGGATCCACCAGTGTCATTGCATGTGTTCTGTTTTTACTAACAACAACTGGAGTCATTTCATGAATATTCTTTTCACATACCACATATGGATCCACCAGTGTAATTGAAATGTCTGTTCTTCTCATTAACCACAGCTAGAGCCATTGCATGTGTGTTCTCTTCAGAGACCACACATGGATCCACCAGTGTCATTGCATGTGTGTTCTTTTTACTAACAACAACTGGAGACATTGCATGTGTGTTCTTTTCACATACCACATATGGATCCACCAGTGTCATTGCATGTGTGTTCTCTTTAGAGACCATACATGGATCCACCAGTGTCATTGCATGTGTGCTCTTTTTACTAACAACAACTAGAGTCATATCATGACTATTTTTTCGCATACCACATATGGATCCACCAGTGTCATTGAAATGTCTATTCTCTTCAGAGACCACACATTGATCTACCAATGCCATTGCATGTGTGTTCTTTTTACTAACAACAACCAGAGTCATTGCATGTGTGTTCTTTTCACAATCCACCTATGGATCCACCAGAGTCATTGCATGTGTGTTCTTTTCACAATCCACCTATGGATCCACCAGTGTCATTATATGTGTGTTCTCTTCAGAGACCACACATGGATCCACCAGTGTCATTGCAAGTGTGTTCTTTTTACTAACAACAACTGGAGTCATTTCATGACTATTCTTTTCACATACCACATATGGATCCACCAGTGTCATTGAAATGTATGTTCTTCTCATTAACCACAACTAGATTCATTGCATGTGTGTTCTCTTCAGAGACCACACATGGATCCACCAGTGTCATTGCATGTGTGATCTTTTTACTAACAACAACTGGAGTTATTTCATGTCTATTCTTTTCACATACCACATATGGATCCACCAGTGTCATTGAAATGTGTGTTCTTCTCATTTATCATAGCTAGAGTCATTGCATGTGTGTTCTCTTCAGAGACCACACATGGATCCACCAGTGTCATTGGATGTGTGCTCTTTTTACTAACAACAACTTGAGTCATATCATGACTATTCTTTTCGCATACCACATATGGATCGGCCAGTGTCATTGAAATGTCTATTTTCTTCAGAGAGCACACATGGACGTACCAATGTCATTGCATGTGTGTTCTTTTTACTAACAACAACCAGAGTCATTGCATGTGTGTTATTTTCACAATCCACCTATGGATCCACCAGTGTCATTATATGTGTGTTCTCTTTAGAGACCACACATGTATCCACCAGTGTCATTGCATGTGTGTTCTTTTTACTAACAACAACTAGAGTCATTGGATGTGTGTTCTTTTCACATACCACCTATGGATCCACTAGTGTCATTGCATGTGTGTTCTCTTTAGAGACCACACATGGATCCACCAGTGTCATTGCATGTGTTCTGTTTTTACTAACAACAACTGGAGTCATTTCATGAATATTCTTTTCACATACCACATATGGATGCACCAGTGTCATTGAAATGTCTGTTCTTCTCATTAACCACAGCTAGAGCCATTACATGTGTGTTCTCTTCAGAGACCACACATGGATCCACCAGTGTCATTGAAATGTGTGTTCTCTTCAGAGACCACGCATGGATCCATGAGTGTCATTGCATGTGTGTTCTTTTTACTAACAACAACTGGAGTCATTGCATGTGTGTTCTTTTCACATACCACATATGGATGCACCAGTGTCATTGAAATGTCTGTTCTTCTCATTAACCACAGCTAGAGCCATTGCATGTGTGTTCTCTTCAGAGACCACACATGGATCCACCAGTGTCATTGCATGTGTGTTCTCTTTAGAGATCATACATGGATCCACTAGTGTCATTGCATGTGTGCTCTTTTTACTAACAACAACTGGAGTCATATCATGACTATTCTTTTCGCATACCACATATGGATCCACCAGTGTCATTGAAATGTCTATTCTCTTCAGAGACCACACATTGATCTACCTATGTCATTGCATGTGTGTTCTTTTTACTAACAACAACCAGAGTCATTGCATGTGTGTTCTTTGCACTCTGCACCTATGGATCCACTAGTGTCACTTCATGTGTGTTCTGTTCCGAGACCACACATGGATCCACGAGTGTCATTGCATGTGTGTTCTTTTTACTAAAAACAAAAGTAATTGCATGTGTTCTCTTGAGAGACCACATGGATCCACATGTCATTGAAATGTGTGTTCTCTTGAGAGACCACACATGGATCCTGATTTCATTGCAAGTGTGTTCTTTTTACTAACAACAACTGGAGTCATTGCATGCGTGTTCTTTTCACATACCACATATGGATCCACCAGTGTCATTGCATGTGTGTTCTCTTCAGAGACCACACATGGATCCACCAGTGTCATTGCAAGTGTGTTCTTTTTACTAACAACAACTGGAGTCATTTCATGACTATTCTTTTCACATACCACATATGGATCCACCAGTGTCATTGAAATGTCTGTTCTTCTCATTAACCACAACTAGAGTCATTGCATGTGTGTTCTATTCAGAGACCACACATGGATCCACCAGTGTCATTGCATTTGTGATCTTTTTACTAACAACAACTGGAGTTATTTCATGACTATTCTTTTCACATACCACATATGGATCCACCAGTGTCATTGAAATGTGTGTTCTTCTCATTTATCATAGCTAGAGTCATTGCATGTGTGTTCTCTTCAGAGACCACACATGGATCCACCAGTGTCATTGCATGTGTGCTCTTTTTACTAACAACAACTTGAGTCATATCATGACTATTCTTTTCGCATACCACATATGGATCCACCAGTGTCATTGAAATGTCTATTCTCTTCAGAGAGCACACATGGACGTACCAATGTCATTGCATGTGTGTTCTTTTTACTAACAACAACCAGAGTCATTGCATGTGTGTTATTTTCACAATCCACCTATGGATCCACCAGTGTCATTATATGTGTGTTCTCTTCAGAGACCACACATGGATCCACCAGTGTCATTGCATGTGTGTTCTTTTTACTAACAACAACTAGAGTCATTGGATGTGTGTTCTTTTCACATACCACCTATGGATCCACTAGTGTCATTGCATGTGTGTTCTCTTTAGAGACCACATGGATCCTGATGTCATTGCATGTGTTCTGTTTTTACTAACAACAACTGGAGTCATTTCATGAATATTCTTTTCACATACCACATATGGATCCACCAGTGTCATTGAAATGTCTGTTCTTCTCATTAACCACAGCTAGAGCCATTGCATGCGTGTTCTCTTCAGAGACCACACATGGATCCACCAGTGTCATTGCATGTGTGTTCTCTTTAGAGACCATACATGGATCCACCAGTGTCATTGCATGTGTGCTCTTTTTACTAACAACAACTGGAGTCATATCATGACTATTCTTTTCGCATACCACATATGGATCCACCAGTGTCATTGAAATGTCTATTCTCTTCAGAGACCACACATTGATCTACCAATGTCATTGCATGTGTGTTCTTTTTACTAACAACAACCAGAGTCATTGCATGTGTGTTCTTTTCACAATCCACCTATGGATCCACTAGTGTCATTTCATGTGTGTTCTCTTCACAGACCACACATGGATCCACCAGTGTCATTGCATGTGTGTTCTTTTTACTAAAAACAAAAGTAATTGCATGTGTGTTCTCTTCAGAGACCACACATGGATCCACGAGTGTCATTGAAATGTGTGTTCTCTTCAGAGACCACACATGGATCCACTGATGTCATTGCATGTGTGTTCTTTTTACTAACAACAACTGGAGTCATTGCATGTGTGTTCTTTTCACATACCACATATGGATCCACCAGTGTCATTGCATGTGTGTTCTTTTTACTAACAACAACAGGAGTCATTTCATGACTATTCTTTTCACATACCACATATGGATCCACCAATGCCATTGAAATGTGTGTTCTTCTCATTAACCACAGCTAGAGTCATTTCATGTTTGTTCTCTTCAGATACCACACATGGATCCACAAGTATCATTGCATGTGCTCTTTTACTAACAACAACTAGAGTTATTTCATGACTATTCTTTTCACATACCACATATGGATCCACCACAGTGTCGTTGAAATGTGTGTTCTTATCATTAACCACAGCTAGAGTCATTGAAATGTGTGTTCTCTTCCGACCTCACATGGATCCACCAGTGTCATTGCATGTGTGTTCTTTTCACTAACAACAACTAGAGTCATTTCATGTCTATTCTTTTCACATACCACATATGGATCCAGTGTCATTGAAATGTGTGTTCTTCTCATTAACCACAGCTAGAGTTATTGCATGTGTGTTCTCTTCAGAGACCACACATGGATCCTGATGTCATTGCATGTGTGCTCTTTTACTAACAACAACTGAGTTATTTCATGACTATTCTTTTCACATACCACATATGGATCCACCAGTGTCATTGAAATGTGTGTTCTTATCATTAACCACAGCGAGAGTCATTGAAACGTGTGTTCTCTTCAGAGACCACACAAGGATCCACTAGTGTGATTGCATGTGTGTTCCTTTAACTAACAACAACTAGAGTCATTTCATGACTATTCTTTTCACATACCACATATGGATCCACCAGTGTCATTGAAATGTGTGTTCTGCTCATTAACCATAGCTAGAGTCATTGCATGTGTTCTCTTTGAGAGACACATGGATCCCTGATGTCATTGCATGTGTGCTCTTTTTACTAACAACAACTGGAGTCATATCATGACTATTCTTTTCGCATACCACATATGGATCCACCAGTGTCATTGAAATGTCTATTCTATTCAGAGACCACACATTGATCTACCAATGTCATTGCATGTGTGTTCTTTTTACTAACAACAACCATAGTCATTGCATGTGTGTTCTTTTCACAATCCACCTGTGGATCCACTAGTGTCATTTCATGTGTGTTCTTCAGAGACCACACATGGATCCACCAGTGTCATTGCATGTGTGTTCTTTTTACTAAAAACAAAAGTAATTGTATGAGTGTTCTCTTCAGAGACCACACATGGATCCATGAGTGTCATTGAAATGTGTGTTCTCTTTAGACACCACACATGGATCCACCAGTGTCATTGCATGTGTGTTCTTTTTACTAACAACAACTGGAGTCATTGCATGTGTGTTCTTTTCACATACCACATATGGATCCACCAGTGTCATTGCATGTGTGTTCTCTTTAGAGACCACACATGGATCCTGATGGCATTGCATGTGTGTTCTTTTTACTAACAACAACAGGAGTCATTTCATGACTATTCTTTTCACATACCACATGTGGATCCACCAATGCCATTGAAATGTGTGTTCTTCTCATTAACCACAGCTAGAGTCATTTCATGTGTGTTCTCTTGAGAGACCACACATGGATCCACAAGTATCATTGCATGTGTGCTCTTTTTACTAACAACAACTAGAGTTATTTCATGACTATTCTTTTCACATACCACATATGGATCCACCAGTGTCGTTGAAATGTGTGTTCTTATCATTAACCACAGCTAGAGTCATTGAAATGTGTGATCTCTTCAGAGACCTCACATGGATCCACCAGTGTCATTGCATGTGTGTTCTTTTTACTAACAACAACTAGAGTCATTTCATGTCTATTCTTTTCACATACCACATATGGATCCACCAGTGTCATTGAAATGTGTGTTCTTCTCATTAACCACAGATAGAGTCATTGCATGTGTGTTCTCTTGAGACCACATGGATCCCTGATGTCATTGCATCTGTGTTCTTTTTACTAACAACAACCAAAGTCATTGCATGTGTGTTCTCTTTAGAGACCACACATGGATCCACGAGTGCATTGAAATGTGTGTTCTCTTCAGAGACCACACATGGATCCACCGGTGTCATTGCATGTGTGTTCTTTTTAGTAACAACAACTGGAGTCATTGCATGTGTGTTCTTTTCACATACCACCTATGGTTCCACTAGTGTCATTGCATGTGTGTTCTCTTCAAAGACCACACATGGATCCACCAGTGTCATTGCATGTGTTCTCTTTTTAAGAACAACAACTGGAGTCATTTGATGACTATTCTTTTCACATACCACATATGGATCCACCAGTGTCATTGAAATGTCTGTTCTTCTCATTAACCACAGCTAGAGTCATTGCATGTGTGTTCTCTTCAGAGACCACACAAGGATCCACTAGTGTGATTGCATGTGTGTTCCTTTAACTAACAACAACTAGAGTCATTTCATGACTATTATTTTCACATACCACATATGGATCCACCAGTGTCATTGAAATGTGTGTTCTGCTCATTAACCATAGCTAGAGTCATTGCATGTGTGTTCTCTTTAGAGACCACACATGGATCCACCAGTGTCATTGCATGTGTGCTCTTTTTACTAACAACAACTGGAGTCATATCATGACTATTCTTTTCGCATACCACATATGGATCCACCAGTGTCATTGAAATGTCTATTCTATTCAGAGACCACACATTGATCTACCAATGTCATTGCATGTGTGTTCTTTTTACTAACAACAACCAGAGTCATTGCATGTGTGTTCTTTTCACAATCCACCTGTGGATCCACTAGTGTCATTTCATGTGTGTTCTCTTCAGAGACCACACATGGATCCTGATGTCATTGCATGTGTGTTCTTTTTACTAAAAACAAAAGTAATTGTATGAGTGTTCTCTTCAGAGACCACACATGGATCCATGAGTGTCATTGAAATGTGTGTTCTCTTCAGACACCACACATGGATCCACCAGTGTCATTGCATGTGTGTTCTATTTACTAACAACAACTGAGTCATTGCATGTGTGTTCTTTTCACATACCACATATGGATCCACCAGTGTCATTGCATGTGTGTTCTCTTTAGAGACCACACATGGATCCACCAGTGGCATTGCATGTGTGTTCTTTTTACTAACAACAACAGGAGTCATTTCATGACTATTCTTTTCACATACCACATGTGGATCCACCAATGCCATTGAAATGTGTGTTCTTCTCATTAACCACAGCTAGAGTCATTTCATGTGTGTTCTCTTCAGAGACCACACATGGATCCACAAGTATCATTGCATGTGTGCTCTTTTTACTAACAACAACTAGAGTTATTTCATGACTATTCTTTTCACATACCACATATGGATCCACCAGTGTCGTTGAAATGTGTGTTCTTATCATTAACCACAGCTAGAGTCATTGAAATGTGTGATCTCTTCAGAGACCTCACATGGATCCACCAGTGTCATTGCATGTGTGTTCTTTTTACTAACAACAACTAGAGTCATTTCATGTCTATTCTTTTCACATACCACATATGGATCCACCAGTGTCATTGAAATGTGTGTTCTTCTCATTAACCACAGCTAGAGTCATTGCATGTGTGTTCTCTTCAGAGACCACACATGGATCCACCAGTGTCATTGCATGTGTGTTCTTTTTACTAACAACAACCAAAGCCATTGCATGTGTGTTCTCTTTAGAGACCACACATGGATCCACGAGTGTCATTGAAATGTGTGTTCTCTTCAGAGACCACACATGGATCCACCGGTGTCATTGCATGTGTGTTCTTTTTAGTAACAACAACTGGAGTCATTGCATGTGTGTTCTTTCCACATACCACCTATGGATCCACTAGTGTCATTGCATGTGTGTTCTCTTCAAAGACCACACATGGATCCACCAGTGTCATTGCATGTGTTCTCTTTTTAAGAACAACAACTGGAGTCATTTGATGACTATTCTTTTCACATACCACATATGGATCCACCAGTGTCATTGAAATGTCTGTTCTTCTCATTAACCACAGCTAGAGTCATTGCATGTGTGTTCTCTTCAGAGACCACACATGGATCCACCAGTGTCATTGAAATGTGTGTTCTCTTCAGAGACCACACATGGATCCACCAGAGTCATTGCATGTGTGTTCTTTTTACTAACAACAACTGGAGTCATTGCATGTGTGTTCTTTTCACATACCACATATGGATCCACCAGTGTCATTGAAATGTGTGTTCTTCTCATTAACCATAGCTAGAGTCATTGCATGTGTGTTCTCTTCAGAGACCACACATGGATCCACCGGTGTCATTGCATGTGTGCTCTTTTTCCTAACAACAACTTGAGTCATATCATGACTATTCTTTTCGCATACAACATATGGATCCACCAGTGTCATTGAAATGTCTATTCTCTTCAGCAAGCACACATGGATCTACCAATGTCATTGCATGTGTGTTCTTTTTACTAACAACAACCAGAGTCATTGCATGTGTGTTATTTTCACAATCCACCTATGGATCCACCAGTGTCATTTCATGTGTGTTCTCTTCAGAGACCACACATGGATCCACCAGTGTCATTGCATGTGCATTCTTCTCATTAACCACAGCTAGAGTCATTGCATGTGTGTTCTCTTTAGAGACCACACATGGATCCACGAGTGTCATTGAAATGTGTGTTCTCTTCAGAGACCACGCATGGATCCACCAGTGTCATTGCATGTGTGTTCTTTTTACTAACAACAACTAGAGTCATTTCATCACTATTATTTTCACGTACCACATATGCAACCACCATTGTCATTGAAATGTGTGTTCTTCTCAGTAACCACAGCTAGAGTCATTGCATGTGTGTTCTCTTCAGAGACCACACATGGATCCACAAGTGTCATTGAAATGTGTGTTCTCTTCAGAGACCACACATGGATCCACCAGTGTCATTGCATGTGTGTTCTTTTTACTAACAACAACTAGAGTCATTTCATGACTATTCTTTTCACGTACCACATATGCATCCACCATTGTCATTGAAATGTGTGTTCTTCTCATTAACCACAGCTAGATTCATTGCATGTGTGTTCTCTTCAGAGACCACACATGGATCCACCAGAGTCATTGCATGTGTGTTCTTTTCACATACCACATATGGATCCACCAGTGTCACTACATGTGTGTTCTCTTCAGAGACCACACAGGGATCCACCAGTGTCATTGCATGTGTGTTCTTTTTACTAACAACAACTGGAGTCATTTCATGACTATTCTTTTCACATACCACATATGGATCCACCAGTGTCATTGAAATGTCTGTTCTTCTCATTAACCACAACTAGAGTCATTGCATGTGTGTTCTCTTCAGAGACCACACATGGATCCACCTGTGTAATTGCATGTGTGCTCTTTTTACTAACAACAACTAGAGTCATTTCATGACTATTCTTTTCACACACCACATATGGATCCACCAGTGCCATTGAAATGTGTGTTATTCTCATTGACCATAGCTAGAGTCATTGCATGTGTGTTCTCTTCAGAGACCACACATGGATCCACCAGTGTCATTGCATGTGTGCTCTTTTTACTAACAACAACTTGAGTCATATCATGACTATTCTTTTCGCATACCATACATGGATCCACCAGTGTCATTGAAATGTCTATTCTCTTCAGGGACCACACATGGATCTACCAATGTCATTGCATGTGTGTTCTTTTTACTAACAACAACCAGAGTCATTGCATGTGTGTTCTTTTCACAATCCACCTATGGATCCACTAGTGTCATTTCATGTGTGTTCTCTTCAGAGACCACACATGGATCCACCAGTGTCATTGCATGTGCATTCTTCTCATTAACCACAGCTAGAGTCATTGCATGTGTGTTCTCTTAGGGACCACACATGGATCCACGAGTGTCATTGAAATGTGTGTTCTCTTCAGAGACCACACATGGATCCACCAGTGTCATTGCATGTGTGTTCTTTTTACTAACAACAACTGGAGTCATTGCATGTGTGTTCTTTTCACATACCACCTATGGATCCACTAGTGTCATTGCATGTGTGTTCTCTTCAGAGACCACACTTGGATCCACCAGTGTCATTGCATGTGTTCTCTTTTTACTAACAACAACTGGAGTCATTTCATGACTATTCTTTTCACATACCACATATGGATCCACCAGTGTCATTGAAATGTTTGTTCTCTTCAGATACCACACATGGATCCACCAGTGTCATTGCATGTGTGTTCTTTTTACTAACAACAATTGGAGTCATTGCATGTGTGTTCTTTTCACAATCCACCTATGGATCCACCAGTGTCATTGCATGTGTGTTCTATTCAGAGACCGCACATTGATCCACCAGTGTCATTGCATGTGTGTTATTTTTACTAACAACAACTAGAGTCATTGCATGTATGTTCTCTTCAGAGACCACACAGGGATCTACCAGTGTCATTGCATGTGTGTTCTCTTCAGAGACCACACATGGATCCACCAGTGTCATTGCATGTGTGTTCTTTTTACTAACAACAACTAGAGTCATTTCATGACTATTCTTTTCACATACCACATATGCATGCACCATTGTCATTGAAATGTGTGTTCTTCTCATTAACCACAGCTAGAGTCATTGCATGTGTGTTCTCTTCAGAGACCACACATGGATCCACCAGTGTCATTGCATGTGTGTTCTTTTTACTAACAACAACTGGAGTCATTGCATGTGTCTTCTTTTCACATACCACATATGGATCCACCAGTGTCATTGCATGCGTGTTCTCTTTAGAGACCACACATGGATCCACGAGTGTCATTGAAATGTGTGTTCTCTTCAGAGACCACACATGGATCCACCGGTGTCATTGCATGTGTGTTATTTTTACTAACAACAACTAGAGTCATTGCATGTGTGTTCTTTTCACATACCACCTATGGATCCACTAGTGTCATTGCATGTGTGTTCTCTTCAGAGACCACACATGGATCCACCAGTGTCATTGCATGTGTTCTCTTTTTACGAACAACAACTCGAGTCATTTCATGACTATTCTTTTCACATACCACATATGGATCCACCAGTGTCATTGAAATGTCTGTTCTTCTCATTAACCACAGCTAGAGTCATTGCATGTGTGTTCTCTTCAGAGACCACACATGGATCCACCAGTGTCATTGCAGGTGTGCTCTTTTTACTAACAACAACTGGAGTCATTTCATGACTATTCTTTTCACATCACACATATGGATCCACCAGTGTCATTGAAATGTTTGTTCTCTTCGGAGACCACACATGGATCCACCAGTGTCATTGCATGTGTGTTCTTTTTACTAACAACAATTGGAGTCATTGCATGTGTGTTCTTTAAACAATCCACCTATCGATCCACCAGTGTCATTGTATGTTCTATTCAGAGACCGCACATTGATCCACCAGTGTCATTGCATGTGTGTTATTTTTACTAACAACAACCAGAGTCATTGCATGTATGTTCTCTTCAGAGACCACACAGGGATCTACCAGTGTCATTGCATGTGTGTTCTTTTTACTAACAACAACTGGAGTCATTGCATGTGTGTTCTTTTCACATACCACATATGGATCCACCAGTGTCATTGCATGTGTGTTCTTTTTACTAACAACAACTAGAGTCATTTCATGACTATTCTTTTCACGTACCACATATGCATCCACCATTGTCATTGAAATGTGTGTTCTTCTCATTAACCACAGCTAGAGTCATTGCATGTGTGGTCTCTCCACCAGTGTCATTGAAATGTGTGTTCTCTTCAGAGACCACACATGGATCCACCAGTGTCATTGCATGTGTGTTCTTTTTACTAACAACAACTGGAGTCATTGCATGTGTGTTCTTTTCACATACCACCTATGGATCCACTAGTGTCATTGCATGTGTGTTCTCTTCAGAGACCACACTTGGATCCACCAATGTCATTGCACGTGTGTTCTCTTCAGAGACCACACATGGATCCACCAGTGTCATTGCATGTGTGTTCTTTGTAATAACAACAACTGGAGTCATTTCATGACTATTCTTTTCACATACCACATATGGATCCACCAGTGTCATTGAAATGTTTGTTCTCTTCAGAGACCACACATGGATCCACCAGTGTCATTGCATGTGGGTTCTTTTTAATAACAACAATTGGAGTCATTGCATTTGTGTTCTTTTCACAATCCACCTATGGATCCACCAGTGTCATTCCATGTGTGTTCTATTCAGAGACCGCACATTGATCCACCAGTGTCATTGCATGTGTGTTATTTTTACTAACAACAACCAAAGTCATTGCATGTATGTTCTCTTCAGAGACCACACAGGGATCTACCAGTGTCATTGCATGTGTGTTCTCTTCAGAGACCACACATGGATCCACCAGTGTCATTGCATGTGTGTTCTTTTTACTAACAACAACTAGAGTCATTTCATGACTATTCTTTTCACGTACCACATATGCATCCACCATTGTCATTGAAATGTGTGTTCTTCTCATTAACCACAGCTAGAGTCATTGCATGTGTGTTCTCTTCAGAGACCACACATGGATCCTGATGTCATTGAAATGTGTTCTCTTCAGAGACCACACATGGATCCACCAGAGTCATTGCATGTGTGTTCTTTTTACTAACAACAACTGGAGTCATTGCATGTGTATTCTTTTCACATACCACATATGGATCCACCAGTGTCATTGCATGTGTGTTCTCTTCAGAGACCACACATGGATCCACGAGTGTCATTGAAATGTGTGTTCTCTTCAGAGACCACACATGGATCCACCGGTGTCATTGCATCTGTGTTCTTTTTACTAACAACAACTGGAGTCATTGCATGTGTGTTCTTTTCACATACCACCTATGGATCCACTAGTGTCATTGCATGTGTTTTCTCTTCAGAGACCACACATGGATCCACCAGTGTCATTGCATGTGTTCTCTTTTTACGAACAACAACTCGAGTCATTTCATGACTATTCTTTTCACATACCACATATGGATCCACCAGTGTCATTGAAATGTCTGTTCTTCTCATTAACCACAGCTAGAGTCATGGCATGTGTGTTCTCTTCAGAGACCACACATGGATCCACCAGTGTCATTGCATGTGTGCTCTTTTTACTAACAACAACTGGAGTCATTTCATGACTATGCTTTTCACATCACACATATGGATCCACCAGTGTCATTGAAATGTTTGTTCTCTTCAGAGAACACACATGGATCCACCAGTGTCATTGCATGTGTGTTCTTTTTACTAACAACAACTGGAGTCATTGCATGTGTGTTCTTTTCACAATCCACCTATGGATCCACCAGTGTCATTGCATGTGTGTTCTATTCAGAGACCGCACATTGATCCACCAGTGTCATTGCATGTGTGTTATTTTTTCTAACAACAACCAGAGTCATTGCATGTATGTTCTGTTCAGAGACCACACAGGGATCTACCAGTGTCATTGCATGTGTGTTCTCTTTAGAGACCACACATGGATCCACCAGTGTCATTGCATGTGTGTTCTTTTTACTAACAACAACTAGAGTTATTTCATGACTATTCTTTTAACGTACCACATATGCATCCACCATTGTCATTGAAATGTGTGTTCTTCTCATTAACCACAGCTAGAGTCATTGCATGTGTGTTCTCTTCAGAGACCACACATGGATCCACCAGTGTCATTGAAATGTGTGTTCTCTTCAGAGACCACACATGGATCCACCGGTGTCATTGCATGTGTGTTCTTTTTACTAACAACAACTGGAGTCATTGCATGTGTGTTCTTTTCACATACCACCTATGGATCCACTAGTGTCATTGCATGTGTGTTCTCTTCAGAGACCACACATGGATCCACTAGTGTCATTGCATGTGTTCTCTTTTTACGAACAACAACTCGAGTCATTTCATGACTATTCTTTTCACATACCACATATGGATCCACCAGTGTCATTGAAATGTCTGTTCTTCTCATTAACCACAGGTAGAGTCATTGCATGTGTGTTCTCTTCAGAGACCACACATGGATCCACCAGTGTCATTGCATGTGTGCTCTTTTTACTAACAACAACTGGAGTCATTTCATGACTATTCTTTTCACATACCACATATGGATCCACCAGTGTCATTGAAATGTTTGTTCTCTTCAGAGACCACACATGGATCCACCAGTGTCATTGCATGTGTGTTCTTTTTACTAACAACAATTGGAGTCATTGCATGTGTGTTCTTTTCACAATCCACCAGTGTCATTGCATGTGTGTTCTATTCAGAGACCGCACATTGATCCACCAGTGTCATTGCATGTGTGTTATTTTTACTAACAACAACCAGAGTCATTGCATGTATGTTCTCTTCAGAGACCACACAGGGATCTACCAGTGTCATTGCATGTGTTCTTTTACTAACAACAACGTGAGTCATTGCATGTGTGTTCTTTTCACATACCACATATGGATCCACTAGTGTCATTGCATGTGTGTTCTCTTCAGAGACCACACATGGATCCACCAGTGTCATTGCATGTGTGTTCTTTTTACTAACAACAACTAGATTCATTTCATGACTATTGTTTTCACGTACCACATATGCATCCACCATTGTCATTGAAATGTGTGTTCTTCTCATTAACCACAGCTAGAGTCATTGCATGTGTGGTCTCTCCACCAGTGTCATTGAAATGTGTGATCTCTTCAAAGACCACACATGGATCCACCAGAGTCATTGCATGTGTGTTCTTTTTACTAACAACAACTGGAGTCATTGCATGTGTGTTCTTTTCACATACCACATATGGATCCACCAGTGTCATTGCATGTGTGTTCTCTTCAGAGACCACACATGGATCCACCAGTGTCATTGCAAGTGTGTTCTTTTTACTAACAACAACTGGAGTCATTTCATGACTATTCTTTTCACATACCACATATGGATCCACCAGTGTCATTGAAATGTCTGTTCTTCTCATTAATCACAGCTAGAGTCATTGCATGTGTGTTCTCTTCAGAGACCACACATGGATCCACCAGTGTCATTGCATGTGTGCTCTTTTTACTAACAACAACTTGAGTTATTTCATGACTATTCTTTTCACATACCACATATGGATCCGCCAGTGTCATTGAAATGTGTGTTCTTCTCATTAACCATAGCTAGAGTCATTGCATGTGTGTTCTCTTTAGAGACCACACATGTATCCTGATGTCATTGCATGTGTGCTCTTTTTACTAACAACAACTTGAGTCATATCATGACTATTCTTTTCGCATACCACATATGGATCCACCAGTGTCATTGAAATGTCTATTCTCTTCAGAGAGCACACATGGATCTACCAATGTCATTGCATGTGTGTTCGTTTTACTAACAACAACCAAAGTCATTGCATGTGTGTTATTTTCACAATCCACCTATGGATCCACCAGTGTCATTTCATGTGTTCTCTTCAGAGACCACACATGGATCCCTGATGTCATTGCATGTGCATTCTTCTCATTAACCACAGCTAGAGTCATTGTATGTGTGATCTCTTGAGACCACACATGGATCCTGATGTCATTGAAATGTGTTCTCTTCAGAGACCACACATGGATCCTGATGTCATTGCATGTGTGTTCTTTTTACTAACAACAACTAGAGTCATTTCATGACTATTCTTTTCACGTACCACATATGCATCCACCATTGTCATTGAAATGTGTGTTCTTCTCATTAACCACAGCTAGAGTCATTGCATGTGTGTTCTCTTCAGAGACCACACATGGATCCACCAGAGTTATTGCATGTGTGTTCTTTTTACTAACAACAACTGGAGTCATTGCATGTGTGTTCTTTTCACATACCACATATGGATCCACTAGTGTCATTGCATGTGTGTTCTCTTCAGAGACCACACATGGATCCACCAGTGTCATTGCAAGTGTGTTCTTTTTACTAACAACAACTGGAGTCATTTAATGACTATTCTTTTCACATACCACATATGGATCCACCAGTGTCATTGAAATGTCTGTTCTTCTCATTAACCACAGCTAGAGTCATTGCATGTGTGTTCTCTTCAGAGACCACACATGGATCCACCTGTGTCATTGCATGTGTGCTCCTTTTACTAACAACAACTGGAGTTATTTCATGACTATTCTTTTCACATACCACATATGGATCCACCAGTGCCATTGAAATGTGTGTTCTTCTCATTAACCATAGCTAGAGTCATTGCATGTGTGTTCTCTTCAGAGTCCACACATGGATCCACCAGTGTCAGTGCATGTGTGCTCTTTTTACTAACAACAACTTGAGTCATATCATGACTATTCTTTTCGCATACCATATATGGATCCACCAGTGTCATTGAAATGTCTATTCTCTTCAGGGACCACACATGGATCTACCAATATCATTGCATGTGTGTTCTTTTTACTAACAACAACCAGAGTCATTGCATGTGTGTTCTTTTCGCAATCCACCTATGGATCCACCAGTGTCATTTCATGTGTGTTCTCTTCAGAGACCACACATGGATCCACCAGTGTCATTGCATGTGCATTCTTCTCATTAACCACAGCTAGAGTCATTGCATGTGTGTTCTCTTTAGAGACCACACATGGATCCACGAATGTCATTGAAATGTGTGTTCTCTTCAGAGACCACACATGGATCCACCAGTGTCATTGCATGTGTGTTGTTTTTACTAACAACAACTAGAGTCATTTCATGACTATTCTTTTCACGTACCACATATGCATCCACCATTGTCATTGAAATGTGTGTTCTTCTCAGTAACCACAGCTAGAGTCATTGCATGTGTGTTCTCTTGAGACCACATGGATCCACCATACCACATATGGATCCACTAGTGTCATTGCATGTGTGTTCTCTTCGAGACCACACATGGATCCACCAAATGTCATTGCATGTGTGTTCTTTTACTAACAACAACTGGAGTCATTTAATGACTATTCTTTTCACATACCACATATGGATCCACCAGTGTCATTGAAATGTCTGTTCTTCTCATTAACCACAGCTAGAGTCATTGCATGTGTTCTCTTCAGAGACCACACATGGATCCACTGTCATTGCATGTGTGCTCCTTTTACTAACAAAAACTAGAGTCATTTCATGACTATTCTTTTCACATACCACATATGGATCCACCAGTGCCATTGAAATGTGTGTTCTTCTCATTAACCATAGCTCGAGTCATAGCATGTGTGTTCTCTTGAGTCCACACATGGATCCGATCCACCAAAGTCATTGAAATGTCTATTCTCACATGGATCTACCAATATCATTGCATGTGTGTTCTTTTTACTAACAACAACCAGAGTCATTGCATGTGTGTTCTTTTCGCAATCCACCTATGGATCCACCAGTGTCATTTCATGTGTGTTCTCTTGAGACCACACATGGATCCAGTGAGTCATTGCATGTGCAGTGTTCTCTTTAGAGACCACACATGGATCCAATGTGTGTTCTCTTCTGATACCACACATGGATCCACCAGTGTCATTGCATGTGTGTTCTTTTTACTAACAACAACTAGAGTCATTTCATGACTATTCTTTTCACGTACCACATATGCATCCACCATTGTCATTGATTGAAATGTGTGTTCTTCTTCAGACCACATGGATCCACCGTCATTGCATGTGTGTTCTTTTACTAACAACAACTAGAGTCATTTCATGACTATTCTTTTCACCATTGTCATTGAAATGTGTTCTCTTTCAGAGACCTACATGGTGGATCCACCGCTACATTATCAGATGTGTGTGTTCTGACCAACTGAGTCATTGGAGTCATTTCATGACTATTCTTTCACATACCACATATGGATCCACCAAAGGTCATTGAAATGTCTGTTCTTCTCATTAACCACAGCTAGAGTCATTGCATGTGTGTTCTCTTCAGAGACCACACATGGATCCACCTGTGTCATTGCATGTGTGCTCTTTTTACTAACAACAACTAGAGTCATTTCATGACTATTCTTTTCACATACCACATATGGATCCACCAGTGCCATTGAAATGTGTGTTCTTCTCATTAACCATAGCTAGAGTCATTGCATGTGTGTTCTCTTCAGAGACCACACATGGATCCACCAGTGTCATTGCATGTGTGCTCTTTTTACTAACAACAACTTGAGTCATATCATGACTATTCTTTTCGCATACCATATATGGATCCACCAGTGTCATTGAAATGTCTATTCTCTTCAGGGACCACACATGGATCTGCCAATGTCATTGCATGTGTGTTCTTTTTACTAACAACAACCAGAGTCATTGCATGTGTGTTCTTTTCGCAATCCACCTATGGATCCACTAGTGTCATTTCATGTGTGTTCTCTTTAGAGACCACGCATGGATCCACCAGTGTCATTGCATGTGCATTCTTCTCATTAACCATAGCTAGAGTCATTGCATGTGTGTTCTCTTTAGAGACCACACATGGATCCACGAGTGTCATTGAAATGTGTGTTCTCTTCAGAGACCACACATGGATCCACCAGTGTCATTGCATGTGTGTTCTTTTTACTAACAACAACTAGAGTCATTGCATGTGTGTTCTTTTCACGTACCACCTATGGATCCAGTAGTGTCATTGCATGTGTGTTCTCTTCAGATACCACACTTGGATCCACCAGTGTCATTGCATGTGTTCTCTTTTTACTAACAACAACTGGAGTCATTTCATGACTATTCTTTTCACATACCACATATGGATCCACCAGTGTCATTGAAATGTCTGTTCTTCTCATTAACCACAGCTAGAGTCATTGCATGTGTGTTCTCTTCAGAGACCACACATGGATCCACTAGTGTCATTGCATGTGTGCTCTTTTTACTAACAACAACTGGAGTCATTTCATGACTATTCTTTTTACATACCACATATGGATCCACCAGTGTCATTGAAATGTGTGTTCTCTTCAGAGACCACACATGGATCCACCAGTGTCATTGCATGTGCATTCTTCTCATTAAGCACAGCTAGAGTCATTGCATGTGTGTTCTCTTTGGAGACCACACATGGATCCACGAGTGTCATTGAAATGTGTGTTCTCTTCAGAGACCACACATGGATCCACTAGTGTCATTGCATGTGTGTTCTTTTTACTAACAACAACTAGAGTCATTGCATGTGTGTTCTTTTAACAATCCACCTATGGTTCCACTAGCTTCATTTCATGTGTGTTCTTTTTACTAACAACAACTGGAGTCATTGTATGTGTGTTCTTTTCACATACCACCTATGGATCCACCAGTGTCATTGCATGTGTGTTCTCTTCAGAGACCACACATGGATCCACCAGTGTCATTGCATGTGCATTCTTCTCATTAACCACAGCTAGAGTTATTGCTTGTGTTCTCTTTTTACTATCAACAACTAGAATCATTTCATGACTATTCTTTTCACATACCACATATGGATCCACCAGTGTCATTGAAATGTCTGTTCTTCTCATTAACCACAGCTAGAGTCATTGCATGTGTGTTCTCTTCAGAGACCACACATGGATCCACTAGTGTCATTGCATGTGTGCTCTTTTTACTAACAACAACTAGAGTCATTTCATGACTATTCTTTTCACATACCACATATGGATCCACCAGTGTCATTGAAATGTGTGTTCTCTTCAGAGACCACACATGGATCCACCAGTGTGATTGCATGTGTGTTCTTTTTACTAGCAACAATTGGAGTCATTGCATGTGTTTTCTTTTCACAATCCACCTATGGATCCACCAGTGTCATTGCATGTGTGTTCTATTCAGAGACCACACATTGATCCACCAGTGTCATTGCATGTGTGTTCTTTTAACTAACAACAACCAGAGTCATTGCATGTGTGTTCTCTTAAGAGACCACATAGGGATCCACCAGTGTCATTGCATGTGTGTTCTCTTCAGAGACCACACATGGATCCACCAGTGTCATTGCATGTGTGTTCTTTTTACTAACAACAACTAGAGTCATTTCATGACTATTCTTTTCACGTACCACATATGCATCCACCATTGTCATTGAAATGTGTGTTCTTCTCATTAACCACAACTAGAGTCATTGCATGTGTGTTCTCTTCAGAGACCACACATGGATCCACCAGTGTCATTGAAATGTGTGTTCTCTTCAGAGACCACACATGGATCCACCAGTGTCATTGCATGTGTGTTCTTTTTACTAACAACAACTGGAGTCATTGGATGTGTGTTCTTTTCACATACCACATATGGATCCACCAGTGTCATTGTATGTGTGTTCTCTTTAGAGACCACACATGGATCCACCAGTGTCATTGCATGTGTGCTCCTTTTACTAACAACAACTGGAGTCATTTCATGACTATTCTTTTCACATACCACATATGGATCCACAAGTGTCATTGAAATGTGTGTCCTCTTTAGAGACCACACATGGATCCACCAGTGTCATTGCATGTGTCTTATTTTACTAACAACAATTGGAGTCATTGCATGCGTGTTCTTTTCACAATCCACCTATGGATCCACTAGTGTCATTGCATGTGTGTTCTATTGAGAGACCACACATTGATCCACCAGTGGCATTGCATGTGTGTTCTTTTCACTAACAACAACCAGAGTCATTGCATGTGTGTTCTCTTAAGAGACCACACAGGGATCCACCAGTGTCATTGCATGTGTGTTCTCTTCAGAGACCACACATGGATCCACCAGTATCATTGCATGTGTGCTCTTTTTAATAACAACTGGAGTTATTTCATGACTATTATTTTCACATACCACATATGGATCCACCAGTGTCGTTGAAATGTGTGTTCTTATCATTAACCACAACTAGAGTCATTGAAATGTGTGTTCTCTTTAGAGAACACACATGGATCCACCAGTGTCATTGCATGTGTGATCTTTTTACTAACAACAACTGGAGTCATTTCATGACTATTCTTTTCACATACCACATATGGATCCACCAGTGTCATTGAAATGTGTGTTCTTCTCATTAACCACAGCTAGAGTCATTGCATGTGTGTTATCTTCAGAGACCACACATGGATCCACCAGTGTCATTGCATGTGTGTTCTTTTTACTAACAACAACTAGAGTTATTTCATGACTATTCTTTTCACATACCACATATGGATCCACCAGTGTCATTGAAATGTGTGTTCTTATCATTAACCACAGCTAGAGTCATTGAAATGTGTGTTCTCTTTAGAGACCACACATGGATCCACCAGTGTCATTGCATGTGTGTTCTTTTTACTAACAACAACTGGAGTCATTTCATGACTATTCTTTTCACATACCACATATGGATCCACCAGTGTCATTGAAATGTGTGTTCTTGTCATTAACCATAGCTAGAGTCATTGCATGTGTGTTCTCTTCAGAGACCACACATGGATCCACCAGTGTCATTGCATGTGTGTTCTTTTTACTAACAACAACTAGAGTCATTTCATGACTATTCTTTTCACATACCACATATGGATCCACCAGTGTCATTGAAACGTCTGTTCTTCTCATTAACCACAACTAGAGTCATTTCATGTGTGTTCTGTTCAGAGACCACACATGGATCCACCAGTATCACTTCATGTGTGCTCTTTTTATTAACAACGACTAGAGTTATTTCATGACTATTCTTTTCACATACCACATATGGATCCACCAGTGTCGTTGAAATGTGTGTTCTTATCATTAACCACAGTTAGAGTCATTGAAATGTGTGTTCTCTTCAGAGACCTCACATGGATCCACCAGTGTCATTGCATGTGTGTTCTTTTTACTAACAACAACTAGAGTCATTTCATGTCTATTCTTTTCACATACCACATATGGATCCACCGGTGTCATTGAAATGTGTGTTCTTCTCATTAACCACAGCTAGAGGCATTGCATGTGTGTTCTCTTCAGAGACCACACATGGATCCACCAGTGTCATTACATGTGTGCTCTTTTTACTAACAACAACTGGAGTTATTTCATGACTATTCTTTTCACATACCACATATGGATCCACCAGTGTCATTGAAATGTGTGTTCTCTTCAGACACCACACAAGGATCCACCAGTGTCATGGCATGTGTGTTCTTTTAACTAACAACAACTAGAGTCATTTCATGACTATTCTTTTCACATACCACATATGGATCCACCAGTGTCATTGAAATGTGTGTTCTTCTCATTAACCATAGCTAGAGTCATTGCATGTGTGTTCTCTTTAGAGACCACACATGGATCCACCAGTGTCATTGCATGTGTGCTCTTTTTACTAACAACAATTGGAGTCATATCATGACTATTCTTTTCGCATACCACATATGGATCCACCAGTGTCATTGAAATGTCTATTCTCTTCAGAGACCACACATGGTTCTACCAATGTCATTGCATGTGTGTTCTTTTTACTAACAACAACAAGTGTCATTGCATGTGTGTTCTTTTTACTAACAACAACCAGAGTCATTGCATGTGTGTTCTCTTTAGAGACCACATAGGGATCCACCATTGTCATTGCATGTGTGTTCTCTTCAGAGACCACACATGGATCCACCAGTGTCATTGCATGTGTGTTCTTTTTACTAACAACAACTAGAGTCATTTCATGACTATTCTTTTGACGTACCACATATGCATCCACCATTGTCATTGAAATGTGTGTTCTTCTCATTAACCACAGCTAGAGTCATTGCATGTGTGTTCTCTTCAGAGACCACACATGGATCCACCAGTGTCATTGAAATGTGTGTTCTCTTCAGAGACCACACATGGATCCACCAGTGTCATTGCATGTGTGTTCTTTTTACTAACAACAACTGGAGTCATTGCATGTGTGTTCTTTTCACATACCACATATGGATCCACCAGTGTCATTGTATGTGTGTTCTCTTTAGAGACCACACATGGATCCACCAGTGTCATTGCATGTGTGCTCCTTTTACTAACAACAATTGGAGTCATTTCATGACTATTCTTTTCACATACCACATATGGATCCACAAGTGTCATTGAAATGTGTGTCCTCTTTAGAGACCACACATGGATCCACCAGTGTCATTGCATGTGTCTTATTTTACTAACAACAATTGGAGTCATTGCATGCGTGTTCTTTTCACAATCCACCTATGGATCCACTAGTGTCATTGCATGTGTGTTCTATTGAGAGACCACACATTGATCCACCAGTGGCATTGCATGTGTGTTCTTTTCACTAACAACAACCAGAGTCATTGCATGTGTGTTCTCTTAAGAGACCACACAGGGATCCACCAGTGTCATTGCATGTGTGTTCTCTTCAGAGACCACACATGGATCCACCAGTGTCATTGCATGTGTGTTCTTTTTACTAACAACAACTAGAGTCATTTCATGACTATTCTTTTCACGTACCACATATGCATCCACCATTGTCATTGAAATGTGTGTTCTTCTCATTAACCACAGCTAGAGTCATTGCATGTGTGTTCTCTTCAGAGACCACACATGGATCCACCAGTATCATTGCATGTGTGCTCTTTTTAATAACAACTGGAGTTATTTCATGACTATTATTTTCACATACCACATATGGATCCACCAGTGTCGTTGAAATGTGTGTTCTTATCATTAACCACAACTAGAGTCATTGAAATGTGTGTTCTCTTTAGAGAACACACATGGATCCACCAGTGTCATTGCATGTGTGATCTTTTTACTAACAACAACTGGAGTCATTTCATGACTATTCTTTTCACATACCACATATGGATCCACCAGTGTCATTGAAATGTGTGTTCTTCTCATTAACCACAGCTAGAGTCATTGCATGTGTGTTATCTTCAGAGACCACACATGGATCCACCAGTGTCATTGCATGTGTGTTCTTTTTACTAACAACAACTAGAGTTATTTCATGACTATTCTTTTCACATACCACATATGGATCCACCAGTGTCATTGAAATGTGTGTTCTTATCATTAACCACAGCTAGAGTCATTGAAATGTGTGTTCTCTTTAGAGACCACACATGGATCCACCAGTGTCATTGCATGTGTGTTCTTTTTACTAACAACAACTGGAGTCATTTCATGACTATTCTTTTCACATACCACATATGGATCCACCAGTGTCATTGAAATGTGTGTTCTTGTCATTAACCATAGCTAGAGTCATTGCATGTGTGTTCTCTTCAGAGACCACACATGGATCCACCAGTGTCATTGCATGTGTGTTCTTTTTACTAACAACAACTAGAGTCATTTCATGACTATTCTTTTCACATACCACATATGGATCCACCAAAGGTCATTGAAACGTCTGTTCTTCTCATTAACCACAACTAGAGTCATTTCATGTGTGTTCTGTTCAGAGACCACACATGGATCCACCAGTATCACTTCATGTGTGCTCTTTTTATTAACAACGACTAGAGTTATTTCATGACTATTCTTTTCACATACCACATATGGATCCACCAGTGTCGTTGAAATGTGTGTTCTTATCATTAACCACAGTTAGAGTCATTGAAATGTGTGTTCTCTTCAGAGACCTCACATGGATCCACCAGTGTCATTGCATGTGTGTTCTTTTTACTAACAACAACTAGAGTCATTTCATGTCTATTCTTTTCACATACCACATATGGATCCACCGGTGTCATTGAAATGTGTGTTCTTCTCATTAACCACAGCTAGAGGCATTGCATGTGTGTTCTCTTCAGAGACCACACATGGATCCACCAGTGTCATTACATGTGTGCTCTTTTTACTAACAACAACTGGAGTTATTTCATGACTATTCTTTTCACATACCACATATGGATCCACCAGTGTCATTGAAATGTGTGTTCTCTTCAGACACCACACAAGGATCCACCAGTGTCATGGCATGTGTGTTCTTTTAACTAACAACAACTAGAGTCATTTCATGACTATTCTTTTCACATACCACATATGGATCCACCAGTGTCATTGAAATGTGTGTTCTTCTCATTAACCATAGCTAGAGTCATTGCATGTGTGTTCTCTTTAGAGACCACACATGGATCCACCAGTGTCATTGCATGTGTGCTCTTTTACTAACAACAATTGAGTCATATCATGACTATTCTTTTCATACCACATATGGATCCACCAGTGTCATTGAAATGTCTATTCTTCTTGAGACCACATGGTTCTACCAATGTCATTGCATGTGTGTTCTTTTTACTAACAACAACAAGTGTCATTGCATGTGTGTTCTTTTTACTAACAACAACCAGAGTCATTGCATGTGTGTTCTCTTTAGAGACCACATAGGGATCCACCATTGTCATTGCATGTGTGTTCTCTTCAGAGACCACACATGGATCCACCAGTGTCATTGCATGTGTGATCATTTTACTAACAACTAGAGTCATTTCATGACTATTCTTTTGACGTACCACATATGCATCCACCATTGTCATTGAAATGTGTGTTCTTCTCATTAACCACAGCTAGAGTCATTGCATGTGTGTTCTCTTCAGAGACCACACATGGATCCACCAGTGTCATTGAAATGTGTGTTCTCTTCAGAGACCACACATGGATCCACCAGTGTCATTGCATGTGTGTTCTTTTTACTAACAACAACTGGAGTCATTGCATGTGTGTTCTTTTCACATACCACATATGGATCCACCAGTGTCATTGTATGTGTGTTCTCTTTAGAGACCACACATGGATCCACCAGTGTCATTGCATGTGTGCTCCTTTTACTAACAACAATTGGAGTCATTTCATGACTATTCTTTTCACATACCACATATGGATCCACAAGTGTCATTGAAATGTGTGTCCTCTTTAGAGACCACACATGGATCCACCAGTGTCATTGCATGTGTCTTATTTTACTAACAACAATTGGAGTCATTGCATGCGTGTTCTTTTCACAATCCACCTATGGATCCACTAGTGTCATTGCATGTGTGTTCTATTGAGAGACCACACATTGATCCACCAGTGGCATTGCATGTGTGTTCTTTTCACTAACAACAACCAGAGTCATTGCATGTGTGTTCTCTTAAGAGACCACACAGGGATCCACCAGTGTCATTGCATGTGTGTTCTCTTCAGAGACCACACATGGATCCACCAGTGTCATTGCATGTGTGTTCTTTTTACTAACAACAACTAGAGTCATTTCATGACTATTCTTTTCACGTACCACATATGCATCCACCATTGTCATTGAAATGTGTGTTCTTCTCATTAACCACAGCTAGAGTCATTGCATGTGTGTTCTCTTCAGAGACCACACATGGATCCACCAGTATCATTGCATGTGTGCTCTTTTTAATAACAACTGGAGTTATTTCATGACTATTATTTTCACATACCACATATGGATCCACCAGTGTCGTTGAAATGTGTGTTCTTATCATTAACCACAACTAGAGTCATTGAAATGTGTGTTCTTCTTTAGAGAACACACATGGATCCACCAGGTCATTGCATGTGTGATCTTTTTACTAACAACAACTGAGTCATTTCATGACTATTCTTTCACATACCACATATGGATCCACCAGTGTCATTGAAATGTGTGTTATTCTCATTAACCACAGCTAGAGTCATTGCATGTGTGTTATCTTCAGAGACCACACATGGATCCACCAGTGTCATTGCATGTGTGTTCTTTTTACTAACAACAACTAGAGTTATTTCATGACTATTCTTTTCACATACCACATATGGATCCACCAAAGGTCATTGAAATGTGTGTTCTTATCATTAACCAGCTAGAGTCATTGAAATGTGTGTTCTTCTTTAGAGACCACACATGGATCCACCAAGGTCATTGCATGTGTTCTTTTTACTAACAACAACTGGAGTCATTTCATGACTACTCTTTTCACATACCACATATGGATCCACCAGTGTCATTGAAATGTGTGTTCTTGTCCTTAACCAGCGCTAGAGTCCGTGCATGTGTGTTCTTCTTCAGACCACATGGATCCACCATGTCATTTCATGTGTGTTCTTTTTACTAACAACAACTAGAGTCATTTCATGTCTATTCTTTTCACATACCACATATGGATCCACCAAAGGTCATTGAAACGTCTGTTCTTCTCATTAACCACAACTAGAGTCATTTCATGTGTGTTCTGTTCAGAGACCACACATGGATCCACCAGTATCACTTCATGTGTGCTCTTTTTATTAACAACGACTAGAGTTATTTCATGACTATTCTTTTCACATACCACATATGGATCCACCAGTGTCGTTGAAATGTGTGTTCTTATCATTAACCACAGTTAGAGTCATTGAAATGTGTGTTCTCTTCAGAGACCTCACATGGATCCACCAGTGTCATTGCATGTGTGTTCTTTTTACTAACAACAACTAGAGTCATTTCATGTCTATTCTTTTCACATACCACATATGGATCCACCGGTGTCATTGAAATGTGTGTTCTTCTCATTAACCACAGCTAGAGGCATTGCATGTGTGTTCTCTTCAGAGACCACACATGGATCCACCAGTGTCATTACATGTGTGCTCTTTTTACTAACAACAACTGGAGTTATTTCATGACTATTCTTTTCACATACCACATATGGATCCACCAGTGTCATTGAAATGTGTGTTCTTATCATTAACCACAGCTAGAGTCATTGAAATGTGTGTTCTCTTCAGACACCACACAAGGATCCACCAGTGTCATGGCATGTGTGTTCTTTTAACTAACAACAACTAGAGTCATTTCATGACTATTCTTTTCACATACCACATATGGATCCACCAGTGTCATTGAAATGTGTGTTCTTCTCATTAACCATAGCTAGAGTCATTGCATGTGTGTTCTCTTTAGAGACCACACATGGATCCACCAGTGTCATTGCATGTGTGCTCTTTTTACTAACAACAATTGGAGTCATATCATGACTATTCTTTTCGCATACCACATATGGATCCACCAGTGTCATTGAAATGTCTATTCTCTTCAGAGACCACACATGGATCTACCAATGTCATTGCATGTGTGTTCTTTTTACTAACAACAACAAGTGTCATTGCATGTGTGTTCTTTTTACTAACAACAACCAGAGTCATTGCATGTGTGTTCTCTTTAGAGACCACATAGGGATCCACGAGTGTCATTGCATGTGTGTTCTCTTCAGAGACCACACATGGATCCACCAGTGTCATTGCATGTGTGTTCTTTTTACTAACAACAACTAGAGTCATTTCATGACTATTCTTTTCACGTACCACATATGCATCCACCATTGTCATTGAAATGTGTGTTCTTCTCATTAACCACAGCTAGAGTCATTGCATGTGTGTTCTCTTCAGAGACCACACATGGATCCACTAGTGTCATTAAAATGTGTGTTCTCTTCAGAGACCACACATGGATCCACCAGAGTCATTGCATGTGTGTTCTTTTTACTAACAACAACTAGAGTCATTGCATGTGTGTTCTTTTCACATACCACATATGCATCCACCAGTGTCATTGCATGTGTGTTCTCTTCAGAGACCACACATGGATCCACCAGTGTCATTGCATGTGTGTTATTTTTACTAGCAACAACTGGAGTCATTTCATGACTATTCTTTTCACATACCACATATGGATCCACCAGTGTCATTGAAATGTTTGTTCTTCTCATTAACCACAACTAGAATCATTGCAATTGTGTTCTCTTTAGAGACCACACATGGATCCACCAGTGTCATTGCATGTGTGCTCCTTTTACTAACAACAACTGGAGTCATTTCATGACTATTCTTTTGACATACCACATATGGATCCACCAGTGTCATTGAAATGTGTGTCCTCTTCAGAGACCACACATGGATCCACCAGTGTCATTGCATGTGTCTTCTTTTACTAACAACAATTGGAGTCATTGCATGCATGTTCTTTTCACAATCCACCTATGGATCCACTAGTGTCATTGCATGTGTGTTCTATTCAGAGACCACACATTGATCCACCAGTGTCATTGCATGTGTGTTCTTTTTACTAACAACAACCAGAGTCATTGCATGTGTGTTCTCTTCAGAGACCACACATGGATCCACCAGTGTCATTGCATGTGTGTTCTTTTTACTAACAACAACTAGAGTCATTTCATGACTATTCTTTTCACGTACCACATATGCATCCACCATTGTCATTGAAATGTGTGTTCTTCTCATTAACCATAGCTAGAGTCATTGCATGTGTGTTCTCTTCAGAGACCACACATGGATCCACCAGTGTCATTGAAATGTGTGTTCTCTTCAGAGACCACACATGGATCCACCAGTGTCATTGCATGTGTGTTCTTTTTACTAACAACAACTGGAGTCATTTCATGACTATTCTTTTCACATACCACATATGGATCCACCAGTGTCATTGAAATGTGTGTTCTTCTCATTAACCATAGCTAGAGTCATTGCATGTGTGTTCTCTTCAGAGACCACACATGGATCCACCAGTGTCATTGCATGTGTGTTCTTTTTACTAACAACAACTAGAGTCATTTCATGACTATTCTTTTCACATACCACATATGGATCCACCAGTGTCATTGAAATGTCTGTTCTTCTCATTAACCACAGCTAGAGTCATTGCATGTGTGTTCTCTTCAGAGACCACAAATGGATCCACCAGTGTCATTGCATGTGTTCTCTTTTTACTAACAACCACTTGAGTCATTTCATGACTATTCTTTTCACATACCACATATGGATCCACCAGTGTCATTGAAATGTGTGTCCTCTTCAGAGACCACACATGGATCCACCAGTGCCATTGCATGTGTCTTCTTTTACTAACAACAACTAGAGTCATTTCATGACTATTCTTTTCACGTACCACATATGCATCCACCATTGTCATTGAAATGTGTGTTCTTCTCATTAACCACAGCTAGAGTCATTGCACGTGTGTTCTCTTCAGAGACCACACATGGATCCACCAGTGTCATTGAAATGTGTGTTCTCTTCAGAGACCACACATGGATCCACCAGTGTCATTGCATGTGTGCTCTTTTTACTAACAACAACTGGAGTCATTTAATGTGTGTTCTTTTCACATACCACATATGGATCCACCAGTGTAATTGCATGTGTGTTCTCTTCAGAGACCACACATGGATCCACCAGTGTCATTGCATGTGTGTTCTTTTTACTAACAACAACTGGAGTCGTTTCCTGACTATTCTTTTCACATACCACATATGGATCCACCAGTGTCATTGAAATGTGTGTTCTTCTCATTAACCACAGCTAGAGTCATTTCATGTGTGTTCTTTTTAGAGACCACACATGGATCCACCAGTATCATTGCATGTGTGCTCTTTTTACTAACAACTGGAGTTATTTCATGACTATTATTTTCACATACCACATATGGATCCACCAGTGTCGTTGAAATGTGTGTTCTTATCATTAACCACAACTAGAGTTATTGAAATGTGTGTTCTCTTCAGAGACCACACATGGATCCACCAGTCTCATTGCATGTGTGTTCTTTTTACTAACAACAACTGGAGTCATTTCATGACTATTCTTTTCACATACCACATATGGATCCACCAGTGTCATTGAAATGTGTGTTCTTCTCATTAACCACAACTAGAGTCATTGCATGTGTGTTCGCTTCAGAGACCACACATGGATCCACCGGTGTCATTGCATGTGTGCTCTTTTTACTAACAACAACTGGAGTTATTTCATGACTATTCTTTTCACATACCACATATGGATCCACCAGTGTCATTGAAATGTATGTTCTTATCATTAACCAGAGCTAGAGTCATTGAAATGTGTGTTCTCTTCAGAGACCACACATGGATCCACCAGTGTCATTGCATGTGTGTTCTTTTTACTAACAACAATAGGAGTCATTTCATGACTATTCTTTTCACATACCACATATGGATCCACCAGTGTCATTGAAATGTGTGTCCTCTTCAGAGACCACACATGGATCCACCAGTGTCATTGCATGTGTCTTCTTTTACTAATAACAATTGGAGTCATTGCATGCGTGTTCTTTTCACAATCCACCTATTATCCACCAGTGTCATTGCATGTGTGTTCTATTCAGAGACCGCACATTGATCCACCGGTGTCATTGCATGTGTGTTCTTTTTACTAACAACAACCAGAGTCATTGCATGTGTGTTCTCTTAAGAGACCACACAGGGATCCACCAGTGTCATTGCATGTGTGTTCTCTTCAGAGACCACACATGGATCCACCAGTGTCATTGCATGTGTGTTCTTTTTACTAACAACAACTACAATCATTTCATGACTATTCTTTTCACGTACCACATATGCATCCACCATTGTCATTGAAATGTGTGTTCTTCTCATTAACCACAGCTAGAGTCATTGCATGTGTGTTCTCTTCAGAGACCACACATGGATCCACCAGTGTCATTGAAATGTGTGTTCTCTTCAGAGACCACACATGGAATCACCAGTGTCATTGCATGTGTGTTCTTTTTACTAACAACAACTGGAGTCATTGAATGTGTGTTCTTTTCACATACCACATATGGATCCACCAGTGTCATTACATGTGTGTTCTTTTTACTAACAACAACTGGAGTCATCTCATGACTATTCTTTTCACATACCACATATGGATCCACCAGTGTCATTGAAATGTGTGTTCTTCTCATTAACCATAGCTAGAGTCATTTCATGTGTGTTCTCTTCAGAGACCACACATGGATCCACCAGTATCATTGTATGTGCGCTCTTTTTACTAACAACTGGAGTTATTTCATGACTATTCTTTTCACATACCACATATGGATCCACCAGTGTCGTTGAAATGTGTGTTCTTATCATTAACCACAACTAGAGTCATTGAAATGTGTGTTCTCTTCAGAGACCACAAATGGATCCACCAGTGTCATTGCATGTGTGATCTTTTTACTAACAACAACTGGAGTCATTTCATGACTATTCTTTTCACATACCACATATGGATCCACCAGTGTCATTGAAATGTGTGTTCTTCTCATTAACCACAGCTAGAGTCATTGCATGTGTGTTCTCTTCAGAGACCACACATGGATCCACCGGTGTCATTGCATGTGTGTTCTTTTTACTAACAACAACTAGAGTTATTTCATGACTATTCTTTTCACATACCACATATGGATCCACCAGTGTCATTGAAATGTGTGTTCTTATCATTAACCACAGCTAGAGTCATTGAAATGTGTGTTCTCTTTAGAGACCACACATGGATCCACCAGTGTCATTGCATGTGTGTTCTGTTTACTAACAACATCCAGAGTCATTGCATGTGCGTTCTCTTTAGAGACCACACATGGATCCACGAGGGTCATTGAAATGTGTGTTCTCTTCAGAGACCACACATGGATCCACCAGTGTCATTGCATGTGTGTTCTTTTTACTAACAACAAATGGAGTCATTGCATCTGTGTTCTTTTCACATACCACCTATTGATCCACTAGTGTCATTGCATGTGTGTTCTCTTTAGAGACCACACATAGATCCACCAGTGTCATTGCATGTGTTCTCTTTTTACTAACAACAACTGGAGTCATTTCATGACTATTCTTTTCACATACCACATATGGATGCACCAGTGTCATTGAAATGTCTATTCTTCTCATTAACCATAGCTAGAGTCATTGCATGTGTGTTCTCTTCAGAGACCACACATGGATCCACCAGTGTCATTGCATGTGTGCTCTTTTTACTAACAACAACTAGAGTCATTTCATGACTATTCTTTTCACATACCACATATGGATCCACCAGTGTCACTGAAATGTGTGTTCTCTTCAGAGACCACACATGGATCCACCAGTGTCATTGCATGCGTGTTCTTTTTACTAACAACAATTGGAGTCATTGCATGTGTGTTCTTTTCACAATCCACCTATGGATCCACCAGTGTCATTGCATGTGTGTTCTATTCAGAGACCGCACATTGATCCACCAGTGTCATTGCATGTGTGTTCTTTTTACTAACAACAACCAGAGTCATTGCATGTGTGTTCTCTTCAGAGACCACACATGGATCCACCGGTGTCATTGCATGTGTGTTCTTTTTACTAACAACAATAGGAGTCATTTCATGACTATTCTTTTCACATACCACATATGGATCCACCAGTGTCATTGAAATGTGTCTCCTCTTCAGAGACCACACAGGGATCCACCAGCGTCATTGCATGTGTGTTCTCTTTAGAGACCACACACGGATCCACCAGTGTCATTGCATGTGTGTTCTTTTTACTAACAACAACTAGAGTAATTTCATGACTATTCTTTTCACGTACCACATATGCATCCACCATTGTCATTGAAATGTGTGTTCTTCTCATTAACCACAGCTAGAGTCATTGCATGTGTGTTCTCTTCAGAGACCACACATGGATCCACCAGTGTCATTGAAATGTGTGTTCTCTTTAGAGACCACACATGGGTCCACCAGTGTCATTGCATGTTTGTTCTTTTTACTAACAACAACTGGAGTCATTGCATGTGTGTTCTTTTCACATACCACATATGGATCCACCAGAGTCATTGCATGTGTGTTCTTTTCACATACCACATATGGATCCACCAAAGTCATTGCATGTGTGTTTTCTTTGGAGACCACACATGGATCCACCAGTATCATTGCATGTGTGTTCTTTTTACTAACAACAACAGGAGTCATTCCATGACTATTATTTTCACATACCACATATGGATCTACCAAAGGTCATTGAAATGTGTGTTCTTCTCATTAACCACAGCTAGAGTAGTTTCATGTGTGTTCTCTTCAGAGACCACACATGGATCCACTAGTATCATTGGATGTGTGCTCTTTTTACTAACAACAACTAGAGTTATGTCATGACTATTCTTTTCACATACCACATATGGATCGACCAGTGTCGTTCAAATGTGTGTTCTTATCATTAACCACAGCTAGAGTCATTGAAATGTGTGTTCTCTTCAGAGACCACACATGGATCCACCAGTGTCATTGCATTTGTGTTCTTCTTACTAACAACAACTTGAGTCATTTCATGACTATTCTTTTCACCTACCACATATGGATCCACCAGTGTCATTGAAATGTGTGTTCTTCTCATTAACCATAGCTAGAGTCATTGCATGTGTGTTCTCTTCAGAGACCACACATGGATCCACCGATGTCATTGCATGTGTGCTCTTTTTACTAACAACAATTGGAGTCATATAATGACTATTCTTTTCCCATACCACATATGGATCCACCAGTGTCATTGAAATGTCTATTCTCTTCAGAGACCACACATGGATCTACCAACGTCATTGCGTGTGTGTTCTTTTTACTAACAACAACCAGAGTCATTGCATGTGTGTTCTTTTCACAATCCACCTATGGATCCACTAGTGTCATTTCATGTGTGTTATCTTCAGAGACCACACATGGATCCACCAGTGTCATTGCATGTGTGTTCTTTTTACTAACAACAACTAGAGTCATTTCATGACTATTCTTTTCACATACCACATATGGATCCACCAGTGTCATTGAAATGTGTGTTCTTCTCATTAACCACAGCTAGAGTCATTGTATGTGTGTTCTCTTTAGAGACCACACATGAATCCACCAGTGTCATTACATGTCTGCTCTTTTTACTAACAACAACTAGAGTCATATCTTGACTATTCTTTCCACATACAACATATGGATCCACCAATGTCATTGAAATGTTTGTTCTCTTTAGAGACCACACATGGATCCACCAGTGTCATTGCATGTGTGTTCTTTTTACTAACAACAACCAGAGTCATTGCATGTGTGTTCTTTTTACTAACAACAACCAGTGTCATTGCATGCGTGCTCTTTTTACTAAATACAACCAGAGTCATTGCATGTGTGTTCTCTTTAGAGACCACACATAGATCTACGAGTGTCATTGAAATGTGTGTTCTCTTCAGAGACCACTCATGGATCCACCAGTGTCATTGCATGTGTGTTCTTTTTACTAACAACAACTAGAGTCATTGCATGTGTGTTCTTTTCACACACCACCTATCGATCCACTAGTGTCATTGCATGTGTGTTCTCTTCAGAGACCACAAATGGATCCACCAGTGTTATTGCATGTGTTCTCTTTTTACTAACAACAACTGGAGTCATTTCATGACTATTCTTTTCACATACCACATATGGATCCACCAGTGTCATTGAAATGTGTGTTCTCTTCAGAGACCACACATGGATCCACCAGTGTCATTGCATGTGTGTTCTTTTTACTAACAACAATTGGAGTCATTGCATGTGTGTTCTTTTCACAATCCACCTATGGATCCGCCAGTGTCATTGCATGTGTGTTCTATTCAGAGACCGCACATTGATCCACCAGTGTCATTGCATGTGTGTTCTTTTTACTAACAACAACCAGAGTCATTGCATGTGTGTTCTCTTCAGAGGCCACACAAGGATCTACCAGTGTCATTGCATGTGTGTTCTCTTCAGAGACCAAACATGGATCCACCAGTGTCATTGCATGTGTGTTCTTTTTACGAAGAACAACTAGAGTCATTTCATGACTATTCTTTTCATGTACCACATATGCATCCACCATTGTCATTGAAATGTGTGTTCTTCTCATTAACCACAACTAGAGTCATTGCATGTGTGTTCTCTTTAGAGACCACACATGGATCCACTAGTGTCGTTGAAATGTGTGTTCTCTTTAGAGACCACACATGGATCCACTAGTGTCATTGCATGTGTGTTCTTTTTACTAACAAAAACTGGATTCATTGCATGTGTGTTCTTTTCACATACCACATATGGATCCACCAGTGTCATTGCATGTGTGTTCTCTTCAGAGACCACACATGGATCCACCAGTGTCATTGCATGTGTGCTCTTTTTACTAACAACAACTGGAGTCATTTCATGACTATTCTTTTCACATACCACATATGGATCCACTAGTGTCATTGAAATGTGTGTTCTTCTCATTAACCACAGCTAGAGCCATTTCATGTGTGTTCTCTTCAGAGACCACACATGGATCCACCAGTGTCATTGCATGCGTGTTCTTTTTACTAACAACAATTGGAGTCATTGCATGTGTGTTCTTTTCACAATCCACCTATGGATCCACCAGTGTCATTGCATGTGTGTTCTATTCAGAGACCGCACATTGATCCACCAGTGTCATTGCATGTGTGTTCTTTTTACTAACAACAACCAGAGTCATTGCATGTGTGTTCTCTTCAGAGACCACACATGGATCCACCGGTGTCATTGCATGTGTGTTCTTTTTACTAACAACAATAGGAGTCATTTCATGACTATTCTTTTCACATACCACATATGGATCCACCAGTGTCATTGAAATGTGTCTCCTCTTCAGAGACCACACAGGGATCCACCAGCGTCATTGCATGTGTGTTCTCTTTAGAGACCACACACGGATCCACCAGTGTCATTGCATGTGTGTTCTTTTTACTAACAACAACTAGAGTAATTTCATGACTATTCTTTTCACGTACCACATATGCATCCACCATTGTCATTGAAATGTGTGTTCTTCTCATTAACCACAGCTAGAGTCATTGCATGTGTGTTCTCTTCAGAGACCACACATGGATCCACCAGTGTCATTGAAATGTGTGTTCTCTTTAGAGACCACACATGGGTCCACCAGTGTCATTGCATGTTTGTTCTTTTTACTAACAACAACTGGAGTCATTGCATGTGTGTTCTTTTCACATACCACATATGGATCCACCAGAGTCATTGCATGTGTGTTCTTTTCACATACCACATATGGATCCACCAAAGTCATTGCATGTGTGTTTTCTTTGGAGACCACACATGGATCCACCAGTATCATTGCATGTGTGTTCTTTTTACTAACAACAACAGGAGTCATTCCATGACTATTATTTTCACATACCACATATGGATCTACCAGTGTCATTGAAATGTGTGTTCTTCTCATTAACCACAGCTAGAGTAGTTTCATGTGTGTTCTCTTCAGAGACCACACATGGATCCACTAGTATCATTGGATGTGTGCTCTTTTTACTAACAACAACTGGAGTTATGTCATGACTATTCTTTTCACATACCACATATGGATCGACCAGTGTCGTTCAAATGTGTGTTCTTATCATTAACCACAGCTAGAGTCATTGAAATGTGTGTTCTCTTCAGAGACCACACATGGATCCACCAGTGTCATTGCATTTGTGTTCTTTTTACTAACAACAACTTGAGTCATTTCATGACTATTCTTTTCACCTACCACATATGGATCCACCAGTGTCATTGAAATGTGTGTTCTTCTCATTAACCATAGCTAGAGTCATTGCATGTGTGTTCTCTTCAGAGACCACACATGGATCCACCGATGTCATTGCATGTGTGCTCTTTTTACTAACAACAATTGGAGTCATATAATGACTATTCTTTTCCCATACCACATATGGATCCACCAGTGTCATTGAAATGTCTATTCTCTTCAGAGACCACACATGGATCTACCAACGTCATTGCGTGTGTGTTCTTTTTACTAACAACAACCAGAGTCATTGCATGTGTGTTCTTTTCACAATCCACCTATGGATCCACTAGTGTCATTTCATGTGTGTTATCTTCAGAGACCACACATGGATCCACCAGTGTCATTGCATGTGTGTTCTTTTTACTAACAACAACTAGAGTCATTTCATGACTATTCTTTTCACATACCACATATGGATCCACCAGTGTCATTGAAATGTGTGTTCTTCTCATTAACCACAGCTAGAGTCATTGTATGTGTGTTCTCTTTAGAGACCACACATGAATCCACCAGTGTCATTACATGTCTGCTCTTTTTACTAACAACAACTAGAGTCATATCTTGACTATTCTTTCCACATACAACATATGGATCCACCAATGTCATTGAAATGTTTGTTCTCTTTAGAGACCACACATGGATCCACCAGTGTCATTGCATGTGTGTTCTTTTTACTAACAACAACCAGAGTCATTGCATGTGTGTTCATTTTACTAACAACAACAAGTGTCATTTCATTCTTGCTCCTTTTACTAAATACAACCAGAGTCATTGCATGTGTGTTCTCTTTAGAGACCACACATAGATCTACGAGTGTCATTGAAATGTGTGTTCTCTTCAGAGACCACTCATGGATCCACCAGTGTCATTGCATGTGTGTTCTTTTTACTAACAACAACTAGAGTCATTGCATGTGTGTTCTTTTCACACACCACCTATCGATCCACTAGTGTCATTGCATGTGTGTTCTCTTCAGAGACCACAAATGGATCCACCAGTGTTATTGCATGTGTTCTCTTTTTACTAACAACAACTGGAGTCATTTCATGACTATTCTTTTCACATACCACATATGGATCCACCAGTGTCATTGAAATGTGTGTTCTCTTCAGAGACCACACATGGATCCACCAGTGTCATTGCATGTGTGTTCTTTTTACTAACAACAATTGGAGTCATTGCATGTGTGTTCTTTTCACAATCCACCTATGGATCCGCCAGTGTCATTGCATGTGTGTTCTATTCAGAGACCGCACATTGATCCACCAGTGTCATTGCATGTGTGTTCTTTTTACTAACAACAACCAGAGTCATTGCATGTGTGTTCTCTTCAGAGGCCACACAAGGATCTACCAGTGTCATTGCATGTGTGTTCTCTTCAGAGACCAAACATGGATCCACCAGTGTCATTGCATGTGTGTTCTTTTTACGAAGAACAACTAGAGTCATTTCATGACTATTCTTTTCATGTACCACATATGCATCCACCATTGTCATTGAAATGTGTGTTCTTCTCATTAACCACAACTAGAGTCATTGCATGTGTGTTCTCTTTAGAGACCACACATGGATCCACTAGTGTCGTTGAAATGTGTGTTCTCTTTAGAGACCACACATGGATCCACTAGTGTCATTGCATGTGTGTTCTTTTTACTAACAAAAACTGGATTCATTGCATGTGTGTTCTTTTCACATACCACATATGGATCCACCAGTGTCATTGCATGTGTGTTCTCTTCAGAGACCACACATGGATCCACCAGTGTCATTGCATGTGTGCTCTTTTTACTAACAACAACTGGAGTCATTTCATGACTATTCTTTTCACATACCACATATGGATCCACTAGTGTCATTGAAATGTGTGTTCTTCTCATTAACCACAGCTAGAGCCATTTCATGTGTGTTCTCTTCAGAGACCACACATGGATCCACCAGTATCATTGCATGTGTGCTCTTTTTACTAACAACAACTGGAGTTATTTCATGACTATTCTTTTCACATACCACATATGGATCCACCAGTGTCGTTGAAATGTGTGTTCTTATCATTAACAACAGTTAGAGTCATTGAATTGTGTGTTCTCTTCAGAGACCACGCATGGATCCACCAGTGTCATTGCATGTGTGTTCTTTTTACTAACAACAACTGGAGTCATTTCATGACTATTATTTTCATATACCACATATGGATCCACCAGTGTCATTGAAATGTGTGTTCTTCTCATTAACCATAGGTAGAGTCATTGCATGTGTGTTCTCTTCAGAGACCACACATGGATCCACTAGTGTCATTGCATGTGTGCTCTTTTTAGTAACAACAACTAGAGTCATTTCATGACTATTCTTTTCGCATACCACATATGGATCCACCAGTGTCATTGAAATGTGTGTTCTTCTCATTAACCATAGGTAGAGTCATTGCATGTGTGTTCTCTTCAGAGACCACACATGGATCCACCAGTGTCATTGCATGTCTGCTCTTTTTAGTAACAACAACTAGAGTCATTTCATGACTATTCTTTTCGCATACCACATATGGATCCACCAGTGTCATTGAAATGTCTATTCTCTTCAGAGACCACACATGGATCTACCAATGTCATTGCATGTGTGTTCTTTTTACTAACAACAACCAGAGTCATTGCATGCGTGTTCTTTTCACAATCCACCTATGGATCCACTAGTGTCATTTCATGTGTGTTCTCTTCAGAGACCACACATGGATCCACTAGTGTCATTGCATGTGTGTTCTTTTTACTAACAACAACCAAAGTCCTTACATGTGTGTTCTCTTCAGAGCCCACACATGGATCTACGAGTGTCATTGCATGTGTGCTCTTTTTACTAACAACAACTTGAGTCATTTCATGACTATTCTTTTCGCATACCACATATGGATCCACCAGTGTCATTGATATGTCTGTTCTCTTCAGAGACCACACATGGATCCACCAGTGTCATTGCATGTGTGTTCTTTTTACTAACAACATCCAGAGTCATTGCATGTGTGTTCTTTTCACAATCCACCTATGGATCCACCAGTGTTATTGCATGTGTGTTCTCTTCAGAGACCACACATGGACCCACCAGTGTCATTGCATGTGTGTTCTTTTTACTAACAAAAACCAGAGTCATTGCACGTATGTTCTCTTTAGAGACCACACATGGATCCACCAGTGTCATTGCATGTGTGTTGTTTTTACTAACCACAGCTGGAGTTATTTCATGACTATTCTTTTCACATACCACATATGGATCCACCAGTGTCAATGAAATGTGTGTTTTTATCATTAACCACAGCTAGAGTCATTGAAATGAGTGTTCTCTTCAGAGACCACACATGCAACCACCAGTGTCATTGCATGTGTGATCTCTTTACTAACAACAACTGGAGTCATTTCATGACTATTCTTTTCACATACCACATATGGATCCACCAGTGTCATTGAAATGTGTGTTCATCTCATTAACCATAGGTAGAGTCATTGCATGTGTGTTCTCTTCAGAGACCACAGATGGATCCACCAGTGTCATTGCATGTGTGCTCTTTTTACTAACAACAACTGGAGTCATATCATGACTATTCTTTTCGCATACCACATATGGATCCACCAGTGTCATTGAAATGTCTATTCTCTTCAGAGACCACACATGGATCTACCAATGTCATTGCATGTGTGTTCCTTTTACTAACAACAACCAGAGTCATTGCATGTGTGTTCTTTTCACAATCCACCTATGGATCCACTAGTGTCATTTCATGTGTGTTCTCTTCAGATACCACACATGGATCCACCAGTGTCATTGCATGTGTGTTCTTTTTACTAACAACAACCAAAGTCATTGCATGTGTGTTCTCTTCAGAGCCCACACATGGATCTACCAGTGTCATTGCATGTGTGCTCTTTTTACTAACAACAACTTGAGTCATTTCATGACTATTCTTTTCGCATACCACATATGGATCCACCAGTGTCATTGATATGTTTGTTCTCTTTAGAGACCACACATAGTTCCACCAGTGTCATTGCATGTGTGTTCTTTTTACTAACAACAACCAGAGTCATTGCATGTGTGTTCTTTTCGCAATCCACCTATGGATCCACCAGTGTTATTGCATGTGTGTTCTCTTCAGAGACCACACATGGACCCACCAGTGTCATTGAATGTGTGTTCTTTTTACTAACAACAACCAGAGTCATTGCATGTATGTTCTCTTTAGAGACCACACATGGATCCACCAGTGTCATTTCATGTGTGTTCTTTTTACTAACAACAACTGGAGTCATTTCATGACTATTATTTTCACATACCACATATGGATCCACCAGTGTCGTTGCATGTGTGTTCTCTTCAAAGAACACAAATGGATCCACAGGTGTCATTGCATGTGTGTTTGTTTTACTAACAACAACTAGAGTCATTGCATGTGTGTTCTTTTCACATACCACATATGGATCCACTAGAGTCATTGAATGTGTGTTCTCTTCAGATACCACACATGGATCCATCGGTGTCATTGCATGTGTGTTCTTTTTACTATCAACAACAGGAGTCATTGCATGTGTGTTTGATGGCTCAATGCACGGCGCCCAGAAAAGTGCTGGTGCGTGGTTGATGTAGAGCTTGTTGGGAACCCCAAGAGGAAGGTATGATGAGCATAGCAGCAAGTTTCCCTCAGTTATGAAACCAAGGTTTAATCGAACCAGTAGGAGCAAGGGAACACCCCAAAGGTGTTGCTAGCTGAGCCTTGGGCGGCGCTACCAGTGCTAGTAGCAACGTGGAGACCTGCACAACACAACCACAGAACTTTGTCCCCAACTTGCGATGAGGTTGTCAATCTCACCGTGTTTTGCGGAAAACAAAGGATTAAACGTATCGAATGGAAAGAAGTAAACGTTTGCAGAAAGTAAACACAACGCAGTAAAAGATGGTAGATTGTATGTAAAGAAAAAGGATCGGGATCCATAGTTCACTAGAGGTGGCTCTCCTTAAGATAGATAACATGCTGGGTGAACAAATTACAGCGGGGCAATTGATAAACATCGAGAAAGCAATACATGCATATACTAATCATCTTGACTCTTTTGAGATTCGATTGGGCATTACAACATTATACATAGACCTCCATCCAACTGCATCTATGACTAATAATCCACCTTCAGGTTATCATCCGAACCCCCTCCAGTATTAAGTTGCAAGCAATGCATTATTGCTTTAATCATGCGTAAAGTAAACAATATGATTGTTCTATGAATAGAGGATTGTTGTTTTCTCCCTAGTAGCAACAGCACATCTAGTACCTTTGAGATTTCTATCACTTCCCCAGATTACCAGAGGCATGAACCCACTATCGAGCATAAATACTAACTCTTGGAGTTGCTAGTATCTACTTGGTCAAGATAGCTACTAACAACGGAAAGCATGCAAGATCACAAATAACAAAGACATGATAGAATCAATAATCTGTAACACCCTCGCCTGATAAGGCTGAGTTCTTGTGTATAGTGCTAATCCCTGGATTGGTTCACTAGCACACACAGTACAAAATGATACCAGATATAACCGTGCATCATGAATATAACGAATATGATCCAAAATTTACATTATATTACAGCGAAAACAATACAACGTAGATATCCATCCTTCAAATGTGCCACAGGCGAACAATTGTTGAGTGGAGTCTCGTGACCTAATACGATCACTCAAAATCGGTATAACCTGCAACATGAAACGTAGCAGCCCCGAAGGGTCAATACTTGGAATGTATGGCAAGTAGAGCTAAGTAAGGAGACAGTATACCTAGCAGCTACATGCTTATTTTGGCTAAGTGGAGGCTTTGGCTAGCTTGCATTTTCTTAAACAGTTTTACCCTACTTTCAAATCAAGTTTGATCACCAAATCCCATCAAGTTCACCCATCAGTTTTAATAATTGCAAATTGGAATGAACGAGAACATGCCATAGCACCCATAATCCAGCAACTCAATCGCCCATTACCGAGGACACGGCTAAGCACTTAGTTTTACACCCTGCAAGGGTTTGCACACTTTCCCCATATGACTTGGTCGACCCGCTCGTACCATGACACACATTTTGAGTCATGATAGGGAGAAGCCCAAGAAGAGACAATTCGGGAAGTAGTTCCCCAAGCCCATCCACGCACCGTGCCAACCTATCACATTCACTACATCTTTGGATACAAAGAGCTCGGGTCGCCACGACCTACTAAGTCCATCCAGCCACCCATAACTCATTGATATATGGTTGCACACAGAAGCTACCAAATCAAGATACTAATCATTTCTCTGAAACCTGGGTGGCCATCCACAAGTGGGCTACTCGGGTAAACCATAGACATGGGCCCGACATTCACGAACCAAGCAATTACCAATTCCACCCAGAGAGTTCATTGATTAAGTTGTTTTAGTTGAACAAAACATACACAATACCATAGCATGGTGTAGACCCATCCCGTCTAGATAGCATGGCTAAGCTCAACTAGCATACGACAGCTCAACTACAAGTGGATTCTACCAAGATACATAGGACATAGCATAGCGATAGTAATTCCTACTCATGCATCTACAAAAAAATACACTACACATGCAGTAGGAAAATAGTAGGACAATTCATGATCAAAATAGCATCTACTTGCCTTTGTTGTAGATGTAGTCGATTAGATAATCCTCACAAATATAATGGTTGCACTCGTCGCACTCAAAAGACTTTCAATCACAATGCTCGTAATCACAGCTGTTGCGATCATAGTAGTTGTACTCCTCGCAATCTATCCTTCAAAAGCAAAGGCACAACAACATATCATTCAAACATTGCAATCATGCAACAATACAACAATACAATAAAACAGTGATGATCCAATGCATGCATGATGATTTAATATGTCAAAATGGTTATATTTAGTTATCTAAACAATACTAGATCACATGATGCATGTAGAAGTGTTTGAACGCAATATAGTAATTGTTATCCAATTTCAATTGTCAATAAAGGGGTTTTAACATAACTATTGTAGCTTCTATACTACTTGCCTAATTAAATTTGTATCTGAACTATAATAGATAGAGGGCTTTAATACGAACCAGTAGCAATTGGATTCACCCTAATCGGAGTTACATATCTTTTCTAGGATTTATTTAGTGTTTAATGGAGTTTAATTAATCTAAACATATCATACTGACAACAAATAAAACTAAGTACAGATCTGAAAACTACACAAGATTATGAACTCAGGGACATATTACTCATATTTTTCGGATCTGTAGATTATTTACTATGAATTTAATGATTTAAAACTCCAATAATACTAATTAATTATTCGCCAGTAATCTATACAGCAAAACTCAGATCTAAACAGATATTATCAAACTACATGAAATTCAATTTGATATATTATATGTAAGTTTTGAACATAGTATGAATTTTCTATAGATTTTACAAGTTAGATCTATAATCTGCAATTTTAAATTCGAACGGAATATTCCAGGGAATATTCCGCTGACTGGACAGATTGACCGTGCAGGCTGACCGGGACTAGACGCTGACCCAATGACGACGTGGCGGGGACGAGGCGGCTGACCGGGACGATTGAGTCTGGACCGTCGAGACAAGATCTGGTGGCTAGGAGAGAAGTTGGTTCCAAAACGGCTCGATTTTGTCTCGGAGAAGATTAGAAACAGACCTGTGTTAGAAAGACACATCCGTAGATCAAAACGAAAAACTTCGAACATGAAAGTTGTGGAGAATCATTAGATCTACCTTTTCACCAAAGGAATTTGGATTTGAAGAAACGAGCGCGAGTAAATCTTGGTATTACACCGTTAGATCTGAAATATTGCATGGCGAAATTCTTCATCTGTGATAGATTAAAAAAGGTGAGGTTCATCGGGATTGAAAGATTTCGACGATATCTACAACTTTCGTGTTGTAGCCAAAGTCATCCGACGAAGATTAGATAGGTTTAGAAGTGAAATATGATTCGGTAAGGTGTAGATTCGGGATTTCGAGAAGAAAAAGTAATACAGCTGTGGCTCCGGAGAATTATATAGACTTTTAGGACGGTGGGAAGATAGATCTTGGAGTAGGGAACAAGTAGAAATAACCAAAAATCAATTCGGAGTTGTAGATAAAAAGTTATAGAGATTTGAATACCCATAGGTTTAGAAAACATATTTTCGCACGATTTTTAAAGCAATCCGTGGGATAGATGGGTTCTCCCCTGTGTTGGTTCGGTCGGCTGAGTGGGCCGGCCCATTTCATTTTTTTCTTTTTCTAATTTGGTATTTTCTTTATATCTTTTGCATACGAACTCCAAATGATATGATTCTTGTTCCTAAATTTTTCTAAAAATCACTTGATCATTATAGGATCATATTTTGTAACATTTTCACTAGTTTGAAGATGGTTGCTTCATAAATGTCTATATACTACTTATAGGAACATTTGGGCAAAACAACTATCGGATTTAGATACTAGGATTTGGATTCAATTTTTGGGAACCTTACAAGGATGCAATGCAATGCTTATGAATGCTTCATGATTTTCATTTTTGCAAACATTCACACAAATACTAAAACTCAATTCACGCCTCTTTGCCTATATGGCTACTTAGGTCATAATAAAGTGAGTTGTTTCCAAATTCAAAAGGTTTCTTTTCCTTCAGAATTTTCAACAAAGTAAAACAATCAACCAAACTTATTTTATCTATTTCACATTCCAAAATTAGAAAATTTTGGGATGTGACATAATCAATCTGAATTAGCATCTCAAGCTGGGTGAACAAATTACAGCGAGGCAATTGACAAACATCGAGAAAGAAATACATGCATATAATAATCATCTTGACTCCTTTGAGATTCGATTTTGCATTACAACATTATACATAGACCGTCATCCAACTGCATCTATGACTAATAATCCACCTTCAGGTTATCATCTGAACCCCCTTCAGTATTAAGTTACAAGCAACAGATTATTGCTTTACGAATTGCATGTAAAGTAAACAATACGATTGTTCTATGAATAAAGGATTGTTGTTTTCTCCCTAGTAGCAACAACACATCTAGTACCTTTGAGATTTCTGTCACTTCCCCAGATTACCAGAGGCATGAACCCACTATCGAGCATAAATACTAACTCTTGGAGTTTCTAGCATCTACTTGGCCAAGATAGCTACTAACAACGGAAAGCATGCAAGATCACAAATAACAAAGACATGATAGAATCAATAATCAATCTGAAATAGCATCTCAATATCCATCGGATCCCCTCAAACACAACATGCAGATTTACAAATAGATGATCTTGATCATGAACGGAGCTCACAAGATCTAGACATGAAAGCATAAAGGAGGAGAACCAGCCATCTAGCTACTACATGGATCCGTAGTCCAGAGATGAACTACTCACGCATCACACTGGAGGCTTGCATGGTGATGAAGAAGGCCTCCAGGGTGAATTCCCCTCTCCGGCAGGGTGCCGGGAAGAGCTTATGATCCCTCCCGATCTAGGGATGGAGATGACGGCGGCTACAGACTCTTTCGTGGATATTTTATCGGGCACCTAGGGTTTACGTCCCGAGGGCATCTTATAGTCGGAAGGGGAGGCCGAGGGGGCACCACACCACCCCCTGGCGCGGGCCCAGCCTGGCCGCATGGCCAGGTGGTGTGGCCGGCCTCTGACCCCTCTCCGTCTTGTATTCTGGCATCTGATGACTTCCGGAAAAATAGGCACTTTGGATTTTGTCCCGTCCAATTTCGAGAATATTTATTTTCTGACTTTCCTAGAACCAAAAACAGCAGAAACAGTAGCTGGCACTCGTGGCTCGTTAATAGGTTAGTCCAAGAAATCATATGAAAAGTACTCCAAAGTTGGAACAAAACACAAGAAAGTGGATAAAACCAAGCATGGAACATCAAAAATTATAGATACATTTGCAATGTATCAACATCCCTAAGCTTAACTCCTGCTCGTCCTCGAGTAGGTAAGTTATAAAAAGAAAGAATAATTTTTGAGGTGACATGCACCATCAAAGACTTGATCAAAGTATTTGTAAAACATTCAAAGCTGGGATCATAGTACTTCAATCATAACATGAAATACAAAGTTCTAGCAATAAGCAAAGAAACTATGATGCAACATGAAAAGGCACAAACAAAAGATTCATGAATAACAATGCTTTGCAAGACGTTTGTTTGTTTCACATAAACAAAACATAGCATAAAAGTATTCATCTTGTCCCTCAATAGAGTAGCAAATATAAATGCATAGGACACCTTCAAAGTTCATAAGAGTGACTAGATACAATAGTTTAAAACAAGCAATATCAAAGTATGCATCAATCAACTAGTCTTGGGACAATGCACATAGAACTAAGAATGGCCACTATGCTCTCAAAGTAGGTGCATAAAGATAGAAGGTGGAGACTCAATATAATGGTGGAAGAAAGGCCTTAATAGAAGGAAGTAGGGATTCAAGTCTCATAAAGAGCTTCCAAAAATCATGGTACTTATAGCTTTCAGCTCTCATTGCCCCTATCATAAGCATCTTGAAGTGATTAAGGTTAAAATGAACAAACTATGGTGTACATGCTTGACGAAGTATAAGTCATAAATCTCATGTCCCTTGTATACGAGGTCCGCTCCTCATGCTACTCAAGTTTAGTCACCGGTAAGTTCTTGTCATCGTAAGTACATGTGTATCATAGAGAACCACCAACGGGGTACCCCTTGCCCGATGATACGAAAGAATCCCCATATCAAAATGACAAGGCAAGCAGACAACGAGCATCTCAGCAATCTTCTTATTTACCATGGGAATATGGTGCTTTTTTCTCTCTTTCCTCTTTTCATAGTATCTCTTTTTTTTCTCTTTTCTCTTTTTTCTCAATATAGGACTCTTTTTTTATAAGAAGAATGATTCATAGACAACTCATTATGGTTACGCTGCAGGTTTCCACCATGTCAGCATGGATTAGACCATCGACCCAGGCGTTTCTCTAATACATATACATGGTTCTGCTAATCCTCGACAAATAAGTGCACATATACAACATAGAAGAAACAATGGTTCAAGTTTATTAAGGGCAATAAAAGTAAAGTGTACCATCAAGTTTGTGAGAGCTTTAATCACTAGTTTTCTCATAACAAGTTTAATTTGGAAAGTAAACAAAAGCATGAATATACTTGGAATATCATAAGCTAGTAGGTAGGTATGGTGGACTCTTTGGAATAACTTAGTTTAGGGAGTTGGATGCATGAGTGGAACTCATACTTGGTTGTGGAGGCTAGCAAAAGACTGGGAGCGACAAACTAAGAGAGCAATAATGGCCATAATCATGCAGAGCAACAAAACATCATTGATCAAAGCATAAAGTGATACTACAAGTTGAAAACTAAAGGATCATAAAGGCTATGGTGACTTGAGATAGTCATAACATGGTGTGAGCATGCGCCAAGTCAACCCAAATAAAGCATCAAAGGAGAATACCACTATACTATGCTTTAATATGCTAAAACAACGCATGATTCATCCAAGGCACATTAAGCAATCTCAATTGTTTATAACAAGTCATGCTACAGCAAAGAATACTAAGCATAAAGCAAAAAAAATATCAAGCATGGCATAACAAAGCATAGGCCATGATGGCTCAATACACGGCGCCCAGAAAAGTGCTTGGTGCGTGGTGTTGATGTATAGCTCGTTGGGAACCCCAAGAGGAAGGTATGATGAGCACAGCAGCAAGTTTCCCTCAGTTATGAAACCAAGGTTTAATCGAACCAGTAGGAGCAAGGAAACACCTCAAAGGTGTTACTAGCTGAGCTTTAAGGTATGCATCAAGTTAGTAGCAACATGGAGACCTGCACAACACAACCACAGAACTTTGTCCCCAACTTGCGATGAGGTTATCAATCTCACCGTGTTTTGCAGAAAACAAAGGATTAAACATATCGAATGGAAAGAAGTAAAAGTTTGCAGAAAGTAAACACAAAGCAGTAAAAGATTGTAGATTGTATGTAAAGAAAAAGGACCGGGATCCATAGTTCACTAGAGGTGGCTCTCCTTAGATAGATAACATGCTGGGTGAACAAATTACAGCGGGGCAATTGACAAACACCGAGAAAGCAATACATGCATATACTAATCATCTTGACCTTTGAGACTTGATTGGGCATTACAACATAATACATGGACCGTCATCCAACCGCATCTATGACTAATAATCCACCTTCAGGTTATCATCAACCCCTATAGTATTAAGTTGCAAGCAATGATTATTGCTTTACAAACTGCGTGTAAAGTAAACAATACAATTGTTCTATGAACAAAAGATCGTTGTTTTTCCCTAGTAGCAACAACACATCTAGTACCTTAGAGATTTCACTTCCACAGATTACTGAGGCATGAACCCACTATCGAGCATAACATAACTCTTGAGTTGCTAGCATCTACTTGGCCAAGATAGCTACTAACAACGGAAAGCATGCAAGATCTCAAATAACAAAGACATGATAGAATCAATAATCAATCTGAAATAGCATCTCAATATCCATCGGATCCCCGCAAACACAACATGTATGGATTACAAATAGATGATCTTGATCATGAACGGAGCTCACAAGATCTAAACATGAAAGCACAAAGGAGGAGAAACCAGCCATCTAGCTACTACATGGATCCGTAGTCCAAGGATGAACTACTCACGCATCACACAGGAGGCTTGCATGGTGATGAAGAAGGCCTCTGTGGTGAATTCCCTCTCCGGGGGGTGCCGAAGAGCTTCAGATCCCCGATCTAGGGATGGAGATGACGGCCATGACTCTTTCGTGGATTTTTGATCCGTCCTTAGGCTTTTCGTCCCGAGGGCAACTTATAGGCAAGGAGAGGCCGAGGTGCTGGGTCCAGACCACCTCGGCGCTGCCAGCCGGGCAAGGTGGCCAGGTGGTATGGCCGGCCCCTGGCCCCTCTCCGTGTCGTATTCTGGCACTTGATCCCTTCCGGAAAAATAGGCACTTTGGCTTTTGTCCCGTCTAATTCCGAGAATATTCATTTTCTGACTTCTCCGAACCAAAACAATGAAAATGTAGTGGCATCAGTGGCTCTTGTTAATAGGTTATTCCAAGAAATCATAATAAAATTACTCCAAAGTTGGAACAAAACACAAGAAAGTGGATAAAACTAAGCATGGAACATCAAAAATTATAGATACATTTGCAATAAAACACAACTGTGCATGAAACAATAAAAATGAAGCGTTTGGAAGGAACCTGAGATTTTTATTGATGAAGAAGGGGATGCCTTGGGCATCCCCAAGCTTTGACGCTTGTACTTCTTGAATATTTCTTGGGGTGACATGCGTGGCATCCCCAAGCTTGAGCTTTAGTCCATCCTTCATCTCATTACTCATTCTTTCCGTACACCTGAAATTTTTCCTTCATACAAAACTTCACACAATCTTTATTAGCAACATTAGTGCACTCAAGATAAAAGGTCTTAAGGTTCAGTTCTAACACCAAATAAACTTCCATTAGAACACTAGCTACTGTAGCACTTCCCTCAAAAATCTCAATTCCCCAAAAGAACTCAAAAATGAACCAACAAGAAGCAAGTGCAGAAAATGGCAGAAATCTGTCAAAACAGACCAGCAGGTAAAGACGAATTTTTTTGAAGACCTTCTGTTGCTCAAAACAAAAAGTGTTGAATTAACGAAAGTTAGATAACAACCTGGGTCAGAAGCACAAAAATTCACGCCTCAAAAAGACGTTCAGAGATTTTACACGAATTTTTATGGTGAATCACAGAAATCTGTTTGGGGACAGCAACTTTCCCAATCATTACTTCTCTCTCATTAGAGGTTACTCTTGGCACAAAAAGCAAATAAAAAGTATAAGGAGAGGTTATTACAGAGGTAATAACTTCCAAGACTCATCTAAAACTTTTGTGTTATCTCCCAATAAGTACTTTTATTTAACGCCTTTAAGTTAGGCATAAGAAGCAAAGAAAGAATCAAGTGTTCTCAAATGAAGAAGCATTAAAACCAAATTTTGTTTTCATACGAGAAGCAAAAGAAATCTTTTCTCTCTTTTTAGGGAAGTGTTCTATACCTTTCTTGAGTGGGAGTTGATATTTAACGGTGCCTTCTTTCATATCAATAATGGCACCAACAGTTCTAAGAAAAGGTTTTCCCAAAGTGATAGGACAAGAAGCATTGCATTCAACATCCAAAACATAGAAATCAATGGGGACATAGGCATTGTTAACCATAATAAGAACATCATTAAGACTCCCCATGAGTTTCTTTTTAGCATTATCATCAAGTGGGACATTCAAATAACAATCTTCAAGCGGAGGCAAATCAAGCATATCATAAATCCTTCTAGGCATAATAGAAACACTACTATCAAGATCAGATAAAGCTTTGAAATCAAAGTCATTCACTTTCATATTAATGGTGGGTTCCCAACCATCTTCTTGTTTTATAGGAATAGAAGCTTTATGTTTCATCTTTTCTTCTTTAATCTTTATGAGAGCATCAGTAATGTGTTTTGTAAAGGCCATGTTCATAGCACTAGCATTAGGACTTTGAGCAAGGTTTTGTAGGAACTTAATAACTTCAGAGATATTGCAACCATCAAGATCAAAGTCAAATTTATCATCTAAAGTAGTAGAACTATTACTAGCCTCAACACTAGTGGTGGTAATAGTAGAAATACTAATGTTTCTAGCAATTTCATCTTCTCTTTCCCACTTAGCATGTAATTCAGCTAATAGTCTAACATTTTCATCAATTCTTACTTGTATAGCATTGGTAGCTGCAAAGGGATTCTCATTAGTTTCAGGTTTAGCAACCATTTTATTCAAAGTAGATCGAGCTTCAGCCAAAGATGCTATATTTCTTTCAGCATTAGAGAGTTTTTCCTCAATAGTTTTATTGAAAGAAGTTTGCTTACTAATAAAGTCTTTAAGCATAACTTCAAGTTCAGAGGGTGTACTCCTATTATTGTTGTAAGAATTTCCATAAGCATTACCATTGTTGGGAGGATATGGCTTATAATTGTTGTTACCAAAATTGTTCCTATAAGCATTATTGCCAAAATTGTTATTTCTTATGAAGTTCACATCAACTTGCTCTTCTTGAGCAACCAAAGAGGCTAGAGGAACATTATTTGGATCAATATGGGCTTTCCCATTAACAAGCATAGACATAATAATATCAATCTTATCACTCAAGGAGGATGTTTCCTTAATAGAATTTACCTTCCTACCTTGTGGAGCTCTCTCAGTATGCCATTCAGAATAATTAACCATCATATTGTCCAGAAGTTTTGTTGCAGCACCCAAAGTGATGGTCATAAAGGTACCTCCAGCAGTAGAATCCAATAGGTTCCTTGAAGAATAGTTCAATCCTGCATAAAAAGTTTGGATGATCATCCAAGCGAATCCATGAGTGGGACAATTCTTAACCAAAGATTTCATTCTTTCCCAAGCTTGAGCAACATGCTCATTATCAAGTTGTTTAAACTTCATTATTTCACTTCTCATAGATATAATCTTAGCCGGGGGATAGTATTTTCCAACGAAAGCATCTTTGCATTTAGTCCAAGAATCAATACTATTCCTAGTTAAGGAATTCAACCATTCTTTAGCTTTTCCTCTCAAAGAGAAAGGAAACAATTTCAGCTTAATAATATCACCATCTACATCCCTATGCTTTTGCATCTGACAAAGTTCAACAAAGTTATTTAGATGGGCAGCAGCATCTTCATTACCAATACCATAGAATTGTTCCCTCATAACAAGATTGAGCAAAGCAGGTTTTATCTCAAAGAAAGTAGCTTCAGGAACATGTGGAGCAATAGGCGTGCTCATAAAATCATTGTTGTTGGTGCTAGTGAAGTCACACAACTTAGAGTTTTCAAGAGTAGTCATTTTTTTGGGTTTTCAAATAAGAAAGCAAACTAGTAAAACTATTTTTTGTGTGTTTTTGATAAAGAAAAAAAGCAAACAAAGCAAAAAGAAACTAAGCAAAACAAAAATAACAAAGTAAAGAGATTGGTTATGAGGGACTCCCCTTGTGAAGATGTCCTTGACTCCCCAGCAACGGCGCCAGAAAAATGCTTGATGGCTCAATGCACGGCGCCCAGAAAAGTGCTGGTGCGTGGTTGATGTAGAGGTCATTGGGAACTCCAAGAGGAAGGTATGATGAGCACAGCAGCAAGTTTCCCTCAGTTATGAGACCAAGGTTTAATCAAACCAGTAGGAGCAAGGAAACACCCCAAAGGTGTTGCTAGCTGAGCCTTGGCAGCGCGCACTACCAGTGCTAGTAGCAACGTGGAGACCTGCACAACACAACCACAGAACTTTGTCCCCAACTTGCGATGAGGTTATCAATCTCACCGTGTTTTGTGGAAAACATAGGATTAAACATATCAATTGGAAAGAAGTAAAAGTTTGCAGAAAGTAAACACAAAGCAGTAATAGATTGTAGATTGTATGTAAAGAAAAAGGACCGGGATCCATAGTTCACTAGAGGTGGCTCTCCTTAAGATAGATAACATGCTGGGTGAACAGATTACAGCGAGGCAATTGACAAACATCGAGAAAGCAATACATGCATATAATAATCATCTTGACTCCATTGAGATTCGATTTGGCATTACAGCATTATACATAGACCGCCATCCAACTGCATCTATGACTAATAATCCACCTTCAGGTTATCCTCCGAACCCCCTCCAGTATTAAGTTGCAAGCAACAGATTATTTCTTTACGAATGGAATGTAAAGTAAACAATACGATTGTTCTATGAACAAAGGATTGTTGTTTTCTCCCTAGTAGAACAGCACATCTAGTACCTTTGAGATTTCTGTCACTTCCCCAGATTACCAGAGGCATGAACCCACTATCGAGCATAAATACTAACTCTTGGAGTTGCTAGCATCTACTTGGCCAAGATAGCTACTAACAACGGAAAACATGCAAGATCACAAATAACAAAGACATGATAGAATCAATAATCAATCTGAAATAGCATCTCAATATCCATCGGATCCCCTCAAACACAACATGCAGATTTACAAATAGATGATCTTGATCATGAACGAAGCTCACAAGATCTAGAAATGAAAGCATAAAGGAGGAGAACGAGCCATCTAGCTACTACAAGGATCTGTAGTCTAGAGATGACACACTCACGCATCACACTGGAGGCTTGCATGGTGATGAAGAAGGCCTCCAGGGTGAATTCCCCTCTCCGGCAGGGTGCCGGGAAGAGCTTAAGATCCCTCCCGAACTAGGGATGGAGATGACGATGGCTACATACTCTTTCGTGGATATTTTATCAGGCACCTAGGGTTTACGTCCCGAGGGCATCTTATAGTCGGAAGGGGAGGCCGAGGGGGTGCTAGGGGAGACCACACCACCCCCTAGCGCGGGCCCAGCCTGACCGCTAGGCCAGGTGGTGTGGCTGGCCTCTGACCCCTCTCCGTCTTGTATTCTGGCATCTGATGACTTCCGGAAAAATAGGCACTTTGGCTTTTGTCCCGTCCAATTCCGAGAATATTCATTTTCTGACTTTCCTGGAACAAAAAAAGCAGAAAACAGGCAGCTGGCACTGTGGCTCTTGTTTAATAGGTTAGTCCAAGAAATCATATGAAAAGTACTCCAAAGTTGGAACAAAACACAAGAAAGTGGATAAAACCAAGCATGGAACATCAAAAATTATAGATACATTTGCAATGTATCAGTGTTCTTTTCACATACCACATATGGATCCACCACTATCATTGAAATGTGTGTTCTCTTCAGAGACCACACATGGATCCACCAGTGTCATTGCATGTGTATTCTTTTTACTAACAACAACTAGAGTCATTGCATGTGTTCTTTTCACATACCACCTATGGATCTACTAGTGTCATTGCATGTGTGTTCTCTTCAGAGACCACACATGGATCCACCAGTGTCATTGCACGTGTGCTCTTTTTACTAACAACAACTAGAGTCATTTCATGACTATTATTTTCACATACCACATATGGATCCACCAGTGTCATTGAAATGTGTGTTTTTCTCATTAACCACAGCTAGAGTCATTGCATGTGTGTTCTCTTCAAAGACCACACATGGATCCACCAGTGTCACTGCATGTGTGCTCTTTTTACTAACAACAACTAGAGTCATTTCATGACTATTCTTTTCACATACCACATATGGATCCACCAGTGTCATTGAAATGTTCTTTTCTCAGAGACCACACATGGATCCACCAGTGTCATTGCATGTGTGTTCTTTTTACTAACAACAACCAGAGTCATTGCATGTGTGTTCTCTTTAGAGACCACACATGGATCCACCAATGTCATTGCATGTGTGTTCTTTTTACTAACAACTATTGGAGTCACTGCATGTGTGTTATTTTCACAATCCACCTATGGATCCACCAGTGTCATTGCATGTGTGTTCTATTCAGAGAACACACATTGATCCACCAGTGTCATTGCATGTGTGTTCTTTTTACTAACAACAACCAGAGTCATTGCATGTGTGTTCTCTTCAGAGACCACACATGGATCCACCAGTGTCATTACATGTGTGTTAGTTTTACTAACAGCAACTAGAGTGATTTCATCACTATTATTTTCACATACCACATATGGATCCACCACTGTCATTGCATGTGTGTTCTCTTCAGAGACCACACATGAATCCACCAGTGTCATTGCATGTGTGTTCTTTTTACTAACAACAACTGGAGTCATTGTATGTGTGTTCTCTTCAGAGACCACACATGAATCCACCAGTGTCATTGCATGTGTGTTCTTTTTACTAACAACAACTGGAGTCATTGCATGCGTGTTCTTTTCACAATCCACCTATGGATCCACTAGTGTCATTTCATGTGTGTTCTCTTCAGAGACCACACATGGATCCACCGGTGTCATTGCATGTGTGTTCTTTTTACTAACAACAACTGGAGTCATTGCATGTGTGTTCTTTTAACATACCACATATGGATCCACGAGTGTCATTGAAATGTCTTTTCTCTTTAGAGACCACACATGGATCCACCAGTGTCATTGCATGTGTGTTCTTTTTACTAACAACAACTGGAGTCATTTCATGACTATTCTTTTCACATACCACATATGGATCCACCAGTGTCATTGAAATGTCTGTTCTCTTTAGAGACCACACATGGATCCACCAGTGTCATTGCATGTGTGTTCTTTTTACAAACAACAACCAGAGTCATTGTATGTGTGTTCTCTTTAGAGACCAGACATGGAACCACCAGTGTCATTGCATGTGTATTCTTTTTACTAACAACTATTGGAGTCATTGCATGTGTGTTATTTTCACAATCCACCTATGGATCCACCAGTGTCATTGCATGTGTGTTCTATTCAGAGACCACACATTGATCCACAATTGTCATTGCATGTGTGTTCTTTTTACTAACAACAACCAGAGTCATTGCATGTGTGTTCTCTTCAGAGACCACACATGGATCCACCAGTGTCATTGCCTGTGTGTTCGTTTTACTAACAACAACCTTGAGTCATTTCATGACAATTATTTTCACACACCACATATGGATCCACCACTGTCATTGCATGTGTGTTCTCTTCAGAGACCACACATGAATCCACCAGTGTCATTAAATGTGTTTTCTTTTTACTAACAACAACTGGAGTCATTGTATGTGTGTTCTTTTCACATACCACAGATGGATCCACCAGAGTCATTGCATGTGTGTTCTCTTCAGACACCACACATGGATCCACCGGTGTCATTGCATGTGTGTTCTTTTTACTAACAACAACTAGAGTCATTGCATGTGTGTTCTTTTCACATACCACATATGGATCCACCAGTGTCATTGAAATGTGTTCTCTTCAGAGACCACACATGGATCCACTAGTGTCATTGCATGTGTGTTCTTTTTACTAACAATAACTAGAGTCATTGCATGTGTGTTCTTTTCACGTACCACCTATGGATCCACCAGTGTCATTCCATGTGTGTTCTCTTTAGAGACCAGACATGGATCCACCAGTGTCATTGCATGTGTGTTCTTTTTACTAACAACAACTAGAGTCATTTCATGACTATTCTTTTCACATACCACATATGGATCCACCAGTGTCATTGAAATGTGTGTTCTTCTTATTAACCACAGCTAGAGTCATTGCATGTGTGTTCTCTTTAGAGACCACACATGGATCCACTAGTGTCATTACATGTGTGCTCCTTTTACTAACAACAACTGGAGTCATATCATGACTATTCTTTTCACATACCACAATGGATCCACCAATGTCATTGAAATGTCTGTTCTCTTCAGAGACCACACATGGATCCACCAGTGTCATTGCATGTGTGTTCTTTTTACTAACAACAACCAGAGTCATTGCATCTGTGTTCTTTTCACAATCCACCTATGGATCCACCAGTGTCATTGCATGCGTGCTCTTTTTACTAACAACAACCAGAGTCATTGCATGTGTGTTCTCTTTAGAGACCACACATGGATCCACCAGTGTCATTGCATGTGAGTTCTTCTCATTAACCATAGCTAGAGTCATTGCATGTGTGTTCTCTTTAGAGACCACACATGGATCCACAAGTGTCATTGCATGTGTGTTATTTTTACTAACAACAACTGGAGTCATTGCATGTGTGTTCTCTTCACATACCACATATGGATCCACCAGAGTCATTGCATGTGTGTTCTTTTCACAGTCCAGCTATGGATCGACTAGTGTCATTGCATGTGTGTTCTTTTTACTAACAACAATTGGAGTCATTGCATGTGTGTTCTTTTCACAATCCACCTACGGATCCACCACTGTCATTGCATGTGTGTTCTATTCAGAGACCACACATTGATCCACTAGTGTCATTGCATGTGTGTTATTTTTACTAACAACAACTAGAGTCATTGCATGTGTGTTCTCTTCAGAGACCACACATGGATCCACCGGTGTCATTGCATGTGTGTTCTTCTTACTAACAACAACTGGAGTCATTGCATGTGTGTTCTTTTCACATACCACATATGTATCCACTAGTGTCATTGAAATGTGTGTTCTCTTCAGAGACCACACATGGATCCACTAGTGTCATTCAATGTGTGTTCGTTTTACTAACAATAACTGGAGTCATTGCATGTGTGTTCTCTTCACATACACCCTATGGATCCACCAATGTCATTGCATGTGTGTTCTCTTCAGAGACCACACATGGATCCACCAGTGTCATTGCATGTGTGTTCTTTTTACTAACAACAACTGGAGTCATTTCATGACTATTCTTTTCACATACCACATATGGATCCACCAGTGTCATTGATATGTCTGTTCTCTTTAGAGACCACACATGGATCCACCGGTGTCATTGCATGTGTGTTCTTTTTACTAACAACAACTAGAGTCATTGCATGTGTGTTCTTTTCACATACCACATATGGATCCACCAGTGTCATTGAAATGTGTGTTCTCTTCAGAGACCACACATGGATCCACTAGTGTCATTGCATGTGTGTTCTTTTTACTAACAATAACTAGAGTCATTGCATGTGTGTTCTTTTCACGTACCACCTATGGATCCACCAGTGTCATTCCATGTGTGTTCTCTTTAGAGACCAGACATGGATCCACCAGTGTCATTGCATGTGTGTTCTTTTTACTAACAACAACTAGAGTCATTTCATGACTATTCTTTTCACATACCACATATGGATCCACCAGTGTCATTGAAATGTGTGTTCTTCTTATTAACCACAGCGAGAGTCATTGCATGTGTGTTCTCTTTAGAGACCACACATGGATCCACTAGTGTCATTACATGTGTGCTCCTTTTACTAACAACAACTGGAGTCATATCATGACTATTCTTTTCACATACCACAATGGATCCACCAATGTCATTGAAATGTCTGTTCTCTTCAGAGACCACACATGGATCCACCAGTGTCATTGCATGTGTGTTCTTTTTACTAACAACAACAAGAGTCATTGCATGTGTGTTCTTTTCACAATCCACCTATGGATCCACCAGTGTCATAGCATGCGTGCTCTTTTTACTAACAACAACCAGAGTCATTGCATGTGTGTTCTCTTTAGAGACCACACATGGATCCACCAGTGTCATTGCATGTGAGTTCTTCTCATTAACCATAGCTAGAGTCATTGCATGTGTGTTCTCTTTAGAGACCACACATGGATCCACAAGTGTCATTGCATGTGTGTTATTTTTACTAACAACAACTGGAGTCATTGCATGTGTGTTCTCTTCACATACCACATATGGATCCACCAGAGTCATTGCATGTGTGTTCTTTTCACAGTCCAGCTATGGATCGACTAGTGTCATTGCATGTGTGTTCTTTTTAGTAACAACAATTGGAGTCATTGCATGTGTGTTCTTTTCACAATCCACCTACGGATCCACCACTGTCATTGCATGTGTGTTCTATTCAGAGACCACACATTGATCCACTAGTGTCATTGCATGTGTGTTATTTTTACTAACAACAACTAGAGTCATTGCATGTGTGTTCTCTTCAGAGACCACACATGGATCCACCGGTGTCATTGCATGTGTGTTCTTCTTACTAACAACAACTGGAGTCATTGCATGTGTGTTCTTTTCACATACCACATATGCATCCACTAGTGTCATTGAAATGTGTGTTCTCTTCAGAGACCACACATGGATCCACTAGTGTCATTCAATGTGTGTTCGTTTTACTAACAATAACTGGAGTCATTGCATGTGTGTTCTCTTCACATACACCCTATGGATCCACCAATGTCATTGCATGTGTGTTCTCTTCAGAGACCACACATGGATCCACCAGTGTCATTGCATGTGTGTTATTTTTACTAACCACAAGTGGAGTGATTTCATGACTATTCTTTTCACATACCACATATGGATCCACCAGTGTGATTGAAATGTGTGTTCTCTTTAGAGACCACACATGGATCCACCAGTGTCATTGCATGTGTGTTCTTTTTACTAACAACAACTAGAGTCATTGCATGTATGGTCTCTATCCACCAGTGTCATTGCACGTGTGCTCTTTTTACTAACAACAACTAGAGTCATTTCATGACTATTATTTTCACATACCACATATGGATCCACCAGTGTCATTGAAATGTGTGTTTTTCTCATTAACCACAGCTAGAGTCATTGCATGTGTGTTCTCTTCAGAGACCACACATGGATCCACCAGTGTCATTGCATGTGTGCTCTTTTTACTAACAACAACTGGAGTCATTTCATGACTATTCTTTTCACATACCACATATGGATCCACCAGTGTCATTGAAATGTCTGTTCTCTTCAGAGACCACACATGGATCCACCAGTGTCATTGCATGTGTGTTATTTTTACTAACAACAACCAGAGTCATTGCATGTGTGTTCTCTATACAGACCACACATGGATCCACCAGTGTCATTGCATATGTGTTCTTTTTACTAACAACAATTGGAGTCATTGCATGTGTGTTATTTTCACAATCCACCTATGGATCCACCAGTGTCATTGCATGTGTGTTCTATTCAGAGACCACACATTGATCCACCAGTGTCATTGCATGTGTGTTCTTTTTACTAACAACAACCAGAGTCATTGCATGTGTGTTCTCTTCAGAGACCACACATGGATCCACCAGTGTCATTGCATGTTTGTTCGTTTTACTAACAACAACGTTGAGTCATTTCATGACAATTATTTTCACATACCACATACGGATCCACCACTGTCATTGCATGTGTGTTCTCTTCAGAGACGACACATGAATCCACCAGTGTCATTGCATGTGTTTTCTTTTTACTAACAACAACTGGAGGCATTGCATGTGTGTTCTTTTCACATACCACATATGGATCCACCAGAGTCATTGCATGTGTGTTCTCTTCAGAGACCACACATGGATCCACCGGTGTCATTGCATGTGTGTTCTTTTTACTAACAACAACTGGAGTCATTGCATGTGTGTTCTTTTCACATCCACATATGGATCCACGAGTGTCATTGAAATGTCTTTTCTCTTCAGAGACCACACATGGATCCACCAGTGTCATTGCATGTGTGTTCTTTTTACTAACAACAACAAGAGTCATTGCATGTGTCTTCTTTTCACAATCCACCTATGGATCCACCAGTGTCATTGCATGCGTGCTCTTTTTACTAACAACAACCAGAGTCATTGCATGTGTGTTCTCTTTAGAGACCACACATGGATCCACCAGTTTCATTGCATGTGAGTTCTTCTCATTAACCATAGCTAGAGTCATTGCATGTGTGTTCTCTTTAGAGACCACACATGGATCCACAAGTGTCATTGCATGTGTGTTCTTTTTACTAACAACAACTGGAGTCATTGCATGTGTGTTCTTTTCACATACCACATATGGATCCACCAGAGTCATTGCATGTGTGTTCTTTTCACAGTCCAGCTATGGATCGACTAGTGTCATTGCATGTGTGTTCTTTTTACTAACAACAATTGGAGTCATTGCCTGTGTGTTCTTTTCACAATCCACCTATGGATCCACCACTGTGATTGCATGTGTGTCCTATTCAGAGACCACACATTGATCCACCAGTGTCATTGCATGTGTGTTATTTTTACTAACAACAACCAGAGTCATTGCATGTGTGTTCTCTTCAGAGACCACACATGGATCCACCGGTGTCATTGCATGTGTGTTCTTTTTACTAACAACAACTGGATTCATTGCATGTGTGTTCTTTTCACATACCACATATGGATCCACCAGTGTCATTGAAATGTGTGTTCTCTTCAGAGACCACACATGGATCCACTAGTGTCATTCAATGTGTGTTTGTTTTACTAACAATAACTGGAGTCATTGCATGTGTGTTCTCTTCACATACCACCTATGGATCCACCAATGTCATTGCATGTGTGTTCTCTTCAGAGACCACATATGGATCCACCAGTGTCATTGCATGTGTGTTCTTTTTACTAACAACAACTGGAGTCATTTCATGACTATTCTTTTCACATACCACATATGGATCCACCAGTGTCATTGAAATGTCTGTTCTCTTTAGAGACCACACATGGATCCACCAGTGTCATTGCATGTGTGTTCTTTTTACTAACAACAACCAGAGTCATTGCATGTGTGTTCTCTTTAGAGACCACACATGGATCCACCAGTGTCATTGCACGTGTGCTCTTTTTACTAACAACAACTAGAGTCATTTCATGACTATTATTTTCACATACCACATATGGATCCACCAGTGTCATTGAAATGTGTGTTTTTCTCATTAACCACAGCTAGAGTCATTGCATGTGTGTTCTCTTCAGAGACCACACATGGATCCACCAGTGTCATTGCATGTGTGTTCTTTTTACTAACAACATCTAGAGTCATTGCATGTGTGTTCTCTTTAGAGACCACACATGGATCCACCAGTGTCATTGCATGTGTGTTCTTTTTACAAACAACAATTGGAGTCATTGCATGTGTGTTATTTTCACAATCCACCTATGGATCCACCAGTGTCATTGCATGTGTGTTCTATTTAGAGACCACACATTGATCCACCAGTGTCATTGCATGTGTGTTCTTTTTACTAACAACAACCAGAGTCATTGCATGTGTGTTCTCTTCAGAGACCACACATGGATCCAGTAGTGTCATTGCATGTGTGTTCTTTTTACTAACAATAACTGGAGTCATTGCATGTGTGTTCTCTTCACATACCACCTATGGATCCACCAAGGTCATTGCATGTGTGTTCTCTTTAGAGACCACACATGGATCCACCAGTGTCATTGCATGTGTGTTCTTTTTACTAACAACAACGTGAGTCATTTCATGACTATTCTTTTCACATACCCCATATGGATCCACCAGTGTCATTGAAATGTCTGTTCTCTTTAGAGACCACACATGGATCCACCAGTGTCATTGCATGTGTGTTCTTTTTACTAACAACAACCAGAGTCATTGCATGTGTGTTCTCTTTAGAGACCACACATGGATCCACCAGTGTCATTGCATGTGTGTTATTTTTACTAACAACAATTGGAGTCATTGCATGTGTGTTATTTTCACAATCCACCTATGGATCCACCAGTGTCATTGCATGTGTGTTCTATTTAGAGACCACACATTGATCCACCTGTGTCATTGCATGTGTGTTCTTTTTACTAACAACAACCAGAGTCATTGCATGTGTGTTCTCTTCGGAGACCACACATGGATCCACCAGTGTCATTGCATGTGTGTTCGTTTTACTAACATCAACTAGAGTCATTTCATGACTATTATTTTCACATACCACATATGGATCCACCACTGTCATTGCATGTGTGTTCTCTTCAGAGACCACACATGAATCCACCAGTGTCATTGCATGTGTTTTCTTTTTACTAACAACAACTAGAGTCATTGCATGTGTGTTCTTTTCACATACCACATATGGATCCACCAGATTCATTGCATGTGTGTTCTCTTCAGATACCACACATGGATCCACCGGTGTCATTGCATGTGTGTTCTTTTTACTAAAAACAACTAGAGTCATTGCATGTGTGTTCTTTTGACATACCACATATGGATCCACCAGTGTCATTGAAATGTGTGTTCTCTTCAGAGACCACACATGGATCCACTAATGTCATTCAATGTGTGTTTGTTTTACTAACAATAACTGGAGTCATTGCATGTTTGTTCTCTTCACATACCACCTATGGATCCACCAATGTCATTGCACGTGTGTTCTCTTCAGAGACCACACATGGATCCACCAGTGTCATTGCATGTGTGTTCTTTGTACTAACAACAACTGTAGTCATTTCATGACTATTCTTTTCACATACCACATATGGATCCACCAGTGTCATTGAAATGTCTGTTCTCTTTAGAGACCACACATGGATCCACCAGTGTCATTGCATGTGTGTTCTTTTTACTAACAACAACCAGAGTCATTGCATGTGTGTTCTCTTCAGAGACCACACATGGATCCACCAGTGTCATTGCATGTGTGTTCTTTTTACTAACAACAATTGGAGTCATTGCATGTGTGTTATTTTCACAATCCACCTATGGATCCACCAGTGTCATTGAAATGTCTGTTCTCTTTAGAGACCACACATGGATCCACCAGTGTCATTGCATGTGTGTTCTTTTTACTAACAACAACGTTGAGTCATTTCATGACAATTATTTTCACATACCACATACGGATCCACCACTGTCATTGCATGTGTGTTCTCTTCAGAGACGACACATGAATCCACCAGTGTCATTGCATGTGTTTTCTTTTTACTAACAACAACTAGAGGCATTGCATGTGTGTTCTTTTCACATACCACATATGGATCCACCAGAGTCATTGCATGTGTGTTCTCTTCAGAGACCACACATGGATCCACCGGTGTCATTGCATGTGTGTTCTTTTTACTAACAACAACTGGAGTCATTGCATGTGTGTTCTTTTCACATACCACATATGGATCCACGAGTGTCATTGAAATGTCTTTTCTCTTCAGAGACCACACATGGATCCACCAGTGTCATTGCATGTGTGTTCTTTTTACTAACAACAACCAGAGTCATTGCATGTGTGTTCTTTTCACAATCCACCTATGGATCCACCAGTGTCATTGCATGCGTGCTCTTTTTACTAACAACAACCAGAGTCATTGCATGTGTGTTCTCTTTAGAGACCACACATGGATCCACCAGTTTCATTGCATGTGAGTTCTTCTCATTAACCATAGCTAGAGTCATTGCATGTGTGTTCTCTTTAGAGACCACACATGGATCCACAGGTGTCATTGCATGTGTGTTCTTTTTACTAACAACAACTCGAGTCATTGCATGTGTGTTCTTTTCACATACCACATATGGATCCACCAGAGTTATTGCATGTGTGTTCTTTTCACAGTCCAGCTATGGATCGACTAGTGTCATTGCATGTGTGTTCTTTTTACTAACAACAATTGGAGTCATTGCCTGTGTGTTCTTTTCACAATCCACCTATGGATCCACCACTGTCATTGCATGTGTGTCCTATTCAGAGACCACACATTGATCCACCAGTGTCATTGCATGTGTGTTATGTTTACTAACAACAACCAGAGTCATTGCATGTGTGTTCTCTTCAGAGACCACACATGGATCCACCGGTGTCATTGCATGTGTGTTCTTTTTACTAACAACAACTGGATTCATTGCATGTGTGTTCTTTTCACATACCACATATGGATCCACCAGTGTCATTGAAATGTGTGTTCTCTTCAGAGACCACACATGGATCCACTAGTGTCATTCAATGTGTGTTTGTTTTACTAACAATAACTGGAGTCATTGCATGTGTGTTCTCTTCACATACCACCTATGGATCCACCAATGTCATTGCATGTGTGTTCTCTTCAGAGACCACACATGGATCCACCAGTGTCATTGCATGTGTGTTCTTTTTACTAACAACAACTGGAGTCATTTCATGACTATTCTTTTCACATACCACATATGGATCCACCAAAGGTCATTGAAATGTCTGTTCTCTTTAGAGACCACACATGGATCCACCAGTGTCATTGCATGTGTGTTCTTTTTACTAACAACAACCAGAGTCATTGCATGTGTGTTCTCTTTAGAGACCACACATGGATCCACCAGTGTCATTGCACGTGTGCTCTTTTTACTAACAACAACTAGAGTCATTTGATGACTATTATTTTCACATACCACATATGGATCCACCAGTGTCATTGAAATGTGTGTTTTTCTCATTAACCACAGCTAGAGTCATTGCATGTGTGTTCTCTTCAGAGACCACACATGGATCCACCAGTGTCATTGCATGTGTGTTCTTTTTACTAACAACATCCAGAGTCATTGCATGTGTGTTCTCTTTAGAGACCACACATGGATCCACCAGTGTCATTGCATGTGTGTTCTTTTTACAAACAACAATTGGAGTCATTGCATGTGTGTTATTTTCACAATCCACCTATGGATCCACCAGTGTCATTGCATGTGTGTTCTATTCAGAGACCACACATTGATCCACCAGTTTCATTGCATGTGTGTTCTATTCAGAGACCACACATTGATCCACCAGTGTCATTGCATGTGTGTTCTTTTTACTAACAACAACCAGAGTCATTGCATGTGTGTTCTCTTCAGAGACCACACATGGATCCAGTAGTGTCATTGCATGTGTGTTCTTTTTACTAACAATAACTGGAGTCATTGCATGTGTGTTCTCTTCACATACCACCTTTGGATCCACCAAGGTCATTGCATGTGTGTTCTCTTTAGAGACCACACATGGATCCACCAGTGTCATTGCATGTGTGTTCTTTTTACTAACAACAACGTGAGTCATTTCATGACTATTCTTTTCACATACCCCATATGGATCCACCAGTGTCATTGAAATGTCTGTTCTCTTTAGAGACCACACATGGATCCACCAGTGTCATTGCATGTGTGTTCTTTTTACTAACAACAACCGGAGTCATTGCATGTGTGTTCTCTTTAGAGACCACACATGGATCCACCAGTGTCATTGCATGTGTGTTCTTTTTACTAACAACAATTGGAGTCATTGCATGTGTGTTATTTTCACAGTCCACCTATGGATCCACCAGTGTCATTGCATGTGTGTTCTATTTAGAGACCACACATTGATCCACCTGTGTCATTTCATGTGTGTTGTTTTTACTAACAACAACCAGAGTCATTGCATGTGTGTTCTCTTCGGAGACCACACATGGATCCACCAGTGTCATTGCATGTGTGTTCGTTTTACTAACATCAACTAGAGTCATTTCATGACTATTATTTTCACATACCACATATGGATCCACCACTGTCATTGCATGTGTGTTCTCTTCAGAGACCACACATGAATCCACCAGTGTCATTGCATGTGTTTTCTTTTTACTAACAACAACTGGAGTCATTGCATGTGTGTTCTTTTCACATACCACATATGGATCCACCAGATTCATTGCATGTGTGTTCTCTTCAGATACCACACATGGATCCACCGGTGTCATTGCATGTGTGTTCTTTTTACTAAAAACAACTAGAGTCATTGCATGTGTGTTCTTTTGACATACCACATATGGATCCACCAGTGTCATTGAAATGTGTGTTCTCTTCAGAGACCACACATGGATCCACTAATGTCATTCAATGTGTGTTTGTTTTACTAACAATAACTGGAGTCATTGCATGTTTGTTCTCTTCACATACCACCTATGGATCCACCAATGTCATTGCACGTGTGTTCCCTTCAGAGACCACACATGGATCCACCAGTGTCATTGCATGTGTGTTCTTTGTACTAACAACAACTGTAGTCATTTCATGACTATTCTTTTCACATACCACATATGGATCCACCAGTGTCATTGAAATGTCTGTTCTCTTTAGAGACCACACATGGATCCACCAGTGTCATTGCATGTGTGTTCTTTTTACTAACAACAACCAGAGTCATTGCATGTGTGTTCTCTTCAGAGACCACACATGGATCCACCAGTGTCATTGCATGTGTGTTGTTTTTACTAACAACAATTGGAGTCATTGCATGTGTGTTATTTTCACAATCCACCTATGGATCCACCAGTGTCATTGAAATGTCTGTTCTCTTTAGAGACCACACATGGATCCACCAGTGTCATTGCATGTGTGTTCTTTTTACTAACAACAACCAGAGTCATTGCATGTGTGTTCTCTTTAGAGACCACACATGGATCCACCAATGTCATTGCATGTGTGTTCTTTTTACTAACAACAATTGGAGTCATTGCATGTGTGTTATTTTCACAATCCACCTATGGATCCACCAGTGTCATTGCATGTTTGTTCTATTTAGAGACCACACATTGATCCACCTGTGTCATTGCATGTGTGTTCTTTTTACTAACAACAACCAGAGTCATTGCATGTGTGTTCTCTTCGGAGACCACACATGGATCCACCAGTGTCAATGCATGTGTGTTCGTTTTACTAACATCAATTAGAGTCATTTCATGACTATTATTTTCACATACCACATATGGATCCACCACTGTCATTGCATGTGTGTTCTCTTCAGAGACCACACATGAATCCACCAGTGTCATTGCATGTGTTTTCTTTTTACTAACAACAACTGGAGTCATTGCATGTGTGTTCTTTTCACATACCACATATGGATCCACCAGACTCATTGCATGTGTGTTCTCTTCAGATACCACACATGGATCCACCGGTGTCATTGCATGTGTGTTCTTTTTACTAAAAACAACTAGAGTCATTGCATGTGTGTTCTTTTTACATACCACATATGGATCCACCAGTGTCATTGAAATGTGTGTTCTCTTTAGAGACCACACATGGATCCACTAGTGTCATTCAATGTGTGTTTGTTTTACTAACAATAACAGGAGTCATTGCATGTGTGTTCTCTTCACATACCACCTATGGATCCACCAATGTCATTGCACATGTGTTCTCTTCAGAGACCACACATGGATCCACCAGTGTCATTGCATGTGTGTTCTTTTTACTAACAACAACCAGAGTCATTGCATGTGTCTTCTCTTCAGAGACCACATATGGATCCACCAGTGTCATTGCATGTATGTTCTTTTTACTAACAACAATTGGAGTCATTGCATGTGTGTTATTTTCACAATCCACCTATGGATCCACCAGTGTCATTGCATGTGTGTTCTTTTTACTAACAACAACCAGAGTCATTGCATGTGTGTTCTCTTTGGAGACCACACATGGATCCACTAGTGTCATTGCATGTGTGTTCTTTTTACTAACAACAATTGGAGTCATTGCATGTGTCTTATTTTCACAATCCACCTATGGATCCACCAGTGTCATTGCATGTGTGTTCTATTCAGAGACCACACATTGATCCACCAGTGTCATTGCATGTGTGTTCTTTTTACTAAAAACAACCAGAGTCATTGCATGTGTGTTCTCTTCAGAGACCACACATGGATCCACCAGTGTCATTGCATGTGTGTTCGTTTTACTAAGAGTAACTAGAGTCATTTCATGACTATTATTTTCACATACCACATATGGATCCCCCACTGTCATTGCATGTGTGTTCTCTTCAGAGACCACACATGAATCCACCAGTGTCATTGCATGTGTTTTCTTTTTAGTAACAACAACTGGAGTCATTGCATGTGTGTTCTTTTCACATACCACATATGGATCCACTAGAGTTATTGCATGTGTGTTCTCTTCAGAGACCACACATGGATCCACCAGTGTCATTGCATGTGTGTTCTTTTTACTAACAACAACTGGAGTCATTGCATGTGTGTTCTTTTCACATACCACATATGGATCCACCAGTGTCATTGAAATGTGTGTTATCTTCAGAGACCACACATGGATCCACCAGTGTCATTGCATGTGTGTTCATTTTACTAACAATAACTAGAGTCATTGCATGTGTGTTCTTTTCACATACCACCTATGGATCCACCAGTGTCATTGCATGTGTGTTCTCTTTAGAGACCAGACATGGATCCACCAGTGTCATTGCATGTGTTTTTTTTTACTAACAGCAACTAGATTCATTTCATGACTATTCTTTTCACATACCACATATGGATCCACCAGTGTCATTGAAATGTGTGTTCTTCTCATTAACCACAGCTAGAGTCATTGCATGTGTGTTCTCTTTAGAGACCACACATGGATCCACCAGTGTCATTACATGTGTGCTCTTTTTACTAACAACAACTGGAGTCATATCATGACTATTCTTTTCACATACCACATATGGATCCACCAATGTCATTGAAATGTCTGTTCTCTTCAGAGACCACACATGGATCCACCAGTGTCATTGCATGTGTGTTCTTTTTACTAACAACAACCAGAGTCATTCCATGTGTGTTCTTTTTACTAACAACAACCAGAGTCATTGCATGTGTGTTCTCTTCAGAGACCACACATGGATCCACTAGTTTGATTGCATGTGAGTTCTTCTCATTAACCTTAGCTAGAGTCATTGCATGTGTGTTCTCTTCAGAGACCACACCTGGATCCACCAGTGTCATTGCATGTGAGTTCTTCTCATTAACCATAGCTAGAGTCATTGCATGTGTGTTCTTTTTACTAACAACAACTGGAGTCATTGCATGTGTGTTCTTTTCACATACCACATATGGATCCACCAGAGTCATTGCATGAGTGATATTTTCACAGTCCACCTATGGATCCACTAGTGTCATTGCATGTGTGTTCTTTTTACTAACAACAATTGGAGTCATTGCATGTGTGTTCTTTTCACAATCCACCTATGGATCCACCACTGTCATTGCATGTGTGTTCTATTCAGAGACCACACATTGATCCACCAGTGTCATTGCATGTGTGTTATTTTTACTAACAACAACCAGAGTCATTGCATGTGTGTTCTCTTCAGAGACCAAACATGGATCCACAGGTGTCATTGCATGTGTGTTGTTTTTACTAACAACAACTGGAGTCATTGCATTTGTGTTCTTTTCACATACCACATATGGATCCACCAGTGTCATTGAAATGTGTGTTCTCTTCAGAGACCACACATGGATCCACTAGTGTCGTTCAATGTGTGTTCTTTTTACTAACAATAACTGGAGTCATTGCATGTGTGTTCTCTTCACATACCACCTATGGATCCACCAATGTCATTGCATATGTGTTCTCTTCAGAGACCACACATGGATCCACCAGTGTCATTACATGTGTGTTCTTTTTACTAACAACAACTGGAGTCATTTCATGACTATTCTTTTCACATACCACATATGGATCCACCAGTGTCATTGAAATGTCTGTTCTCTTTAGAGACCACACATGGATCCACCAGTGTCATTGCATGTGTGTTCTTTTTACTAACAACAACCAGAGTCATTGCATGTGTGTTCTCTTTAGAGACCACACATGGATCCACCAGTGTCATTGCATGTGTGTTCTTTTTACTAACAACAATTGGAGTCATTGCATGTGTGTTATTTTCACAATCCACCTATGGATCCACCAGTGTCATTGCATGTGTGTTCTATTCGGAGACCACACATTGATCCACCAGTGTCATTGCATGTGTGTTATTTTTACTAACAACAACCAGAGTCATTGCATGTGTGTTCTCTTCAGAGACCACACATGGATCCACCAGTGTCATTGCATGTGTGTTTGTTTTACTAACAGCAAGTAGAGTCATTTCATGACTATTATTTTCACATACCACATATGGATCCACCACTGTCATTGCATGTGTGTTCTCTTCAGAGACCACACATGAATACACCAGTGTCATTGCATGTGTTTTCTTTTTACTAACAACAACTGGAGTCATTGCATGTGTGTTCTTTTCACATACCACATATGGATCCACCAGAGTCATTGCATGTGTGTTCTCTTCAGATACCACACATGGATCCACTGGTGTCATTGCATGTGTGTTCTTTTTACTAACAACAACTAGAGTCATTGCATGTGTGTTCTTTTCACATACCACATATGGATCCACCAGTGTCATTGAAATGTGTGTTCTCTTCAGAGACCACACATGGATCCAACAGTGTCATTGCTTGTGTGTTCTTTTTACAAACAATAACTAGAGTCATTGCATGTGTGTTATTTTCACATACCACCTATGGATCCACCAGTGTCATTGCATGTGTGTTCTCTTTAGAGACCAGACATGGATCCACCAGTGTCATTGCATGTGTGTTCTTTTTACTAACAACAACTAGAGTCATTTCATGACTATTCTTTTCACATACCACACATGGATCCACCAGTGTCATTACATGTGTGCTCTTTTTACTAACAACAACTGGAGTCATATCATGACTATTCTTTTCACATACCACATATGGATCCACCAATGTCATTGAAATGTCTGTTCTCTTCAGAGACCACACATGGATCCACCAGTGTCATTGCATGTGTGTTCTTTTTACTAACAACAACCAGAGTCATTGCATGTGTGTTCTTTTTACTAACAACAACCAGAGTCATTGCATGTGTGTTCTCTTCAGAGACCACACATGGATCCACCAGTTTGATTGCATGTGAGTTCTTCTCATTAACCTTAGCTAGAGTCATTGCATGTGTGTTCTCTTCAGAGACCACACCTGGATCCACCAGTGTCATTGCATGTGAGTTCTTCTCATTAACCATAGCTAGAGTCATTGCATGTGTGTTCTTTTTACTAACAACAACTAGAGTCATTGCATGTGTTTTCTTTTCACATACCACATATGGATCCACCAGAGTCATTGCATGAGTGATATTTTCACAGTCCACCTATGGATCCACTAGTGTCATTGCATGTGTGTTCTTTTTACTAACAACAATTGGAGTCATTGCATGTGTGTTCTTTTCACAATCCACCTATGGATCCACCACTGTCATTGCATGTGTGTTCTATTCAGAGACCACACATTGATCCACCAGTGTCATTGCATGTGTGTTATTTTTACTAACAACAACCAGAGTCATTGCATGTGTGTTCTCTTCAGAGACCAAACATGGATCCACAGGTGTCATTGCATGTGTGTTCTTTTTACTAACAACAACTGGAGTCATTGCATTTGTGTTCTTTTCACATACCACATATGGATCCACCAGTGTCATTGAAATGTGTGTTCTCTTCAGAGACCACACATGGATCCACTAGTGTCGTTCAATGTGTGTTCTTTTTACTAACAATAACTGGAGTCATTGCATGTGTGTTCTCTTCACATACCACCTATGGATCCACCAATGTCATTGCATATGTGTTCTCTTCAGAGACCACACATGGATCCACCAGTGTCATTACATGTGTGTTCTTTTTACTAACAACTGGAGTCATTTCATGACTATTCTTTTCACATACCACATATGGATCCACCAGTGTCATTGAAATGTCTGTTCTCTTTAGAGACCACACATGGATCCACCAGTGTCATTGCATGTGTGTTCTTTTTACTAACAACAACCAGAGTCATTGCATGTGTGTTCTCTTTAGAGACCACACATGGATCCACCAGTGTCATTGCATGTGTGTTCTTTTTACTAACAACAATTGGAGTCATTGCATGTGTGTTATTTTCACAATCCACCTATGGATCCACCAGTGTCATTGCATGTGTGTTCTATTCGGAGACCACACATTGATCCACCAGTGTCATTGCATGTGTGTTATTTTTACTAACAACAACCAGAGTCATTGCATGTGTGTTCTCTTCAGAGACCACACATGGATCCACCAGTGTCATTGCATGTGTGTTTGTTTTACTAACAGCAAGTAGAGTCATTTCATGACTATTATTTTCACATACCACATATGGATCCACCACTGTCATTGCATGTGTGTTCTCTTCAGAGACCACACATGAATACACCAGTGTCATTGCATGTGTTTTCTTTTTACTAACAACAACTGGAGTCATTGCATGTGTGTTCTTTTCACATACCACATATGGATCCACCAGAGTCATTGCATGTGTGTTCTCTTCAGATACCACACATGGATCCACTGGTGTCATTGCATGTGTGTTCTTTTTACTAACAACAACTAGAGTCATTGCATGTGTGTTCTTTTCACATACCACATATGGATCCACCAGTGTCATTGAAATGTGTGTTCTCTTCAGAGACCACACATGGATCCACCAGTGTCATTGCTTGTGTGTTCTTTTTACAAACAATAACTAGAGTCATTGCATGTGTGTTATTTTCACATACCACCTATGGATCCACCAGTGTCATTGCATGTGTGTTCTCTTTAGAGACCAGACATGGATCCACCAGTGTCATTGCATGTGTGTTCTTTTTACTAACAACAACTAGAGTCATTTCATGACTATTCTTTTCACATACCACATATGGATCCACCAGTGTCATTGAAATGTGTGTTCTTCTCATTAACCACAGCTAGAGTCATTGCATGTGTGTTCTCTTTAGAGACCACACATGGATCCACTAGTGTCATTACATGTGTGCTCCTTTTACTATCAACAACTAGAGTCATATCATGACTATTCTTTTCACATACCACATATGGATCCACCAATGTCATTGAAATGTCTGTTCTCTTCAGAGACCACACATGGATCCACCAGTGTCATTGCATGTGTGTTCTTTTTACTAACAACAACCAGAGTCATTGCATGTTTGTTCTTTTCACAATCCATGTAGCGTCCCCAACCTTTAATAAGATTGAGTCCCCTGTGTTTACAATGCTAGTCCCTGGATCAATAGCTAGCATCCACAGTTCAGATGTAATATCAAGAAACAAGGGTCATAATACAACTTTATAACCAGGAATAAAATAGTTTTATTACATCAAACATAGCTCATTTGGCTATTACATTACATTGCAGCGGAATAACTATAGTCATGGGTCCTTCATCTTCAAAATGCCACAGGCAGATGTTGGTTGTAGACTTTGTAATCCTAATCAATCAATCTTCACTAAAATCAATCAAACCTGCAACATTACAAGTTACAGCCACAAGGGTCAATACATTTGAATTGTATTGGCAAGTGATACTTTGGTAGTATAGTGGAGTCTATCATCTATATGCATTTTGGCTAAGTGGAGTTGAGGCTTTGCATTGCTCAAAATAGATTTTTCCTATCATTTTGAAAATACTAAGTTTTGTTTGGCAAAACTTTCCAAGACATCTACTAATCAAAGACTGGAGATCCACTCAGGGCATCTACCAATCAAAGACTGAAGATTTGCTTGGCAAAACAATTTTACTCAATCTAAGATTTTGAGATCCTTGTACCAAGCCATCTCTCCATCAAAGATTGAAGAATTTCACACAACCCTTGTTCACCCACAAGTTTTAATTTAGAAATTGGAGTGATGAGATTCTTGATTGCTTCCATGTCTTGATGCTCAAATTGTCCTTTACCAGGGACATGGCTAAGTACTTAGGTTTTACACTCTGCAGAGGTGGTGCACTTTCCCCACAAGCCTTGGTTTCCCAAGACATGATCCTTCAGTAGCCTTTCCTTAGTCAAATGGACGCGCTCCAACCTATCATACACTACCACCCACTGTCCATAAGACTAAGTTCTAGCATCCTAAGATCATGGCAGAGCCCATAATGCCAAGTGGTTGCACTTGAAGCTTCTCAACATTTGACATCTCAAATCTCTTTGTTTCCTGGGTGGCCATCCACAAGTGAGATACACAAGGTTCACCAGTACCCCTGGCCTTGTGTAACCACTCAACATAACCATTCCATCCATTCCACCCAGGTGATTCATTAACTTAGTTGTTTTGTTAAATAAAACACAAGTCCTCAGACTTAGAATATTTTTCCATAGTGAATATATACCACCCAAGTTTTCTATTAGCTAGGCTAAGCTTGGTAGTAATAGGATTCTTAACTTAGGAAAATCCTTCTAAGGATTCAACTACTAGGTTTTCCTATAGCAAGGTCTATACTTAGCAAAATAAAAACCATGCAAGTTTTACGTAGCAAAAACACTAATGCATAGTGAAAATAATGGGATAATGATATGAAGCATCACTTGCCTTTTTGGTAGAGGGTATAGGTTCACTCCTTGTCCTTGCAACACTCACACTCTTCAAGTCACTACAATCAATCAAGCAAGGCACAAACTTAATCTACCAATCAAGCAAAACAACACGCACAAAATAACAAAATCAAGAAATGCATGCAAACATGCAAAGGATGGTTCTAATTGTAAAGGTGGTCTCCACTAAACTTTGTAAGTTCCAAATTGGTCATTTACCAAAATGGCAAAGTCATTTTTAAAAGGGGTTTCATTAGATTCCTAAACTTTGTAAGATCCAAATTGGTCATTTACCAAAGTGGCAAAGTTAAAGAAATGCATGCAAGCATGCCAAGCTTTGTTTTGTTTTGAAAAAGGGGTTCCTAATGGGTCATAGACATTTGGGTACATCTAAGTCATACATAAGCATGCAAAGGTTGGTTCTATTTTAGGGATGGTCTTCACTAGGCTTCTAAACTTTGTAGGTTCCAAATTGGTCATTTACCAAAATGGCAAAGTTGTTAGCAAAAGGTTTCACCTCAAAAACCACTTTCAAGACAAGGTGTTATTTTATGGGGTGAAGAGATATTTTTCCTAAGGTCTTAACCTATAGGGTTCACCAAATGAGTTGCTATTGCAAAACTTGGTGTTTTGGGTCAGTAGGTTTGGTCCAAACCAATTCCCAAAGTTTTCTTTATGAAAGCATTTTCATAAACAAAACAATGGTTTTTAATTAGCTAGAAATGGACTAAACTAATTAATCCATCCTATTCTTTTCCAAAATCACTTTCCAAACTATGGGTTGGTTCCTAGGGTCAGTAAGGTCACAACAAACTAATTTGCAAAGGTTTTAACCCTAAAATCATTTTTAAATGATTTTTCTAATGTTAGCAAGCACATAAAAGAATCTACAAAATCAAACAAGCTAACATATACTATTTGCTAAAATAAGGGTAGGGTTGGCTAGAGCTTGTCTTGCTGATTCCAACGACATCAAATTTGTAAAATTTGGACGTGTGGATCCAAAGATACAAGGGTTTGAAGTTTGCAAAAACTTCTGTTTTCAAATTCTAATTCAGATCTAATACTGGCCACGCGGCGTGTTTTAATTCGCCCGTACCTGTTCGGCCGGATCGGCATCGTGGAGCGTTGGATCTAACTAGATCGTGCGATGCAGAGAGCGTACCCATTCGCGTTTAAGTGATCTATCGTGAGTGTCCGATCCAGATCCTACGGCTGCTATCAATCAGACCTCTAACTGGCGGCGCTGCGGTGGCTACCGGCGGCGGCGGGATCTGTCAGCGGCGGAGCCGGTGATACAAGAAGCTAGAGGGGACGTGGTAAGGCTCACCGAGATCGTTGACGCTTGCTGATGCTCAACGTGGTGCATGTTGGCCAAAGGCGCCGGGTTAGGCGTAATTCCTCGCCGAGTAGAGGACGGCGACGACGGCTCTGCAGAGTCGAAGGCGGTGCTCTGAATCAAGAGAGACGAGCCAGGGCAGGGTTAGACGCAGGAGATCATGGCGGAGCTGTGAGCATGAACGAGGGGGATCGGGGCGGTCGAGGCTTACCGGGAAACGTTGCCGGAGAAGAAGCAGACGGCGGTTTGCTCTGGTTGAGGTCGAGGACAACGCTACAGATCACCCGGAGGCGAACAGAGGGCAAGGTTAGTTGCGCAAGGTCAGTGCGGTGACGCGTGCGTGAAAGAGAAGGCGCGGGGCGGTCGGAATCTACCTGTGGGGATCGCCGGAGTTGAAGACAGACGGTGGTGCTCACTGTCGACGACGGAGGCGAGGTTCTGGTGCACCCGCGGGCGAGCTGAGGCTGCTGAGCGGTGCGTCAGAGAGTGGTGAAGCTGTCAGCGTACTCAGGGAGGCTCGGGGCGGTGAGGTTTCGTCGGAATCGTCACCGGACCACGTCGGAGCAGAGGGTGCTCGGGGAGAAATTGGAGGCGGTCTGGGGCATGCGAGCGCGAGGTGTCAAAGGGGAAATATAGAGGATGTCCTGGCGTTTCCATCTGCGTGATCAAGGCTGGTAACGACGGTCGCGTTAAGGCGAATTTAATCCGTGGTTTGAAGGCAGCAACGGCAGCGGGGAAGAGGAACAGGAGGTGTGGGGTCCAGCGTCAGTGAGAAAAGAAGAGGGAGGAGTGGGTCCTGGTTGTCATTGACTCAGTGGGTCAGTAACTGGGTGAGGAAAAGATTGCTTCGGGGAAAAGAAGGTGGGCTGGACTGGGCTGCTGTTGGGCCTGTTGCACTATTTTTTTTCTGTCTGCTTCTTTTTCCTTTTTCTAATTCTTTTTCTGTTTTGCAATTCAAACAATTTATTCAAGCAATTTCAAACAACACTCAATCAATTCAAACAACAAACTTTTTCATTTGAATTTGGTTCTGTTTGGCAACATAATCCAAATCTCAAAATGAAATAATATTTCTATTTATTTTAGGATCCATTTAATTATTAAATAAAATGGATCTTTAGTTTAATAAAATAGGGTTTTGATTTATTTAATAAAATTTCCATTTGAAATCCAATCATTTTCAAAACCAAACCAGAAGGTTTAATTTGAAAATAAAAGAATACTTGGAAACTTATTTAAATAAATAAATAAGTTTTGGTGTTTTAATTAAAATGGGAAAGCCTTTACTTAAATAAAATTGGATATTTAAATCCTTTATTATTTTATTTAAATAATCCTTTACTCATTTTAATCAAAGCAAAACCTTTTAATAAAAGATTTCAAAGTAGTAATAAAATACTTGGTGTTCATTTAAAATGGGAAAAGCTTTTACTTAAATGAAATTTGATATTTAAATCCTTTATTTTATTTAATAAACCTTTACTCACTTTATCAAAACAAAATATTTTATTTCAAAAGTTTGGCCAAAATTAATTTGGCTCACCTTTTCATTTGAAACAAAGTCTTTTATTAAAAGATCCAAATTAGTATTTCCAAAACAATTTATTTTTCCTTTATTAAATGTTTATCTTTATAAATCCCTTTAGGATTACTTGTTCACCAATTGGTATGGGCTTTGGTAAGGGCTTTATTGGCTTTGGAAATTCAATTTCCTTATCTTATATTATTCACAAGATTTTGTCTATGGTTCCAAACTAAGTGAAACCAATCTCTAAGGTCTTTTCTTGATCCTTTGAGAATATTTGTTGATCAACTTTGGTATGGATCAAATCCATAGATTTGGGGTAACTTTGGAAAATAATTTCCTTCCATTAGGGTTTAGGGTTTTGGATTACTTTCCAAATGTTCAAATTTCCAGATACATTCATTGAGGAATGCATTTCCCTTGATTTGGATTTTTGTTGAATTCAAACTTTAAGAATCCCATCTTTAACAAACTTTGGCTAAAGTTTTTCCTTTTAGAAACAAAAGTTTCTTTTTACCCTGATTTTCAACAAAATTTTATTTTGTTTAATTTATTTTTCACATTACAAGATTTGGAAAATCTTGGGATGTGACAATCCACCTATGGATCCACCAGTGTCATTGCATGCGTGCCCTTTTTACTAACAACAACCAGAGACATTGCATGTGTGTTCTCTTTAGAGACCACACATGGATCCACCGGTGTCATTGCATGTGAGTTCTTCTCATTAACCATAGCTAGAGTCATTACATGTGTGTTCTCTTTAGAGACCACACATGGATCCACAAGTGTCATTGCATGTGTGTTCTTTTTACTAACAACAACCGGAGTCATTGCATGTGTGTTCTTTTCACATACCGCATATGGATCCACTAGTGTCATTGCATGTGTGTTCTTTTTACTAACAACAATTGGAGTCATTGCATGTGTGTTATTTTCACAATCCACCTATGGATCCACTAGTGTCATTGCATGTGTGTTCTATTAAGAGACCACACATTGATCCACCAGTGTTATTGCATGTGTGTTCTTTTTACTAACAACAACTAGAGTCATTGCATGTGTGTTCTCTTGAGAGACCACACATGGATCCACCAGTGTCATTGCATGTGTGTTCGTTTTACTAATAGCAACTAGAGTCATTTCATGACTATTATTTTCACATACCACATATGGATCCACCACTGTCATTGCATGTGTGTTCTCTTCAGAGACCACACATGAATCCACCAGTGTCATTGCATGTGTTTTCTTTTTACTAACAACAACTGGAGTCATTGCATGTGTGTTCTTTTCACATACCACATATGGATCCACCAGAGTCATTGCATGTGTGTTCTCTTCAGAGACCACACATGGATCCACCGGTGTCATTGGATGTGTGTTCTTTTTACTAACAACAACTGGAGTCATTGCATGTGTGTTCTTTTCACATAGCACATATGGATTCACCAGTGTCATTGAAATGTGTGTTCTCTTCAGAGACCACACATGGATCCACCAGTGTCATTGCATGTGTGTTCTTTTTAGTAACAATAACTAGAGTCATTGCATGTGTGTTCTTTTCACATACCACCTATGGATCCACCAGTGTCATTGCATGTGTGTTCTCTTTAGAGACTAGACATGGATCCACCAGTGTCATTGCATGTGTGTTCTTTTTACTTACAACAACTAGAGTCATTTCATGACTATTCTTTTCACATACCACATATGGATCCACCAGTGTCATTGAAATGTGTGTTCTTCTCATTAACCACAGCTAGACTCATTGCATGTGTGTTCTCTTTAGAGACCACACATGGATCCACTAGTGTCATTACAGGTGTGCTCCTTTTACTAACAACAACTGGAGTCATATCATGACTATTCTTTTCACATACCACATATGGATCCACCAATGTCATTGCAATGTCTGTTCTCTTCAGAGACCACACATGGATCCACCAGTGTCATTGCATGTGTGTTCTTTTTACTAACAACAACCAGAGTCATTGCATGTGTGTTCTTTTCACAATCCACTTATGGATCCACCAGTGTCATTGCGTGCGTGCTCTTTTTACTAACAACAACCAGAGTCATTGCATGTGTGTTCTCTTCAGATACCACACATGGATCCACCGATGTCATTGCATGTGTGTTCTTTTTACTAACAACAACTGGAGTCATTGCATGTGTGTTCTTTTCACATACCACATATGGATCCACCAGTGTCATTGAAATGTGTGTTCTCTTTAGAGACCACACATGGATCCACTAGTGTCATTCAATGTGTGTTCTTTTTACTAACAATAACTGGAGTCATTGCATGTGTGTTCTCTTCACATACCACCTATGGATCCACCAATGTCATTGCATGTGTGTTCTCTTCAGAGACCACACATGGATCCACCAGTGTCATTACATGTGTGTTCTTTTTACTAACAACAACTGGAGTCATTTCATGACTATTCTTTTCACATACCACATATGGATCCACCAGTGTCATTGAAATGTCTGTTCTCTTTAGAGACCACACATGGATCCACCAGTGTCATTGCATGTGTGTTCTTTTTACTAACAACAACCAGAGTCATTGCATGTGTGTTCTCTTTAGAGACCACACATGGATCCACCAGTGTCATTGCATGTGTGTTCTTTGTACTAACAACAATTGGAGTCATTGAATGTGTGTTATTTTCACAATCCACCTATGGATCCACCAGTGTCATTGCACGTCTGTTCTATTCAGAGACCACACATTGATCCATCAGTGTCATTGCATGTGTGTTCTTTTTACTGAAAACAACCAGAGTCATTGCATGTGTGTTCTCTTCAGAGACCACACATGGATCCACCAGTGTCATAGCATGTTTGTTTGTTTTACTAACATCAACTAGAGTCATTTCATGACTTTTATTTTCACATACCACATATGGATCCACCACTGTCATTGCATGTGTGTTCTCTTTAGAGACCACACATGAATCCACCAGTGTCATTGCATCTGTTTTCTTTTTACTAACAACAACTGGCGTCATTGCATGTGTGTTCTTTTCACATACCACATATGGATCCACCAGTGTCATTGCATGTGTGTTCTTTTTACTAACAACAACAGGAGTCATTTCATGACTATTCGTTTCACATACCACATATGATTCCACCAATGCCATTGAAATTTGTGTTCTTCTCATTAACCACAGCTAGAGTCATTTCATGTGTGTTCTCTTCAGATACCACACATGGATCCATAAGTATCATTGCATGTGTGCTCTTTTTACTAACAACAACTAGAGTTATTTCATGACTATTCTTTTCACATACCACATATGGATCCACCAGTGTCGTTGAAATGTGTGTTCTTATCATTAACCACGGCTAGAGTCATTGAAATGTGTGTTCTCTTCAGAGACCTCACATGGATCCACCAGTGTCATTGCATGTGTGTTCTTTTTACTAACAACAACGTGAGTCATTTCATGACTATTCTTTTCACATACCCCATATGGATCCACCAGTGTCATTGAAATGTCTGTTCTCTTTAGAGACCACACATGGATCCACCAGTGTCATTGCATGTGTGTTCTTTTTACTAACAACAACCAGAGTCATTGCATGTGTGTTCTCTTTAGAGACCACACATGGATCCACCAGTGTCATTGCATGTGTGTTATTTTTACTAACAACAATTGGAGTCATTGCATGTGTGTTATTTTCACAATCCACCTATGGATCCACCAGTGTCATTGCATGTGTGTTATATTTAGAGACCACACATTGATCCACCTGTGTCATTGCATGTGTGTTCTTTTTACTAACAACAACCAGAGTCATTGCATGTGTGTTCTCTTCGGAGACCACACATGGATCCACCAGTGTCATTGCATGTGTGTTCGTTTTACTAACATCAACTAGAGTCATTTCATGACTATTATTTTCACATACCACATACGGATCCACCACTGTCATTGCATGTGTGTTCTCTTCAGAGACCACACATGAATCCACCAGTGTCATTGCATGTGTTTTCTTTTTACTAACAACAACTGGAGTCATTGCATGTGTGTTCTTTTCACATACCACATATGGATCCACTAGTGTCATTGAAATGTGTGTTCTCTTCAGATACCACACATGGATCCACCGGTGTCATTGCATGTGTGTTCTTTTTACTAAAAACAACTAGAGTCATTGCATGTGTGTTCTTTTTACATACCACATATGGATCCACCAGTGTCATTGAAATGTGTGTTCTCTTCAGAGACCAGACATGGATCCACTAGTGTCATTCAATGTGTGTTTGTTTTACTAACAATAACAGGAGTCATTGCATGTGTGTTCTCTTCACATACCACCTATGGATCCACCAATGTCATTGCACGTGTGTTCTCTTTAGAGACCACACATGGATCCACCAGTGTCATTGCATGTGTGTTCTTTTTACTAACAACAACCAGAGTCATTGCATGTGTGTTCTCTTCAGAGACCACACATGGATCCACCAGTGTCATTGCATGTGTGTTCTTTTGACTAACAACAATTGGAGTCATTGCATGTGTGTTATTTTCACAATCCACCTATGGATCCACCAGTGTCATTGCATGTGTGTTCTTTTTACTAAAAACAACCAGAGTCATTGCATGTGTGTTCTCTTTGGAGACCACACATGGATCCACCAGTGTCATTGCATGTGTGTTCTTTTTACTAACAACAATTGGAGTCATTGCATGTGTCTTATTTTCACAATCCACCTATGGATCCACCAGTGTCATTGCATGTGTGTTCTATTCAGAGACCAC